>OX422214.1:481119111-482319111 GCA_949130495.1 Sambucus nigra
TAGTAAAAAGATGTATTTTGACCTAATTTTTTTAATATGGGAAGGTTAATTTCAAGAGAAAAATAAAAAAATTGAAAAAAGGTTCCTTAGGGCCTAAAACTAGGTGTGGTGTATGGTATGATGTATATATCATGATGTAGGTGAGCCTTCCTCTCTCTATATATATATGATACTGCTCTTGAGCGGACTATCCCACAGTTTAACAGTGCGAACCAGACATGTGGCACCTGGAGATGAGCCTAGAAAAGAGAGAGAGTGTGCCTATAATTTAGCCAATAATATCTAGGCCCACCGCCAGGTGACACATATCCGGTTTGCACTATTAAAATGGGGGATAGTCCGCATTAGAGCATTATATATATATATATATATATATATATATAGCCATACAGATTAATGGATTTTTGTCCTTATCCGGTTGTGGTCCCCTCGTGGTCCATAAGACTTTTCTTATTTTCTTTAGATGGTCCCCCTCTTGCTTACTAAAACCCTATTGTAAGACTATATAATTAAAAGATCTATAGTTTAGACCCAAATTGGTATCCAGACCTTCATAGCTTTAGAATCTCACCAAATTCCGACCAAAACCCAATTGTGGTATCAGAGCCATAAGACGCTCCTTTCAGACTTATAGTAAAAAGACATTAATGCCCTTGAGATTTATCCCTCGCATTTACAAAGATATTTTTGGAACCAACCCAGATTACCATCCCATACCCATAATTGATTTAGACCCAGTAGGTTGTTTAACCTCTCACATAGACGGTTGTTCACACACTGAACACATCCCGGCCAAACACGCAGACAGTAGACAAGTTACTGCTAGTGCTATTAATAGCATAATAGACCAAAATAAGTGTATACTCCTTATATTAAGACAATTAATAAAAGATACTCAAATCCTAGAAATAGAGATAAAAAATATCTCTAAAAGATTACTAGAAATAGATAACCAAATCCCAATAGACTTAGTACACGTTTTACAAGAAATAAATATTAAGACTAATCATATAGAAGTCCTTAACAAAGACATTTTAGAAATTAAAACTCTAACTAAAAATCAAGACATTGAGTTAATTAAACTTACTAAAGAACAAGCTAAGCTTATCCATAGATTAAATAGTTATCTTCCTAATGGAGAAAGTTAGATTAGATTGGAATGAGGTACCAAGAGACCTCTCTATTCAGACCTTATCAGATTTTTATCAAAGAAATTTAGAAAAGATAAATGATGATAGATTTTATTATAAGTTAAATGAAAATGAGATTGCCAATGCTGCTAAAGCAACTAGACTCATATTAGAAAGATTAAATTTAATTTCTACATCCATAGCAGCTACCCAAGACTATAATAGTAGCTTTGTTAAAGGCATGCATTTAGATTTAAAAACTAAGACAGAAGAATTAACCACCTTCTACACATACTTTGTTAAATTCCAACCAAATTTAGTAAATTATCTTAATAATATGGAAAGCCATAACCTATCCAAAATGGATAGTATTATTAATGAATTTAGACTAGACATGGCCCAAGTAGAAGAAAAATACGAAAAAATTATAAATGGAATTAAGGCTGTATATAATAAGCCTTCCCAAGCAGAAATAGACTCACATTTTATTCTAACTCGTTTAGATAAAATAGAAGGGACTGTAGAATCTATAGAATCAAGATCTTCTCAACAACAAGAAAAATATAATGAAGTAAAAGACTATATTACAAATGTTGCCAAATCTCTAATTAATTCTCTTGCCAGACATAGTGAAGAAATTTCTGAGAAGACAAGAAAAGAAAATAAGAATTTTAAAGAAGAAATCCTTAGTCAAATAAAAAGACAAAAAGATTATTCATACTTTTTAGAAAGAATTGAAAAAAGACTTGCACAAAAACAAGTAACCACCTGTAAATTTAGAGAAACCCCTCCTATAGAAACTAGAGAAAGGAATACAATAGGTAGATGAGTTATAAATGATGGATTAGATAAGACTAGTAAGATAGTTAGCTCTATCCCAAATATTGGACAAAGTAATCATATGCTCCAAATACTTAAGGATTCATCCTCCAATGTTAGGACATGGTGGAAAGAAAGATATTTCACCAATCCTCTCCAATGGAAAGAATGGGGTGAAGTTGACTGAAAGATTGTTGAAGACTTCATTCATAATGGACAACTTCCAGCCGTTAGATACATAGACTTGTTTAAAGAAGGTGCCACTCCTAAGACTCGTAATTATAACATGACTTACCATTGTAGGAATCATGTGTTAGACAAATCTTATACTGAGCTCCAGGTATTTGACTCAGAATGGCTTAGATCTAGAGGAACTGATAGGAAGTTCCAATTCCTAACCTTTGGACTCTTTCAAGCAAGAATCCAAGGATTACATAGACCTCAGAATAATATCAACATACCATGTTGTTTAATAGATAAAAGATGGAAAGATTTTGAGAATAGCCTTATTCGGATAGCCCAACTAGAAATGTTTGATAACATAGTATACTTTAATGTCATTTCGGTATTTACAGTAATCGTAGACACGGCCTAACATTTTAAGTTAATCTTATATGCTAGTGGCTATGAAGACTATATTATCCCATACGCTAATATAAATATAGAATTCCAAAGCTATGTGAAGTTCTCCCAATTTCCTTATGAAGGAATGCAATCAGGAATTCCTAGCGGTAGACTTAATGAAGAAATCTTAGTTAGAACCAATGTTTCAGACTACAATCATACTTACAGTATTAGGAATACTGGACCTATGAGAGAAAAAGCTAAGATCCTTTGGCAATTGCCAGAATTTCAAGAAACTAAGACTATACAAAATAAACCCTTGTTTATTAATCAAGACGATGTCACTGGAAATGTTACCATCCAGTTTGGTCCTCCTAAGATTGTCAATAAGAACATCCAGACCGAAGAAATTAGATTTAGGAATATGGGAGAAGTCATAATCAATGATCCTTCAGAAAGAGAATCTAGTAGAAAGACTAGTTCTAGTTTATTAAGACAAGCTCCGGTAATTAGACCTAGAAGATCATTTGAACAAAAAGACTTAATTAAAGAAAAAGCTAGGATCCAAAACTTTGGACATGAACTCTCAGAATTGGATATGAAGACATTTAAAGATCACCTTAAGAAAAGTCATTCTGTTAGATTTCAAGAAAGAGAAAGATTTAATATGATAGCCCAAGACCGCATATTAAAATTAAAAGAATCTAAGAATACAAAAGAACTTCTTAGAAACTGAAGACTAATAGAAGAAGGAGAAGAAAGACTAATGACAGCTACACAAGTAGAACCTAATAAACAAGAGATAGGAAGTAGTAGTAGGCTAGAAGATGCTCCTAGACTTTTTAGTAAACCTATAGGAATAAATATTCCTATATACTCAAGCACTGTAGTAAAGACCAAACCTGGTTATATTAAAGACTTTCCTACTAGTGATAAGAGTTTTACTCCCGTTAAGACTATGGCAAGATAGGCCATAAATCCAGCAGGTATATACCTTAACTTAGACAACGTCCAAGATAGGAAAAAAGCCTTAGATGAATGGCATAATCAGATGAAAATGTGTTTTGCATCTAATGAACAATGGGATACAAGTTCATGTAAATAATACGGTGAGCAATCCATTAGAGGTATTGCAAAATACTATTTAGGTAGTTTAAGAAAGGCTACAGATGAAGACTCCTTAGCAAAGGTTGAGAAGATGAAAGAAAACTTATAAGAAAGATCAATTGAAGAATATATCCAATTGTTCAAATCAGAATTCATTGGAGCTGGACATCTAGCTCAAATCAATGAACAAGACCTAGCAAAAACTAAGTTAGCCCTCCTTAGCATTTGCAAATTAGATAAGATAAATAAATATAGCAATAATTATGAGCAGCTATATTACCAAATTAAATAATTTGGAGAGACCTTAAAAGATGAATACTTTAGAAAGATACCAGACATAGGACAAATCCGAATTAATGAATATAGGAATTGGCCAGGAGTAGCTGGAGTAAACAATGACTCCCTTGGTGAAAGAATCAATTTCGCCAAAGACTATATCATATCTAAGAGACGTGATATAACCCATGGAAAGTTGCTAGAAGAAACTTTCAAACAGATCCCTCCAATCAAAGACGAAAGAGATATTGCTCCAATCCAATGGGGATGCGGTAGTGAATCTAAGAAATTCAAAAAGAAATTAGAATGGAAACATAGGAAGTTTAAGACTAAACCTTTAGGGTTTCCAAAGAAATATAAATTCAGACAATCTACTACATTTAGAGAAAAGAATCCTAAGACTAAGAAAAATAAATTTAACCAAAGAAGATATTTTAAGAAGAACACCAGTAAGTATAAGAAGGTTCCTAATTATAGGAAAGAAAAAGATGTAGCTCAATTTAAGACCTCTATCAAAGAATGTTGGACTTGCGACAAAGAAGGACACTTTGCTAAAGACTGCCCTAATAAGAAAGATAAAGAAGGTATTAAGATTAATAATACAATGTTAGACGATGCAGATTAAGAAGAGCTAGATATCCTATATGCTATAGAAATATCAGACATAGAAGATGATGATTATACTAGTATCTATAGCACATATACAGATAGTGATTCGGAAGACTATAGTGATACTGATGAGTATGAAGACTCTCAGGATACTCTAGACTTGTATATGATGCAAATTAATCAAGACGATTTAGATAATGAATACATAGACTTTGAAGAAGCTTGGTATAAGTGTATATTAAGCCCATTTTTAAAGAAAGAGATGGACAGTTAGTAATCATGAGTTACTAACCTATATACCTAGATGCTACTTTAATGAAAGACATTATTGCACATTTGAAATGAAATGTAACAAGAAATACTTTAGATGTGTAGAATACTTTGAGATTATACAAACAGAATTGTTTATGGTTTGTATTATTTGTCAATTACACTACCATGAAACTTGTTGGAGAACTAGATTTAGAGCAATTTATACTAGCCAGTATGACGCTCAAATAGACTTAGATATTAAAACATATTATCAAGACATTGATAAAAATATAGCCAAAAGATTGCAAGAAAATGAAGACTTCAAAGGAAAGGGAATTGCCTATGATTTAGAAGGATACCATTCTAATAGTAGTTCAAAAGACCAAATACCCTTAGATTTTATAGATAAACCTCAGAAAGGAATATCTATTTTAGAAAAGAACAATTTAGGAATTTCTACTAAACCACATGCTTGTTTTGTAGAATTATTTGTTTAACACAAAGAGTATCCTAAAAGACTTTCAGCTTTTATAGATACATGATGCTCTCATAGTATTTGCGAGGCTAATGCTTTTCCTGAAGACTATCTTTTAGAAAGTACTCAAGAAATCTATGGTAAAGTGTCTAATGGAGATCCATTTACCTTATATTTCTAAACTATTCCTATTTATTTTAAATTAGGAAATCAGAGCAACAAAACCGTTAATCATCGGTTTTGGATAATGGATCCTCGTCCTAGTTTCACAAGAAACATTATTTTAGGAAAAGACTTTATTAGTAAATATCATCCTTATACTCAGTATAAGGATAAGATATTAATTAGTGATAAAGAGGAATTTAATATTAAAGCCCCTCTAATAGATCACAAGACTTCCTTTGACCTTATGCAGGTCAAACCAAATTATAGACCCATAAAACATCAGAGTTCTTCAGCTGAGCATGGTGGACCTAGACCTACAACCCAACGAGAATCCTTAGAAATAACCAAACCCTTACAAAAAAAAGTGTAAGTGTCTAGACCAAAAGTGTTATAAGCAAATAGCACTTATACAACAAGACATTTTAAATCAATCCCAGCATACCTTATTACAGGTTCAAACTATATCCAAACAGAAGAAAATGGATATAGAAATAGAAAAGGAAAAGATTAGGCAACTAGCAGAGCCTACTTTAGGAGAAAATCCCATTGCTAAGTGGGATAAAGACCAAAGTTATTGTGAAATCATCCCTATTAACCCGGACGCCGCTATTAATGGTGGAACCTGTAAGAAAGGATATTCACAAGAAGAAAGGGAAGAATTTAAAAAAGACATAGACGAAATGCTTAAGTTAGGCATTATTAGAGAAAGTAAAAGTAGACATAATAGCCTTGCCATCTATGTTCAAAATGAATATGAACGTAAAAGAGAAAAAAGACGCGTGGTTATAGATTATAGACAATTAAATAAGAATTGTGAATTTGATTCTTATAAGATACCAGACAAGAATAATTTAATCAATTTGATTGAAGATAGAATTATATTCAGTAAGTTTGATTGCAAATCAGGCTTCTGGCAAATCAAGATGCATCCAGACAGTATTACTTGGATAGCCTTTAGTGTGCCCCAAGGAAAATACGAATGGCTAGTAATGCCATTTGGATACTTGAATGCTCCTCAAGTATTCTAGAGAAGAATGGATAATATATTTAGACCTTATTCAGAATTTTATCTTGTTTACATAGATGACATTCTTGTAGCCAGTAAGACTGAGACAGAGCATGTAGACCATCTTAAAAAGATTATTTTAGAATTAGACAAACATGGTATTGTTATTTTCGAAAGGAAAATGCAATTATTTCAGACTGAGATAGATTTTGTGGGAATGCATATTAATAAAGAAAAATTATCCTTGGCAGAACACATAACTAAAAAGATTCTTGAGTTTCCAGATCAACTTAAGGATAGAAAAAAATTACAATCATTTTTAGGATTGCTTAATTGTGCTGCAGACTTTATTAAAGACCTTACGTCAAAAAGACAAAGCCTAACATCCAAATTAAAAGGAACAGACAAAACTAATACTTTTTATTAGACCAAAGATGATTTTGAAGTCATAAGACAGATTAAAGATGCGGTCAAGAAACATTCCTTTATTTAAACTGCCTAATGCAGAAGACCAGTTTATAGTAGAAACAGATGCCTCTGATAAACAATGGGGAGCAATATACTTTGGCATTGATCATCAGACAAAAAAGAATAAATTTCGTAGATATAGTTCTGGAACCTTTACAGACCCATAAACAAGATACACTGCCCGTGAAAAAGAAGTTTTAGTTATAGTAAGGGCAATAGAAAAATATATGCTTTTTCTTAGACCTAAACATTTTACTGTTTATACTAACTCTTCTTATGCTGTAAAATTTAGAGACTTAGACTTGTCCAAAATAAGGACTAATAGACTTATTAGATGGCAATAATTTCTTAATGGCTATGACTTCTCTGTTATACATATTAAGGGAAGTAAAAATACCATTCCAGACATTATATCAAGAGAGCCAATGTTTGCTAACACTAATATAATTTCATGTTTTATGTTGCAAACAGAAGATCTAGACAGCATGAGTTCCTCTGGAATGAATAGATTGAACAAAGAAGACGTTGCAGACTATCTTAGACGCGTAAGACGAAATGTTGGTGTAACGCAAAGACAGACTCATATTCAAGACTCCCAAGAAAGACCAATCCTAGAGAACTTTGATGATATCTTGGTTCCTCCAGGAAAATCTAGACAAGAGATTATTGCTCAAAATAGACTCATCAGGAAAATGTATTTCTCCCAATATAGACCCGATCAAAGATATCTAGACTTGATAAAATTTAGACGAGAATTTTCAGATGATGAAAATACTCTTATAGACACTATATGGTGGAATGTGAAGAATATACTATGGATAGAGTTCAAACAAAATTTGGTATCCATTGCCAGATTCATGAGAACGCAAAGACTTGCGATTACCCAGCTTAGTGGTACTGTTATGCCTAGACCGCAGATTCAGACTTATGCTCAGACTCTTGGAGAATCCTCCAAAACTAGACCCGCTGATAATTTTTTTTATCAGAAAAAGACTTTTAAGACTAAGATTGTTATACCTTTTGGTCATAATAATATTCCATTATCAGAAGACTATCAGAAATACTTTAATAACATTATTTAACATTTCAATATGTTATTATCCGAAACTAATGGAGACGCCTTAATAATGAAAGGTTTATTTAAAGACGTCCCAAAGTTTTATCTTTCTGGGAAGGCAGAGATGGCTCAGATAACCTTAGTAGACTATGGGTTCATTGGACTCGTGTAAATCGAGACTATAGAAGACTCTGTTGCTCTTGGAAAAATAGTTCATGAGTACGTTAAGAAGATAGAAGACTTCCTTCCTTTATTTTCTAGAATCTATCAGATTGCTTCAAGTTCCTGTAGAGGAATGAGAGTTGAAGGATTTAGACTTATTAGATTTAGATTTTCCAATTATATATTTGAAGACGTTGTGATTTTATTAGAAGACAAGACTAAAAATTTAATTGTTGATAAGTCCAAGCTCCAGATTTCTCAAGCCATGGAGACAATAGAAATCATGGAATTATTGACAGGAGAAGACAGGTGGTACACTGCCTACCACAAAGAAGACCTGATAATCCAAGTTGATGAGCCATTCAATGGAAGGCTCAAGAAAGAATCCAAAGAAATGGTAGAGATATCTTTGCCAGCTAGCCTTAGAATTGTAGGCCTCATTGATGAATTTTTCAACAATGCCCTGCCAAACCAAGACAAGGAAGAAGAAGACACGGATGGGACAAAGACGAGCCTCGCGTTAGCTGAAGAACTATTAAAGACAGAAGATGCCGTGCATTAGAACTATGCATTATTACAAGACGACAAGACTCCATTGCAGTATAAAGGTGAAAGACAGCTCAGACCTGCCCCATATGGGCCCCGGACAACCTCCTTTCACAAAGATAAAGGAGACAGTTGAAGACGTTAGGTGCAAAATAATTGCAAGACGACAAGATTTCTTTTGAAAAAGGAAGACTCAAAAGATTCCAAAACTTTAGACTTTTAATTATCGTATTTCTCTTTAATAATTGTATGCTTTCAACCGGGTCACTTTTTGTAACCGGTTACCAGTCATTTGTATGCCTCCTTGTGCTATAAAAGGAGAGGTAGGGAGTAGGAATAGATAACAGTTGTTAGAGATGGAAGTTTAGAAGCTAGAAAGAGTGTGTAAGCTTGTAGTAATATGTACATGAGTGAGTAAACCTCTCATAGTTAGGGGAGAGTTGTAACTACTTATGCAATGCAATAAAAGTAAAAAAAAATTCCAGAAATCTCTTATGTTGAGTTGTTATTATTTTCCAAATTGTCTCCAACTTTCTGTTCATAGAGGACTATTATGTGGAACCTATGGTGTAGCACACAAGGTGTTATACTGGTGAACCGCCGTTAGGTGCCGATTTTCCGTGAGCCGTTAGCCAGGTGGGCGTTAGGCGTGAAGGCGTACAGGCAGGAAACGAGTTCAACGCCAAAATAGAGGATTAAGGTGCGACACATAAAGAGAGAGTTGTAGGAGGCCGAGACCGGAGAAGAATAGTGGCAAGGCTGAAGAGAAGAAGGAAGGAAGATAAAAATATTGCAGACCAGAAGGAAGGTATAACTCGAACCAAACCCTCAACTATTTTACATATTATTGTTTTAAAAAGAATCTTGTATGAGCCTACAAATCCCTAAAGACTTTTTAGAATTTTCTAATCAAACAAGTTTAGACTTAACTAGAGAAATTCAAGATTGGACTCTTACAGACCCTAAAGATAAAGAACTAATAGAATATGCTTTAACATACGCAGGTGGTACTTTCAAATATATAGACGAGATTATTGAGTGGTTAGGAAGAGAAGTACCTTGAATAGAAATAATTAGAACAGGGATCCGTGATCTCTTTAGACAAGAATTAAGAACTGAAGATTTTGCAGAAGAACTGTCAAGACCTGAAAAATATCAAGAATATACTAGGATACTTGAAGACAGTATAGACGTATTAAAATTTATTAGACGAAAAAGGTTAGCTGAAATGAACGTTATTTTAATTAAAGCCGGAGGAATCTGCCCTCTCCTTAAAAACGTAGAGACAGCTGCCCCTAGAATATACCGTAGATTTTTGTCATCTTATGGTGATAATAATTTAGACGAATTTATAGATAACGATATAATTAATATTGTTAATCAAATATATAAAGAAACTAGACTGATAAATCCAAGATACCGTATAAGGTATTTAAGACTAGAATATTTCCCTGCAAAACCGCTTGCAATTTCTAGACTCCCTAAAGAAACTATTTATATAGATAATCCTCGCTATTCAGAACTCCACTACGATAGTGACGAAAGAATCTTAAGAAGTAGCAGTAGCCCTGAAACGTCTACACTTAGACTTCCAGGTTAATTAGGCTTTAAAATAAGCTTAAAAGACCATATAAATTATTGGGGTAGAAAATTTTATTCTTATAACATTAGAAAAAGACAAAGGCACAAAAAGACAAAGCGGTCCCCAACAGGTGGTCCAATAGATGATAGCGGTCCTAAAATCGTGTGGACGATATTAAGCCCGTTAAATAAGTCCGTCAGAGAGACGTCCTGTATATATATATATATATATATATATATATATATATATATATATATATATATAATGCTCTAGTGCGGACCAGTCCGCATTTTAAGTGTGCGGATCGGACATGTGTCACTTGACAGTGAGCCTATACATTATCGACTAAATTATAGGTAGACTCTCTCTCTTTTCTGGGCTCACCGCTAGGTGACACATGTCCGGTCTGTACTCTTAAAATGCGGGCTGGTCTGCACAAGAGCAGTACTGTATATATATATAGGGTCCTTCCTGTAAGGACTTCTTATGGTGCAGATTCCGGTACATGCCATTTTTTTAAAATAGTAAAAAATGAATTTTTTGATGAAACCTCGTGGATATGATATCCATGGTGAGAAGATCATCTCCAAAATTTTTCATTAAAAAATTCAATAAAAAAACCGTTGAGATTAGGTAATATGTAAAAAAATGGTATAAATATGCATTTTCGACCGTTGAAATGTTGACGATCATTTCACCCACCTTTTGATTGAATTTTTTGATGAAACTTCATGGATAGTGAGAAGATCATATCCATGAAGTTTCATCAAAAAATTTAATCAATAAAGTGGTTGGCGCCGACTCAACATTTCAACAGTTGAAAATGAATATTTATTCCATTTTTTTACATATCACCTCATCTCAACGTTTTTTTATTGAATTTTTTTATTAAAAAAAAATTTAGAGATGATCTTCTAACCGTGGACATCATATCCGTGAAGTTTCATAAAAAAATTCATTTTTTTTACTATTTTAAAAAAATAGTATGTACCGGGGCCTGCACCATAAGGAGTCCTTACAGGAGATTCTCTCCCTCTCTCTCTCTCTCTCTCTCTCTCTCTCTATATATATATATATATATATATATATATATATATATATATATATAGGGTGGAGGATCCCATACGGCCATCACTTACGCCCCCCTCATACGGGTTTTTTTTTATAATGTTTTTTTATTAATGATTTATTCTGGTATTTTAAAAAAGTGGGTCAATATTTTTTTTTTAAATCCTATAAATTGCCCTTATTTCAAGCTTCCTTATGAGAGCTTGACTCTGTGTGTGTGTGTGTGTGTGTATTATTCGCGTCCCAAAACATCTTCAATCACATTTTTAAAATTCATTAAGGGTCCGTTTGATAGCACAAAAATTCCAAGGCAAATTCCCTAAAGTAGGAAAATTCTGATTTTTTCCGACTTTTAGGTTGTTTGATAGCCTTAATTTGTCCTGAAATTTGTTTTCTATGTACAACACCCCTTAAGCACAATTTTCCACCCTAGGGTGGAATTCAATTCTTGGGGGGGGGGGGGGGGGGGAGGCAGGTTTTTGTTTGCCACTTTTGGGTGGCAAATCACTTAAAACCAATTTCTTTTTTATAACTCTATATATTTCATAAATATATAAATGTATATTGTTAATAAATATATAAATATATATATATTTCGTATATTTTAATATATATTCGTAGAATATAATATTCTGTATATATGTAAATATATATTCTATATATATGTATATATTCTGTAAATAATATATATTTAGTATATTCAGTATATAATATAATGTATATTCATATATTCCATAAATAATATATTATATTTTCATAGACTTAGTACATTTAATAGATTTTGTACATTTAATAATATAAAAATTATTATTATTATACATACTAAATATATATTATTATATATTATATACATTTAATAATATAAAAATTATTATGAATATATATACAAAATATATGAATATATATTATATTATTTCCGAAATATATATATTCCGCAAATAATATAATATATATTCATATATTAAATATACAAAATATACAAAATATATGAACATATATTATATTATTTGTGAAATATATATATTCCGTAAATTATTATATATATTCATATACTTTGTATATTTTTCCGGAAATTAATAATAATTTACGGAATATATATATTCCGTAAATAAATTTTTCACATTTATATCTATTTTTCAGCTTTTGCGTTTGATAGAAAATGTGGAAAATTGATGATTTTCCAACTTCAATCAAACAGACTCAAGTTGAAAAATATTCATTTGCCTTGGAATTGTTTGCCCTGGAATCAAATGTCCTGGAATCATTTGCATTTTCCCAGTTTTCTATCAAACGGACCTAAGTGTTTCTACCATATGTGGAATCCACATCAATGTACAAGCACTTAATGCACTTTGGGGGTTATATTTGTGACTCATCATTATTTTTTGCTCTATATATATCTAGTGTGAGAGAGAGACAAAGAGTAATCTAGGTCCCCTCTCATTCTGACTCATTTTTTGCGGACTCATGGGGTATTTCTAACTATTTTTTAAAAATTCAACAAAAATATTGAGAATATCTTCTTTATAAGGGTCTGCGCCACTAGAGTTCTGTTGAGTTTTTAAAAATAGCTAGAAAAAAAATTTGGCCTATTTTTTTGAACATGAGTTGATTAAAAGGTTAATTTCAATAGAAAAATAAAGGGGAAAGTACTCTTAGGTCCCTCACAAACAAATTTTAAACACTAAAGGAATTTTGACAAATTTTAAACACTTAGGTCCACTAATTCTCTTTTTGTAGAAGTTCACGCTAGTGGCATAACAAATGGACCTAATAGTAAATTGTCCTTAAATGTTTAAAAATTGTTACCAAGGGACCTAATTATAAATTAACCTAAAATAAAAAAAAATTAAAAAATTATTTCTTAAGCCCTAGAACTAGATGTGATGTATAGAATGTGATGTAGGAAAGTCTTCCTCGAGAGAGAGAGAGAGAAAGAGAGAGAGAGAGAGAGAGAGAGAGAGGCTCCTATTCACACCAAGTTTGCATACCTGATGGCGCAAACATATTTTTTTTAAATATTACAAAACATATTTGAGTTCAATTTTTTTATGTGATATTTAAACATTTCAAGGGACATAAAAAAAATGAGAAAAGTACTCTAAGGTCCCTCACGAACAAATTTTAAACACTAAAGGAATTTTACAAATTTTAAACACTTAGGTGCACTAATTCTCTTCTTTGTAGAAGTCCACGCTAGTGGCATAACAAGTGGACCTAATAGTAAATGTTTTAAAAATTATTACCAAGGGACCTAATCGTAAATTGTCCAAAAAAAATCGACTCAATTTTTTTTTTTTGCTATTTTAAAAAAATCGGTTAAACTTTCATAGCTTTTAAAGTGCATTAAAAGCTGCGAAAGTTTGACCAATTTTTTTAAAATAGCAAAAAAAGTTTTTTGGAGTTTTTTTTTTATGTTGGTTCCTTGAAATGTTTAAATATCACGCAAAAAAAATCAACTAAAAAAAATTGTTTCTTATGTCAAAAAACCGGTGTACAAACTTGGTACATAACGTGTTTGCCAATTTTGTCAAATTTTCAGAAAACTATATTAAAGAACAAGTTTACCAAAGTACACCAATAATTATAAATATGGAAAACATAATTTTAAAATTGTGTTTAAATCGAGTTTTCTGAATACATAACCAAACAGTCCTATAAATAATCAGAGTATTATATTAAACGGATCCTATGCATTTGTATAAAAAAAATTATGGATTACACAATCACAAGTTATCACCGGGGGACATTTGTATTGTTGCGCGCGCATTTCAATTGTGATGAGGTGTTATAGGTCAACTAGATGTGGATCAATCTTTTTAAAAAATTATAAAAAATTAATTTATTTTGTGAAGTATTTAATCATTTGATTCTACCCCTAAAAAATTTAGTTCAAAATAAAAATATTTATTATTTAAAAAAAATCGAACAAAATATTCAAATTTTTAAGCGGTGTAAAATTAGCGTATTTTGATTGATTTTATTAAAATAGTAAAAAAAATCATTTTGAGAGTGATATCTTTTAGGGGTAGGATGAAATGTTTAAATACTTAAAGAAAAATCAATTCAAAATAATTTTTTTTAAATTAAAAAAAAATAATTCGCACCAAATCTATATGGACTAGTTCGCACCTAATCCTTCATGTGTGTGTGTTTGTGTATATATATCAGTCATGCTCTTGTGCGGAGCAGTCCGCATTTTAAGAGTGCAGGCTGGACATGTGTTACTCGGCGATGAGCCCAGAAAAGAGAGAGAGAGAGAGAGTGCTTATAATTTAGCCAATAATTTCTAGACTCACTGTCAGGTGACACATGTCCAGTTCACACTCTTAAAATGCTGACCGATCCGCACAAGAGCATTATTATTTATATATATATATATATATACTTTTTCATTTAGCTCATGCTAAGGAATAACATCCAATTTTTGGTAGCGAAAAGATTTTAAAAAAGGAAATTGTTGGATAAACAAAGCCTATATAGGAAATTTTTAGAACTCGATTATGTATAAAATTAGGCTAATTAATGTTCAGTACTTGCAAAATATTTCATTAAACATATAATCTACCTCATTTTTCAAATTAACAAAAACCAATAGTATATTAACTTTGTAAAAGTGGCATTAGTTTGTGCCAATGTGACAAATTGACGTGGTAATGGCACATCACCACCACATACCAATGGTGTGTAAGCATTTTTTAACTTGATCATCGAAAAATGTTGAATTTATGCACAGTGATAGGCAAGTCACCTTTGTCAGGTGCGACAGAAGGTTGACCTGGCTCTGACTTGATTGTAACAAAATCTGGTGGAAACTGAGCCAGCGGCACAGTAGTAACCAAGAGAGGAAGAGGAATTAAAAATGAGCCACAATTTCTCCCACAATCCAACTCAGCCTCGATTAGCATTTGATTACAACTGTTACATGTATGACCACTACCATATAATTTGCAGTTCACGTATGGATGTAGACTATCAAGTTGATGTGGGTGGAACCTGCAGTTCGTTTTGAGCTAACACACATGGCTGTGGTTGTTCAGCTATCACGGATAGCTGTTCTTGTTCAACTGGCACACACGGCCTCCAAACTGTTTCCTTCCCCACATCCATTAGAGCAATGCCTTTGGAAGCCAATCCACTCCTTATCTGATCACCTCTAGAGAAATCTTTGTTTTTCCTTGCTGATGCTCTTTCCTCGATCAGATGCAATATGTCATCTTCTGTCAACGCTGCTCTCTTTAGTGCTCTCTCTTTCAATTGCCTCAATACCTGCCCAATCGAACATAACAATTTTGTGATAAATTTCATATTTGTATTAAGATATCTTTCGGTTTAAGGTCATGCATTAATGTGCGCGAGCGTGTTTGTGCATTGATAAGAAATCCTACAAATATGCTCACAGATTTAGTAGCACCTCAGAATAAGTTGAATCAGAGAGTAATCCCAAAGTATCCAAAACTTTCTTGACTTCTTTCTCCAATTCAGATAGGGACCGGACAACAGACAACAGTTGTTTTTGTTGCTGCTTCTTCTGGAAGCCATAACAATGATTAAAAAAATAAATCAATTACATCCAGAGAGAGAGGGGGGCCAATAGTTAGAACCAACCAAAATAAGTACCTTCAGCAGGTTCAAGGAACTGTTCATAAATCTATAAGCTTCTTGAAGAGAACCATTTAAAATAGAGGGCATGTGCAAATCATCCGACAGTTTTGTCTCAAAATCAGTATGCAGCTTACTGATGCATTCTTGAGCAGCTGGAGTAATACGAGCTGTTTGGCCTTTTCGTTCAGTTTCCTCCTTTTGGCTTCCATCTTGAAATAGGGATAAAGCGTCTTGACAATCTTGCAGGGTCTATCAATCACAAAACCACCCAACATAAATCATCCAAATAAAAATGTTTCAATTCCAAGCTATTGGAGCTTAGACACGCTTTCTACCTGATATATATAAAAAACAGCCTCAGATGCAATCTCTAGCTGTGAGATTGAGTAATTGACAGGAGATCGATAGTGTGTGCTCATTAAGAAATGCCTCAATGCAAGCGGGTGATACAGTTTGGTAACCTACAAAAACCAGAAGAACCAAATATTAATATCCAGAATACTCGAGATAGATCAACCAAATAAAACATAAATGATATGATATGCACCATATTACCTCACGAATTGTGAAGAAGTTGCCGAGTGATTTTGACATTTTCTCATCGTTTGCGGTCACAAACCCGTTATGGAGCCAGTAACCCACACTGGAATCTGGGCAAGCAGCGCAGCTCTGGGCAAGCTCATTTTCATGATGAGGAAATATCAAATCCATCCCACCCCCATGAATATCAAAAGTATGGGTCAGGTACTCAGTACTCATTGCACTGCATTCTATGTGCCATCCTGGTCTTCCAGGACCCCAAGGGCTGCCCCAACTTGGTTCACCAGGCTTTGCAGCCTGAAATAAATGAAAATATCTAGGGGTGTCATATGGAGTAGAATTGTCGTAAAAATGTAAGACAAGTTTTAATTAACATTTCACCTTCCAAAGTGCAAAGTCCGCAGAATTTTGCTTTCTTGAATCAACAGCAACCCGTTCACCGGCTCTGTTGTCTTCTAACTTCCGTCCGGATAATCGGCCATAGTTGGGAGACTTATCAACAGAGAAGTACACATCCCCATCAACTGGGTAAGCACAACCATTACTTATTATCTGCAATGAAACCAAAAGTTATTATAAGTAATTAAATTTTTTTTAAACAAAATATCCCATGCAGCTACAAACACTCTCCTATGACAATGGTTCCTCGTTACTATATACTCCGTCCCAAATTAATACTCGTTCTTTAAAATTTAACATTTTCAAATAAGTATTTTACTTCCAAATTTATCCTCAAAATGATCAATACCTTTGAATGCAAGGCATCCACTTGAGTTATTTTCACTCATGGGTATTGTTCAGATGTATAACTTTGCAATCTCATCTAGTTTTATATACTATTTTTAGAAAAAGGACTACTTTTTTTTTTCTTTTGATAAATAGAAACGGGACTGCTAATGATATGCTGCAACTATGCAAATGAAAATGAATGATTCATGAAAACATTAGCAGATATCGAAATACATAGAACTGGCTATGCTAGACCTACCCTAGGAGGCAAAAGATGAACTAGCGTAAAGATAGCGTTCAAAGACATTAGTTGCTACAGGTCAAGAGCATAGCCCATTGCTCCTCCCCCATTACCCCTGATGCTTTTTTCAAAGTTCAAAATAATCAGAAAGTTTGTTCTAGAAGGCTGCTTATTATAAAAATGATATTTTTGGAGTCTACTCTTGAAACCTTGAGATCAAAATCCATATTCAGTATAAAGTTCTGTAATTTGCCGAATTTCTCCAATAGGAGAATAGAAATTCGGGAAATTACTTTCTGCCAACCTTTTGGAAACTAAAAGCTGTGGCACAAGTCAGATGCATGTGCATTATTGGAAGAGAAAATATGTTACAACACATCTACTCTATTCGTAGTAATTTTATTGAGTATTATAGTCATTTTATGGGCATGCCAAGATATGACTGCACAAACTAAATATATGTAACATATATACACATACTACTCAATGCGTAGTTACTTTAATGAGGATATCACGGTCATTTTATGGGCATACCACTTTTGCTCTGCCTTCCTGTATGAGAATTGAATAAATTTCTGTTATATAATTCATTGATATTGTGGGGCTATATATACAGAATAAAATAACTCCTTGAAGTAGTGGATCTACAGTACAGATACCTATTTACATTCCTATTCAAATGGAGACAAATAAGGAAGAATAATATTCCAGATTTTGTGCATTGGATGTCTCTGCATAATATTCCAGATTTTGTGCATTGGTTATCTCTGCATTCCTTAACACAGTATAGTTCAGATATAAACTTACATATACAGTTCACCAGTAAAATGCGAGTAAATATCTACGCGGCTGCATAGAAAAGTCTAGTAAGCCAGGTTCGGTGGAGAGTTTGTGTTGGTAGGAATGCTTTGGAGGTATCTCATTTACAATTTGCGGATGGCACAATATTTTCTCATATTGGGACAACTTTAAATTAAAGAATCTTGTTTCTTCTATCCTCTTGTTTGGTAAGCTATTGGGACTTGATGTCAATTTAAATAAATGTAATGTGACCGGGATAAATTTGAATGCCCTAGAGGTTGAGGCCTTGACTAGAATCTAAGAGGTTGAGGCCTTGCCCTAGAGGATAAATTTGAATGCCCTAACGTATTTGAGTCTTGCTTTCATATTCTTTAAATTTTTGGTCTCAAGCTTTGGATGGAATCTAAGAGATAGAAAAGATGGAAGATGCTTGTTGAGAGGGCTAAACTTACCTTAATCTCCTCGGATTTTTAATGTTCTTTCCTTTTTTTGTTTGTTTATATATATATATATATATATATATATATATATATATATATATATATATATATATATATATATATATATATATATATATATATATATATATATATATATATTGTTTTGGGGGTGGGGGTGGGTGTTAACAGTAAAAATAAAGTTTTGGTAGGTAAGTGGTGGAGATTTCCAAGCGAAAAACAAATCACTTCGCTTCAATTAAATATGGTTGGAATGGTAAAGGTTGAGAGGATCTTTTACGAGCTCTCGAAAATCCACATCTCATGGCATTGCATCCTTCCTAAAGACTGTCATTGGAAGTACGGGATGGGCATCCATTCCCCATATGTTTGGAAGAAGAATCTTCTTTTTGAAGTCCTTCCCCATTTATATAATCTTTCAGTAAATAATACTCCCTCCGTCCCAAATTAAGAGTCCATTACTTCTTTTTAGGTTGTCCAAAATTAAGGGTTCACTTTTCTTTTTTGAACATAATCAACAAACCAAGTTTCACAATGGTGAACAAGAGTTAATATTGGCCGTTGATTGAGTGTATCCTTAATTTATACAAAATAAAGACATGCACTCTTAATTTGGGACGAAGTAATTGTATCATAGCGTATCTAGAGTCTTCGGACTCAAATTCGGCGTCTTCTTGGATTTTGTAGAAATCCATATGACCTCGAGACAGCTGAGTTAATTTCTTTAACAGGTATTGTTGAGATGTTTATCCCCATGAAAGGGTGGGAGACAAAAAAAATATGGATTTTGGACTATTAAGGCTTCTCTTGCAAACCCTTTTTAATTTTCTTATTGAAAATTGATCTTTTCCTTCTTTTTCCCCTACCAATCTGATTTGGGTAGTCGCGATCCCGTCCAAAGTCTGGGTTATTGTTGTGATATGGAAGAGGCTACAAGCATACAAGGAGGAAGGGGTATAATCCAAGGAGATCTCACATCAAAAGCGGAGCAGCCCAAGGAGGGTTGTCTTCAAACATTTCCATGTCACTTGCAATATCATGTCCCATATTTGCCATCACGTGTTGGACGGTCACTTCCCATGGCATCCTAGGAGCCTCTTCCAACCATGAATCATGACATGAAGGGGGTGGTTGTCTTTCGTACGACGGTGAATAAGTATCCCCTCCGTTCTGTAGTCAGATTCCACTGATTTTGGGAAGCGTCATTACCCAAGCCATCTCCATACCTTTTTGGGTTGTCCATAGCTCTGTCTTGATCACCTCGCACATTCCTATATTGCCTAAGAAGCCCTTCACCAACAGCCACTGCGAAGTTTGAGGGATTTGCAAAAGTTAGGTTACAAGATTTAACTCGGCACTTGACCATCAGCCTCCTGTTCATACTTGGGCAGAATTAAAGGCACACTGTCAAACATTGATTATGCCCAGAAATTCCAGCTTCTCAAAACCCGTACACGCCTATTGGAAGCTGATGAACAATGAATGGGTTGGCTATATCAGTGATTCCATTGCCACAAGATGGAACTTGAGCCGACTAGCCCAAAATTGATCGCCGATAATTACATTGCAATCCTTGTTTTTGTGTCATTTTATTAAATCCTAACGCAATCGGTGATCCTCCCCTTTGAGTTCGAGAAGAACACTATTCAAGAAGGGGAAAATGTGGTAACAAGCGGAAGCGGTCCTCAAGGGAGGAGACGCCACCAAAAGACAATGGAGGATCTAAGTCAATGGTAAAGTGGTTAAGTGACCACCTAATTTTTAGTAAAGACGAGAGTAGTTAGTAGAGTTTGGCTGAAATTTCAAATTATATAACTTTGACCACCTTAAGATAGGGAAAAATGTAAATTACTGACTAGAATTACATGTTGTTTATTATAATTATTTGTTTCATGTACTGTGATGGTTTTATTCAGCGCATTGGGGACATATTGTTCCATTCATGTTAATTATATGGTGTTGCACATATATTGATGCGACTGGACCACAGATCACACATTAGAATATATTGCACTTGTATATTGAAGGAATGTCATCATTGATAGAAAATGTATAATATTAAATTCTCCACCCACCTTAATATATTTTAATTGGTCCAACCCTTTCATGAGAGAGAGAGAGAGAGAGAGAGAGAGAGAGATTTCTTTTTTATTTAGTTATTTATTATTACCTCATAGATTATCGTTCTCTTGAACGCTTTATTGAAGTTCATATTCATCTAGATTTATCTATTAATAGTGTGTTAGATTTAGGTCTCTACTTAATTCTAACTACGATACGGCCATTAAGGTAGCAAGTTAATTATTCAACATTTAAGATGAGTTTTGTGTTCACATCAAAGGGTTTAGGAAAACAAAAAGGAACAAACATTATAGAATATAAACCCTTGTGCTTCTCTATGAGAAACAAAATTTCATTAAAAATAAAAAAGACAAAGGAGAACGAGGATAAGACCTACAAAGAAGATGGTAGGAAAAGGAGGGGCAACAAAAGAATCCCTTCCCCATAGAGAAGAAAATTACATAATAACACACCTCCAATCTCTAACTTCTCGTTTTTTCCTTCTGGGCTCCACCACCTCATACAAATGGAGTGTATCAAGACTGGCCTCTAAGGTTAGAAGAATCATATAATTTGAATGTGTACACCAAGGTCCTAGTGGTTTAATTGTGATATGTTTCCTTAAACGATTTTATTCTCATGCCTCTTTTAGGTTACTTCCCGCTTTAGCGTTAGTTGTTTTAGAAGGGATTCCCTCGCCTTCTTTGGTTAGGAAAATTGCGTGGGGTGCTACCATATACCATATTTGGAGAGAGAGAAATGCCCGCTTGTACCAAACACAAAATGCAAGGGTGAGGTTCTTAAAGTTATAAAGAATGATGTGAGATTTAGATGTGCCTCCAATCCTAGCATTCGAGATGATCCCACCAACAGAGAGATTCGTTGGAGGATCATATTCCCTTAAAGTATTCTTAAAGCACACAATTTAGACTTTTTACCTTTATGGGTTATTTTGGCTAGCAAGATAATTTAGCTAACTTAGCCTTTAAGTAAAATCATTCGTCACCCATTGTATCCACTTTGGTTTTGAAACCGTTGGATTCACTTTAGTTTTGAGAATGGATGAAGGGCGAGAAACCCAAATATTAATTTCCTCTGCATTTACATAAAAAAAACTCTATAATTATTGTTTGGAGCTCCCCAAGACAACCCATAAATTTTATCCTTTCCCAAATTACAAACTTTTATTCCTAAAATACTGTCTGAAGCTGTCCAAAACGATCTTAAAAAATATGGATCATTGGTCTGGACATCAGTATCGTACTTATTGAATAGATTTTTTCCTTTAGGTGGGTAGCTAGTGCGATAAATAAACAGAGTAATCATAAAGGTGAGGCATACATGGTTTACAAAGAAATATTGAGGAACTTCGCATATTCAAAATTAAAGAGAATAAGAGCGTGCGCGGGGGAGAGAGAGAGAGAGATCTTCATCCAACAACTTAAAGGGAATAATGTAACGCAAAGCACCTGAGTTATCATATTCTTAATTTGGTCCATATGGTCAGAAACACGTGGCTGATGGGTAGGGGGGAGGCACTGAAGATCAGCCATATCATCAAGAAATTCTTGACAGAACCGACCACTCAAAGTTAATGCATCCTCCCCAAGCTCATTTGCCTTGCGGATAATCTGCATAAATCAAGAAATTAGAACACATCGTAAAAAAATTATAACACAAATACATCAAGCTAGTAACGACTTCTTATTTTCTAATTCTGAGTAACAATTACTTAGTAAGACCATGTATGAATAAAATAAATTTAAATATCATCCGATCAATTACTTCTCTCAGCACAATCCTTTCCGAATCACGTTATCTCCGTTGATTAAGCTTCACGCGTGAACTGGACAAAATTGTTGTGCAAAAAGGATGAAAGGTGCCCTGTAAGAAACCCCCCAAGAAGAAATAAAGGTAATTCCAGAATTTATAGCCAGTGTTCCAGTCGTTGGGGCCACACCTAACGCATAGGTAGGGGTATCAATATTTTAAATGACATGAAACAGGAAACGAAACGACACGATGGGTACATTTGTAATTATAGGAATTGTTTGCTTGGTATTATAGGAAGAAAATAGCAAAGGCTAATAGGGGTACATTTGTAATTAGATGATTGCTTGGAGCTTAAGCTACTTCCCACCTATAAACACCCTATTGTATTCTCATTTGGGACATTCTATATTTTGGAGAACTATTGATTGAGGGTTGAAGTGTGAAATATCTTCCTCTTATTACCCATGTGGCGTTATTTACATCAATTGGTATCAGAGCCTTGTTGGTTCTACCCGTTGTTGTTGTAAAAAAACAAAAGCTCGTAAACAACGTCAAGATGGGTTATAAGAGGAGATGTGCTAACATGGAAGCTCGTAATGAACGACTCGCAAGGATCTTAGATCACCTGTTGACGCGAATGGACGATCTTGACACCCGCTTCTCTTCCACCACCACCCAAAACCCTAACCCTAACCCTAACCCTAGCCCCCAAAACTTCTCTAACTACGGTTCCAGCAACCCATTTAACACCCCATCTACAAAAAAAAACTATTTCTACAAACCCAGCCACCACAAGCAGTGGAGCTCCACCACCACCCACTGCCACTTCTTGGCCATCCTCAGTTGTCGGCGAACCATCGCATATGGGGCAGAACCCTGTGATGCAAATCAACTCACTGCTGCCAGCGAGGCAGCTCACTTCCGGTTAATTTTTTCAACAGGCAGTGCACCTCAAGCCCTCAACTACCACTCGCGACCCTCCCACTAGTGGCCGGACCACTATTCCAGTGGTCATGGACATCAACTCACTGCTGCCAGCAAGGCAGCTCACTTCCGATCAATTTTTTCAACTGGCAGCACACCTCCAGCCCTCAACTACCACTGGCAACCCTCCCACTAGTGGCGTGACCACTATTTCAGTGGTCAGCAACAAGTTTCCTACCCTAGCAGCAGCAGGCCAAGGCCAAAACCCTTTTGATCTGGACCAGTAGGCCCCGATCTCCTCTTCCAGTGGTGCCGCCCATTTTCCGGTGTTGAAAAGCTCCGACCGACTTCCGACCAGCCTCCAGGGCCCACTTCCCGCACCAAACCATTACCCAAACACCAACCACCTCCTCTGCCCACGATCTAACCCCTAACGCAGTTAAACCCATTAAGTAGCCCCTACCAATGCTTGGTTTTGGTCGGAAACCACCCATGTCAAGCCGACGACCATGAAACCTTAAGGTTTCGACCCATTTTGGCCCAAAACCCTCCTATGCTAACCGATCTACCTTCTGCCCTAGGTGGAACCCTTCACCAAATTCAAGAACTAGGGTTTGGCACCAAGAAAATGATTTTTGATCCGGGGGAAGGTATTTTTGATGATTCACATGAGAGGTAAGAGGAAGAAGATGAAGATTGAGGTAAGAGGAAGAAGAATCTTCCTCAAATTTTCAAAAATTACTTTTAGCTCCACAAGTTTTGCTTCTCTTCCACACAATTTTGGTGCTTGTCACGTGATTCTCCAATTTTTAAGATTTTGTGCATCCTCAACTTTTAAAGCTCGAGGATGAGCTTTTTCGAGACAGAGATAATGATGTTAATTAGAAGTTTAAGGGCTATTTTTAGTATTTTAAGGCATTAGTAACATTTTTGTTATTTCCCTTTATTTGATGTATTTTCTTTTAGTACTTGTTTGCTTGGTATTATAGGAAGGAAGTAGCAAAGGCTAATAGGGGTACATTTGTAATTAGATTATTGCTTAGAGCCTAAGCTACTTCCCACCTATAAATACCCCTATTGTAGTCTCATTTGGGACATTTTATATTTTGGAGAGTTATTGAATGAGGGTTGAAGTGTGAGACACGTTCCTCTAATTACCCATTTGGCTTCATTTACGTCGTATATATATTTAATTTAGTGTAAAATTTACGAAATCGTGTTAGTCATGTCGTGTTATATTCGGGACGTGTTCGTGTCAAATAAGAGAAAAATATGAAGTCGTGTCATGTCAGCCCGTGACCCGACCCAAAAACACGAATTGCCATCCGTACGCCTAGGTGCCCACCTCAGCTAAAACGGTGCTAACAAGAAGGCCAAAAAGAGCCCCTAGGCTATCCAAAGTGTGTTTCCCCTTTAGTAAATGGGTTAGAATATTAATAATTGCGTCTTTTGTAACTTACTACTTAAGAGCAAGCTTGTAAGTGTTTCAAATCATCTCGTCTTCAAATATAAACTTATTTTCTTCTCTTTTAAGTGAATTATGGATTCAAGGATAGTTCTTTTATTTTCACATTTTTCTGCTACGTTAGGAGATATTAGAGCAAGATTCTGAATCCTAAGATTCGCCTTTGTTGGTTGGTTCACATGATGGAAGCAACACCTCCAATGTCGGTGATCATAATGGAGTTACTCTTTTGAGGGCTGAATTTATCGAGTTCCGAACCAACGTCAATCAAACCTAGAGTGATTTGCATGAAACCATGCGGCAAATCCTAGCAAGAATGATAGTGGTGGAACTTAACCGCGAGAACGACGATGATCATGGACGTCCTATCGGTAACCGCAATCCAAACATTCCAATTAGTACGAGAGAAACGTTGGTTTCAATAATCATGTTGTACCAGTGTTTGGAGACAATCGAGGTTGATGGGAGTAAGATGATTCCAGGGACTTTCGTATGAAGATTGACCTACGAACTATTCAGGATCATCTTCGTATTAAAGAATTCTTGGATTGGATTACTAAAGTCGAACATTTCTCTGATTATATAAAAATCTAAGAAGAGAAGCAAGTCCCATTGGTCGCGTATGAGATCAGATGCAAACTACCCGTGCACGTCAGGGTAAGGAACCAGTCCATACGTGGTTCCTGCAGTACCATGTATGCTCTACTACAAGAGTAAGTCCATCCAGTATGAGAATATTCATATGCACGTCCAAGCCTGAGCAAGTGTTATTGGTGTGGAGAGCAAGGTCATAAATTGTGATGTGAATGAAGAATATGGAGGATACTTTATCATTTTTAGGATTTTATAGTATTTTTGTTATTTTGTTAATTGGTTGTATTTTTCTTTTGTTTTTTTAGTATTTCGAGATGGGACAAGTGACATTAAGGGGTACATTTGTAATTAGATCACTAGTTGCTTTGAGACCAAGCTACTTCCCACCAATAAATTGGTATTCTATATTTTGGAGAGTTTAGTGAATTATGGGTTGAAGTGAGATATCTTCCTTTTATTATCTATCTGGCATCATTTACGTCAATTGGTATCAGTGCCTTTTTCTACCCATTGTTGTTGTAAAAAAACATAAAAATCGTAAACAATGACAAATGGGTTTTAAGAGGAGATATGCTCTCGTGGAAACTCGTTATGATCGAATCGTGGGGGGTCTTAGACCACCTCTTGACGCGACTTGAGGATCTTGAGGCTCGCCTCCCTTCCACCACCACCCAAAACCCCGAACCTAACCCTAACTCAAGAAACCCTAACACCTTCCGCAACCATTTTCACCCCTACCCAAAAAAAATCAAATCCAGCAAAACCTAGGTCGTAACCCCTTCCCCAAACTAGATTTGACCTAAAACCCGTCGAAATCCCAAAAACTCAACCCATCAGGGCCGAAACCCTAAGGTTTCAGGTGGAATCTGACCCAAACCAAGTTGGGGCCCATTCCGACTCAGTTGCACTTCCCCGACCAGCCCACAGCCTTCCACCGATGGCCGGATCTCTTCAAAATCCATACCGAACCACCCCACTGGTGGCCGGCATAAGCCCTACTACTGCCGCACTCTTTTCCCATGACACCCAGTCCCTGATCTGCTCCACTAGCCACCAACAACCACCAATCAACCCCTCCTTCCTTCGTCCGGGACCAACCAGGCTGCCTGGCCGGTTACCGACGTCCAACGACATAGGCCGATCCCCAATCTTCTGTTACAGCCCACCGCCGATAGTGATTCAACCAGGTAACCAAGATCCAACAGTCAAAGGCCCTGTACTAGTGGAGGAAACCCTCAGGCAGTACCAAAACGTGGTTTTTGACCCGGGTGGTAGATATTTTTTATAATTGACATGAGAGACAAGAGGAAGATGAATCTTGAAGCAAGAATTGAATGAAGATTTTGCCTCTCTTCCGCACATTTTTTGGGCTTTTCAAGTGATCCTCCAATTTTGACAAAATTATATTGGAACCCCAAAAAATTTTCTTAATCTTCCCGGCCCAATACTTTGAAGATTTTATGCATCCTCAACTTTCAAAGCTCGAGGATGAGCTTTTTCGAAGGCGGAGAGAATGATTTGAATGAAGAATATGGAGGATATTTTCGTCATTTTTAGGATTTTATAGTATTTTTGTTATTTTGTTAATTGGTTGTATTTTCCTTTTGTTTGTTTAGTATTTAGAGGTGGGAAGGACAAGTGGCATTAAGGGGGTACATTTGTAATTAGATCATTAGTTGCTTACATCCCAAGCTACTTCCCACTTATAAATACCCTAATTGTAGACTCATTTGAAGTATTCTATATTTTGGAGAGTTAAGTGAATTGTGGGTTGAAGTGTAAGATATCTTCCTCTTATTACCCTTTTGGCGTCATTTACGTCAAATTGATGTAAATCTAAGAATGCGGAAGCATTATTATTATTATACTAAACAACAACAAATAAATCTAAACTAATGAAATGGGTTTCTTTCTCTCTCCATTCTCAATTATCAATATTCAAGTGTCATTACAAATGGGGGACAAGGGCCTATTTATAGGAGAGATTAGCGTGCTAACCAAGCTAATACCCAAAAAGGACGGTGAATAACTAAAAATGACTAATTAGCCCCAAACATGCTTGGAGATCAATTAAACACTAAAAATAAATGAAAATGACAATGAACCCTAAACTAAAAAAGCAAAAATAAAGTATAGTCTTCTCCCGGGAGCACAGCATGCGCCACGTCTCGCTATATATCACATACACATCATTCTCCTCGTCTTCGAAAAAGCTCGTCCTCAAGATTAGAGGGTGACTCATCAATGCCACATGATATAAACCTCGAAAAAGCTTCGAACCCCAATCAAAATCAACAAAAAGTGGGTTTTCCAAATGGAATTAGTCCCATGTATATGAACCTCGTCAAAAATAGGTCTAATAAACCCAAATCCCGGCAATGTCCTTCTACGAAATCCGACAACCAAAAACTGACGACCATACGCCTTCTCGACACCACGAGTACATGGTTACAACTTGGAGTGGTGAACCCTTGAATCTAACCGGACGGAAACTCCGACGACCGCACATTTGCGAGTACGATGGCGACATAAGCGGACAAGGCTGCGAAAAATGGATCTCAAGTGGGACGCATTTTTCATAGAAGGCATATGTTATGGCACAAATAGGCCCTAAGACCAATTTTGATCGGATTTGAGGTCAAATAGGGGGTAGGGGATTGGATCGGAGTAGAAATGCCCATTTTTGTTGAGTTTGATCGTGTTTGAGCATAAATGAGTGAGAAAAAGGGGAAATATGTTGGTGGGGTAGATTAGGGTTTTTGTCGGGGTGAAAACTAGGGTTTTTTGGGGAATTTGGATACCGGAGCTTGGACTTAGGGTTTGGGCAAGGTATTTTGGTCGAAATAGCGCAGCAAGGTAGGGAAGCGGTCGTGCAGTGGTCAGATGAATTGGAGGTAGGAAACAGTCGTTCTTGATTATAGGCGCACGATCTTGTAAATCCAATGGGCTCCGATCAGTCCCGGACGAGCAGCATATGAAGGGAGATTTCCGTTCGAAGGTGTTGGTGGCTAATCGCGGCGGCCCATATGTGCGATGGAGGGGCGCCAGCAGTCTTAGGGGTTAGGGTTTGGGTAGAGTTAAGTTTTCTTTAGGATTAGGTTTGGGGTTGAAGGGCTAGGGTGTCTTGGGTTAGGGTTAGGGTTAGGGTTAGGGTTAGGGTTAGGGTTTGTAGGTCCTTTTTTTGTTAGGGTTAGGGTCTGGGGAAGGTAGAAGATGATGTTTTATTTGTACGAGGTGGTGGTTGTGTGGCGATGGAGGGAGGTGATGGAGGGTAGAGGAGGCTAAAAGGGTTGGAATCCCCCCTTTTAGCGGTGACGGAATTTAGGGCTTCCATCCACTTGATTCTCATTTGGACATTTATCAATCTACTGATTGAAGGGTTGCCCAAATTGGAATCACAACTCGATACCCACTTCATGCATCACGACGAATACCAAGAACAAACGCAACTTTCATACCAATTTGATGTAAATCTAAGAGTGCGGAAGCATTATTATTACACTACACAACAACTATTCCCTACACAACAACAACAACAAAAAATAAATCTAAACTAATGAAATGGGTTTCCTTCTCTCTCTATTCTCAATTCTCAATATTCAAGTGTCATTATAAATGAGGGTCAAGGGCCTATTTATAGGAGAGGTTAGCTTGCTAACCAAGCTCATACCCAAAAAGACCAAAAAGGACAACTAATAACTAAAAATGACTAATTAGCCCTAAACATGCTTGGAGATCAATTAAACACCAAAAATAAAAGAAAATGATAATAAACCCTAAACTAAAAATGCAAAAATAAAAGATAGTCTTATCCCGAGAGTACAACCACGCACCACATGTCGCTATATATCATATACACATCATAAATCCAAAATGACCCACTGTGAATTTGGTCGAACATGAAGAAGGAAATGAAGAAGTCGATTTTGACCCCACTTATGAGGACGACGAGGTGATTGAGGGAGATTACGATGAGTTGTTGTCCCATTCTTTAGTAAGGACGCTGATGTTCACACCTAAAAAAGAGGAGCATCCACAACATCATAACGTGTTTCGTACACGTATTGTAAATAGAAAGGTATGTGACGTTATCATTGATAGTGCCAATAGTGAGAATATTGTTTCCTCAACAATGGTTCGAAAGTTGGGATTGAAGACAGAAAAGCATTCCCACCCTTACAAAATTGGATGGGGATCAATAAAGGTTCAGAAACGCGAGGGACTGAAACCTGTCTTGTCCCATTCTCGATTGGGAAAGTCTGTGCAGAAGAGATACGAGATGATGTGGTTGATATGGATGCTTGTCACATGATCTTAGGGAGGCCCTCGCAATTTGATGTCAATGTCACTCACCATAGTACAGACAATGTTTATGTTATATACAAGAATGGTCAGAAGATCATTCTTGGACCATTCAAAAAGGAGGAATTCCCTAAGACTACCATGGCCAAAGGAAATCCAGTATAATGTTCAGCCGAGAAAAATTTATGGGCGAAGTGAAGACAGCTCCTAAGATCTTTGTTTTGATTAAAGGAGAAATGATCGAACAACCTCTTGTAACTACACCAACAGTCGTACCACCTCTATTAAAGCAATTCAAAGATTTTGTATCACAAGACCTCACCCAGAATCTTCCACCCATAAGGGACGTTTAACACCACATTGCCTTGGTATCAGAGGCGAGCCTGCCGAACCGGCCCCATTACAAGATGAATCCCAGGGAAGACCAAATTTTGCAAGAACAAGTAGAGGAGTTACGACAAAAGGGATTAATATAGGAAGGTATGAGCCCATGTGCAGCTTCAACTTTGCTAGTGCCCAAGAAGGATGACAGTTGGCGAATGTGTAGAGACAGACGTGCAATCAATCGGATTACCATCAAATACCGATTTCCCATTCCATGGTTAAAAGATATGTTGAACATATTGCCAGGAGAACAAGTTTTCACCAAAGTGGACCATAAAAGCGGGTACCATCAGATTCGATCCACCCTGGGGATGAGTGGAAAGCAACGTTCAAAACAAAGGAAGGATTACACGAGTGGCTAGATATGCTGCTTGGATTATCCAAGGCACCTAGCACTTTCATGCTGTTAATGAATCAGGTACAAAAATCGTTTATTGGTGGAATTGTAGTTGTTTATTTCAACGATATTCTGGTTTATAGTAAGACAGAAGCAGAACTTTTGAACTTGAGGGATGTACACAGTTTTGCAGGAAAATAAGTTGTGCATTAACTTGACAAAGTGTAGTTTATTATCTCGAGTCTATTGTCCTTGGGCTTTGTGATTAGTGGTGATGGTATTCGAGTAAACGAAAAGAAGGTGAAAGCCATTCGAGGAGTGGCCCGCGTCAAAGAATGTGAGTTAAGTACACAGTTTCCATGGCCTGGCTACGATCTACCGAAGGTTCATTAAAACTTCAGTAGCGTTGACCCCCAATCATCGAGTGCATGAAAAGAGGGAAGTTTCAATGGGAAGAGGAAGTTGAAATAAGTTTTGGCTTGATAAAAAAAAAGCTATGAATAGCACCAGTATTAGTTCTTCCAGATTTTGAGAAGTTCCAAATGTAGTGTGATGCTTCAATAGTGGGAATAAAGGCATTTTTGTCATAGAAAGGGCTTCCGGTGGCATTTTACAGCGAGAAGAGGAATGAGGCGCACAAAAAGTGAACTACTTATGAGCTAGGAGCATTATCTTTTCCAGCGAGAGTTCGTGTTATTTATGGATCACCAAGCATTATCTTACCATGTTATGGTGATTCTGCAAAAAAGTCAATGACAATGCCTACGTGATTGATTTACCTGTTGACATGTCCATTACTTTTACCTTCAACGTGGCGGGCATATGAGTATTATCCCCCAAATTCAGGTAACTCAGAAACGAGTTCTTTTCAAGAAGGGGAGACTGATGTAGAACAACTAGCACAAGAATATATGGTTGCACAGGATCACAGAAAGTCAGGGAGGCTGAAAAGGTAAAATCAAAGAGTAACTGTAGATATAAACAGTCCCGTATATATTGTTCATACGTACAGTATCCAACAACCCCTTGGATCCCCTTTGGATCTCATGTCCCTTGTATTCCGTGTGTTCCTTCTTTCCATAAAACTGTGTAAGTGTATTTCTCTTCTACTTAGGACTCCCTTTTATGTCATTATATTAATAAGTTGTCATCTTTTATGCCCCTTAGAATACCCAAAGTGTGTTTCATGTTTAGTAAATAGGTTAGAATTTTAATAATTGTGCCCTTTGTTTGTAGTTCACTAGATAAGAACACGCTTGTAAGTGATAGTTCTTTTATTTTCACGTTTTTCGCTACGTTAGACCCTGAATGTTAGAACAGTGATACGGTATTTATAATTGTTAAAATACAACTAAATTCTGCAAATCTCAACTATGAGTGCATTTACAATACATGGAACAATGCATATTCGTAATAAACAATAACAATAAAAAATAAATTTAAACAAATATAACGGCAAAAGGCTAAATCTAGCACTGGAACAGGTGTCTAGCATATCTTTAAGTCCTGGCAAAGATAATATAATGCCAGAAAAAATAAAAATGAAAAAAGCACAAGGCTAATTCTAGCACCGGAAAAAAAAAATCGAAAGGGATACAACACATAAAAAAATGAACTAATAAACTATAATAAGATATTAGACTTCTCACCTTGTCATCAACATCAGTGAAATTCCGCACGTACACAACTTCATAGCCTAAATGTTTTAGATACCTGCATAGTCACAATTTATGTAAAGCGTGATTAGAATATACTGCCAAAAATTATTTTTTCCTTTTCGAGGAGAATCTACAGGCAAATATGATGAGAATCCATTTTATTTTCCTTTTATTTTCTATTTTCTATTTTTTTAGTTCTTTTTTGGCATTTTATTTCCTTAATTAGCTCCCAATCATGTTTGGGAGTAATTAGGCATTCTTTTGTTATTAGTTGGTCATTTTAGCTAATTATTTAATTAACAAGTAATTCATCCCATATAAATACTTGTATTCTCATTTGTACTTACTTTTTAATACTTGAAATATAAGAAATCTCTTGTTTCTCGCTCTAGAAATCATATTATCTTGATTTTTAGGTCATTGACGTGTATCAGAGTGGGTGTCGCTCCAAACATCGGCGTTAGTGTGTATCGGTGTGTGTAGAATATCAAATCGTGCACTACATTCTCAATGGCCCCGAAGAGGACGACGCGAATTCAAGATGAGATTAATGAAGAGTTAAGAAAAAGACAACAAGAATTGATAGCGAACAATCGTGAGATGATACAACAAATGGATGCTATTTTTCAACTTTTATCCAAATTAAAAAACCCTAGTTCATCCATAATCGATCCTGAAATGACCACAGGACGGATCTCCACCCAAGAAGCTGCCCAACAAACCACTGTCGATCTGCACAAATCAGGCCATCAACAACCCGAAGCCACTGACCACCTTCTTGGACAAATTTCGATGCCGGAAAGTCAATTTTTTTGAAGAAATCCCCGTCGGCCAAGTCCGGACGACATCATACCACCATTTCGGCGGTCGACGCTCCTCCTCCTGCTGCCGATCCACTCAACCCTAGCCAGCGACCTTCAAATCCTTATCCCGACCCATTTTCAGAACCAGGAAACCCTAGTTTACCCCCCTTTACCATCTGTTGTCCAACCGACACTCCAAAGTCCCAGAACGCTGCTATTCGGGTTGAAATCCTAGTCCAGAAGGCACCTCGAGGTCATTCTGACCCCGAAAAATATCACCAACCCATTGACCATCCTACCGAACAGCTGACACCTTTTTCCGACCTCAAAAAAACACTAACCCAACCCTATTCTGGCCAAAAACCCAATTTCACACAAAATTTATCTTATCCTCACCTACTTGAAACCCTAAACCCTACGGATTTTACCAAAACATTGCCCCAATCTCCTAATCATTTCCCCGACCCCGGCGGTAAAACCCATTCTGAACCCGAACTGCATTATAATTTTCCCGACCAAAATTCAAATCCAAATAACATAAGAAACCCTATTTTTACCCCAAAAAAAGTGCACCCACCCAAAAATTAACCCTACCCGACGACCTTCAAATCCCTATCCCGACCCATTTTCAGAACCAGGAAACCCTAGTTTACCCCCCTTTACCATCGGTTTCCAACCGACACTCCAAAGTCCCAAAACGCTGCTGTTCGGGATGAAACCCTAGTCCAGAAGGCACCTCGGGGTCATTCCGACCCCGAAAAGCATCACAAACCCCTTAACCATCCTACCAAACAGCTGCCTCCTTTTTTCGACCTCAAAAAATCACTAACCCAACCCTATTCTGGCCAAGAACCCAATTTCACACAATTTATTTTATCCTCACCTTCTTAAAACCCTAAACCCCACAAATTTTACCAAAACATTGCCTCAATCTCCTAATTATTTCCCCGACCATTAACTGCCAACAGAACTCGTATACTAAGTAGTGATATTGGAGGCTTACATTCCCATCATTTTCGATAGTAGCAGTGGTACTAGTTTTCACGATCGTCATGGCAGTGTAACAGATCACTAGGCAACTTTATTGGATGTTTATCTGCCATAATAACAGTTACCACACCGTAAAAGCCATCATTGAGCCATAATGGACCGTTATGAAACTGTAACGATTATAAATGGTTGTAAAACCTTTAGTCTTTAGTAATGGATGTGAAAGGGCCTAGGTGTAGAATATGAGAACGTGTCCCGATGTCTTTTACTTCATTTATTTCCCAAAAGTGGTAGAGCCATTTTTATGCCATTACGACAGTGCATGAGCATAAAGCATAAAATGACTTAAGATTGATGTGAAAATATGTTTAGATTTATTATTTATTTATTATGGTATTCACTTTATAATTTGAAGGTTATGAGAACTTTGAAACCTAGCAAACACCTTAAATCTACCTTTGTTACCACAACTTCACTAGAATTCTTGATTAATCTTGAATCAAGACTGACAACATATTATTATGTATTTATAATATATGTATACAGTTATCAATATATTCCTTTTTAAAAGTAACATGTATTCAATTATTCAAGCATCAAAATTAAAACTATATGATAGTTCTTTACATGTAACATATTTTAATATTTCAATTTTTTATTTGTTATTGTCGAACAAAGAACAATGTTGTCAAGTATTCTTCCCCTAAGTATCACATTACCCCTTTAGGGTACTTGAACGTACCAGATCTCAAACATTTCGTACCACTTATTTCAAGACAATAACAAAGAAATATGAGCAAAGAAACAAATACATTACAAAATTCTCTCAAATTGATGCAGCTCAAAGAGATTCAAAAGAACTTGGGTACTCTAATACTAAGTCCCTAAGCTAAAATACAAGTCTATGTGCATTCGATTGTACTATATATAAACCTTTTATATTGTACCCATAACAATCAAAAAAGTAGTTACAATCATCCACAAACTGTTAACCGAAACAATGTCAAAATGAAGCATACCCCTAACATCTCGTGTGAATAGTAGCGTAAGTACCCGTGCCCTAGACACGCACCAAAGCAATCCACATTCTTATAAGTGGGTCCCTTTCATAGCACAAACGTAGGGGTTAAAAATGTGACCAAGTCACCCAAAGATAACAGAACATGGGAAGCCCATTGATGATATGAACTCCTCAGGATCCTGAATAGTATGTAGATTGCAAGTTTAGGATACATGGCGGGTGCTAGATTAGGATACAAGGACTGCCAGCTTACAAGTCTAGTCATTCTACAATAATTAAAGAGCACGATCGGAACCCACCTTGGTATACATCCAGAACCAAAGGATATACCAGGCGAATTCATAAAACATTGCTAACAGTCGACATAATATCTAGCTTTACATATTTGCTCGCCATGTCCTTGTACCTCCCTTACCATTTTGAATGGAATTAGAGAAAGCTCTCCATTTTTATCCCCATATGTTGACATGCTCCAATACGATTTGATTGGTTCTCCACAGACATGGGGACTAAGCCTGCTTAGCCAATATAACAGCACCTAAAAAGTGGAGAGCAATAATGGCGAGAAAAATTGAAACTCAATAAAAGGATCAACTCCCACAATAAACCTAGAAGTACCTTCATACCCGCTTACTCTATGGTGTGGAAGAGTACTTGTATCTTCCCTGTATACTCTCTCCTGCTTTCATCTTCTCCCCATTACATCCTCTCTTCTCGGGAGTGGATCATGCCTCACTCCCTCCACAAACGCCCTCTTATAGTTATTACTCGCCAATTATTAATTAATCAAACCTTAACTGATATTGATTACATACTTAATAATTTTACATACTACAAATTGCATAGAAATTACAATTTCAAAATTTTAAGTTTGTTTATTTTTTTATAATAATAATATGTATTTTTAACTTGAATTTTTTACTGTGTTCTAAAAGGCGCGCCTAGGCTTGAGGCTTGAAAGAAACGCATCGTCTACGCCTTATTCTTGGTAAAAGGCTTAAGGCGCACTTTTTTTTAAAACAAATATGCCTTAGTGAAATGATATCACCATTTAAAGGCTTTTTTTTACAAATCGGACCGATATCTCTTCCAAAACAATCAAAATACATTTTATAAACTGATTATGAAGCATGAATATGAGAAAGATGGCTACCAAACATACGGATATATTTTCAAAATTCAAGATATGTATTATTTTATTATATTATTAGCCTTAGAATAATTAAAATAATAAAAAAAGGAAAAACGTCTTTTTACGCCGCGCCTAGGCTCCTAAGGCTTGAGGCTTGACCTCTACGCCTAGACCACGCCTCGCGGCTTTTAGAACCTTGATTTTTTATAACAAATAATAGTAAAATAAAAGAGTGATATCTAACGAGTTTCCTTATATCACCGACTTATAGATTAAATTTTAAGTTGGTACAGGTAACAAAACAAATAAATTATACTTAAAGGATGGATAGAAGGTAAGTAAAAATTAATGCCCAAAATCAAATGATCCCAAAGCAAGAAAATATATATTCCCATTATTTAGGTGAGGTGTTAATATGAAAAAAAAAGAAAACATATCAAAACCTATACATATCGAGTTCGCTAGGTACCATCTGTTACATCCCAGATACCCAGTGGCAGAACAATTACACATTAGCTCAACAGCAATTGCTAGGGGAACCGCGAGCATTTATTAATACCTTGAATGCAGTGCGAGAAGCATAAACCACACTATCACAATGTCATATTGTGAAAACCTTTAAAGGTAGGTCCTCTTGGACAAATATCGGATGGAGAAAGATTCAATCACATTTTTGCAAGAAGATGGCACAATCACATGTTAGTAGAAATGAATAGTGGAAGTGTTAAAGGAAGTAAATGGGATATTTTCTTATTTGGTAAAGAGGTAAAGTGGATGGGAAATAAAATTTGAGGGCAGACCTCCCCTAGTTCCCTTCCTCCACCAAACCCACAAAAATCTTCTTTTTTTTAAATGGGGGGAAGGAGGAAGGATATAAGTGAACAATAGATTCATAATTTAGTATTGAGCTCAATACATCCCATTAATTTAAACATTCCCTCAATTTTATACATTGTACACATTTTTTTAAGTACGACCAGATATTAATAGCTAGAGTGCACCATATTATTGTTGTATCATTTTGTCGATTATTACTTTATAAATTACATTGCACTTGCAGTTTTATACATCTTGAAAGTACTTCCAACAAGAGTTTCCTTCTAATACTTTATCACCTAAAATTATGTTGCTTCTACAAATTTCAAAGTTAAACCATAATTGATGTATTCTGTCCTTGAACATTTATCCCACGGTTTTTCCTTAGCCATTAAAGTACTTGGTGAACCAAAATTGTTAATCTCCCACTTTATGATAACTAAATATTAAGAATAATAAATTTGAGAGTAGAAGAGGCAATTAATAATGGTTTTTTATTATTCCACACTCACCGTAAAAGAGAATTACTAATGGTTTTCTATTATTCCACTCACCGTAACACCATATATATACTACCCAAGTAGGAACATCATTACACAACACTCGAGCAAAATAGCATAAATAGCCTTGTTACAATATTATACTCTCTAACACCTCCCCCTCAAGTTGAAGCATGTTGAAAAACATGTTCAACTTGCAACAAAAACATCCAAAGGTAGCACAAACGCAAATGGAACATCATGTCCACCAACAAGATAATTATGGCAATTCAATCACCAACTGACACCACGAAACCAATCACCACAAGTAGTCACCAAACCAGAAAATTTGAAGTATATCATCGTCATAAACCACCATGAGCACCAGGCTGACATTACGACCTCACCACAAACCCTTAGCCACTATTAAACTTCACCGCCAACGTGTCGTCACTTTGACATTCCGCACACCAACAAAAGTTAATTCATCATTAAGGTCCAAGAAGATGTGTAAAACACCTACCAACAAACAAAGGAATGTTCCATCACTCATCGACAACCATACATACACACGACAATGAACCTCCTCCGTTAAGGTTCTGGATAATACCTCTCAATAACGGATTGTTTCAAAACTCACCATCACACGACATAATATAATTGAACTTCTGCTAGGCTCAATCAATATAGGGTGATCAACACCTGACAAACCGGAATAATGAACAATTTCTCTCAACAAAGAGTGGTGAAACCCTGTATCAACAAAAGGACGAAGTACTTTTAAAAGGGATGAAGCTGACAACGGAACACTACCGCACAATAAACGACTGCGGGAGAATAAAATAGCTACCATGCACCAACAAAGAAACGTAACAGGAGAGTAAAAGAGTATGAGGAAACCATATATAGCACCGAATCGTGTAACGGAAAAACAAATATATCACCAAATAATGACGGAGGTTGGTTGTGCCACCCAAAAAAATAAAAGAGGGAACATCGAATAGAGATCGCCCATCAGTTCATCAATTAAAAAAAATATACACATCTATGCCCAGTAGATCAACACAAAACCCAGGCACATTCAGTGCTAAATTTGCGTCCCTCGCGCCCCGAATTACTTTACGTGTTTGACCTTCCTTTTTCTTCATTGGTGTATAGTTGAATTTCAAGAATAATAAATTAGGGGAAAAGAGAAATTAAAAAAAAAAGGCTTATTTATAAGTTAAAGGAGTCTTCCTAGCCAAAAGATCATAAAAAGGTAAAAGACTAGGGGGCGTTTGTTTTTACCTCTTAATGTTGAATTGAAAGAGTTCGATTCAGCATTAAGAGGTAATATTTGGTGGTTGTTTTTACCTCTTAATGCTGAAAAATAGTTAAAATTCAGCATTAAGCATTAAGAGACAAGTCCCCCACTGAATGTTATGCTTAAAGTTAAATTCTTTTAATGAAATTTCATTCTCATTTTACCCTTATTTTATTTTTTAAAGGACAATAATACAAAACAATTGGCAAATAGTTAGTAATGACAAAATGGTCAAATTACCTTTATTAAGCATTTAGAGTCGAATAACTCTAAACAAACAACATACATTCAGAGGTTCAACATTCAGAGTTGAGCATTAAGCATTCAAAGTTCAGCATTAAAAAACAGGCTGAAAAATCAAACAGCCCCTAAAATCGGCAACCGAGAATATTCCAAAGATATATCACCACTAACTAATGAGCCTAAAATACCAACCTAATTAAACGGACTAAAGGAAACAAAATAAACAGAGTACAATTTGACATTATTACAATTTAGCACCCGTACTTTCCAATTCTCATCATTTTAAATGTAATCCAGCATTGTGTGAAATAATTATGATTATTAATACTCAGACATAAACTCCAATTTGCACATCCATTATATATAATGACCATTATTTTTTTAAGAAAGACACCATTTTTTTTTAAGAAAGTCATTTGCCTCCCATCATATTACTCTTTTATGAAAAATCCAGTTACGAAAAACACTGCAGCTTTCTAAAGAATCACTATATATACAAATTGCAAACACTTCTGCATGTGTGTGTGTGTGAGTGTGTGTGTGTATACATACATATATATACATATATATATATATATATATATATATATATATATATATATATATATATATATATATATATATAGAGAGAGAGAGAGAGAGAGGTTCTCATGCATACCCCAGTTTGCATACCGCTGGCGCGGACCAATTTTGATAAAATAGTAAAAAAAATATTTTTGATCTAATTTTTTTTTTATAGTTTTTAAACATTTCAATAGGACCATAAAAAAAAACTCAACTCAAAATGAATTTTTTTGCTATTTTAAAAAAATCGGTCAAACTTTGTCAGTTTTTAACAACTTAAAAACAACTTAAAAACTGACAAAGTTTGACCGATTTTTTTAAAATAGCAAAAAAATTCATTTTGAGCTGATTATTTTTTCATGGTCCTACTGAAATGTTTAAAAACCATAAAAAAAAATCAGCCCAAAATTATTTTTTTTACTATTTTAAAAAAATGGTCCGCACGGAGGGTATGCAAACTGGGTATGCATGAGATCCTTTCTGTATATATATATATATATATATATATATATATATATATATATATATATATATATATATAGAGAGAGAGAGAGAGAGAGAGAGAGAGAGACCTGTAGAGGACATCAAAGGTGACATAGGCACGAGCATGACCGATATGGCTAAAGTCGTAGGGGGTAATGCCACAGACATAAATGCCAACCTTGCCTTCAACTTTGGGTTTGAAGACCTCTTTCAGTTTCGTCATACTATTATACACCTGAAATTCCTGTTGCTTCGCCATTTTTCAACTCTCTTCTTCTCCACAAACAATCGCTGCCCCCTAAGCCCTAACCCTAACCCTGCGTTAAGATGTTGCAGGGAAAGATAGTATTTTAACTTTAGGCTTAAAGTAAGTATTTTAAGTATTAGATTCAATGATATCTATTTATGGAGTGGATAATTAATTTAACTAGATTATATCGGGCGCTTTATAGGGATTCTTATGTATTATAAATAAAAGGAATCCGTATATAACTTTTGCGAACACATTTGAAAATGACCCTAGTTAACATTTATGTAATCAACTTGTTGGGCACTTAACAACCAAAATGTTGCTATTAAGGACACCTCCTGATTAGTAGGTGTTGATACCTTTATTGTTTTAAAATATTGTGTGCCGGTTATTAATTATAAAGAAATGTTAGGAAAAAATAAGATTTATTGACGTAATAAGTAAAAGTAAAATACCCTTAATCATGCACATTCATGAGTAGGTAATAAAATATTGAGTGCAAATAACATAATATGTAGAAAAATTACATAGCCAAAAACCCTATTAATACTGTCATAACTCAATTACAAATCCAGCAAAACAAAATATCTACAATGACAATCAAATCAGCAAAAAATATAAATGTAAAATGATTTATCCATACACATATGTATACACAAAATGGTAAGGATTGTAGAGTGAAGAATACCTGCTTGTCGCATCGAAGCTTGTTGATGTTTTTGGTTTAATGTCTGATTTTGCATTTTATCACGGTCTCTTTCTACTTCTTAGGGTTGGATTATGGGTAGATTTTGCTAGGATTAACAAAAAGGGGTGCAATTTCGCGAGTGAGTGTGAGAGAATAGAGGAATAGAAATGGAATGTGAGAGAACAGAGGAAGAGAAATGAAGAGTTAAAAGGGATAAAAAACAACGAATAATGAAGAGAAATTGCAAAAAGTGAACAAGTTATTAAGATTACAGAAAGACGGAGCAGATAAAACGTGACTTTAATGGCATGGGAGGTGAAGAGACAGGGTGAAATTTGGGTTAATTCACAACCGATGACAGGGGGAGAAAGGGACAGATCGGGGAGATAAAGAGTTGATGGAAATGGCATATTTAGGCACCTGCTATAAGACATAAATTGTGTGCCATGTGTCAAACTTAAGAGAGGAGACACCATTTTTATATTTGAGTAATGATACTCTTACCGGGTCCAACTACCGGTTTAGTGCCAAATGCGCTTTATTTGATTGTACATTGGTGGGACCTACAGTATTTCCTAGCGGGACCCGCACCATAGTACAAACAAATAAAGCAATACCGGTACTAACACCCGGTGTGTCTAACATTTCCTTTTATATTTAGACTATTTTTTAGCACCGCGCGATGCGCGACGCTTTAGAGCTCTTGATTTACCACGCAAAGTAGTCAAATTTTAAAAAACACTCATTTTCACCTCATGCGATGCGCGAGTTATTTTAAAATGTAATACAAAATGTGAAGGTAGTTGTGGGCCAAAATTAGAAACGGTAAATGTGTGATTGAATAAAGAAACCATTTGACATGTTGATCTCCATTTATAAAAATATCAAGTGTGATAAAGGAACGTCGGAGCGAACTCTAAATAAACATCAAAAGAAGTCGTGAAGGAATATTGTAGTAAGTATCTTCATTGTCGTAGTTGCTCCTGGCATTGGATATAGGCACATTGTCAATATTGTGGAATGGTTTTTATTTATTTATTTTACAAACCTATGTATTCAGCGTATTCGTAATTCAGTGAAGTTGATGGAGGGTGTTGAAACTCCTATTTGGTGAAGGTTTTTGGAGATTGATCATTCATGGTTATATTTGCATAAATATATTTTGACACGAATCAATTATGAACAATTTAGTTTAAATTTATAATTAATAAAAGGTGCATTTGCAAGTTTATGTTGAAAAAATACAGTAATAACTAATTAACCCAATTAACTAAGGCTACTCCAATTTCATTTGGTTTGGTAAAGTAACAGGAGAAAAAACAATGTGATGTCCTTGAATATAAATTCTAGCAATATTATTATATCAAGAATATGAAAAGTAAGTGCTAATCCGTAGTTTGGAAATATAGAAACAAAAAATGAAAAGAAAAAGAAAAATAAAACTATTCATGTAGAATATTTTTCAACACAATCCGAACATTTGATTCTATCGATTCTCCCATTGTTAACTCAATATTGAAACCAAAAAAATAATCAAAGGAATAATAGAAACCTTATAAAGTGAAAAATAGTTAATCAACTTTAAAAATTATAAAAATGCCGGCATATACAAATGAAGAAACGGTGAGAGAAGAACGATGGTACTGGAATGATGAGGATAAGGTCTTACCTTGTCAATCAGTTGCGTTCGAGCCAGGACGACCTACCAATGTTTTCTAACTACTCAGATTTGGGATTAATCAAATACCCAATGGAAACCTAATTAATGACAGGAGATGAAGAGATAAAGACTCTTTGGGGGAAGATATTTGTGTTGAATGAAGAAATCGATTGAATGAAGAAATCTGTTCAGATACCCAACATAATTTCACAATATAAAAACCCATTATTACAAATCTTATGAGAAACCACAAGAAACAACGTGCTGTTCAAGGTGGGATTTTGGTTTCCTTATTAGTCTCTTCAAGTTTGTATCAATAAATAAATCAGATATTTTGTGAGCCCAAGATAGTCGGTGACTATGTCACGTGTACATCAATTCTCTCTATAAAGACACATCGAAATTATATTCTGTTACTAGCATAAAAAGTTACGCGATGTGAGATCGAATATATATATAACTATGAAAATTGTACAAATTAATTGTTAGCAAACCAATCAATACTATGAATTTTATCCGGTGTCAGGGTAATGTTTTATATCCGTCACAAATTTTGTCACCATTCTTATCATTGATAAAAAAATAGTTCATCTCACTAAAATCAATGTTAACATAATTTGAGAGAAAAAGAGAACAAATAATAAGAGACTCACCAGAGGTGTTTTGCGGTCACACACATACACCTCCATGAAAGCTTAGGAAATCAACTAAAAAATGGAATCCACCTGCCTCCATAATTGTTATAATTTAAAATTCAACAAAAAACAACAACCACCATATCTCTTAAAAATCAATTCCCTCAAACCCATATATATATTAGCTATGTACTGAATTCCAATTAATGTAACAAATCATTTATCATATATATATATATATATATATATATATATATGCGTGTCTATGAGTGTATATGCAATGAGAGAGAGAGAGGAGATGTCATGTAAAGTGCATGGTGCCATTAGGTAAACCTTCAAGTGCTATGCATTTAAGGTACATCTCCTTGTGATGCTTATTTTCTACCAAAACAGCACCAATTTCTCCAAATCATTCATGTATCACAATAGCTTAGCTTTTTGTGTTACGTGGACACTGAGATTTTGTGGAAATATGTTATGTTTACCAAATCTAAAATCAGGAGGGAATAGGTTCTTGGAAAATTAAAAATGGAGTACATTGAATAGGAAGCCGATTAAATGGACTAAATTCATTGTATTGGAGTGTAGAGAAAGATGAGTTATTATCTTCATGTATCCTTCTCTAGAGAGAAGCTCTCATTTATGATATCATTTATTAAGTTGTCACGTGTCAGTCTCACATGATTTTGGTCTACAATTTTTATATAGTTATATACATTAAATACTAGGTTTTAGCCACGCGTGATGCGCGGGCGCTTTTTAATATTTTTATAAAAACTTTTTTTATTAGAAAAACAATTTTTGAATAAAGTTATTTTTTAAAAGTACAATTTTCTAAAAACATAATTTTACTTGTAAAAAACTTATTTTCAAAAAATAATGTATTTTCCTGCTCATTTTATGGGACGATATATAGAACACACAATTTATCGTACTAAGAGAAAAAGTACAGTAACGATTTAAAGTTGAAAATAAACACACAATTTATATTTATGTTTATAAGAACTGTCTTTTATAATACAATTTAAATAAAGAAAATAAGTTAAAAACTCCAATTTTTAGAAAAATTACTTTATAAAAATACAACTTTTATACAGAATAAAATAATTTATACTTATCTTTATAAAATCAACTTTTGTAAAAAAATATTTTTATAGAAAAAAAGAGATAAAAATATAGTTTTTATAAAAAATAATTTTTATTTATATTTTTATCGAAAGAGTATTGTTTTAAAAAATAATTTTTTAAAAAAATTATATATATATATATATATATTAAGAAAAATGAAAAGAGTGTTTGCATTCATTATTGTGAACACATGGGACAATAACATGAGGTTATGGAACCCGCACGATGCACGGACGCATATAATTGTTCATCATACTTTGATACATAAAACTCGTAAAGCTATTATCATGAGTGTGGTGACAATTATGTTCAAAACAAATTAACAAGAAAAGACAATCACCAAAGCAAATAAAGAATGTAAAAAAGGTCAATCACACAACACAATATTTACGTGGTTCAACAAGAATGCATACGTCCACGGTGGTGCTCTCAATATTATTTCTCTTTACTTCAGGGAGCATTTTACAGGAAATACAATGTGTGCCTTTTGCCCCAAGCTTAGGATTTGTTATATACATGTTTGTTCTGTAACAACCCTCGCTTTTGAGAACATATTTTATATTTAGTTGCTAGGTATAGTAATTAGATATAAAATGTTGGCATATGGAGTAAGTATTAATTTAAGGAAGAAAAGATAATATTTACTAAGATGTTTCATATTTACCTTATGTGTAGGTGAATATCACCATGATGTGTTTTAATTGTGTCATATGATTTAAAATGACATTTTGGTTTAAAATGAAACCGGAACTTAAAATGAGTTACAAAATTCCCAAATGATAATTTGGAGGCCGTAGTTAGTTCCGGAATGTGTGAGATAGTCAAATTATGTGCCATGTTGTATTTTGAAGTTTTGGGCACTTTTGACTGGTTTTAGTTTAAATGTGTAGTTGCGTATTATTTTATCGCGGTATTGATCACTTAAGTTGGGACTTTGGACTTAGGCCACGATTTAGTCTCCCTAAGTCTTCTATTTTTCCCCTAATTGTATTCCTAACCTAGAGAGAGAGAGAGAGAGAGAGAGAGAGAGAGAGAAGGAGAAAAAGAGAGATTGAAGATTTGAAGTGTGATCTTACCTACATCTTCATCAAATCTGAATTTGCAACCTTGAGGCAAGTTTTCTACTTGCTATTATATGATTTAAGTTAAACAATTAGTGTTGATAGTTGTGCTTTATTTATGGTTTAAGAAAGTTAAGGTTTTTATTGGATTTACGGGCTTTGAATCTTTGGAGATTAATTTGATTGGATATTAGCATAAATTATGGTTGTTTGATGCATTTATAATCAGTAGGTGGTAATAAATGATGAGGGTTTTGGTTGGTTGAAGTTGGGAGAGATTTGGAGTCCAAGACTCCACAGCCAAAATTGGCAAAATTCGCATGGGTGAATTATTCGCATGGGGACAGCTTCCAAGTCTGAGTGAACCGAATCGATTCCGCTATCTCCGAATCGATTCGGTTGTTATACAGAATGTTGGTTTTTCGGACCGAATCGATTCGGCTGGTCCGAATCGATTCTCTTGTCTGACCGAACAGATTCGGCCAGGCCAAATCGATTCGGAAATCCTGCATTTTTCTTTTGTTTTTCTTTTCTAATTTTAACCCCTTTCTTTAGGATTAGGACCTAGGAACCTTCTTGTAAGAAGTAAATATAGAGTCCTAGGGTTTTAGTTGAGTTTGGTCGTCGCCCTAGAGTTGAATGGGTTCACTTGGGGTTTATTCTATGGGTACCAAAAGTGATGCTTAGGCATTACTTTTCTTTTCGGATATTATTTGGAATTAAGAGTTCTAAGCCCATATGTGGAGATTATAGAAGCCCTATTGAGGTATATAACACCTTGGGATTTGTGAGATGTTGGTGATCATTTGGAGAATAATTCGGGACTTAAAATATGATGAATATTAATGAGAATATTCAAGGATAACGGTTTCAAATAAAATGAAACATACATGTTCTTAATGAAAGTGAAAATGAGATGAAATTAGTAAATGTTAATTTACTTCAACACACCTCTCTAAATACTATCATAAGGGAAGCTCGCGCATGAGGTGATGTCCCCTGACTAGTGAATGCAGGGAGACTATAGTCCTCGGCCATATGCGGGATTTTTATATGTTTTTCTGCGCTAGTGAGATAATTCCGGGTGTGGTTATGACTCACTCGCATGTATATGGCCACTTCCCGACGTGCGATAGGTGCCCAGGTTGTCTTGTATAGATAGGCCCTGAAAGATGATAGTTATTTAGGGGGAGCCCAGTGGGGAAACTCGGAGGGGCGGTCTTAGAATCGTTCTATGTATAAGAATATAACCTTTCTAACTTAAGTGGGACTTGAGATATGTGAATTGCCATAAGAAAATATGATGGTAATTATATTCCTACCAAGGAATGGAAAAAGGAAAAGATATGAGGAATAATGATGTTAAATTTAATTCTCTTGTATAAGTTAACACTGTTAGAATCATTTAAATTGTCTTATCATGCTTTTGAATTAGGTTGTTAGATTTTCATCTACATCATCCATAATTAACTGTCCATATCTATCATGCTTCTTGTTCATCTGGGAATCATATATAAATCGGGCCCTGACCCGTTCATTCTCCATGTTGTGCATGTTATTGTATCCGCTCAGGTGCTCCTCCGCAAGGGCGACCGTTGTGATATTCCTATTCCATGTGACTTCGAGGAGCTGTAAGACTTTGCGAATTATTACAGGATGCTTTGATAGACGCTTTTATTTTTGAATTCTAGATATGATCGGGTCTTTTATTCGGGCGGTTAGCCCAAACTTTTGTAATTGCTTAATGGATGTATAATGCAAATTATTGTACTGTTGTGAGACATTGGATGTAACTGTTGACCGACAGCTTATTCGGTCCTTTCATTGCATGTTGCTTTAGTATTAATATAAGTTCTTTTGGAACTCCACTTTCTCATCAGATTGGGTTGCTTAATTTATTTCTTAAACTTTTAATTAATCTAAAATTTGGCAACCCATTTTCTGATTTATTAGGTGGTTTTCCCGTATACTTATTTTAAATGTTATGATGCTGAGAACGATTTCCATCCATGATTCCGTTATGATGAGGTATCAGGCTGGCCACCCCTTATTTCGGATTGCGGGTTGTCACATGTTCTTGGGGAGTGGGGGTGTTGGACTCCCCCACGTTAGTCCATAACCCCTAGAATATCTACATGCGAGATTTTAGGGACTTGATTAAGTCATAACCGTATTGGTAGGGATGCGAGGCTCCCAGACTTTGGGCCTTTACTGGGCTACTCGTCCGGGTCTTTGGTGACAAATCGAGGTACCCACAATTGCCCCTAAAGTTATTGGGCCACAATTTGGGCTCAATAATTTTAAATGATTTGTCATAATGGCTATCTTGTAAATTGTGCAACTCTTTCCAAGATTGAAACGCTTCTTCTAAACTGATTTAGGCGGCAGCCCGCTTCGTGCTCCGTGCGCTATGATTGGAAACGTTTAAAATTCTTCTAAACTCCATGCGCTATGTCGTTTCAAGCTTTCTCATATTTTCTCACCTTCTCTAAGCTCCAGCTGTTGTGCTTCTCATTCTCAAGTCTTCGTCTTCTAACTTCACTGTTCTTCATCATCTCTGCTTGTGACTTTGCATCGTCCCAAGCTAAGTTTTCACTTCGTAAGTCCCTCTTGATTTTCTCTTTGCTTTTTCTGTTGGCATTTCTTCGCATATATAGTTAGCTTTTGTAAATGGCGAAAACAGGTAATAGGTAGGTAACTGAATTTAGGAAGTATTATAACATCCCAGATTGGGTAGACATTGAGTGTGCCCCTGTCCCTAGAAATGTTAGAGAAGTAGAGGACGCTCACTGGATTCACATTCTTTTACTGTCCCAAGGGGGTCTCACTTTTCCTTCAAGCAATTTGTTTTTGCATTTCTTTGGTTATTTCAATATTATCCTCGCACAGTGTTCCCCAAATGTCTGGAAGATTGTTAATGGTATGCATAGAATAAACCAGCTCTATGGCACCAATTTAGGGCTTACTGAGATATGCTTCTGTTATTCTTTCTCGCGAACGAGTTATGGCCTTCTTTACCTCAAGGCCAGGAGTCCTGATAGGGTAGTGGTAGTAAATCTACCTGATTCCCATAAGGATTACTGGAAATAGGGTTTTCTTGCTAGAAATTAGTAATTCCCTCTCCATACTGAGGGGTTGAGGTCTGACGGGTTCATGGTCCCCTTTTATGGGGAGGAGCTCATAGGTAGGCTGAATTTTTTCTCTGCTCTTCGATCTTCTTGTTAATGTATGATTTATCTGATATTTTTCTCTCTTTCTTTTTAGCGAGGACAAAGAACTTGGAACCTGCTATCAGCGACGTTCGAGCTGCTGAGTTAGTTAAGGCCTGGAATATCAGGGATCTCTTGGTTGGCAGTGAACATCCTCGATCAGCGGCTTTTCTCTTGGAGTATAAGAATGTTGGGTCCATCTTTATTGCGCGCCCTGTAGACAACGTTCCCAACCTAGACATCACTGAAGAAGTGATCCTATCCAATTGGACGAGGAAGAGAACAACTCTGGTGAGGATAGCGAAGGTGATAACTGGGGTGGTGTTAAAGGTGGTTCTTATGAAGAGAGGACTAATGGTGAAGGTTCTTCCAGCTCGAAAGAAGTTTCAGAAGCTCGAGAGTCTTCCAGTGAGTCGAGCAGTTCTAGCGGGGAAGGCATGGCTCATTCCAGGAAGAATCTGATTCGAGAAGATGATGATGATGATGATGATGTTCTTATTTCCAGGCGATTAAAGAAGCAGAAGTCTGGCAGTGGAGATGTTGCCATTGGTTCTCAGCCTGTTGCCAAAGAGTAGGAAACGAAGAGGAGGGAAGAAGAGCGGTTGAGAGAGATAGAGAGATAGAGAGAGAGAGAGAGAGAGAGAGAGAGAGAGAGAAAGAAGGAAGAGGAGAAGAAGAAGGTGGAAGAGAGGAAAAAGGTAGAGGAGAAGCGGAAATCTAAGAGGGAGAGGGAAGAGGAGAGAAGGATAGAGGAGATGAGGACAAAGGCAGGGCAAGCTTTGGTGCATGTGTCTGCATTGCCCGAGGGGGCCTCTGTCGCCATCTCTCCTCAGTTGGCTCCTGTGCTGCTCGAAAGAGCAATTTTGCTTGCTGATCGTCAGAAGGCAATAGGGATCGACCAGTTAGCTCTGCAAGAGAGTCAGAGGCTAGCCTTGGTAAGTATGTTTCAGCTTCCTATCCTTGTGATATTCTATCTAATAATTCATCTTTTAATGTTCTCTCTTTTCTTGCAGTTCGTGATCGAATTCGCTGTGCTCTACCGTACTCACGATGAGCTGGTGAATAAGAATGCTGATTTAGAGAAGCAAAACGCTGAGTTGAAAGGGAAAAGTGCCGAGATGGAGGCCAGTTTTGAGTCTTCTAATAATGCTCAGAGGTCTTCCAATCTTACCCTCACTGAAGCCAATCGAGCGAGCGAGGCAGCGGTCAAAGAGTTGAACGAGCTGCGGTAGTCCTACGACTTAGTTTTGTACGAGCAAGCTAGCTGTGGTAGAGGAGAACAGGGTACTGGCAGAGAAGGTAAAGACGGCGGAGGAGAGCTCGTACAATGCCAGGTGGGTTATTGCGTACGAGGACGTTGCGGTTCAGATAGGCTACAACAACCAACTGAACTTCAAGAAGGTCTGGAACAAGGCTCTTCTGGCTGCTGGAGTGGATATCGACTATCCCTTATTTTATGAGCATGATCCAGGTCTAAAGCCCGTTATGGATGATGCATCTGCCCCGGCCATTGACAGTGGTGTTCCTGCGCCTCTTACCGTTCCTGCTGATACTCCCTCCGTTCAGGGAACAGTAGTTTCTCCATCTGAGGGAGGTGCTCCTGTTACTATTGACAAGGGAAAGCAACCAATGACCTCTGAACAAACTAAGGTTGCCAGCTAACCTGTTCTTAGGACTTCTTTTATATTTTTTTTCTTTATTTGTACTGCTCTTTTTAATTACCGATGTACTTGGAACTCTTTATTTGAATGAAATGAAAATACTTTCCCTTCTGCATACTGATCCTTTTTTTCTTTAATGATTATATGGATTGTAGTTGATTGATGTAGATGAGTATATACCTTCTACCTCTTAACTGGGAAGGATCCTCGATCCTAATGCGAGCAATTAAGTTTGCCAAGTCTTCGTTAGGATTTGCAAGTCTCTCATCTCGAGGAATAAGAGCTTTAAGGACGAGTCTGAGCTCGTCGCCAAACTTAAGGATAAACTTCAGGAGATGGAAGAAGTTGGTGCCTCTGTCCAAGAAGAAGTGAACACTTTAAGAGCTAAACTTCTGGATGCCTCCGAAATTAATCAAGTTGGAGAAGTTCTTCAACAGGAGAATGAGACTCTGAGGAGATAAGTAAAAGCGGGCCGCTTTGACTCTTATATGATGAAAGGCCTTCTTATCGTCTGGTAGTGTACCATCCTTTAAATAGTCCCTCAGGGTGTCCATCCAACTGAGTGCTGATTTAATTTGGAGAATATTTCCCATGCTTGGCGGCTCGTCGCTCTGGTTGATGCTCGGCTGGGCGAGGAAATCGATAAGGATTGTTCTATTTAAGTCAAAGTCGATTGCTGAACTTAGGGCTGCTAGGACGTCAGCATAGCTGTTCTATCCTCTCGAAACTGTTGGACACTGACTTCCTCAAAGTTGGACATTAGCTTCTTTGCCAAGGCGAGGTAGGCTGCCATTCTTTCGTCTCTTCCGTTGAAGTCCCCACTTAAATGATTAGAGACCAATTGTGAGTCGCCGAACACCTGCAGCTGCTTTGCCCCCAACGCCCGTGCCTTCTGCAGACCTGCTATCAAAGCCTCATATTCTGCCTCATTATTGGAGGCTTCAAATCTAAGTCCGATTCCTCTCTCAAGGATTGTATCTTCTGGAGTAACGAGCACAATGCCTACTCCTGCCCCCTTTGAGTTGGAGGCTCCATCAATGAACAGTCGCCAAACTCCTCTTATTGAGTGATTTTCCCTCTGATCTATGGGTTGAAGTTGGTCGCAAGGTTGCTCTCCTGTGAACTCTGTAATGAAGTTGGCGAGGACCTGCCCTTTGATTGCATTCCTTGGTTAAAATTGGATGTCAAATCGGCCGAGCTCGGCTGGCCATTTGGATAGTCTGTCGGACAGATTCACTTTCCATGGGATTACTTTAAGGGGGTGTGATGTAAGGACGATGATAGTTTGAGATTCGAAGTAGTGCTTCAGTTTCCTCGAAGCTACCACTAGTGCAAAGGTGATATTTTCCAATGGTAAGTATCACTACTCGACGTCCAATAAGGTCTTGCTCGTGTAGTAGACTGGATGTTGGATTCCTGCTTTTTCGCACACCAGTACAGAAGTGACGGCGTGGTTAGAGACGGTAAGGTATAAGTACAAGGTATCATTTTCTTGAGGTATTACGAGCAAGGGTGGTGTGCTGAGATAGGCCTTAAGCTCTTCCAATGCTCACGAGCAATCTTGGTTCCACTTCACTGTTTTGCTTCTTTTCAATAGCTGGAAAAATGACTTGCACTTTTCAGAGGACTTCGAGATGAAACAATTCAAAGCGGCGAGCTTGCATGTGAGCTTCTGTATGTCTCGTATCGTGCGGGAGGCTGTACCCTGTTGATTGTATCGATATGGTTCGGGTTGGCCTCAATGCCTCTCTCGCTAACCAAGTATCCGAGGAATTTTTCTGACTGGACACCGAAAGAACACTTGCTCGCGTTGAGCTTCATTCGGTATTTCTTGAGGATTTTAAATGTCCTTGATAGGTCTGAGAGATGGTCCTCTTTGCACTTGCTCTTGACAAGCATATCATCAATATAGATTTCCATGGTATCTCCCATTTGGTCTTTGAACATCTTGGTGACTAGCCGCTGGTAAGTTACTCCTGCATTCTTGAGCACAAAGGGCATAACTTTATAACAACATAATCCGACGGTGGTAATGAATGCGGTCTTGTCTTGGTCTAGTGTATATAGGGTAATCCGGTGATACCTTGAATATGCGTCTAAAAAACTCATTCTCTCGTGAGCTGCTGTAGCGTCCACTAATTGGTCGATCTTTGGGAAGGGGAAACTGTCCTTAGGGCATGCCCTGTTAAGGTCAGTGAAATCGATATAAACTCTCCATTTTCCATTGTTCTTCGGAACCACTACTGGGTTGGATAACCATTTAGGTAATTGAATTTGTTGTATGGATCCTACATCCAGTAGCTTTTCTACTTCCTTTTTTACAGCCCGGCCTTCTCGAGTGTAGTCTGTCGTGCCTTCTGCGCAATAGGCCTGAAAGTGGGGTTGACGTGCAGCCGATGACAAACCACACTGGGATCAATTCCAGGTATCTCGTATGGTTCCCACGCAAAAACATCTAGGTTGCTCCTTAATAACATCTTCAATTCTTTCTTCTCTTGTTCTGTTAGAGATGTCCCAATGAAGAAACTCCTGTCTTTTTTGCTACCACCGGCTGCGACTTCTTCCAGGTTTTCAACGACCTGCTCAGAGGGGAGGATCCTAGTCTCCTCCACTTCGGGTCTTCCATACTTTAACTGCTATTTCGAAGGTATCAAACCTTCTTGCACCTCGACCTTCTCTTTGGCCTTCTCGACCTTCTTCTCTGGTTTCGGGCGAATGGCTGCTATGAAGCACCTTCTTGCCATCGCTTGATCTCCGTGAATCTCCATCACTCCTCGCTCAGCCACGTACTTGAGTTTTTGATGGTAGATCGAGGGGATTGCCTTCATTGCATGTATCTACCCTCTGTCGAGGATAACTTGGTATGGCGAGTCAATATCGATTACCAGAAACTCGATCATCTTGGAGACACTTTCTGCCCTCACCGGTAGCACGATCTTTCCCAATAGAATAGTTGCTTTTCCAACGAAGCCAACTAGAGGGACAGTGGCTTCCTTCAAGTCGGTAACGCTTAACTTCAATTTTCTAAATAGGTCGAGATACATTACCTCGAATGAGCTTCCCTGGTCGACGAGCAACTTATCGACATCATAGTTGGATATCATAAGCATAATGATCAAGGTGCCATGGTGCGGGGTTCTTACCCCCACTAGATCTTCATCTGTGAATACGATGTGTTTGCTATAGTCGACGCCATCTGCTCGCCAACGCTTTCCTGGCTGAGTCTTCGCTGGATCGATCTAAAAAGCTGGCATTACTGCTGTAAGCTTTTTCACTTTCATTCGGGCTGAATTCCCTTGAATCTGCTTTAGATCGAATGCCCCATTAATCATAGTAAATTCATGGCCAACATCATCCTCGAGCACGTTGTTAAACCTTGTGTCTACGTTGGCAGCAACTTTTTCTGTCTTCTTCTTCATAAACTCGTTCAGGTACCCGGTTTGGGCTAACTCTTCAAGGTGAGACTTAAGAGCCTTGCAGTGCTCAGTCTTATATCCTCCTTCCTTGTGAAAAGCGCATCGCAGCTCGTTGTTTCTCTTTAAGGGATCTCCTCCCATCTTTCTGGGCCACTTAACAAATGGCTCATCTTTTTTATTTTCGCTAGGATTTTGTATATTGGTTCTTTAAAGACAGTGTTTACTGCCTGAAATGCGCTAGAAGCGTGGTGCTCGCCTCTACTCTTGGAATCACCCTTACCCCCATTCTTACCTTATTTCTTCTGGTTTTTGTCCTTATTATTGCCTTTGGTAACGAGCTTAGCTCTACCATTCTCCCCTGCACTAAGGCAGGTCACATCGTCAACTTTAGTATATTTTTCGATGCGAGCCATCAGGTCATCGATGGTTGTGGCCTCCTTCTTCATCAGGGATTGGTGCAAAAGGCAAGAGCTGGGCAGGCCAATCTTAAAAGAGGCCACTGCTACCTGTTTCGAGCAGTCCTCGACCTCGTTAAACAACTCCCAGTACCTCTTTGCGTAATCCCGGAGACTCTCCTGAGGCGTCTTCTTTATTGTTAGCAAAGCATCCATCCTCTTTAGATGGGAGCTGCTGGTAATAAAGCGAGTCGTGAAGAGCTCAGCCAGGGACTCAAAGCTCCTGATGGATCTGTGAGGTAGCCTCTCGAACCACTTCTGGGCCACATCATGCAGACTCGATGGAAAAATCTAGCACATTAGTGCATCCTTATGGTTCCATAGAGTCATGGCCTGCCTGTACTGCCTAATGTGATCGATAGGGTCAGTCTTTCCGTCATAGATCTTGAATCTCAGAATTGTGAACTTCTTGGGGGCTTATTTTTCTTTTATTTCCCTTAAGAAAGGGGATTTCATCTGGGTCCTGAGAGCTCGCCGAGTAAACACTCTGGTCAATCTGTCACCCCGATGTGCTGGGTGCTGGTCCATTTCTCTTCGGACCAAATTTCGTATGTCCTTATCTCCTTGAGCTGGGCTCCTGTAACGATGAACTAGTCGTTGTTGCTCGAGCAAGTCATCATCCGACTCGTGCTTCTCACTTCCTTGGGATTCGCGTCTAGGGCTCCCTCATCGGGGGAAACTTGCTCGCCTGAGGGCTAGGAGTGCGGTATGGAGGTCGCCTAGTGCTGCGATGGAGTTCTTTATCCATCCTTTCCAATCTCCATTTGAGGCGAGCATTCTCAGCCTCTTGCTTGCAAGCGGCCTCCCCTTACTCTTGGAGCCTTGCCTCATAGGCATCGATCAACCTGGAGATTTGTGTGGACCTCGCCGGTCCCTGACTTTCTTCCGAGGCTTGCCGTTCTGGGCAAGCCCTTTGGTCTGAACGTCGAACTTCAATCTGATCCTGCGAGGGTCAGGCTGTTATTGGATATCCCCTGCTTGAGGGGCATTGCTACTGTGACCAGACATTCCAAATTCTTTGTTGGTGAGGGCTTTCTTAAAGGAAGATAAACGTTCCCACAGACGGCGCCAATTGTGGTGACAATTATGTTCAACACAAATTAACAAGAAGAGACAATCACCAAAGCAAATAAAGAATGTAAAGAACGTCAATCACCCAACACAATATTTACGTGGTTCAGCAAGAATGCCTACGTCCACGGTGGTGCTCTCAATATTATTTCTCTTTACTCCGAGGAGCGTTTTACAGGAAATACAATGCGTGCCTTTTGCCCCAGGCTTAGGGTTTGTTATATACATGTTTGTTCTTGTGGAGTGGGGGTGTTGGACTCCCCCACGTCAGTCCATAACCCCTAGAATATCTGCATGCGAGATTTTAGGGACTCGACTGAGTCGTAACCAAATTGGTAGGGATGCGAGGCTCCCAGACTTTGGGCCTTTAATGGGCTACTCATTGAATGTGGATTTTAAAATCAATGATTATTTAGAAGCCAAAAGTTTTGAAATCCGTTTAAAATTTGCAATTCTCATTTGAAATCATACAAATCCTTTAAATTCAACAATCATTAAATGCTCCATGGGCCTCTTTTGAAAAAAAAATTACACTAAAGCAAATTATTGAAATAAAATTATTTATGTGCTTCTTATTTTGCATCACCAAAAAATAACCACCAAAAGAACCCATTTATGTTTGCAAAATGGTGCACTGTAAGAATTCATATAAACTAAACTTGGGAAAAAATATTTTACACATAAGGATATAACCATGTGGTGGGTTTTAACTAATAAAGTGTTCTTCCAGGTTTAATCATGTTTCATCTGATCTAAAATATTTTTATTAATAAAAAATATGCCCCCTTCGCTTCCCAACATCTGAAAAAGATTAAACATCTAACTGTAAAAACTAAGATATGAAGCATAAGCCTACCATTCAAATTTTGAAAATCCAAATTTAACTTTAGAAAGTAGTATCTGTCTAAATTCAATAATAAATCTATAACCCCAAATAAATCAATAAAGATATATTTGAGGAAAAAAGTCATCAAACTGGAAATGTCTAAACTGTCCACCAAAAGATGGTGTAAATAACAATTAAAATTACGGAGTTGTTGTTGCAAGCAAGAGTATAAAATTACATAGGCAACCCAAAAAATCACATACGTACCCAAAAATAGCCAATAGAAATACTCAAATGTCCAAACCACTAATATGCACCTCACCAAACTAAAAGAATATATAAGTCTTATCTTAACTATTCTATGAGAGAGAACATAACTTAACAGAAATTAAGAGTCATTTATATAAATTAAGCCAAATATCTACCCTCCTATACGTGCTATATTTTAATTTTCTATGGTCTCCATAAAATAATATAGTTCACTTATGATAAAAAAATATAATAAAAAACTCTTTGTTTAGTAGTTTGTCTCCTAAGTGATAATTTATGTTCAATCTTGTGATTTTTGGCAATCCCAACAAAACTTTATTTTATAATAGAACAAAGCATCCATATTCTTCATAACAATACAAACTTACCCAGATTGCTTAAAAATCACATCTGGCAACATTCAAAAATTAACAACATTAAAAAACTAACAATATAACTGATATAATACCATCAATATATATAGACATATATAAATTGAATAATCGAATATCATAATATAGGTTGTAAATTTACTAACGTGTATGAATATATATTTTCAAGGCTTTATCTCCTCTGCATATACCTGATTTTCGGACTTCATTGGCTTTACCAATAATTTTTCATTATCCTTCCAAATTTCTCAGCCAAATTCAAAGATTTAGAACATTTTTTTTCCATTCTTGTTCATCACCGCATTGGAAGTCCCCATTTTCTACCCACCTTATAACTCCTTCTCTCATCCCTTCCACCCACTCCTCAACCACCGTCGCCCACCACCTGCTTACCAACCTGTCGACGAACCCTGCCTATCTCCACCATTAACCCACTTCCAAAACCATCGGCGAAACCCACTTGAACCCCGGTCAGCCCCTGCCTTCTAATCCGAATAAAATCCAGCAACCCACAACCCTATTCTCTATAGAATCCGACCCATGGAAGCTCCAAATCCTTTGAACAACAAAAGAGAAAGGGTCATTTATAGAGGGTTGCTATGAAGAGAGAGAGAGAGAGGGGACGTGTTTAGGAGATGACAATGGTGAAATTGATGGACTCAAGATAACATTTATTTCATTTATAAAAACGATGAGTAGAAGGTGATGAAGCCATAAATATAAACAACTTATCACTTCCCTAGGAGTTGCTTGGCGTTTCAGTTTGGAGTCTAGAAGGAGCTCGCAAATTACATTAGTTTCATTTATAAAGTTGACACGTGGAACATATTCGGATGGAGACGCAGTTATTAAGTTTGGATATTATATTAGATTTAATAATAACGGTTGTTTAATGAAAAAGAAAGATTACATTGGTTTCAAACTTTCAACTCAATCCCACTCCAATTCTCAATAATATGCAGAAGAAAGAAGAGTAAAGATTACATTGGTTTCAAACTTTCAACTCAATCCCACTCCAATTCTCAATAATATGCAGAAGAAAGAAGAGTTGTAAACCCCCTAAAGATTCAATTTAATAATCACAAATATTTAATGCAAACTAAAGTTAACCATGTCTTGTACTCAACCCCAATCTACGAATTTTCAACAATTCAGTTTATAATATCAGTTTCTACCATAAACATAAAAAATCCACAATAAACATATGCATATATAAATACAGGCAATGAACTTGGCTAATAAAAAAAATTAACCCAAATAATAAAAACTTTCCACCTTGCCCAAACAATTTATATTTTCAAACCCAGTACAATGACTTTTATTTTATTTTCACATTTCCTTTTCTTTCTTTCTTTTTTTCCAAATCTGGCATTTGCATATATGTCTAGAATATTAATGTAATCATCATTTAAGCATAACAATTTTGCCACCTAAAAAGTTTTTGGTGCATTTATAGGCCAAACTAAAACAAATTAAAATAATGGAAAATTTTACTTTCACTATCACCCATTTTATATTTTTTATTTATTACCCATCTTATCTATGTCTCATTTGTACAACGCCATATACTGGGAAACGCAAAACAGTCAAATTTGAAAGAAGAAATATAATTACAACTCATTTATCATTAAAAAAACATATATTGAATTTGAAACAAAAATAATTAAGAAAAAGTAAGTTCGTACAATGCACGCGCCTTTCACTTTTATTTATAATACATTTTATAATTATTAAACTAAATTATGACAAACTTAAGGGGAAATTAATGGTTTATTGAAAAACTGATTGAATTTTGTGGAGCTCTCAAACCCTAGAACCCAAGAAAGATAGAGAAATTAGAAAAAAATGAGAGGACTTACTTACGGATTCCACGGTTAGGTATATGTGAGTGAGGAGGTGGCAGAGAAGAGAATAAGTAGGTGCGTTAATGGGAGTCGAAAGGGCAAGCTTGGGAGTTTGGGAGGTGGAAAATTAAAGGTAATACAAAGTTTATTAGGATAAATAATTTTTAGGGTACCACTACACTTACCCACTTTCATACTCGCCTAATAAGACTAGGGGTGGTAAACGGACATATCAATAGAAAAAACTCATGCGTCACATTAAGGATATGTCGACCGTTCATGGTTACAACATTTCCTAACAAGTACAAATATATGTAGACAAAAATAATAATAAAATATAAATACAAATGAAAACATTACTCTGTTTATTTAGGTATTAAATGCACCCAACTTCTTCATCAAAAACCTTGTAATTGTATTAAGGCACTTAGAACACAAAGTTGGTAAACAAATTTGTCACGTATAGCATTACTCTAAAATTATTCATGATATTCTAAGTACATATAATAATATTGACTAAGAGATTTTATCAGTTTTTAACTTAAAAAAATATTACAACAACACTAAATCGTATTTTTTTCTTCACACGAACACAATTATATTTGAAACAGAGAGAAAAAGCAGCATGTACTTTAGTCACCACGTGTCCATGTTCAACACTAACAAAGACATGACACGTTTGTACATGTAAAAATATTATCTTTATAATCGAAGACATGTGAAACACGTATCGCCTCTGTAGCATATCTTTTTAAGCACAACTCGAAATCATTCATTTCTTCTAGTACGAACACGACCCAATTAAAACCCACATAACACGAATTGTTTCGATAATTTTTATTTATTTTTATTAAAAAACATGTAATGTTTAATTTTATTTGTAATGTTTTCATGTTATGGAGGAAAAGATCTCGAGTTGTTTTATTTCAGTCAAATTAGTGTTATGTAAAAATATGTGTGTTGTGTGCAAATAAGCGTGCCATGTTTTGTTTTGTATGAGTTGTGTTCGTGTTACGTAAAAAAATGTCATGTTGTATTTTATTCATGTTAAATAAAAAAAACTACAATTTCAATCTTGCAACATTATATTTGGGCCATGAAGATGGAAAGACAAAAATAATTTATAATTTAAAAACCGAAATACAATTACATATTTAGTTTAAGGATATGAAGATCGAAATTTCTTTAAATCACCTAGAATCGCACGTCATACTATGGGTGAACTACATTTATGAAATTAAGGATACCCCTAAAAAAATTAAGGACCACCAATACATTTTTTTTAATTATACTGTATTTAATATAAACTCTATTATGGTATACAATAAGTAAACTCTATTGTGTGTGAGAAAACAATAATACATATTAGTTTCTTGCTAAAGTATTTATACAACAAATAAACAGAAAAGGCATATAATATATATACTTTCACCCATGAATACATGTATGAAAATAAAAAATCCAGGAGCATTAAACAAATACCCACTTCTTTAAAAATCTGTATGCAGGACCATTCGCCAAAAACAAAGATCGAGGAACATAGACATAAAAATGCACCAAATCAACTACAACAAAAGCCCTCACGACTAAGAATAAAGTCTAACTTGATGAGTAAGAATATGTCATAATGTATTAAGATGGGTTCATCAAAGAATGTAGAAGAACTTAAATGTAAAATGTGATTAATGATCGAAGACATATTTCTTTGTCCCAAATTCTTAGATAATTCTATTTTCCAAAACAGATATAGAAGTAGTATATAGCTAAAACCAACCCAAATGTAAATCAAAGATAAAAATCCTCATCAAAAGCTCCATAAAAAATAAAAAATAGAGTACACAAAACAAAGAATTGGTCTATCCAAAATATATATATCTATATAATAAGGAGTAAAATTTTATTACTATTCAATAAAGAGATAACTTAATTAGAGGTCAAGATTTTGACAACAAGGCAACAATCTAATGGTTGAGAATAAAATACCCCTCTTACCATTTTTGTCCCTTAAAATTTTGATTTCCCCCTCTTTTAACACACTACTTTTTTTTTCCATATTTTCAAAATTCAAAAAAACAAGGGTTAAAAGGGTATTATACCCATTTTGATCTCACCTTTAACACCTACCATCCCTACCCACTGTAACTCTCTTACCCCGACTTCTCTTTTTCTCTCGGTCTCTCTCTCTCTGAGCAAACTAGATGAAAAACACGACGTCTACCAAAGGTTTCATACACAATGAGTAGATCCCAATCACTCCAACACTTCTGATTACCTCAACTCAAATGTAAAAAAACCCACAGTGGCCCGTCCGACCTCTAATTACTGGCGAGATCTGAGACTTAGAATGACTTTACACAAATCTCAATCACCAAAACATGGATTTTTGAGTTTTTTCAGTTTTGTTCTTGCGTGAAGATGTTGAGAAAGATTTTTTTTTTATTTTTACTGGGGCAAAGCCTGGTAGGAGACCAACAATGCTTTTCTGTTTCTTCATTTTTTTTATTTTGAGTTTTGCGGTTGTTTGTGTGGGATCTGATGTTTGTTTGTGGTGTTTTTGCAGAATTTATTCCTTGGTTTTTGATTGGGAATGATTACTCCGGAGGTGTATAAAAGATATGAAGCTCCTTCTAAGGTTTGAATCTTTATATTTTTTGTTTCATTTGATTTATTTAGTGGTTTATGAAGTTCCTAAATTCAGAGGTTGCATTTGATTTGTTTCAAAATTAGTTTTTTTTTTCGATTTTGGGTTCTTTGTTTCTTTTATGTATATATCTGAGCTAAATCCTCCATATTTAAACCAAATCCTCACAGTATTTGAACTAAATACTCATAGTTTTACTTTATCATTTTCTCTCCATTGTTGGAATTCATTCCCCATATTTGAACTAAATCCTCACAGTATTTATCTGTTTGTCGGTTCAAAAGCCCGTTAGTTGTTGAAAAGCTGAACTTTTAGTTCTCCCTTAATTTTTGTTATTTTTAACCTGAACTCATAGGTTTTATTTTTGAAGTTCATTGTGGGTTTTGAAGTTTAGGTGAACTCACAGGTATGGAAATTAAAGGTTATTAGTTGCTCAAGTTTTACTCTTCTCATGCCACCATAAATTTTGTTATACGTTTTGATCACTTTGAAATGTTTCGGTAGGATAGGCTGAATTCCATATTCAAGTAGTTTTTGCCTCTGGATATTTGCTATAAGTTTATTAGATTATGAAATTTTAATGGAGTGAATGTGTTAATGTTTTATATTTTTCTGTCCAGCATGTGATTTTTATAGCATGCTGTTGATTCAGGTATGATTATGGTGTCCACTTCTTGGTCTCATGACCATGACAAGGATGAGGAGCAAGCTGACATTCCACCAAATGCACTATATGTATGTTTGTCTCTATTTTCTTAAATTTATTTTTTCCCGAAGTTCGTGAATAGTCCCGTTGCTATAAATGATCCTTTTTTCGCTATGTATGTTGAGCACTTCATATTTAAATGCACAGAAAAATATATTTTAATATGCTATGTTTGTCTCTATTTTCTTCTGCTTAAATGTTTGTTTTAGTTTCCCTCTCGCACGATTCTCTTTGTTAGATGTTTGTTTCACGTTTTCAAAGGATTGAATGCTAAGTTTTTAACTTTTCCCAGTTTGTATAAAACTAAGTTTATACATTATAGATGATACATTATATACGAATTTTGGGATTAATCTCATGCTCTCTTTCACTCCAGATCCAATCAACTACTCAATGCTTAACTGTTTAGCAGGAAAACAAATCAATGTGTGTACGTTTGTTGTATTTTTATACATGTGTTGTACACAGATCCAATCAACTACTCAGTTCCTCTTTTTTGGATGTTCGTCGCTCTCAGATCGGAGAGGGCCCCTAAAGTTGGGTTCACGAGGACTTGCCTGACGTCCGAGGGGTAGCCCACCTTGGAGACTTCGACGTCGGAGGGCGCCCAGCTCCAGGAGGGTTTAGGCTTTGATTGGGCGTGGTTAAAGATGATCAGAAAGTAGGCGGTCTTCAATTGGTTGCCGCACATGGGATGTCCACAGCACCTCCTCACCTCCTCTCAATTCGCAGCCTAAACGCCTTCATTTCTTGCCCCTCTCATTTCTGTTTTGTGTTTTTTTAGTCTGATGTTTTATTATCTGACTAGATGAGCAAGAAGCTATTGATTTGTAATGGAAGCTTTTTTTGGTTTTGTTTTGATTATCTCAACAGCGTTTCCCATTTTTATTTTTTATTTCCCCCCCCAATAAACTAAATATATTGTTGGATGTTTGTTTTACTATGCAGGTGTCGCGAAGACTCAAAACAAAAACATCACTGATGAATTCTAAAATTTTGCTAAGAAGGTTCAATTCATATGGTGAAGACCCAATTGCTAGGTTTCTTTCATATGTGGTCGTTGGAAGATCAATTCACATGTTTTACTTGCAAGAGAATATGTAATAGGTGGTTTCTCTAAACAAAGTTGTATGTGTGCTTTATGTATTTTGATTTTGTTACCAGATTAGAAGCAGGTCTTCTAGATTTTTTTATGGATTTATTTGTCAAAAACGAGGAAGTGATGAAACAAGGAAGTGAGATCACAATTCATACCCTAAGCCCTACAACTCACCACACTTGAATTTATAATTTATATGGCATTTACCATTTTAACGTACTAAAATCTATTTTCCCCCTCATTTTTGATCTAAAATTTCACTATAATTCAAATATAAAGGGTATATTTGTAATACACTAAAAAGAATATTAACCCATCTGACGATCCCAAACACATTTGTCCCATCTTTCGCCCACTCACATACTTCAACCTTGAGCCTCTCAATTTGTACCATTTCCCAAAAACATCTGTCCCATCTTTCACCCACTCACGTACTTCAACCTTGAGCCTCTCAATTTGTACCATTTACCCTCCCCACTCTTACACAAAGTTGGAGAAGAACGGCAAGGGTGGTTTAAGGCTGAGCCGGGGTGGAAATGGCATGGGTTTGGGGTACTTTTCATTTCTCTGATCTATTGATGGTGGGATAAAACAAGTTCGACAAAGGTTGACCGACCAGGATTTACGGTTTCTTATCTTTTAATTCTATCATAAATGAACATGTCGAACATCTCTCTTTTTCTGAATTTATTTACGGTTCTATGTATAATTTGATTTTTTTGCTACGGTTCTTAAATTACTTTATTAAAATTTGATTGACCATGTTTTCTTTTATTTTGTGAGGTCATTTTTCTTTTTTTTTTGGATCTTGAGGTTTAGTGTTACAGATCCATTAAAAAAGAACAAGAACAGTAATCTTATATGGTTTTGAGATCTATAAATTTTAAAACATTTTTTCTTTGGCATAGGGATTTAACGATCGGTTCAAGAATGATTTTTTTTTCCAGACCATTAAAGAATTCATTTGCATTCCTTAGATTTGTTTGTTGTTTGATTTGGAATAAATTTCATTTGATGTTTGATACAGTGGGCTGGTGGATAGGGGTGTGACACCATTTACATATAAGATGTCCATTCAAATGTCTGAGTTGAGTGCCAGACTTAATTTCAGGTATTGTATGCCCGATCTCTTTGAATTGATAGATTTTTTTTATGCTTCAAACCATTTGCATATAAGATGTTTGATACACTCTCTTATTGTGTATTGTTTTTGCATTTATTGTGATGATTCATTTAATATACTTAAATGTTATTTTCCTATTAAAATATAAATATATTTTTATCTTATTTTAGTAGAGTATATACACCCAATAGTTTGTGTATATACTTTGAAAAACCCAATGCTGTCAAAAACATATATTATGTTTGATACTTTTATTTCTTGACGAGTTACCATAGGAATCAAGAGTCCAACTTATAATTATGCTTATTTACATCTGTGTAAAATAGTGTTTCTTAAATTATGTTTTTTGATGAAGTTCACCACATTAATTTAATTTCAATTTTTTTTATTTTGCTAGGTATGGTTTTGTTTTTGGTTTTCAGTTTCATAGTGTAAGTTCACGAGGTTTGCTGAATGGTTTATTATTTTCATCCGTGGATAGTTAAGAGTGTTTCCATTCCCTCTCTAATTTCATAATGATCAATTTTAGGGTTAAAATTATTGTTTTGGGGATTTTAAATCCTAAGCTGAAAAAATATTATTTTAGGGGTTTCACTCCCTATTTTCAATTATCTTTTTGCAGTGAATGTATCTTTAAAAGATTATGTTGAGTTTATAGTGAGATTAATAGCATTCACAAAAGAATGTTTTTGAATTTAGTTCATTATTTATTCATATATATAGTTTGTTCATTAATCTTGAATCCCAAATCTCATTTGCCCTATCACCATACAAAAATCAAAATCACCCTTCTCTATCCTATCCTTGGTTTAATACATTTGTGTAAATTATTTATCTTTTCATCAGGTGTTTTTCATCAGGTGTTTCACTGTTCTATTAGCTTTGAATTCAATACATCTAAATTTGGGTTGTCTTAATTTTTTGAGATGGTTGGTCAAATGAGATAAGGAGACCATAAATACTTGGTTTGTATCTCAGTTTGGACAGTGGTGCTTTGGCGAGATAGTGTTGTGTGTGTGAACATGTACCACTAATTATGTTTCCTCTTACTCTGTATTTTTTAGCGTTAAAAAGTGTAATTGTGGATAGTATTTTTTTGTTGATAACTTGATACCTTTTTTGTAGCGTCGGGTTGCAGTACTAAAGTAGGTTCCACAAGTCTTCGTCGTCAACGTATTATAATTTAGGTTTCAGTTTCACCCATCAATGTTTGTCTCGGTTGGGAGACATTGCTAAGGTGATTTTTTTTTACTCATTTGGCTTTGATCTTCATTTTCCCACATGGTTGGGCTTTTAATTTGGGATAAAGTACTCGGACTGAATAACAAGTCCAGTATTCCCCATTCCAATATTATGACACAATAATAATTCTCAATTTTCATACACAAGTTTTTAGATTTTGGGATAGACTTTTTGTATTGGGTGTTTTTTCCATACATAATTCTCAATTTCCATAAATAATTCTCAATTTCCATACGTGATTCTCAACATGTATGGAAAAAACAGCTTGGTATACCCAATTAGTTTTTGGATAAAATCAGTGATGCATTTATTTTCCAGTATTCCCCCTTCCATATTATGATAGGGCATCCTATTTGGTGATTGAAATGAATGACACTAGCATAATTCTCAATTTTCATGCATAAATTTTTTAGATTTTGGGATATACTGTTTGTATTAGGTGTTTGGAAAAAGACACCGCTGGATTAAATGGGACAATCTTTGCTACCCAAGGGGAAAGGTGGTCTAGGATTACATGGGAATATTAGTCAATATTCAGTAATGTTTTATCGTGTTATTTCAGTACTCATAATAGTCAAAATCTGTAACAGTTTGTGGCAGCGATACCCACGGTTTATGACATTATTTAATATTCAAAGTTTGATATATATGGATCTTAATGCAATTGTATGATCATTTAATACTTTAAATTTTCTTTTTGTTCTCTATTTGATATATGCCCATCTAATCATCTGCTTTGTGTTTTCAGTTTGAAAAATCACCAACATGGTTTGCCCTTTAGTTAGTAGCAATGCCACTTGATCTAGGGAGTTCGTTGGTGTGTATAGGGTGATAGACATTGAACTGTGATTCAGACACAACACTATACGTGTAGCAACCTCCCAACAAATGATGGTTCTTGAATTATTTATTTGTTCTTGCACTTGATTTCTAATTGTCAAGTTATGTCATTAATAATTTATTCCACTTTGTTTTACAGGGTGATCCAAAGTATCCTTGGGATGATGTTATCATCGGGTCACATTTCTATTCATGTTGTACAATAATTGATGATCCTCCAATCTATTTTTAAGCATTGGAGATGCTGCATTTGGGTTGTGCATTACTATGCACAACCGTGTTTTTTTCCCTCTATTTTATTTCAATTTCAATTTTCATTATATTATTCAATATAAAGTCTATCGGAGATATAGATTTCACTCACACCTCAATGTTTTGTAGGTGAATGTATATATATAGGGAAACCACAAAGGCTTCAATGAATCCAATTAAGACACCGGGCCTGTAATAGCTTCGAACAGTTCTAACTGTTCTTCTGCTTCTATCCTTGGGGCCCTGGCTAGAGAAGTCATTTACTCTCCAATTAAGCTGTCGGATGATGATGGGCCTTCAACACCACCACGTAGCTTTAGAAGATGACGCGTCTATACTGTTATTAATCCTAATCACTAGAGATAACAATGAAACCACTACTAACATTAAATTGTTGTAATGCATCAATTGTTATGCATCAACTGTTGTGTAGTCATTCAGGGTCATTAATTTGATAAATGTAATGCATTCAGGGTCATCAACTGTTAGTAGTTCATCATTTTGTATTTCAACATTTGTTGCTAATTGTTTAGTGATTCAAGTTCAACTTAAACTTAAAACTCATACTAAATTGAGAAATTACTGATATTATCTATAGGGGTAATCAGAATCATCCAAAACCTCAATCTACATGGAGATAAACATCACTATCAGCAACAACAACAGCTTTATCTTGTTCTTAAGGACAAATAGATTCAGTTGCAACACCAGAGAATTCTTCTATCACCACAGGGGATGAAAATTATGATAGGACTTCTCACAGTAGTAGATCAGAGGGCGATGAAGTTGATAAAGATGAAATTGATGGCAAGAAATAGAATCAGGTGGTTTTATCATTGTTACCTAAACATTTTTATCTCATATTTGTTTTCTTAGACTTTGAGGGGCTGCGATTTCTTTGGTTAGTGATTTTATCATATTAGAAATCGTATCCAATATTCGGCCACATCAAAATCCGTTGTGTACCAATTCTATATTCTATGAAACAAGAGGTGTTCAATCTTACAAACGTGTATATATTTTAGAACTATTCTACTGAACTCTATGTACACTTTGTGTTACTTTTTTTGTGTAGAACTATTGAAATCATATCATTGTGTTTTTTCCGGTATAGAACTATTGAAACATATCATTGAGGTGGTTGTAATAGATTAATTAACTATTGTGTTTCTTTTCTTTACGCACTGTTTATATAGATTAGTTCACTGCTAACACTGGAACGTTTATCTGTAGTAAAGTCTCAGAAAATTAAGGAGAACAATCTGTGCCGGGGGATAGACTGCAATGACACTGGAACAAATGACATGAAAGAGCAGAGTGTCATTGAGTCACTAATTGGGAAGAAGCAGCAGCTCTTGCTTCGTGGACTGCATTATTCTTATATTTCTTAGTAAAAATTTGAGGTATGCCTATGATTTCGAATGCAATTGCATTTTATTATTTTCTAGACATTAAGATAATGCAATTCTGAATAAATTTTAAATTCTTATTTGAAGAATACAATACTAAGTGGATACCATTTTATGCTTGAAGTCAGATTTTTTTTCTTTTTCTTTTATAGTACCATCCATGGCGACACTATTATTATATGAGGCTTGAGCAGGTGTACACTATATTCATGACAAAGCTTTGCATTGTCAACCGGACAACCACTTTAAATAGTGTTTAATTTGATACCAGAAGTTTGTCTTTAGCTATTTTATTATTTGAATGACATTAATATTATGTTTATTTTTTGCAGATTTAATATTGATAATCTCTCTATCAAAAAGGTACTCTCTCCCCCTAACGATTAAGATCTGTGATTTCCTTTTTTTAGTAGATGTAATACTCTGTTTTCGGTTACTTATAATGTAGCTTAAATATTTCTTCTTCTATTTAGTGGGTAGTTTTTTTGGACTAATTACATATGCAGGTTAACGTTACTCCTTGCCGTTTCTAAGAACTGAGGTATGTGAAGTTTTGGACATGGTTTCTCCTACACTCATTTGCGATGCTCAAGTCACAGAGATGAGAAGTAATACTTCTTCACTTTTATTCTCTAACTATAATTCATTATTTGATTTATTTATTTACAAATTTTAGTATATATTGTAAATTACAATGTAACAACCCGCCCTTTTGGAGATAATTAAATTCCATAATTAAGTATAATTTGGAATTTGGAGAATTTCTCGAAATAGTAATTTTTGGGATTTTCGAGGATTTAATGATTTTCGAAGGGTGTTATAAATTATTTTGGGACTATATAGGTCGAAGTAATTTAATTATATGTCGCCGTGGAGTATAGCGACAAAAGAGGTAAGATTTTGAGTAGAAAACCCGCATTTATTTATTCTGGGTTGGAATAGTGATTTGCGGTCAAGTACCTTGGATGGAAATTTCAACTGTGCCATGAGTCTCGGAATGTCCGAGATAGTCGAAAAAGAGTGTCCGATTGTCGAAATTAAGTTTCGGGTAATTTTAGAGGTAAAAGTAACTCGTAATTGGGTAAACGAGTCGTTTTTGGGTTTTAAGGGTTTAAACCCTTTTTCTTTCTTTATAAAGAGGGAGAGGGGGAGAAAAGAGAAGAAAAAAAGAAAGAAAACAGAGAAGAGAGAGAGGAAGGAGAAAAGAGGGGAGAAAAGGGAGATTCGGGCCAAACTCCGCCGGATTCGACTCGAGGTCGTCGGATTTCATCCTCCAGGCAAGTGTTTACTTGCTTTATTTACTTTTGTGCATTAATCTCATATCATAATTGGTAAAAATATGATTTTGGGGTTAGAACCCTTAAAATAAAATGGGGTAAAAGTTGATTATGAGTTTACATATTGATGTAGTGTAAACTCTTAATGATTTTTAGTGTTAAAACCATGTTAATGGAGTATAAAAATGGGTTTAAATGTTAAGTTGGGGTTTTTATGGTTTTAGGGTTTAAAACTAAGAGAAATGATTCAATACCCCAAAATAATTGATGTGTTAGTTGTAAAAGATAGATTAGATGTTTGTTGAGTTGTTGGATAAGGTTAGAAACAACAAAAATGTAGTTTGGGATTTCGGGAAGATAATGAATAGTAAACCCGTAGCCTTTGGGGTCATTTTCGGCCAAGAAGATAAATAATTTAGCTCTTGGCCAAAACACGGGAGTCGTAGATATTTTCGATACAGTCGCGTGGGAACCGATCGCGTATTTTTCTGATTTTTGTACGATTTGATATGATTTTTACAAGATGGCAGCTCCGGGTTGAAATCATCAACTCGGAAATCAAATCGGGAATTGGAAAAATACAAGCTAGGATTAGTCGTGTAGATGTCTTGGATAATTATTGGGGTAGTTTAGAAACCCCGATAATGAAATTGGGTTGTTGGATGGAGAATTTGAAGAATTTAGTTTTGAGGACCTGGTGTGACCGGTCGACCGCGCTCCTAAGACCGGTCGACCGCGTCAAGGAGAAAGGGCCTACTGCTTTGTTTCGTAGGCTTATTTACAACTCGCGATCGACCGGGGGTCTAGGACCGGTCGACCGGTGCCCTGTTTTTAGCCCAATATTTGGAGATATCCAATAAATCTTTAAGAGTTGATTAAGGAAATTATTAGTCGTCAAAGTAAGAAAATACTTTGGGTTTAGTATCATGCTTATATGAATGCATGATTGTGATTCCTGGAGGGAATCTTTGGGATTATGGTCATCGCTAGATGATATAGGCCATTATGGCCGGTTATATATTCTAGGAGGAATATAAGATATATGTATATACTATGTGACTAAAGTATATATATATATATATGATATGATGGAAATGATTTTGAAAATATAAAAATGAATATTTTCAAAATGAAAAGACAAATGATTTTCAGAATTGATAAAATATGGATTATACACACCTCCCTAAATCACTATCATAAGGGAAGTTGCGCGCGTTGTGGTGAAGCCTTCCTGGCTATTGAGCAGGTTGGATATAGTCCCTAGGCCATATGGGCGTTTATTTGTTTACTGCGCTGGTTAGGGGATTCTGGGTGTGGTCCTGACTTTCCCACAGGCAATATGGCCGCTTCCCGACGTTGGTAGGTTCCCAGGTTGTCTTGTATAGATAGGCCCTGGAAGATGATAGCCATTTAGGGGCGCGTCCAGTTGGGAAACCCGGAGGGGCGGTCTTAGATTTATTAAAGCAATTCATGATAATGGATTGGCTTTAATTTACATTTCCTGAGTATAAAAAGGGAAATGTGATAAAGGTTTGGCTTCGGTAACACTCCCGGATGGAAGAAGGGATGTGGAAGCATATGATATGATCAAAGCATTTTCATGATAATGAAAATGGTTTTGGGTACATTTCCTGAGTATAAAAAGGGAAATGGGAGGATATATAATGGAAAAGCATTTTTATGTTAATAAAATTGGCTTTTAAAAAGATATATGTTATGGTAAAGCAATTCATGCTAATGAATTGGCTTTTAAATACGTTTCCTGGATATGAGAAGGAAAATGGAAGGTTTTTATATGAGTATAGAATACACCTCAGTCCGGGAGGTAGATCCGGATGTGTATTATATAGTTTATTACGTAAACCTCAGTCCGGGAGATATTATCCAGACGCATATTGTTGATGTATATATATATATATATATATATGTATTTATACATTTGTGTGTGCTGCGGGCCTAATGGATCTCTACCATTAACCCTACCAAGTAGTAGTGTATCGGGGGGGTTCCTTGTTTGGATTTCGCTTTGCGAGACACCCCACGCACGAACTTAGTGCAGTGTTGAGAATGGAGGGAAGTTTAGCCCTTAGCACTTGGACTATCTGGGGTAGATAGTAGTTGGGTGATAGACTAGTTAGGCAGGGATAGCTTGACTAGGGTATGTTGTTAGGGTGCGTTAGGTGTGCACTATTAGAAGAGAGGTGAGGGATATCTCATGGGAGTGCGATACCAATTTAAATATGAGATAAAAATATTTTTCTAAAAATAAAGCATTTATGCACTTGCAAAATATTTTCAAAATTCGGGCTCTGACCCGTTTATCTACTTTCCTTCCTTGCTATATATTATATATATATATAGGTGTCCAGACACAGGGACGCCTGGATGGAAACTTCTTTCGAGTCAGACGTCTGCTGCAGCAGCTGTGGATGCTTGCGGGTTCTCGGTAGACGCTTCTTTTCTTGTACTTTAGATAGGAGGTATTGTACAAGCATTCGGGCCAATGGTCCAACTGTTTTTATTTATTCTTCACACTTTATTCGATATGGTTGTATAATTTGAACCGAGTGTTCGGTTATTTTAGTTCATTTCATTTTTCCTTTTAATTTCATTTACGCATTAAATTGTGGATGTTTTATTTTAATCGTTAAAAAGAGTAGTTAAGTAAAAGTTTTTAACGCTCGCCTAATAGGATATTAGTAATTAAATGGATTTTCGACAGTGATGCTAAGAATGATCCATATGTGACTCCTGTTTTGATTTGATATAGGAGTGATCGCCCGGTATCCCATTAGGCGGGTTGTTACATACAATTTTTCTATATGTTGTTTTTGATGAGACATGCCACTATGGTCTTGCTATTTATGGAAATTTACTTTGTGGTTTATTAGGATCTAATTGATATTATCAATATTCTATGGGGTTGATACGATCAAAATTTGGTATATACAACTATATTTGGCATGTTCGAGTTTCGAAACCAGTTGCTAATTTTATTTTGTCGTATTTATGATTTGAATCAGTATTCATTACCTTTTCAGTGTTCAATAGTCATCAGTAATTTCATCAAATTAACATGATAATTGTTCGAAAATTTTAAAGGTTCTTTTTCTGTATGGCAGGATATTGTTGAGGAGATTTCTACAGTGCCTGAATCTAATTGTACAGATTAAGAATACTACTGATTAGTACGACTGATTTATCGCTAATATTGGAATGGATTTGTTATGGACGATTTTTTAGTTACTATTTTGTATCCTTCCAAATTTAATTGACAATTTTAGGTTGAATTTTGTAAAAGTTTGGGTTATACAACTTTTAATTGTGATCAAAACATTTTTTTCGACTTATCTTATGGATGAGAGATTTGAGTTTATGTTTTATATTGAGTGTTGATTTTATAATTTATACCAAGTGTATCAGTTTTGACATGTCCAGTTTGAAATTAAACAGGTGGTGATGTCCTACTTAAGGCTCAAAATAAAATTTCACACGTATTATTAGCTTCATGAATAATATATGGAAGACTCTGGATTTTAAGTATATTACGTGTGGAACTTAACCATGGATTAAACATGGTTACTTTGGATGTGAAATTAGTAGATCTATATGAATGATGATGTTTGGGATTAGTCGCGTTTGAAATCTGGAGATGAGCATCTGACTAATCAGCAAGGTTTATATAATATTTGACTAGCTATTTTAATTGACTAACTTTGTTTTGTCGGGTAATGAAATTTTTTAGTTTTTGCAATCATGTACTTTAGGGCATTCCGCTAGTATATATATATATATATACCAGGGTAATAATTAATTATTCGTTAAGACTCAACCAAGTTGGGTTACGATTTAGCATGCCCCAATTTATTAACTTATTTTCAAACAGAGCATCATCCATAAACCTTCTTCTTTGGGGTCTTAGAGATATGAATTAGAACGAAGAATGGAAGATTAAAAAATTACCTTTTGAGAATGGATTAAACTCTAGTTCTATGATTTACCTTTGATAAATACGTACAAAATATATCTTTCTAAACCATACTAACGCTAAACATTACCTTCTCTCTCTCACTATAACCCTCCAAACCCATAAACCATAAACTCACCAAACCATAAAATCCGGCGATCTTAGCCACCCCCACGCCACCAGTTGCCAACCCAACACTAACCCGACACTAAACCATCAAATTCGGCGACCAACAAATCTAGGGACCTGACACTAACCCGACCACCAAACCACCTTATCTCGTCGGACCAATATTACCCCGCCTCTCTCCTATGTCGAACCTACTACGACCAATACCCATACCCAACCCACCATACCTGAACATACTCCAGGCACATAGTTGCATTCACTTAACTAATATACAACCGAAAAAGAGAATAAAATGAATACAATATGTTTTTTAGGACTGAAAAGAATCATTCTACAATATGTTTACGAAAAGATGAATACAATACGCACAAAAGATAAATAATTACATCTAATGTCAAAATCGAGGTAGAAATATGAATACCCAAACGCGTTGAGGGGTATTTGAGAATTGAAAAAAACAACGTAAACACAGTGTCTTGGTCTGAGTGGAAAACCCAAGCACGTTAAAAAACCACAACGTGTTTGGAGAGAGACATGTCTAGAGAACTCTAAACATATGACTGGGTAGAAACCTCTAAACACAACGTTTTGGTCATTTCAAATCTAGTGGGCAAATGAGGTGAAAATAAAGTCAAGGAGAGAGACAGATGTCACTACTCGAAATAAGGAAAGGACGCTCCTTTTATTGAGCCTTGTACTCTGATATTATATAGTGTGGATGTTCTTCATCATTCTTAAATGAAGTAGGTACGATAGTTTGGGCGGGATTTAAAGTAAAACTTTTTTGAATTTTTTGCCACATTCCATTGCTCGTGAGTGTCAGATTTTTCCATGTCATAAGGCAACTTATGACATGGCAGATGCAACTTATGATGTGGCAAAACAAACCTCCTCCCTTATTATATAGACTAGGACATGCCTGTATCAATGGCACGATTGTAAATTTATTCGGTGCAACATGTCTACGGTATCTCTTGATTACCCCAACAATACAGATCAATAGAAAAAATTCACGCGTCACGTTAAGGATATGTGGACCGGTTGTGGTTACAACATTTTCCTAATGAGTACAAAAATTTGTAGAAAAAAATAATAATAAAATATAAATAAAAATGAAAACATTACTCTGTTTATTGAGGTGTTAAATGCACCCAACTTCTTCATAAAAAAACCTTGCAATTATATTAAGGCACTTGGTAGGAAATAAACGAAACATATATTTACAAAATATATATATATGAAATATACAAAATAAACGAAATATATATATTTAAAAATTTACCAACAATTTATATTTATATAGCTTTAAAAAAATGGTTTTGAGTGATTTTGTTATCCAAATGTGACAAACAAAAACCAGTCTCCCCCCCCCCCCCCCCCCAAAAAAAAGGATTGGTCGCCACCCGAAGGTGGTAAATTGTGCCTAAGAGTGTTGTGCATGGAAATTTAGGCTATCTAATTGTCTAAAACTTGGAAATTTTCTAATTTTTTGGAATTTGGTGCTATCAAACAGGCCCTTAGATGAAAAGGAAAAGAAAGGGAATGTTAATTGGTATACCGTTTGACTTTTCAGACCGACCGTACGATGTAGATTTATTGTAACGAAAAAAACAATAAATTTCACTAACAAATAACATAAAATACAATCACGAATTTTATAGAATTCTAAACACTTTCCCTGCATAACAAACCCCAAACAAGTAAAAGAAGGCCAAAAATGGATAAGTGAAGTAAAAGAAGACACAATTGAAAATCAAGTTTCTTCAGATGACGTCTTCTTTAATTTCCTGATGATTATGTTATAAAACATGTATGACAAATGATCAACGAACTCTGATGAATTAACTCCTGAAAATGTCACATAAAAAAATTACATGAAAGTTCATAACGAAGTGATAAACAACCTGTGACTCAATTTGTTATGTGACAAACATAGAAAAGAAATAACTAAACTTTAAATATTTCTATTAAATATCGATGAACGTAAAATCAAATCATTAGTACCTAAGTAAATATTGGGCTACCATCTTTTCAATTGTATTTCCCCAAATACAAAGACCAGGAAACATATGAAAAATAAATATACAAATCACAAGATTCTGAACAACAAAAATGGTTCATTCTAACATTAAAAAAAAATCCAATTTAGCAAAAAAAGGAACTTCATAACCAAATTTCAAAATGAGCAAACCTAGATTTTATAAGAGAAGAGAAAATGTGTAAAATTCAAACAACCTTAGTAAAGAAATCAATTATTATTGTACGAACAATACTTCATACACATAGCCCTGGACTTCAGCTTTCATAAGGAAATGGCATTCTTTTCTTCAATATTAGAACTAAAGATAGCCCAATCTAAAAAACTCGTAATCCAAACCCTAGATGTATAATCTTCATATAATTTGAAATTTGAGAAAACATAGTAAAAATACAGCCAAATTGCCAACTAATAAAGTGATGCTTGTTTTATACTTAATTTTTAAATCCTTGGGGGTTGGGCCATATTAGTACACCAATGGAATCACGTATAAGTTTTAGTTGTAGAGAAAGGCATAACCCTTGCAAAAATACCATGAAAATTATAATAAAAAATCAATGTACATAATAATCAATTTTCATAGGAATCCAATCAAATAGTTATGAGGAAAAGCTATAATATGAACACTCAAAGGTAAAAAAACCCTACCCTTGTTACTGTTATTGAAATACTAACCTAGAATTTAACCCACACATAAAGCAACAACACTGAAATATTACACAATGTCCATCCTCATTCCTAGCAACGTCAAAAATCCTTTAGATCAATAAATCAAACAAATAACCCTCAACAAATTCATATATTTAGAAGTTAAGAAAATAAACCCTAAGAATTAAAAATTTCCTCGAGATCGAGAGTATGATACCTTTGAAAGATTTACGAAATCAATGGAGAAAATGACGTTAACTTTCCCAATCTCACAGAGAAGTTTCGTCGTGGAGATGAACATGGGAGAAAGAGGAACATGTATATCAAGAGTAGGTGGAAGCAAAATAGAGAATTAATTTGTGTGTGAGGAGAAAGATATAGGGTAAGATAGAAAAGTGAAAGGATGGAAATTGTCCCAATTAAAATAATAATTTCCTTGTTATGTAAAACACAATAGAGATGATGCGGAAGCGTTGTAAAACAGGCGATGGTTCAACTTTCAAAAATAACAACAAGTTTTAATTTCTCAAAACAAATTAAAACATAATTCAAGTCCTAGAATTTGCCTAAGTCATAATTAACAATTATTCAAAGTTAGGCGAAACCAATTTTAGCAAATGACTTGAATAAACCAATTTTACCCAATATTTAATTTAAGTCCCAAATTAAATGAGTGTGATAATTAAACCAAATTTTATCTTGAATTAAACCTAAAGCATGCGTTCTAAATTTTGTGCAAGATAAAAATAAACAATGTCACACTACACCGCGATGTACGAGGAAAAACCCACTAACGGGAAAAAACCTCGGGACGGCCCTAGCCTCAAATCCACTAAAAACGGTATTACAAAATACAAGACAAAAGACTTACTTCCTAAACTCGAACCCTCTCAAGCCGTGATGCTTCTTCTTGTATCGACCTCCAATTAGCGGATAACCAACGGAGCTCCACCGTGGTCTCAGAATTCACCGATGGGACTTTATATGGTCACCGTCACCCAAGCATGGAGCCTTTCTCCGTGTGGGTAGAATATCAACAAAAGTCTTCTTTGTGATGGGGTGTAGAAGCAAACCCGAAACGTCTCTTGAATTCGGTAGAGAAAACCGGTGCCAAAAACTCCAAGTAAAGATATGTATATATAGAACTTGGAATAAACAACAATGGGTGTAAACTAAGTGTTTAAAGATTTTTCTTTAAGTTGAAGAACACTCAAACATGAACATTTTCCTTTTTAAAATGATCTCTCAAACTCTCTCTAGGAGATGTATTAGGATGGAAAAGTTATATTGGAAAATGTGTTTCCCGCACATAATAATGTATGAAAAAATTTGGTTGAAAACCAAGTGGAGGAGTGGGGAAAAACTGCCAAATAACTGTTCCCGCTGGAATCTCGTTCGAACAAACTTGATTCTCGTTCGAACGAGACTTCTAACGAGTGACCAGCCTGGGCTCGTTAGAAGTTCGTTAGATACCTCGTTAGAACGAACATTCGTTCGAACGACATATCGAACGACTGACCAGTTAGGGTCGTTGGCAAAACTCGTTCGAACGAAACTGGTTCGAACGACAAAACTCGTTCGAACGAAATCTGGTTCGAACGAAAAAACTCGTTCGAACGAAATTTCTAACGAACGACCAGAAAGATTGAAAAAAATCGATTTTGGCCCAGAAACTTTTATATACTTATATTAAAGTTCTATTTGATTCTTTCTGAAAATAAAATGCAGTTTTTATTACACCTAACACCCAATACAAATTGTTCCAAGCTCCTATATAAATATAATTACATTCATACCTTGGGAGCATGGAACCTTAGTTGATGACGTAGAAACGAGGCACACAAATCGGCATTTTGATGAAGCTTTAAATTCTTTGCCGCTACGTCTTCAATACATAATTCATAGGCTTGAGAATATTACAAATAAATACTATCCTATGAATAAATGTTTTTGTCCGGAATTGAACCAAAACTATATATGGACTCAATTGGAAATTTGTGTCCTTACAAAAAGGAGAATAAGAAGAAAAGAGAGGTCAAACAAACAGACAAGCTTTATTTCTAAGCCTATGAAGAAAATCTTCATACGATCGGTTGATAAGAGAGAAAAGAAAATCAAAAGAAGATAAATTAATATAATTTCCTTTGTTTGGGAGTTTAGAAGATAAGAAAATATAACTTTCTTTCTTGTTGTTTGAGAGGTGGGAGGAAAATAATTTATTTAAGGGGAAAAAGACACAATTCATTAAAAAACTTTCATTTATCTCTATTTCTTTCCAATTTGGAAAGAAAATTTTTCAAAGAAAGGAAGAGAGAGTTTTTTAATTTCATTTCATTTCTCTCCTTTTAAACTCCCAAACAAGAAAAGGAGACTCTCTCTTACTTTAACTTCCATACGAAGGAAATGAAATACAACTTCCCTTCTATTCCTTTATTTTCTCTCCAAAATAGAACTCGAAAACATACCTTAAATAAAAGGAGAGTAAGGGGAAAAGAGCGCGCGCGAGGTGGACAAATATGTATTAATTGATATATGGGGTTAAATAGTAGTGCCACATGTCTATTCGTGGTGAAGACTCTAACTTTAGTTATTATATATATACTAAAGACACTCCAATACAGTGGAGACCGACCAACGACCATACATTACAAAACTTTAAGACAGAGAGAGAGAGTTAGGCCATCACTTAACAAATAAAAAATAAAAAAAAGTTTTTTTTTTACTTTAATATGTAACAAATTTTTTATTTTAGGCTTCAATCCAAATTGATTAGTTTATTAGACTTCAAAACATTTTTTATCGCTCAATGTCACCAAAATCACTTTTAATGGTGGAATTTTAACATTTAGGGACGAAAAAGGTACCAAAGAATAAGCCTATTAATTTGGATTAAAGTTTAAAATCGAAAATCAGCATCAAAATAAAAACAACAAGAGTAAAAGACTACTAGCAAAAAGTAAAACAACTGATGTCCTCCTATCATGTTAATATCGAAGTTGAGATACCAAATAAAATGCAATATACTTACTTTACAACATGTAGTTATTTCAATAGATGCACAAGTGTATAAACGAAATAGTGAACTCTTGCTTGTAATATATACAAAATCCTAAACACTTATCATTATTGAAATGCTTATACAAGTAATCATATTAAATTCAAACACCACATGAAACATAACAATCCACCCTCGACATTTGAACAATGTAACAATTGATGCAATTATAAATAAAAGAGGCAATCAATGGGTAGGCATATCTCGCAAAATAAAAATCCAATTGTGTATATACCTCTTCACTATATCAAAATTAGGTATAGGTTTTCCTATTGACCGAGAAAGAATAGAGAGGAACTTATGACAAACACTAGTATACTGCTAAATGACTACAAGCATAAAAAAACAGTAAATGGAAGGAAAAAAAAGATTATCAGATCATTCACATTGAAAATAGCAATGATGATTCGTGTTTTCAGATTACCGAATATTATATAGAACTTTGGTGCATCCTTAACAAACATTTTGGATTCATCACATCAAACAATCACACGTGTGTTCAGTGTACATAATTTTGGTCCTTAAAATCATTTTTATGGTGTGTGAAATTATTTTCTACATGATTACAAGATGTGCTCCACTAACGTCATGTATAATTGTAAATTTGAAAGACAAATGTAATAATTATGCTCCCATAAAAGCAATCAATCAACTTGTTCTAAACGTTCAAATTTATGACACTAGATTGATAGTATTACTACAAAAAAATGTGCATTGCAAAATAAAATGATCAAATCTATGAAGAAAGCTGCAATTACTAAAATGAAAATAACTTTCACCAAAACCGGAATCAAAGCAAGCAGAATAATCCAATTGACAAGAATAATTTGAAATGAACTTTCGAATGTGTGTGTGTGTGTGTGTCTCTCTCTCTCTCTCTCTATATATATATATATATATATATATATACGTATGCATGCATTTATATTCATATATATGTGTGCATCTATATTCAATTTCGTTAATAGGTTTCTTAGGGCCTTGTTCAATTGCCCCAACCTCAACCATTTCCATGGTTTTAACCCCCATCAGACTAAGGTTTGTTGATTGCAAAAAAAGTCTTAGTTGTCCTACAAGACGCAGGAAAATCAAATTTGTGATCAACCCAGCCTTCGAAAAGCCTAAAAAGGGATGGTCTATCATATATTGTGATAAGCTCGAGGGGAACGATTGAAGACGGCCTTACAACAAGGAATCTAAATAATATTGGTGTAAGAGGAATAGTAGGGTCTGAGATTAGAACACATTCTATAGGCATGGACACATCCCAAGAGCCCCAGCCACCAGTATCAATTCGAGTTCCATCATTGGATGGAAGAGAAACAACAACAGTAAGAGTTTGGGGGTCTTCAACGACAGTGGTTGAGTTTGAAGAGGAGATATGCTCATAAGTGCTATTTGAATTGGCATCATTGTTCCTTAAAGGATCTATTATTGTGAAAATAAAGGAGATGGAGAAACAAGTGTCTCAGGTGAAAGACCAAAGGGTTGGTTGATTGGGATAAAGATTTTCTCACCGCCAAAAGACATATATTTATCTGCAGAGTATAGGGATGTAAATTTAACCCGGGCCATAGGAGCCTCGACCCGATCTGACCCTCATGGTATGGGTTTTAAACCCTGATTAATGAATTAGGAGCGGGTATGGGTTTAAAAAAATCCATTTATTAAAGGGGTCGGTTAGGAGTTAATTTAAATAAAATTTCCCCGGCCCACCCCATTTAACTTATGCCTACATAAATACCCTTTATAAGTATTGATGTCCAAAATTGGTAGAGATTTTATCTTATCTAGGAATTGCCAATTTTAAAATCACAGATAATTAGTTGAGTACTATAGATGAAAATAATAAAGAACAACAAAGATTTTTAAAGTGATTAAGCTTAGGGAAAGCCTAAGCCACTGATATGGTATTACTATTAAAGGTAGTTACATAGAATTCTGGGTATTCTTGCTTATGCGCTGTTGTATGTAAAAATTATCTCCCTACGTGGATCAATGAAATACACACACCTGCCATCCTAGGTGGCCTTATAGTTTTCTTCATTGGCATCATAGGAACGTAGTCGGATGGAAGACCGACCAACTCTAGAATTCGAACCATTAAGAATACCAAAAGTTACTCTGTTGGAATGGAGACCAACACTGAATTCCAAGAGTTTCATTTAATGTATACAAATGTAAATGCATGGAAATATAAAGGCATTCCATCTAGGGTTTTACACCACTAGAAATAGGGAATACTCCCTCAGCTCAAGGGACAGTTCAATCATTCTCAAGCACACTATACTGTGCTATTGTAATCAAAGAAAATAAAACTAACAGTGGACGTAGGGATTGTTCACAATCGAACCACTTTAAAAATCACTTATGTCATGTGTTTGATTTGATGAACCTACTATATTTTATCTATAATTATAAATCTGGATTAAATCCATTTTTAGACATCAACAGATTGACGCCGTCTGTGGGAACGACAACTAGTCATCGTTCTCTACCTCATATATTTCATTCTTTAGTTTAAAGAATGACAAATATTTCTGAAAGTAGGTTGACGGTTGCATGCAACAATCAAGAAATATCCGCTCCCCCTAGTGAGACAGACCTCCATAGGATCATGTTAAATTTGGCTAACGAACTGGAGGATATGCAAGAGTCTGTTAGACAATTGGCTCGCACAATGAAAGATAAATCCTCCAATTTCGGAAGAGATATGCCACCCCCACCGACCAAAAATGAAAGGAGTTATCATTCCCGTTCTTCTCATGACATATCATACCGTTCTGGCGTAACTTCTTCATTCCGATCAACGGATTACTATTATGATAAATCTTTTTCCAAAGAAAGGCAAAGTGTATTATAGAGGTTAAGTAAGGAGTCTTCTTTTGATCATCTAGGCCCCCTGGTAACTAGAGGACATCATAGAGAGAAAGAGCGTCATCATGAACACTATGAAGGATTTGTGAGATCAAGAGCTATTATGAGGGGCTCTATGCGCGCCGAGCAGACCTCTCAGGAGGAAATTTCAGCACATAGACACAATAAAGCCACTGAATCTGCTTTGCTCAAATCCAAACCAAAGGAACATTCTTGGAAAGGATCCATGGAGGGACTGGAAGATTGGCTAGGGGAAATGGCCAAAATAAAAAACCCGTTATAAAGGAGTTTTGTTAAAGGCTCACCTTTTGTCCAGGCTATCGTGGACTACCCAACACCTTCCAAGTTCAAGCCATCAGTGGTCACTCCTAGATATGATGGGAAAACTGATCCAGTTATACATATTGAGCGCTAGAAAGCTGATGCTGAAAACTATTCTGTCCCCGACAAAACGAGGTGCAAGGCTTTCTCCAATTCCATCATATGTCCAACCCAGATATGGTATAATAATATGTCTGGAGGTAAAATTTCCAGTTTTCACCAATTGGCTGAATTATTCATTAATAACTTTTGCTTTGGGGCCAAGCCGATCAAGAGGGTCACTCATCTCTTGATCGTGTGCCAAAATCTGTGAGAAAGTACCCAAGATTATATTACTCGGTTTAATAATGAAAAGTTAAAGGTGGTGGAATATGAAGAAAAAATAACCATTACAGCATAAATGAGTGGGTTACTGGCAAAGGATATTTACTACGCCTTGGCGAAAAACCCACCTAAGAATATGACATAGTTAATGGCTAAAGTTGTAAAAATCATGAACGCCGAGGAAGCCATGGAAGCAAAAGAAGCATCGGAGAACAAAGCCGAGGGATAGAAGAACAATTCATTTAAGAAATATAAAAGAAAATAAGAAGTCCGGTAGGATCAAGAAGTTCAAAGAGTATACTCCGCTCACTAAAGGTGTTCACCACATCCTGGAAGAAATTAGGGGTAACAAGGATTTGAACTGGCCTGGGAAATTGAGGACACCCCCCCAAAAAAGAGACAAGTCCAAGTATTGTCATTTTTATCGCGATCACGGACACACCACTGATAGTTTCATAACCCTAAAAATGAAGTTGGAACTATTATTCGGCGGGGAAAGCTAACAAAATTTATTAACCGCAATGGTAGTCGAGATACCAGGAGGAGATCTGAATCGCCCGACCGAGGAAAAGAGGACACCAAAAGGGCACGCAATAATGATTACGAAATGATCTCGACTTACCGAAGAAACCTAATGAGCCAGAAATGGATGTAGATATGGTCTCATTTGGTTGTCATTTTATCGCAGGTGGGGAGATGGACTTACTGAGAGAAAGGCATACTTAAATGAAGCAAAAAATTATCCATCTATCAGGCAGATTGATATGGCTGAGAGCAGTGATGGTGACGCGACTAAGAATGTGTCTCTAAAGTGCATTCTCTCTGGGCTCAAGTGCAAGCCTGTCGCAGTAGTAATAAACTCGATAAGTCGGGATCGTCTCCACAGGGAAATAGGACGAGAAAATCGTGACGACGGAAGGACAGACGGTCAACCTAAATTGAACTCTAAGAAGAACGATAAGATGATTGGTTTGTAATTAATTCTACTAAGTAAAAAGGAAACTAGATTAAGACTATGGAACTAACGAATTGAGCGAGGATTAATAACTAAGAATAAAGTGAAAAATATGAAGAGAAAAACAAGTCGGGGATACAATCCCTCAACCCTAGTGTATTGTTGGTATAAAATTAATCGTAAATTTAAGTGATTAATCATACTCAGTCTTTAGTACTCCCAAGCATTACGTATATGATGTTCAAGCCCGCACCATACGTAATAAGAGGACGAGTAAAGCGGTAACGCGATAGCTACACTCGCATTGTATTCTAAAGCATCCCGGTTACCCTGAAGCAAACGAGATCCAAAGATCTACAATGTTTATATTTGCTACGTAATACGGTCTCATAAATCCATAAGTTTAGAGGATTAACTTTATACACATGCAACTCTCACATCGGGTTAAGTTCATGCATACCAACCATAAAGAGTCTAGCTGGACATATTGAACCTAACTAGGCATACATTAACTATGTTGCATGTGAAAGAAGTCATAATGAAAGTATATTAAAACATGCAAGAACAATAATAGAGAGAATGAAATTAAATTAAAACTTGCAATCAAACCCGAAAATAATTGATCTTGAAGCACCATATCAAAACTATGTTCCCAGGGTATTCTCCTACTTGTCTCTCTATAAAAAACTATTCAAAACTGTGTTTTCTAAGTCCATACAATGATACATATACGTTTTAGAAGAGTTTGTAACATTATAGGACTCTTTAGACCAATCAACTTTCAAGTGGAATTTCGCACATCAGGCACCTCAAACCGGTTCGCAGGTACCACGAACTGGTTCGCCCCCAAACCGGTTCACAATGTGGTACGGGAAATCTTACTGGTTTGGCCCTCCTTTCCTTCCTTTCCAACACTTAGAAAATTTTCAAGCTTTCATCTTTTCTTTCTAGGATTTTCTTCAACTTCAAGGGATCATAACTCTTTCATCGATTGATCATTACGTTACTTTCCAAAAATTCGCTTTGATTTCAAAATCTCACCGAATACACTCACAAACGAATCACTCGGAAGTGTGGCTATTCTCTCGGTATGCATGATTTCTAAGAGTAAATGTAATGGAATGCAAGTTCACGCACATAATTATGAAAGACAAAATTATTTAGTAAAATGATCTCTTCATCAGATTACGGTAATTGGAAAATGGAAAACATCGCCTCAAATTCACACCATTTAACCTCTCATATTATCTTTTTGTATCTTAGCTCTCCATGCGGTAATCAATTTCACAATTCGAACTCGGTAGGACTTTTCAGGTTAAATGTGTATTGGTTAATATAGGAATGGTTGGGGACTTCGAAATTGGAAAATATTTCTTATGCTGTCTCTTAGTACTTTTTCGAGCATTTGCTCATTTTCTCTTCTTTTTCTCTACTTGCTATTTCTGTTGAGCACTTTTCTATCAATTTTTTTTCTTTTTCTTACCCATTTTTATTGCACTATTTGGACTTATTTGATGACATTATCAATTTTCACAATTTCGGGCTGCTTGGTTTTTTTCGGGTTACCAAACGAAAAGAAAAATTTTATTCGGCTCAATTGGGTTATCAAAAGGATAATTTTTCACATCTTTTTATGGCTAATGTTTTTGGGTAACAAACGATGACCTAATTTATTGTCCGAATTACTTATTAATTTACCATATGCGTCTCGAAATTAATTTAATTTAGAGATTTGTAGTGCGTTTTTTTTTTCAAGACAACATTCCATTTCCTATAACCGATCAAAACAAAGAATTGAGATCATCAACAACTTATTTAAAACGTTGAATTAGAACCATGAGTTAACCATTAACTCAGACTGATTTAAAACTAAAAAAGATCAATAGGCTCGAAATCTCACGGGGCTTTGTTAATTTCCACACTTATTCGTTAAGTCGTCAATTTTCGCACAATTTCCATCTTTGGTCAATTTCGGCTTAGTGCAATAGAGATTTAACAATTTGAGACTTCAAATAGAATAAAGATGATATTTTTGAAAAGTTTAAATTCTAATTTTTACTTTTTTTTGAAGCAAAATATTTTTGGATTTTTATTTGTAATTTTTTGAGCACTTTTGAAAATTTGTGAAGTTTTAGAAAGACGCACTTGTGACCTCCCCTAACTTAGACTTTTGCATTGTCCTCAAGAAAAAAGGATTAAAATATAACTCAAAACGAATTATAAGTGCGAGGAAATAAAACGAACAAATAAAACATAAATGCATGATTTTTTTTTGTAGATACTAAGAGCCTGTGTTACACGGGTGATGGGAGAATTACACAATCAACATTTTTAAACATCTAATCACATCGCAACCAACAAAAATAAACATTAACAGCAGACCAGGGCTTCACTGAGGAGGTGGATTGGAAGGGCCGAGTGCGTTGGGATCATACGGATCATAGAACATAGTGGGAGGGGGTTCACCGAAGTTGAGCTCGTATAAATGGGCTTGGAGATGATGCATCATACTCGCATCCCTTCGGTAGGACACTTGATACCGTTAATAGTCCGCTTGTCTCGATTGTATTGGGTGGGAAAACCATCCAAACGGGTTTCCACCGCCGAAAGGCGCCTATCGAAATTTGCACTCGGGGGCTCAAAATTGGAGTCGTCGTCCTCGTATTCATCATACTCTTCTTCTTCCCCGACATCCATCATTGGGGTGTCACGTTCTTCCTTCCACGCACCCTTATCAATAATAGGACAGTCGGGGTGTGCCACCCTCATCTGGCGTTCACTACGAGTGGTGGACGTACTTCCAATTGGGTGGGGGAGTCGGACTTGCTGCCCCGGATCGTCCACCCTAGCATCAATAAGAATTTCAGTGATAAGGCGGGCATAGTGGATCGCTGATTTTCCCCACTCGTCATAGGCTGCATGGAGGATGTCCGCGTAGAAAAGCTGGGCCAAATTAATCGGCTCTCGGGGTCGAGGAAATGGTATAAGAAGTTGGCGTGACGCAACTTGACCAGCGAATCGTTGGTGCTATGGTGGATTTAGGCCTGTCAACGGGTCGGAGACGGGTCGGGTTTAGGGAGATCCAGATCCGTGTAATTGGGTCTTCATCGGGTTCGGGTTCGGGTCTGGGTATTCATCGGGTCTACAATATTGGATCCAGACCCGGATCCGTTCGGGTCTTCGGGTCTCGGGTTCGGGTCTGGTCAAATATGTACATTTATTTTATATTTATTTTATTATATCCCCTTTCTTTATTATTTAATCTTAAATTAAAATATTTTGTAATGTATTATAGAATATTATTAGTATAAATAAAACATATATTACTTATATTTATTCTATACATAAATATATATTTTTATATATAATACTTACATGTTATATTGATAAGATATATTTATAAATATATATAAATTTATAGTATATATGTATATATATACAAAATAATAATGTACAATTCGGGTCGGGTCTTCGGGTCCGGGTCTTGTATAAGATCCAGACCCTACCCGTTTAATAAACGGGTCTTCGGGTCCGGGTCGGGTTCGGGTTCGGGTCCAGACCCGACCCATTGACAAGCCTAGGTGGATTGATCCACATGCAATGAGGTGCACGAATCGCACCATGTTCGAAAGATTTACTATCAGGAATGAATTGCGCAACCATTCTTCCCCGGGTTCCATTCGGGCGACACATTCAGCTTTGGTGCGGGAGGAACCATTAGTGGGATACATAAAAGGCATGGGGAGGACAACCCCTTTTTCTCGCATTTTGCGCGTAAGGATAGCGGCGAAAAAGGGAATCTGAATGCCGTCAAGATATACCTCATGAAGATTGGAGGATTGGCGCACGAGCGTCGCATAGAACTGGCGAATTTCAGATTCAAAAACTTTATTGCTCGTAGGAGAGAAAAATGAGCACCACCCCCGGCGGTGAAAAAGGGTAGTGACCTCACCGAGCAGCTGCTCCCAATTAACAAACCGCTCGATATGAATTGGGAGAATGGTTGAGAAACATCGCTAGGCCCAATGACGTTCTTGGACAGACCAAATTACTCCCGCACCCTCGTCATTGAGGATGGTGGTGTCATAATCTTTTTAAGGACGAAAGTTTGCTTGTCGGGGGCGCGACATGGTGAGATAGAGAGAGAGAGATATATATATAGGTGATATAGTGTAGAAGAGAGGGGGAGTGAAATGAAGTGTGAGAAATGGAGAGGGGTTGAAGGTGAATTTATTGGTGTGTAAGGGTGACTTTTGGTGGGAAATGGGAGTGGGGATGGAGGGAGATGAATGAGGGAGTGAATTTGGAGTGTAAATTAGTAGGGGGAAGTTTTAGAGGCTCAGATTTCGTAGGGAAAATGAATGGAGGGAAGGGGGAAAAGATAATGAATTTGGAAAAGAGGGGGGAAGAATCTGCCAGGACCCCCGAACCGGTTCGCCCTGTGGCTCGGGGGAACCTGTTGTCCTGGAAAACTTATTTCTCTCATATCTCAAAATCTAAGTGTTTTCCCATGCCTCATCACTTGCTTATGGCCCCTTAAGATATCCTAGACCCTTGGGTTCCTTGAAAATCCTCTACCAAGCCCTTGAAATGAGTGTCAGCTCTCTTAAAAAGTGTTCTACCTTGATCCCTATCATGACCCGTGCTTCCGGACTCATAGATATCCTGACTCAAACACTACTACTGTACACAAGAATTCACCCCATATGCGTCGGGAGTGCGATGACCTCTCATTTTTAGCTCAATCTACCCCATAAACGGGGTTCGATAACCAAATGGTGTCGACTTCTTCCACACACGTCTCTAGATATGGCTTTAGGCGTTATCCATTCACCTCGAACGTATTTCCCCCTTTTAAATCGTTTAATTCCATAGCTCCATGAGGGAATACATTCTTCACAACGAACGAGCCAGTCCATCGAGACCGTAACTTTCTCAGAAATAGATGAAGCCGATAGTTATGGAGAAGCACTATTTGCTCGGGTAGAAACTCTTTGCATCGAATAATCTTATCGTGGGTGAGTTTCATCCTTTCTTTGGAAATTTTTGCGTTCTCATTCGCGTCATTGCGTATCTCTTCTAACTCATTTAATTGAAGCTTGCGAGCTTCACCTTCTTTATCCATGTCGTAATTCACCTTCTTAATTGCCCAATACGCTTTGTGCTCTAATTCAACGAGAAGATGGCAAGTTTTAATACACAAAGAGGAATGGGTACATGCCGAGTGGATTTTTATATGCGGTACGATAGGCTCATAGTGAATCATTTAATCGAAGTGACCAATCTTTTCAGTCGGGATTAACGGTCTTCTCGAAGATGTGCCCGATTTCCCGATTTGCTAACTCGGCCTGCCCATTCATCTGTGGGTGATAGGTCGTTCCAACCTTATTAATGATGCCATACTTTCCCATGAGCTTCTCGAATGGCCTGTTGCAAAAGTACGTGCCATTATCACTAATTATCGCTTTTGGAGCATCGAAGCGGGAAAGTATGTGTTCCTGTAGGAACCTAATCACCACTTTGTTGTCATTTATATTAGTAGCTATGGCTTCCACCCATTTAGAAACATAGTCTACCACGATAATGATGTATAGGAAACTAAAAGATGGGGGAAAAGGGCCCATGAAGTCAATACCCCAGCAGTCAAAGATCTCAATAATGAGTATCGGGATTAATGGCATCATGTCTCGTCGGGTTATCGCTCCCATCCTTTGACACCTATCGTAAGATTTGTAACAATTGTTCACATTCTGGAATATTATAGGACAATAGAAACCGCTTTGAAGAATCTTAGTGACCATCTTTTTTATCAAAAAGTGACCACCACAAGCTTCCGAATGACAGAATTGGAAGACTTTCGGTATCTCGTCATCCGGTATGCACTGTTTGGTCAGCGCAATATTTAAAAAGGAAGGGATCGTCATAGCAAAACATGCGCGACCAAGTAATGAACCTCTTCTTGTCTTGCGATGTCCACTCGGGAGGGAAATATATTCGCAAACCAGAGCAAAGAAGAGGTAGCAAAGAGTTGCTCATCCAAAAAATATTCATCTATGGGTATCGGATCGCTAGGTACGTTGGACAAAAGCCGAGATAGATGATCGGCGATGACGTTTTCTACTCCTTTTTTATCTCTAATAGAGAGATTAAATTATTATAGGAGTAGGATCCACCTAATGAGGCGCGGCTTTGCGTCTTTCTTTACAAGGAGGTATTTTAAAGCCGCGTGGTCGGTGAAACAAGTGATGGGTGACCCAATGAGATAGGATCAAAATTTATCTAGAGCAAATACTACAGCTAGCAATTCCTTCACCGTAGTGGAGTAATTGAGTTGTGGTCCGATAAGAGTCTGGCTAGCGTAGTAGATGACATGAGCCTTTTTATCCTTTCGTTGGCTCAAAACAACCCCTATTGCAAAATCACTTGCATCACACATGAGCTCGAATAGTAAGGACCAATCCGGTGCTTTCATGATGGGAGAGGAAACAAGCATGCTTTTCAATTTTTCATAAGCAGTTTGGCATGCTTTGTTCCACTCGAATGGCGTATCCTTTATAAGGAGGTTGCTTAAGGGCATGGCGATGGCGCTAAAGTCCTTAATGAACCTTCGATAAAACCCCGCGTGGCCCAAGAAGGAGTGCACGTCTTTGAGCGATTTGAGAATGGGTAGATCGGCTATGACATCTATCTTAGCTCTATCAACTTCAATCCCTTTAGATGAAACTATGTGGTCAAGAACTATTCCCTCAGTGACCATAAAATGACATTTCTCCCAATTTAGCACTAAATTCTTCTCCACACACCGGGTAAGTACTTTTTCTAAATTCCCCAGACAAAGATCGAAAGAGGTGCCAAAAAAGCTAAAATCGTCTATGAACACTTCAAGTCCTCTCTCAATTATGTCGCTAAATAGATTCAACATGAACCTTTAAAAGGTTGCGAGTGCATTACACAAGCCCAATGGCATACGTTTGTAGGCAAATGTACCAAAGGGGAAAGTGAAGGTCATTTTTTCCTGGTCAAGTATATCTACCTCAATTTGGCTATATCCAGAATAACCATCAAGGATGTATTAGTAAGGGTGGCCCTCTACTCTCTCAAGCATCTTATAAATAAATAGCAAGGGGAAGTGGTCTTTCCTAGTTGCTGCATTGAGTTTTCGTAAATCAATGCAAACGCGCCAGCCGATGGTGGTACGTTGAGGAATTAGCTCTCCCTCAGCATTTTCAATCACTGTCATGCCCGACTTCTTCGGAACAACTTGAATAGGGCTCACCCACTTGCTATCCGAGATTGGGTAGATGATCCCGGCATCCAATAACTTAATGATTTCGATCCTCACCCCTTCTATCATATTAGGGTTTAGCCTTCTTTGCATTTCTCTTGAGGGCTTTACATCCTCTTCGAGATGGATCTTGTGGGTGCAAATCAAAGGACTTATCCCCTTTAAATCAGTAATACACCAACCAAAAGCACTTTGGTGCTTCCTCAAAATCTTTAATAGCTTACCCTCCTGCTTTTCGTCTAGGCTAGAGGAGACAATAACAGGAAATGTCTCGTTCTTTTCTAAATATGCATATTTAACATGGGAGGGTAGTTTCTTCAATTTGAGGGTCGAAAATTTGTCGCTGGAGGAAAGCATACATGCCTCCTGTGACACCCCGCCTAATTAAATACCGGGCGATCACTCCTTTATTAAATTAAATCAAGGTAAACAGTTGGTTCATTCTCAGCATCACTGTCGATAAAAATAAATTTTCCAATTTAACACCCTAAATAATTAAGCTAAGTGTCAAAACCATTTTTATACATAACTAACCAAATTTTATTTAAAGAAAACATTTATTTTATTAACAACATTCAATAAGTAAGAATCACACCATATTAAATTCTGTAACATAAACCAATTAATATAATACATTCTTCAATCGAATGTCAACATACGAAAATGAAAGTCACAAATCCGAACTGAATAAATCCCATAGAACAATACTGGAAATAACTGAAATAAAAATGTCCAATAACAATGGAATAATGAAAAGGGCGACACATGCCCAATAAATGAGAATGCTAGAAGTGGAGTCAATAAAGGAAGCCGTCTACGCAAGTGACCTGCAACTCCCACCTAAGCTGCAGCACGTTCCTTTCAAGGGATCCTAAGCAAGACGCCCCTGTGGCTGGGCACCTGTAATACATACATATATATATAAGAGAGAGAGAGAGAAAAACGGGTCAGAGCCCGAAAGTGTGTTTGATTTAAAATACGTTTAGCAAGTATTTAAATTGATACAGGCCAATGCAACAACATATTAGTGCGTCACTCCCTTGAGAAATACTCACCTCTCTTCTAATGTGCACACCTATCGTACTAACCTTCCCAATAATTTAGCGTATCTTAACTTACTCATAAGATTTGAAAACCGAACAATATTATTGTTTAAGAAGAATACTTCCAATTAGCAGCAAAACTCTCGTTTTAGCTTTTATTAATTTAAAAAGTTTCTCAGTGACATATTATACTTTCACAAAACAAGTATTTACTATTTGAGTCATCAACCATGTCCTACTTATCAAATCACAGTAGGCAGTTTCAAATTTCCAAATCTCATATATATATTAACTACTCGTATAATATATATAAAATAACAGCACCCCACATAAAACTACGGTGCGTGCATACTTCTACTATCCAAACCCCATACCACTCATATAAAGGGGAATACAAATTCAGAATCACTCTCGAATTGTATTAACACATACACAAACAATATCAAGGCGAAGCATAGATTCCAAGTCTCTAAGAGGATGGCACATACTCGCGTCTCTTAGGACCGTCTGAACTATCAATTCGATAGCCTGTACCAAGGATATCTATCTTCTAGGGTACAAGTCAATATCCCCCATAAAGGTCCCATCGAGATAAGACTGTCCCAGTGCGGTAACCTCAAGGATAGCAAGTAGCGCGGTATGTTTTTCACATGTATATAATATATGTACACACGATCATATAAATATACCACCTTTATCATATTAATATAGGTTCCTCTCATCACCCATAATCACAACATTTATCCTAAATTTCACATTAGTAGTATTATGTATAAGGTTTCATCTCTAACCTTAACTCGAAGGGTTTTCCCAATTATTACGTGACACTCGTGGACTCTATCCTTCCAAGTAGGAAATTCAGTAGGTATACCTCTATTTACTATCGTAGCTATTCGCCGAAATCTCTCACTTGGAATACGTAGTTTCATCGTTCATTATATAATTATCCCAAAAACAGAATTCTCATCATATAATAAGGTTCCCAACACTTACTCATATGTCCTACTGGTCTTTCCTATCTCCCAAAACATTTCATTAAGAATACCCAAGAATTATATTACGATAAATTTAATTTAACTAATTAAACAAGGGAAATAGGAGTCTGCCAGGAGGGGTCGATCGATCGAGGTCTGGGGCTCGATTGATCGAACCTTCGATCGATCGAAGCTCTAGGCTCGATCGATCGATCAAGCAGGTCTGCGAAAATCTGCAGAAATGCAGTTGCGGGTTTCATCTCCAAATTTACACCAAATTCATATTTTTCAAGTTCCAATCGTCCCAGAATTCTACTACTAACATTATAACAATACACCAGATGTTTCTAACGTAAGGCATGTACGTATTCATCATTTAAACATGGATTTTCAACCCAAAATTATATCTAATTATCAAGAACCCTAGAATTTTCTTAAACAATTTTCTAACAAATCTTGCTCCAGAATTTCTTTCTTATAATCATCAAAATTTCGTGGTTAATTTTCTCTACATGGCAAGGGTTTCCAGAATCATCATATAAATCAATACTACATGGATTCTCCTATCACAAATTGGGTTTTCTTCCATAGTTTTCATCACAAATCATTCCTAAACTAATATGAAGATTGCACCAACGAAAATACGCAAGAAAATACTTGCCTGGGATTTTCAGAAGTCTGGATTGCGGCTGATTTTGGTGTGGTTGCGTTCCCCTTCTCGCGATCTACGCGTTGGTGGTGGCGGCGGTGCAAACCGGTGACTTTTTGGCCTTGAATTGCCTTGAGAGCTCTCTCCTCTCTTCTCCAATGGCCGTTCTAGGGTTCTGAATATTTTAACCCTAAAAGACTAACCTAAATGGCTGATATAGGTTGCTGAATTTCGTGGGTTTAATTACCCAAGTACGTAAAATGACTAAAATGCCCTCCCGGGGTACTAATCAGGCCTAAAAATGCCCCGAGACCCAAACTACACCCCCGGGTACACTTTTCTGACTATCTCGACCCTTCCGGACGCGTTGGCGCACTCAAAATGATCATACGAACAACTTATAAAATATTCACTTTTTATTTATCAAATTTTAGTCCCGACGCGACACGAGCACGTTCCGACTTAAATTTCCGAAATTGACATTTAATTCACTCATGACATTCAATATAACCAATATCATATATATTACTTTGCTCATTAGTAATATTTAACAAATTTCCCATAATTACTAACTCTCGTCACGTTAATAATTATAACATAATTAATTTCCGGATTTTTATTAAATAATTCATTCACGTTAAATTTAATAAATCCCCAAATTAATATAGCATAAAAATACGGGGTATTACACCTCCCTCGGCGGTAACTCCTCGAATCGAGAAACCCAACTTACATCTCTCGCGTCCTCGCTTGACGCTCTCTCATAAAGTAAATCTCTCAACTCCTTAACTTCCTTTTCAAAATCAGTATACACCCCCTCACTCTCGTGTCTCGACAATAAGCAAGTCCCTAAGGCACCTCTATAATAGTCTTCCTCAAAGTACTCCTCAACGATCTCATTGATTAAGCTCACCGCATGAAGATCATCTTTTTCCCCTGTATGTTGGGCTATATGGAAGATGTTAGTTTCTAAGGTCATATTCCCAAAGGTGAGTTGAATCTGCCCATTTCGAGTATTGATTATTGCGTTAGCCGTAGCTAAGAATGGGTGCCCGAGAATGATGGGAACATGATTGCTCGAGGCGAAGGAAGGCTCCGTGTCCCAAATGATAAAATCTACTGGGAAGTAGAAAGTGTCAACTTGGAGGATCACGTCCTCAACTATACCTCTTGGGATCTTCACGGTTCGATCCGCCAATCGGAGAGTGATCCTTTTGGGCTTGAGGTAGCCCAAATCAAGTTGCCTATAGATGGCGTAAGGGAGGATATTGACACTTTCTTCCAAGTAAAGTAAGACTTTTTCAATTTTATTTTCTCTAATGATGCAGGAAATGGTGGGTGCATCGGGATCTTTGAATTTTAGCGGGAGATCATTAAGTAGAATGGAGCTCAAGTTTTGTGCTAGAAGTACGTTTTCTTTACCTTCATCTTCCTCTTCAATGTTAACAAGTCCTTGATGACTTTTGCATAAGCTGGAATCTGCTTAATGGCATCGAGGAAAGGTATATTTAACTTTACTTGCTTTAGCACATCTAGCACTTCATCACGGGGTTTCCTTTGTGGGAAGGAACTAGCCTTTGAGGAAACGGTGCCGCAAAGGGTGGTTTCACTAATGCCTCAGGCTCACTAGTGTCTTCTTTATCACTCTCTATCAAGGGGACATCTTCGGCCTCTTTCGTGCCGGGTGAAGTCTCCTTGTCTTTGGTTGCATCATGTGGAGGAGGTGATAAATCAACAACTCTCCCACTACGAAGAGTGGTCATAGCTTGACATTGCTCCTGATGTTCTGTAGAGGTGGAGCTAACACTAATTTGACCATGGGGAGGTTTTTGTCCCTGGGCAGGAAACTTTCCCATCTCTTGGATACTCAACTATGATTGCATCTTTGAAATAGTCGCATTTATATCATTGATCATACACTCATGTCTAGCAGTTGTTGCATTATAGGCAGTGATGAATTGGTTTATCGTATCCTCGAGACTTCTTCGCGGTGGAGTGATATATGGCCCTGGAGGTGGTGGTGGTTGCACATGTACTATCATGAGAGGTGCTTGTTGAAAGTGTGATGGTGGGGGAGGGGAAACATGTGAATTAGGATTCATCGCATCATTTTGTTGCTCATAGCTAAAACCAGGATGGTTTTTCCATGAAGGGTTGTAATAATTCCCGTGCGGTGCACCGAAATTACCCTTAAATCCTCCTACACCATTCACTTGCTCTTAAAGCATAATTTTGTAGGCGGGTATCATCGGACATTCCTCTATTGAATGTCTTGCCTCACAAATAGCACACACCTTCTCAATGGGGTTTGGGATGGATCCAGTTGGTCCTCTTGCACATATCTCAAGTACTTCTCGCATTCCTTTCTCAAGTAGATCGAGTCGATTGGCCGTCATATTATCCTTTTCTTCATGAAATAGACCGGCCGCCGATGGAGTGGTAGTCATTTGGCGCATTCGATTATGAGCACTGGGGTTAGATATATCCCATGCTTGGGTAGTCTCGGTGACATAACTCAGGTGAAGCTCAGCATCATTGGCATCTAGGTCGTCAAAGGGACCTTCACACATGGTTTCAAGAGTTGTTTGGAATTTATATTCAGCTAATTATGGAATAATTAAATGATTTGCAATTTATCAAATCCATGATGAGGGCACGAAGTGATTAACTCGTTAAAATGCTTGTAACATCGATCAAACGACTCATTTTATGATTGTCAGAATGTTTGAATTTGAGCCTTGATGGAGTTCGTTCTATGTGGAGGAAATAATTTCTTAAGGAATTTAGATTGCAAGTTATTCCATGATGCAATCGAGTTTGGAGGTAAACACCATAGTCAGGTCTTAGCCTTGTCCTTTAGCGAGAATGGGAAGAGTTTAAGGCGGATCACATCTTTTGTGCAATTTTGATCACTGATGGTCTCACATGCCTCCTAAAATTCTCGGATGTGGAGATATGGCTTTTCTGATTCCATTCCATGGTATTTGGGAAGTATCTGGATCATCCCATTCCTAAAGCAAAATTGCCCTGCATTATACGGGAGTAAAATGCATCCCAGAGTGACAGTTCGCTCGGGATATAAGATTTCTCTCCAAGGGCGGTACGGGACCCCTTCATCACCCGAGGCTACACTACCGTGTTATGACATGGCTCTCTCACTTGATGACTCTGTATCCTCACTTGGTATGCACGGAGCGTGCTCTATGGTGTGTCCTAAGAGGGATGTCGGAGTGTTACTTGCAATTGAGTGTGGAGGTGTGGGAGGTGGAACCCATAATTGTGGAGCATTTGGAGTGTGAGGGCTATCGGGGTCGTACTCAACTATCGGGTTTTCGTGAATGCTGGTTGGAGTATTTTGGGGAGTTAGAGTGAGTTCAAAATTTTGCATTAACAGGCTTTTGAGAGATGAAGTATCTTTTTGTGCTTTTTGAATTTTTTTTATATATTTTTTTTGGTCGAAGTTTTAGATTAACGGAATCTAACCTACGTCTACCTAAATCCCCGGTAATGGCAACAAAAACTTGGCACGACTAAGAATGTGTCTCTAAAGTGCGTTCTCTCTAGGCTCAAGTGCAAGCCTGTCGTGTTAGTAATAAATCCGGTAAGTCGAGATCGCCTCTACAGGGAAATAGGATGAGAAAATCGTGACGACGGAAGCACAGACGGTCAACCAAAATTCAACACTAAGAAGAACGAAAAGATGATTGGTTTGCAATTAATTCTACTAAGTAAAAGGAAAATAAATTAAGACTATGGAACTAACGAATTGAGAAAGTATTAATAACTAAGAATAAAGTGATAAATATGAAGAGAAAAACAGGTCGGCAATACAATCCCTCAACCCTAGTGTATTGCTGGTATAAAACTAATCGTAAATTTCAGTGATTAATCAGACCCAGTCTTTAGTACTCTCAAGCATTACGTATATGAGGTTCAAGCTTACACCATATGTAATTAGACGACGAGTAAAGCGGTAACGCGATGGCTACACTCGTATTGCATTCTAAAGTATCCTGGTTACCCTGAAGCAAATGAGATCTAAAGATCTACAATGGTTGTGTTTTCTACGTAATACGGTCTCATAAATCCTTAAGTTTGGAGGATTAATTTTATACACATGCAACTCTCAAATCGGTTTGAGTTCATGCATCCCAACCATAAAGAACCTAACTGGACATATTTAACCTAACTAGGCATACATTAACTATGTTGCATGTGAAAGAGATCATGATGAAAGTATATTGAAACATGCAAGAACAATAATAGAGAGAATGAAATTAAATTAAAACTTGCAATCAAACCCGAAAATAATTGATCTTGAACCACCAAATCAAAACTATGTTCCTAGGGTATTCTTCTACTTGTCTCTCTATCAAAAACTATTCAAAATTGTGTTTTCTAAGTCAATACAATGATACATATACGTTTTAGAAGAGTTTGTAACATATTAGGACTCTTTGGACCAATCAGCTTTCAAGTGGAATTTCGCGCATCACGCACCTCGAACCGGTTCGTAGGTACCCCGGACCGGTTCACACTTTGGTTCGGGAAATCTTGCTGGTTTGGCCCTCATTTCCTTCCTTTCCAACACTTAGAAAATTTTCAAGCTTTCTCCTTTTCTTTCTTGGATTTTTCTTCAACTTCAAGGAATCATAACTCTTTCACCGTAGCTCGAATTTGGGTGTCGTTTTTTCCAGTGTTATAGTTGTTCTGAGATATTAAACTTTCCAGTTGGCCCCACCTCCGGGATCAGGCTGTAGAACTATGAAAATTCCCTTGAACTTGCCTTCTTATACTTTCTTTCATTGTTTCGATTTTTCTTTCGCAGCGTTTGCATATGTCACCTGTAAAACACATAAGAGAAACACAAAACACGAAATACTTGCCAACGAAGGTTAGTAGCATAATTACTAGTTAAATCCATATCAATTGCACCACTCGGGTTCACAAAGGTACCGAAATTAAGGGGATAATTAAACAATATTTATGCCTGATCAGATGGTCGGCCTAGAATAGTCAACAAAGATAGGTTGGTGATCGGCTTCGCCAAAAACAATCTGAGTGGGGTACTTTATCCTCACGACGATCCATTGGCAATTACTTATAGAGTTTATCATGGCGGAGTGGCTATACTTTTGGTTGATAATGTGAGTTCAATTGATGTAATGTTCCACAAATGTTTCAAAAGCTTAGGGCTAAAAGACAGTAAGCTGGAATCGTATCATATGCCTCTTATAGGGTTTTATAGAGACAGGATATATCCCTTGGGAACTGTTAAGTTAGAAGTACTGGTCTGCACCTGGACAACTAGCAGAATAGAACGAATTCACTTTTTCATATTGGACAAAAATGTGCCTTTAACCTATAACATAATCCTTGGTCGGGTAGGATTGAAGCAACTAGAAGCTATCCCGTCTACTGTGCATCAATGCATGAAGTTCCCAACCAATTATGGAGTTGGTATGGTTTATGGTAACTAGATTTAAGTATGGAAATGCTATTATATCTCAGTCGATTAACAGGAAATAAAGAGAGGCATAATTACTTTCCATATCGATACTTTGGATCCTCGCGAGGAGGAGGACTTAGTGAAAGGAAAAGTCATGGAAGAAACAGAAACTATTGTGCTAGACGGTGAGAAACCAGAAATAACCATCCAGATTGGCTCAATACTAACACCTTCTATCAAAAGGAATTAATTACATTCCTTAAACATGGAAATGATGTGTTCGCTTGGAGTTATAAGGATATGCCAGGGATTGATCCCATCTTCATCTGTCACGAACTCATTATTTAGAAAGACGCTAGGTTGATCAAACAGAATCACAGAGTTTTTAGCCCAGAGAAGAATACGGAGATTCAAGAAGAGGTGGAAAATTAAAGAAAGCATGGTTCATTGAGGATGTTAAATATCCGACTTGGTTGGCCAATGTAGTAGTGGTCAAGAAGAAGAGCAATAAATGGCGAATGTGTGTGGATGTTACTGATCTTAACAAAGTATGCCCAAAAGATCACTTTCCTTTACCAAGGATTGATCGATTGGTGGATGCTACACCAGGTCATAAATTGCTCAGCTTTATGGATGCCTATTCTGGTTATAACCTGATCAAGATAAAGTCAGAGGATAAGGAAATCACATCTTTCATTACCAGTCAAGGAACTTTCGACTCAAGAACGTTGGCTCAACATATCAGAGGTTGGTAAACAAAGTCTTTGAAGATCAAATTGGAAAGAACATGGAGGTGTACGTAGATGATATGCTCACCAAAATCAAGTTCGTTGTCGACCACATTAATGATCTAGACCAAACTTTTGACCAGTTAGAAAAACATTAAATGAAGCTCAACCTAACCAAGTGCATATTCGGAGTCGAGGAATGTATGTTATTAGGATGTATTGTATATCAAAGGGGAATGGAAGCCAATCCTGATAAAATCAAGCCTTCACTGGAAATGTAATCCCCAATCAGTAAGAAGGATGTGCAAAGGTTGACAGGAAGAGTAGCATTCACGAATCGTTTTGTATCTCAGGCCACAAACAAATGTCTTCCATTCTTCAAGGTTATTAAAAAGACATTCGAATGGAATGATGAGTGCAAAAAAGATTTTTTGGACTTGAAGAAATATTTTAGGTCTCCCCCTACTCTCCCGACCAGTTTTGGGCAAGAAGTTGTGCTTATATTTGGCAATTTCAAAGTCTGCTCTAAGTTCAACCTTGATCCGACTAGATGAGGGTGTCCAAAAACCAGTGTATTTCTCAAGAGATGAGATCAAATATCTACGCTTTGAGAAATTAGTATTGACACTCATTGAAGCCTCTAGAAGAATGAGACCCTACTTTCAGGCCCATACCATTGAAGCCTCTATGAAATCTTGCGACAAGCTTTGCATAGGCCTGAAAAGTCTGGAAGAATGATGTCTTGGGCAGTTAAACTGGGAGAATATGAAATTGTGTACGAACCAATAATTTCATTAAAGGGGCAAGCACTTGCGGATTTTATAGCAGAATTCACCTATGCCGAGGTGCCCAACATACTAAGTTTGCCTATAGAGCATACTACTTTGAAAGAGAGCTTAACTCCAAAGCCAACTGAGATGGTTACTGACCAACCAGAATCATCAATTGTTCAAGAAAGAGCTCTCTGACTAGCTAAACAAATCCAGAAGGTTTTCAAGTACGGAGTATTGATGGATGAAGATTTCAATAGTGATGTTCTAATTTGGAAATTGTTCATAGATGGCTCTTCTTGTACAACTGGAAGTGATGTTGGACTCATCCTTAATACTCCAAACGATTTGGAAGTGGAATATGAATTGAGATTTTAATTTCAGACTTATAACAATGAAGATGAATACGAAGCATTAATTACTACTTTGGAGCTAGCCTCATCATTGGGCGCCTAATAGGTGATATCGCTCAATGATTCTCAACTTATTGTCCATCAGTTACGGGAAATATTTGGAGTTATAGGTCAAACGATGGTAAGATAATTGAATAAGGAAAAGGAAATTATTTCCTCATTTCCTGCAATTAAGATAATTCGTATTCCAAGAGTGGACAACGCCCGAGCAGATGTTCTTGCTCGGCTAGACTTGGCAAACCCATTAGAGCTTAGAAGAACTATCCGGGTAGAGATCTCACCAGCAGGAGCATTGATGAGGAGGCAGTCAACATCATTTTTGTATAATCGAGGCCTTCCTGGATGGATCTAATTAAGGACTATAATGAGAAGGGATTGTTACGAGCTGACCAAAAGGAAGTAAGGAAGTTGAGATATAAGGAAGTTAATGTCTTGGAGAAAGGTATACTGTACAAAATGGGTTATACATACTCTTTACTTCATTGTGTCCACCTAACTGAGGTAAATGATTTGATTAAAGAGGGACATGAATAATCATGTGGAGCTCACACAACTGGGAGATCTCTAAGACAAAGGATAACAATGCAAGGTTAATACTGATCGATAATAAAGATAGATTATTTTGCCTTCGCCAAGAAATGTGATAAGTGCCAAATATTCGCTACCATCCACACAAGACCGGGGGAAACCTTAACGCCTATCACTTTTCCATTCCCTTTTGCTATTCGGGGAATATATCTGGTCGGACCACTCTCGACTACTAAGGGAAGGTTCAAATACCTAGTTATAGCAGTCGATTACTTCACTAAGTGGGTGGAGGCTGAACCTTTGATTAATATGAGAGGATTTTCTAGTATATATGAAAACATATCATTTATAGGTATGACATGCCTTATTGATTAGGCATAAATTATTCACATTTATTCCCTTAATTTCGATATTTTTATGATCCCGTGCGGGTTAAATAACTTTAATTTGTCTCATATTTATGCTACTAACACTTTTTGGCAAGTATTTCGTATTTTGTGTATCTCTTATGTGTTCTACAGGTATTTCAAGTAAGAAAGATGGAAAAGAAAACTCAAAATAGTGAAAGAAACCAAGAATCGAGGAGTTGAATGGCATTTTCGTAATTTTTCAGCCTCAGTTCGGAGGTGGGGCCAACTGGAAAGTTGAAGAGCTTTCAATTACAAAAGCACTGAAAAAAACAGCACCTCAATCCGAGCTACGGTGAAGAAGTTATGCTCATTTGAAGTTGAGAAAGAAATCCAAGAAAAAGCTGTGAGACCCAAACCGATCCGGTTAATAATTAAAAGAACCGATCCAGGGCATTAGTCATGGTACAAATCCGTTACAAAATTAGTCACGCTTTCTAAGTATGAGAAATTGCCAGATACGGAATTTTTATTTTGTGCTTATCTTTTAGCCAAAAGAGTTTTATGTTTTGGGGACTCTTCTAAACGACCTCTATCCTATATATTTAGTCATTAGGACTCTTTTTATTAGGATTTCATTGATATAAAAGCTCCATAACAAGTAGGAACATCTAGGAGAAGAATTTACATATTTTGCACCTTTAATTCAAGCGGTTTTCAAGTTTTTCTTCAACCTTTGATTTCTTCTTGCATGTTCTTGTTCTTCAATCTTGGTAACTTTTATTTCCAGTACTTTTATTATTATTTCTCATATTTCATCTCTTTTTCCAAGCAATTTTGAGTTCGTGTAACGTAGATAACGTAGTTTTTATTAATTTCACCATGTTACGCTAGGTTTTTAAAGGTTGGGATGCATGAACTCAACATGATGTGGTAGTTGCATGTGTATAAAATTAATCCTCTGAATTTAATGATTTATTACGACCGTGTTGCGTAGAAACGCGACAATTATAGATCTTCAGATCTTGTTTGCTTTCGGGTAACCGGGATGCTTCAGAATGCAATTCGAGTGTAACTATCGCAATACCGATTTACTCGTCCTCTGATTAAGTATGGTGCGGGCTTGAACCTCATATACGTAATGCTTGGGAGTACTAAATTCCGGGTCTAATTAATCACTTAAATTTATGATTAGTTTTATACCTGCAATACACTAGGTGTTGAAGACAGAAAATGGCCTGTTGATGTAAAAAATTAGATCACTCTAATTATTCAATCACAGATAAATAAATGAGACAAAAGATTTTTAAAGTGGTTCAGCCTTATAAGAATGGCCTACGTCCACTGTTGTTTTATTGCTGAGTGTTTGGGAATTCTCGATTACAAGAAATTCCGTTCTGGATTCGATCTCCTGTCCTTTTACAATGAGGATTGTTCAACGTATTTATAGCCTTGAGGCTGTCATGTCAAAGGGTGATACATTAAATGATATACATATGAAAGGGTAATACATTTAATGCCCTTTAAGCGTGTGCGTTAAAATGATAAGCATTTAATGAACTAGTTGAACTGTTGGTTATCCAGCTATTAATGCTTTGTTCGAGATGCAACTCGGACCGCCTGAGTTGCTCGGACCGCCTGAGCTTCCTGGACTTCAAGAGTTCCTCGGAGAGGGATAAACTCTCCTCGGGTGCCGACTAATACTCCTCGGGTGCCGACTAACTCTCCTAGGATGTCGACTAACACTCCTCGGGTGCCGACCAACTCTCCTCGGATGCCGACCAACTCTCCTCGGGTGTCGAATATTGCCACGTAGGATGACATGTGTCCTTTTCTGATTGGTCCTCGTAGATGGAGAATTTTTGCGTTAACAGAATCCCCCAATGCTCCATGCTTGATGGTTTACTTGAAAGGATGGAGTATTTATTCTGCAGTGTTGCTCGGTGCTCGTGAAATTCTTGATTTGTTCAACATAAAGTGCATTATCTGCTGGACGACATATGATGCAGGCTGATCGATGGTTGCTAATCTTTCTTTTGAGGAACTCTGTGTGCTATATATCACCCCTGGGAATTTGGATGCAGCCATGCCATAGTATGCAGCTTGTAGCTTGTCATAATCTTCAAGTATGTTAATTGGTTTGTCAGCCGACCAACTGCTTACTGTGTCGAGCAACTGAATGCTAACTTTACGTGCTTGATTTTTCTGATTTATGATCCTCTGAATACTTTGTCGAGTAACATACTAGATTTTGAACCCAACTCTTCAATCTTGTTAGTACCAAGCTAGTGGTGGACTTCGAAACATTTTCACACAACTTCTTCTTCATTATTGGTCGAGACAGTAGTACCAAAGATCTCAGTGCTGTAGATACTGATTTTGACTTCTACCTCTGCTCATGGATGAGCAAGAGGTTCTCGGGGACGAGCAAGAGCTGCTCGGATAGAACATCTGTGATGAACATCAGAATGCTGAAAGATCTTAACTTTATAAAACTCCCCTTATGCTTTGGATGATCCTCCTGCAGGCGAGGAACCTGTTTCAAAAGCAGAGGGAAAGAAATCAGTAGAGTAGGAATCTCAATGTAATAGTTAGTATACATTTTCATTTTGTTTTTTGGATTTAATGAAAGACTTTCATTTTTGTTTGCAATCTTAATTGCTATTATCTTGTAAAATACTTTACATATGTTCATATGTATAAGTTAAAAAGATAACAATATTGTGTTGTTCATCGACCAACTTAGTAATAAAAAGTTACAAGTATTAGTAATGTTGCTCGATCACTTAATAATAAAGTAATGAGTATAAAAATGTTTAAAATTTTTCCAACCAACCAAGGTTGTTAAATTGTGCTCGTCGACCAATTATAGTTAGTGAGAGTTTATCCCCAACTAACCATACTGGGTAAATTTTTGTCTTTTTCATAAAATGTGTCCGACCAACCAAGGTCGATAAATTCTTCTCGTCGACCAACTACAGTTAGTGGGTTTTTATCCCCGACCAACCATACTTGGTACAGTTTGGAAAATTTTCTCCTCGTCGACCAACTACATTGGTACAGTTTGGAATATTTTCTCCTCGTCGACCAATTACGTTGGTACAGTTTGGAATATTTTTTCCTCGTCGACCAATTACGTTGGTACAGTTTGGAATATTTTTTCCTCGTCGACCAACTACAGTTAGTGCATATAAAAATTATGACTAAATTAAAAGATTTCCAAATGAATCAAATTTGTATATACTCATATAAAAGAGATTTATAAATATAGAAAAATTATTTTATCTCCTTAAAGAAGAAACAATATAATATGTACACAAATTTCTCAAACTTTGTGATTATGAAATGTACACTTATCCAGATTTGTAAAATTAGATTCAACAATTTGTGAATATAAAATCATGATTGAATTAAAAGATGTATGCACAATATATAATTAATTTGATCTCTAAGTTTATGGATATAAACATATGAGAATCATGATTTGAACAAAAATATAATGGGAATTTGAATAGTCATCAAAGATCTTTCACAAATTATTTCAAAATCAACAAAGAAAATTATCAAATCTTATCATCATCGTATATATTGGTATATTTAATCATTTAAAATATTTATTCCATGATATAAAATTGAAACTTGAGAATCAAGCAAAAAGTTATGATTTATGGAATTCACTATTTTCAGATTTCTAAATAAGAATTAATCTAACAGTTATGATTTTAAAATCATGATATGCAATATTTTGCAAATAAAAATTGGACAATTAATTTATGTATATAAACATAAAAATCATGATTGAATCAACAGATGTATGTATAATATATAATTTATTATAAATATAGAAAATAAAAACTTAGCTTTCGATGGAGAACAATGCTTGTAACACGTTCCCACAGACGGCGCCAATCTGTTGAAGACAGAAAATGGCCATTGCCATTTTAGTGGCGTCAACAGCAGATAAATGATGAGGATGAGATTGAAGATGAAGATAAACATTCACATCAAACATATAAGAGACAAAGATTTTTAAAGTGGTTCGTTTATAAGGAAAAGCCTACGTCCACTGTTACTTTATTCCCAGGGGTTTACAATAGCACAATGTGGTAGAGAGAGAAAAAGGTGTGGATCTTGTGCATAGTGTCTCTCATCGTTATCGGATCTCTCTGGTTCTCTTCCTCCTCCCTCTTTTGGCTAAGGGAATACATGTATTTATAGTGATGGGAGATAAAGAGATTCATTGTATGTAGACATTTATACATTATGTCTACATTCAACGAATCTAATTATTGAATTGCTTGGTATGCTATGTGTTGTCATCTACAGTATAAATGTACATTAATGCTCATTAAATGCATAGTCATTTTCATTAATGCACATTAAATGCATAGTTATCCCTTGATCTTCCTGGTTGGTATGCCGACCAACACTCCTCGGGTGCCGACCAACTCTCCTCGGATGCCGACTAACACTCCTCGGGTGCCGACCAACTCTCCTCGGGTGCCGACCAACTCTCCTCGGGTGTCGAATATTGCCACGTAGGATGACATGTGTCATTTTCTGATTGGTCCTCGTAGATGGAGAATTTTTGCGTTAACACTAGGGTTGAGGGATTGTATTCCCGTCTTGTTTTTCTTCATCATATAGTTTAAAGTTTCAAATCATTCTTCATTAGTATTTTAGGTAATTTAAAATAGTTGCATTTTTTTCATAATTTTACAATTTCATTTAGTGTAGTTATTCCATAAATAAAATCACCTTTTTCTTTTCCTTTAGAGTCAGAATTAGGATTCCTTCGTCTATCTAACGTCGTTACAACTTTGTTGTCCTATTTCCCTGTGGATACGATCCCGACTTATCGGGTTTATTACTAACGCAACAGGCTTGCACTTGAGCCTAGAAGAGAATGCACATTAGAGACACTTTCTGAATCGCGTCAAGTTTTTGGCACTGTTTCCGGGGATTTAGGTAGACTTAGGATTAGATCGAGTCAATCTAAAATTTGACCAAAAATTTCCAAAAATCCAAAAACATAAAAAAATTCAAAAAGTACAAAAAGATTTATCGTCATCTCTCATAAGCTGTTAATGAAAAATTATGAACTCACTCCAACTCCACATAATACTCCAACCCACATTCACGAAAATCCAATAGTTGAGTACAACCCTGATAGCCCTCACACTCCTAACGCTCCACAATTTTGGGTTCAACCTCCCACACCGTCACATTCAATCTCAAATAACACTCCGTTTTCTTTCTTAGGACACATTTCCCGTACCAAGTGAGGATACCGAGTCGTTAAGAGAGAGAGATGGCGCAACACGATAGTGCAACCGCCGGTGAGGAAGAGGCCCCATACCGCTCGTTGAGAGAAATCTTATATCCTGAGTGCACTGTCACTCCGTGATGCATTATACTCCCGTATAATCCCGGGCAATTTCGTTTTAAAAACGGGATGATCCAGATGTTACCCCTTTACCTTGGTATGGATTCTGAAAATCCATATCTCCACATCAGGGAATTTGAGGATGTGTGTGAAACTATCAATGATCAAACTTGCACACAAGAGGTGATCCGCCTTAAAATCTTCCCATTCTCGCTAAAAGATAAGGCTAAGACCTGGCTATAGTCTTTACCTCCAAGATCGATTGCATCCTGGAATAAGTTGCAATCTAAATTTCTCAAGAAATTCTTTCCCACACATCAAACGATCTCCATAAAGGCTCAAATTCAAGATTTCAGACAATTTGAAAATAAGTCGTTTCATCGATGTTACGAGCGTTTCAATGAGTTAATCACTTCATACCCCCATCATGGATTTGATACACCGCAAATCATTTCCTTCCTCTATAATGGGCTAAACCTTAATTCCAAGCAACTCGTTGAAATCATGGGTAGTGGTCCGTTTGTCGAACTAGAAGCCCACGATGCTAAGCTTCACATGAGGTATGTTACTGAGACTACCCAATCCTGGGATACATCTGACCCTAATGCTCAAAATCAAAATCATCAAGTGACTATCACGCCATCGGCGTCCGACCTATTTCACTTAGAAAAGAATTCTATGACAGACAATCGACTCGATTTACTGGAGAAAGGATTGCGGTTCTACGTGAGGTATATGGAAGAGGGCCAATTGGATCCATCCCAAACCCCGTCGAGAAGGTGTGTGCGATTTGTGAGGCGGGTCATTCAACTGAGGACTGCCCGACTATACCCGCCTACAAAGTGATGCTTCAATAGCAAGCCAGTGGTATAGGAGGATTCAAGGGTAATTTCGGTGCACTGCACGAGAATTCTTACAACCCTTCATAGAAAAACCATCCTGGTAATAACATGCTGCGATGAATCTGTAATACCCCGTATTTTCTGTAATATTTATTTTTGGGATTTATTGAATTATATGTGTATTAATTGAAAATTAATCCGGATAAAATATTAACGAGATGTGAGTTAGTATTTGATTATAATGTGTATATGGCAATATATGAATATTGAAACTATTGAAATTGTCGCGAGATTGAAATACGGCAATTTGGGAAATTTTGTTGGGACGCGCGTGACAGTCGCGTCAAGAATATAATTATTTGAATTAAAAAGTGAATTTTATTTTTATCACCCGTATGGTCATTTTGAGTGCGCCAACGCGTCCGGAAGGGTCGAAATAGTCAGAAAACACTAGCCGAGGGTTAAGTTTGGGTCCCGGGGCATTATTGGGCCATACCGGTAACTTATAAGGGCATTTTGGTAATTTCAGAAATTGGGTAATTAAAACCCACGAAAATTAGAAATAAAAATCTGACTTATTCTTTATCCTCTAAACCCACTAACTACACTAAGGGACTTAATGGGCTACAGGAGAAGTTAAGAAATAGTTCTAATCTGCCAAAAACCAACCCCCACCTCCATTGTTATCATCCGTAGAAGAAGAACTTGTAGAGAGAGAGAGAGAAGAGAATTCTGCAGAGAGAGAGAGAAATAACAACTCAGCCTTCAAGGTTCAACATCAAATTCAGAGAAAGATTAGAGGCAAGTGGTTTAATTACAATTGATTCAATGCTATGCTTTTCCATGTTTAGGAATTATCGAAATTATCTTGGAAGATTGATATAGACCCATGAATTGAAAGGTTAAAACTATGAACTAAGTTAGGGACTGCATGTAGAAACATTCTGGACGAATTATGTATTCAAAACAGAACCATTGATGATCTAAAAACGGATTTTAGAAGAAGTTTATTAATGTTCTTGAAAGAAATAGAAATCTGGAATTCTTGATGAAGTTTTGATCTAAACAAAGCCCTTGAATGATGAATTATTGGTTTTAGAACGTTAATACTGTTATAGGATGATTGTATGATGATATTATAACGTTATCTTAGAGTTTCATGCTTGTTAATGGTGTTTTGGGATGATTTGAAAACTGCAAAACGAAGCAGTCCGTAGCCATACCTGATGCGTTCGATCGATCGATGGTCATCAGTCGATCGATCGACCACCATCGATCGATCGAAGGTAAAGGTCGATCGATCGACCTTCCCAGAATGAGTAAAGTTTTCCCTATTTAAATTTTAAAGGTGGTAACCCTTGGAATATATTATTGGAGACCTTATGAATACCCTTAATCTTAAGGAAGACCAGTAGGCATGGTTATAAAATTTGGACCTTAATTAGAATTCAATTTGGGGAATTATTCTATAGCTAATGAAATTCGATGTGTGAGATAATAATTGGGTTAAAAGAGTAAATTTAAATAACTTGATGAAATGAGGTTTGGGGCAGAAGTGAGGACCTTAGGAATAATGATATTATATGTGGGAATAATAGGAAACTTAATAATCTCTTTGAGATAGGTTTTAAGTATAGGAAACTATGATGTGAGACGTATCGGCAGTTTAAATTCTATATTATCGGGAGACTTAAAATATATAAAATTGACATAACGATATAAGGATGTAGAGTATACCTTTATTATATTGAGATATCTAAGATGTGTGAATGCTTAGTATATGATTTTATGTGTATGACATACCTACCATACTTGCTATCACGGGAGGTTTACGTTCGTTTAGGGCCATCTAATCTTTGTGTTGCCCGGATTTAGATTGGTACCTCGAGGACATAGTTCAAGAGAACGACTTATTTGTGAGTTAATAAGCCAGCTGACTATGGAGCGTAGGTATGTACGTGACCATGGATATGTTGAATTATGTTCGCCTCCATTTATGTGTGTGGTGTTTATTCCAACAATTCCTGAGAGATTCGGAATTTGTAATCCTTATGTACGTGATGTACCGGGATGGATAGCAGAGTATGTGTACCGTAGCTTAGCCTCGGGGTGCTTGTATTGTATATTTATGATGTGAATAATATACGGTTAAAGGAAAAAGGAAATTGTTATGTTTAATTGTGTGTATGGTTATTGTAACGTTATGAAAAGATAAAAGGGAACATATATCAATAAATGGTTTTGTCAATAATTGGGAATTCGAGAATTAAAGTAGAACTCTCTATTTAATTGTTAAGATGGGAATTAAAACGTGAACCATGTAGAAGTGTTAGAAACTCTTTTGAATTAGATAGTTATGAGATAATACATGAATGGGTACAGGAACGTTAGGAGTGCACAGTTAGACGAGAGGTGAGTATTTCATGTGAGAGCACGTCCTAACATGTATTTTGCATTTATTGTTTTAAATGTTATTAAAGCACTTGCTGTTTTCAAAATACTCTCCACTTTCGGGCTCTGACCCGTTAGCTTTCAAATCTATTTTTTTTGTAAAAACCATTTTAGGTGCCCAGCCACAAGGACACCATGCTTAGGATCCTCATTCAGGTGACGAGCTGTAGCTGTTTGAGGAAGTTACAGGACTTTGATTGTAGACGCTTCATCTATCTTGACTCTATATTCAACATTTATCTGTTGTAGGGCATGTCGCCCATTTCTTTTAGAGGCATTTCATTTATTTCAGTTATTTAGACTTTTGGCATGTAATTAATTCGGGATTCAGACTTGTCTTATTAGTTTCAATTGTGGGATTGTTGTGAGGAGTTTTCCTCCGGACTTATTACTATTTGTTGGTTATTTCATTACTTCGTTATGGTGAATGGATTTATGTTGTTCTTCCATTATTCTTTTATTGCATGTTAACTAGACTTAACTTAAAATTTGGCAACTTGCTTTTTAAATACTAGGTGGTTAGTAATCATTAAAATGTTTTTGACAGTGATGCTATTAACTGGACCAACTTGACATTTTGTATTAATTTAATAAAGGAGTAGCTACCCGGTATTTAATTAGTTGGGGTGTCACAGGTGGTATCAGAGCATCAGGTTCTAGTGTCCTTTAGGATCTGTATGGCTTATTATGTTTCCGCTGAGCTTTCTTTGATGTAGAGCCTTATATTTTAGGACTGTTTAATTCTTTTATGTATTGCTTCGCTCTTCAGCTATTTTAAGTTTATAACTGCGAACTTATAGACTTTACTCTTATTTCAGAAATGCCTCCACGACGGGCACCACAGATTCCTAGGAATGTTGTGTTTATCTCTATACTTTGGAATTCGTACTTCTGCGATTTGTTTATTTGAATGATGAACTCATCCAAATTACTTAAAATTTTTAGATGAATCGTCAAGAAGAACTAGCTAGAACAGTTAGGGGAGTCAACGAGCAAGATCGACTCACACCTCCGGTATCCCCAGAGAGAATATCTACCGCTGAGTTAGCAGGTATCGTGGCACAAGAAGTTACCACTGCAGTTCTACAATACCAAGAACGCAACATACAACTTAAAGGAGGCAAAAGACCTAGAGAGGTTAGCCATATACATGCAACTAAAGCTGACAAATGTGCGAAGACCCCAAAATTTTGACAACAAACTACTCAAGACCGAGTCAGTTCTAGTCAACAATGTGGTAAAATGAAGCAGTCTCGAAAGAGGAATAAAGTCCCAAGTCAGCAAGGCCGACACCGACAGCAGCAGGGTCAGAGGGAGAGTAACTTCAGAGGCCGATGTTTTGTGTGTGGCAAGCATGGCCATAAACGCCAGGATTGTCCTGATAAGGGCAAGGCCCCACAGCAGCAGCAACAGGGTGCCCGTAATAATCCACCGGGGCCACTTTTTACAGTCGCTCTCCCAGCACCAGCTCAGGTACCATCCCTACCAACCTTTCCAGTAGCTCCAGTGCAACAGGGGCAGTTACAGTACAGTCAAACCTATACTGTCCGCCAGGCAGCCGCCCCACAGGCACCACCCACAATTTGGGGTATGTTTTTCCTACCCATGGGACTTTGGGTCAAATTTTGTTTATTACTGGGACAACGCATTATTTTATAACTACATACTATGCGAAAACCTTAGGGTTATTAACCACAGTGTTGAGCACTGTAACGTAGGTAGACTCACCGCTGGGGAATGGTTCATTTTTATATGCCGGGGAGTGGGGGTAGAGATTGGTAGTTTGGTATTACCTGCGGATATGTTAGTATTAGATATGACCGAGTATGATGCCATTATTGGTATGGATTGGCTTGTTGCCTACCGAGCCATGATTGACTGTTTTAGTAGGAGTATTATCTTTGCCATTCCCGGGAAGGAGATGTTTTAGTGGCGATGCCTCGTCCTGAGGGAGGATCGTCCACTCACTTGTACAATATAGAGGAGGAGACCTCTAAGGAAGTGGTGATACCACTAGATTCGATTCCGGTTATTCGAGAATTTGCCGATGTATTTCAGGATATACCTGGATTACCTCCGAGTATAGAGGTAGATTTTGTGATTGACTTGACGCCGGGCACTCGGCCTATTGCCCGCGCACCTTACCGTATGTCTCCAGCTTAGATGAGAGAGTTACGAGATTAGATTAAGCAGTTGTTGGGTCAGGGGTTTATACGGGGGAGTACTTCGCCGTGGGGTGCTCCTGTATTATTCATGAAGAAGTGAGATGGTTCACTGAGATTGTGTGTGGACTATCGAGAGTTGAACAAGGTCACGATACGGAATAAGTATCCGTTGCCTCGAATTGATGACCTATTCGACCAGTTGAGAGGAGCTTCTTTCTTCTCAAAGATTGATTTGCGATCGGGATACCATCAGTTGTGTACCAGGGAAGGGGATGTCTCGAAGACTGCGTTCCTATCGAGATATGGTTCTTACGAGTTTCGGGTTATGCCTTTTGGTTTGACCAATGCTCCAGCCGTGTTTATAGACTTGATGAATAGGGTTTTCAGAGATTTCCTAGACCAGTTTGTCATTGTCTTCATTGATGATATTCTGGTTTACTCCCATACAGAGGAGGAGGACGCCGAGCATTTGAGGCAAGTTTTGCAGACGCTACGTCAGAACGAGCTGTATGCAAAATATGAGAAGTGCGGATTTTGGCTGAAGGAGGTCCAGTTTTTGGGACACATCATTTCTGACCGGGGGATATCTGTTGATCCGGGGAAGGTATCCGCGGTGAGGGAGTGGGGACAGCCCACGACACCGACAGAGATTCGTAGTTTCTTGGGTCTAGCAGGATACTACAGGAGGTTTATTTGAGGATTTTCGAAGATAGCAGGTCCTTTGACACATCTGACTCGTAAAGGTGTGCCGTACATTTGGAGTGACGCCTGTCAGTTGGCATTCGATGAGTTGAAGGACAAGTTGACCTCAGCACCTGTGTTAGCATTGCCGAGACCGGGAGTTGAGTATCTAGTTTACACCGATGCGTCCTTACAAGGACTTGGAGGTGTATTGCAGCAGGAGAGTCAGGCCATAGCTTATGCTTCCCGTAAGCTTAAGCCTCACGAGAAGAATTACCCCACCCATGACTTGGAATTGGCGGCAGCAGTATTTGCCCCTCGGATTTGGAGACATTATCTTTTAGGGGAAAAGTTTCAATTATTCACAGACCACAAGTCCCTACAGTACCTATTCACGCAGAAAGAGTTGAATATGCGGCAGCGAAGGTGGCTTGAGTTTGTGAAGGACTATCAGTTTGATATCCAATATCACCCGGGGAAGGCTAACGTGGTAGCATACGCGTTGAGCCGTAGACCAGTAGATGAGGTGGCAGATGTGTGGAAGTCAAAGTGGAAGGAGTTGGGACACCGGGATGCAGTGGCCCGATCATTCATATCGGTGATGACTGTTACATCGCATATTATCACGAAGGTGGTAGAGGCACAAGCAGATGACTCATTCTATCAGGAGTAGATAGTTCGATTATTAGCAGAGGGAGCCGAATCCTATACCGTTAGCTCAGGCGGGGGATTACGCTTCAATGGGAGACTGGTAGTTCCGAAAGGGGAGGAATTGCGACACGAGGTGATGGCAGAGTCGCACGGCTCACGGTTCGCGGTACACCCCGGTGGGGATAAAATGTACCAAGACATGAGACGTCAGTATTGGTGGAGCGGGATGAAGAGAGATATTGCCGAGTTTGTATCAAAATGCGCCACTTGTCAGCTAGTAAAAGTGGATCATCAAAGACCGGCAGGACTGCTACAGCCGTTAGAGGTCCCGATGTGGATGTGGGAGAGCATATCCATGGATTTTATCACGGGGTTGCCTACGTCACAGAGAGGTCACGACTCCATTTGGGTAATTGTGGACAGGTTGACCAAAGTCGCCCATTTTCTACCCGTAAGGACAGACTACACTGCGGGACAGTATGCCCAGCTCTTTATTGCAGAGATAGTGAGACTTCACGGTGTACCCCTAAATATCGTGTCTGACCGAGACAAGATATTTGTTTCACGGTTTTGGGAAAGTTTTCAGCAGGCCATGGGCACGGAGTTGCGGTTGAGTACGGCGTACCACCCGCAAACTGATGGGCAGACCGAGCGTACAAATCAGATGTTGGAGGACATGCTACGTATGTGCACCATTGATTTTGAGGGTGGATGGGAGCAGTATCTCCCACTGGTGGAGTTTGCTTACAACAACTCCTACCAGTTCACCATTGACATGGCTCCATTTGAGGCGTTGTACGGTAGACCTTGTCGTTCCCCAGCATGTTGGTTGGAAGTGGGGGACAATAAACTACTTGGGCCGGAAGTGATTCAGGATTCTTCGGCGAGGATAGAATTGATTCGGAGTCGCATTCGGGTAGCTCAAGATCGGCAAAAGAGCTATGCTGATGCGAAGAGGTTCTTCAGGAAGTTCCAAGTGGGGGACCAGGTTTTGCTCAGAGTATCTCCTATGAAGGGGATTATGCATTTCGGTAAGAAAGGGAAGTTGGAACCGAGATATGTGGGACCATTTCCTATTATTGAAAGGATCGGACCGGTTGCGTATAGGCTTGGGTTACCAGAGCATTTGCATCGGATTCACGATGTATTTCATATTTCCTCGCTAAGGAAATATCTTAGAGACGATTTAGCTCATTCTCATATTGCTTTGGAGTACATCGATCTCCAGCCTGATAGCTCCTACGAGGAGGGGCCGATTGCTATTTTGGACCGAAGTGAGCGGAAATTGCGGTCAAAGATCGTTCCATTTTTGCGTGTTCAGTGGCGACATCATAATGTAAAGGAGTCCACATGGGAGCGCGAGGATGAGATGCGCGAACGTTATCCGGAGTTGTTCTTAACAGGTACTTTCTAGTTCCGAATTTCGGGACGAAATTCAGTTATTAGGGGGGAAGTATGTAATACCCCGTATTTTCTGTAATATTTATTTTTGGGATTTATTGAATTATATGTGTATTAATTGAAAATTAATCCGGATAAAATATTAACGAGATGTGAGTTAGTATTTGATTATAATGTGTATATGGCAATATATGAATATTGGAACTATTGAAATTGTCGCGAGATTGAAATACGGCAATTTGGGAAATTTTGTTGGGACGCGCGTGACAGTCGCGTCAAGAATATAATTATTTCAATTAAAAGTCAATTTTATTTTTATCACCTGTATGATCATTTTGAGTGCGCCAACGCGTCCGGAAGGGTCGAAATAGTCAGAAAACACTAGCTGGGGGTTAAGTTTGGGTCCCGGGGCATTATTGGGCCATACCGGTAACTTATAAGGGCATTTTGGTAATTTCGGAAATTGGGTAATTAAAACCCACGAAAATTAGAAATAAAAATCTGACTTATTCTTTATCCTCTAAACCCACTAACTACACTAAGGGACTTAATGGACTACGGGAGAAGTTAAGAAATAGTTCTAATTTGCCAAAAACCAACCCCCACCTCCATTGTCATCATCCTTAGAAGAAGAACTTGTAGAGAGAGAGAGAGAGAAGAGAATTTTGCAGAGAGAGAGAAAGAACAACTCAGCCTTCAAGGTTCAACATCAAATTCAGAGAAAGATTAGAGGCAAGTGGTTTAATTACAATTGATTCAATGCTATGCTTTTCCATGTTTAGGAATTATCGAAATTATCTTGGAAGATTGATATAGACCCATGAATTGAAAGGTTAAAACTATGAACTAAGTTAGGGACTGCATGTAGAAACATTCTGGACGAATTATGTATTCAAAAAAGAACCATTGATGATCTAAAAACGGATTTTAGAAGAAGTTTATTAATGTTCTTGAAAGAAATAGAAATCTGGAATTCTTGATGAAGTTTTGATCTAAACAAAGCCCTTGAATGATGAATTATTGGTTTTGGAACGTTAATACTGTTATAGGATGATTGTATGATGATATTATAACGTTATCTTAGAGTTTCATGCTTGTTAATGGTGTTTTGGGATGATTTGAAAACTGCAAAACGAAGCAGTCCGTAGCCATACCTGATGCGTTCGATCGATCGATGGTCATCAGTCGATCGATCGACCACCATCGATCGATCGAAGGTAAAGGTCGATCGATCGACCTTCCCAGAATGAGTAAAGTTTTCCCTATTTAAATTTTAAAGGTGGTAACCCTTGGAATATATTATTGGAGACCTTATGAATACCCTTAATCTTAAGGAAGACCAGTAGGCATGGTTATAAAATTTGGACCTTAATTAGAATTCAATTTGGGGAATTATTCTATAGCTAATGAAATTCGATGTGTGAGATAATAATTGGGTTAAAAGAGTAAATTTAAATAACTTGATGAAATGAGGTTTGGGGCAGAAGTGAGGACCTTAGGAATAATGATATTATATGTGGGAATAATAGGAAACTTAATAATCTCTTTGAGATAGGTTTTAAGTATAGGAAACTATGATGTGAGACGTATCGGCAGTTTAAATTCTATATTATCGGGAGACTTAAAATATATAAAATTGACATAACGATATAAGGATGTAGAGTATACCTTTATTATATTGAGATATCTAAGATGTGTGAATGCTTAGTATATGATTTTATGTGTATGACATACCTACCATACTTGCTATCACGGGAGGTTTACATTCGTTTTTGGGCCATCTAATCTTTGTGTTGCCCGAATTTAGATTGGTACCTCGAGGACATAGTTCAAGAGAACGACTTATTTGTGAGTTAATAAGCCAGCTGACTATGGAGCGTAGGTATGTACGTGACCATGGATATGTTGAATTATGTTCGCCTTCATTTATATGTGTGGTGTTTATTCCAACAATTCCTGAGAGATTCGAAAATTGTAATCCTTATGTACGTGATGTACCGGGATGGATAGCAGAGTATGTGTGCACCGTAGCTTAGCCTCGGGGTGCTTGTATTGTATATTTATGATGTGAATAATATACGGTAAAAGGAAAAAGGAAATTGTTATGTTTAATTGTGTGTATGGTTATTGTAACGTTATGAAAAGATAAAAGGGAACAAATATCAATAAATGGTTTTGTCAATAATTGGGAATCCGAGAATTAAAGTAGAACTCTATATTTAATTGTTAAGATGAGAATTAAAACGTGAACCGTGTAGAAGTGTTAGAAACTCTTTTGAATTAGATAGTTATGAGATAATACATGAATGGGTACAGGAACATTAGGAGTGCACAGTTAGACGAGAGGTGAGTATTTCATGTGAGAGCACGTCCTAACATGTATTTTGCATTTATTGTTTTAAATGTTATTAAAGCACTTGCTGTTTTCAAAATACTCTCCACTTTCGGGCTCTGACCCGTTAGCTTTCAAATCTATTTTTTTTGTAAAAACCATTTTAGGTGCCCAGCCACAAGGACACCATGCTTAGGATCCTCATTCAGGTGACGAGCTGTAGCTGTTTGAGGAAGTTACAGGACTTTGATTGTAGACGCTTCATCTATCTTGACTCTATATTCAACATTTATCTGTTGTAGGGCATGTCGCCCATTTCTTTTAGAGGCATTTCATTTATTTCAGTTATTTAGACTTCTGGCATGTAATTAATTCGGGATTCAGACTTGTCTTATTAGTTTCAATTGTGGGATTGTTGTGAGGAGTTTTCCTCCGGACTTATTACTATTTGTTGGTTATTTCATTACTTCATTATGGTGAATGGATTTATGTTGTTCTTCCATTATTCTTTTATTGCATGTTAACTAGACTTAACTTAAAATTTGGCAACTTACTTTTTAAATACTAGGTGGTTAGTAATCATTAAAATGTTTTCGACAGTGATGCTATTAACTGGACCAACTTGACATTTTGTATTAATTTAATAAAGGAGTAGCTACCCGGTATTTAATTAGTCGGGGTGTCACAGAATCCTACTTCACATGTTGCCCCTCCTCCACCACAACACTTTCAACAAGCTCCACACATGCAAGGACATGTGCAAGCACCACCACCTCAAGGAGCATATATCCCTCCATCGTGGAGAAGTCTCGAGGATACGATAAATCAATTTATCAATAACCAGACTGCAACTAATGCTAGATATGATCGCCTGATCAGTGACATAAATGCAAATATTTCAAAGATACAATCCTCGTTGAGTGTCCAAGAGAAGGGCAAGTTTCCTGCCCAGGGCTAAAGACCTCCCCAAGGTCAAACTAGTGTTAGATCCACCTCTACTGAACATCAGGAGCAATGTCAAGCAGTGACCACTCTTCGTAGTGGGAGAGTCGTTGATTCATCACCTCCCCCATACGACACAACGAAAGACAAGGAGATTTAGCCCGACACGAAATAAGCCGAAGATGTCCCCTTGAATGAGAGTGATAAAGAAGACACTAGTGAGCCTGAGGCATTAGTGAAACCACCCTTCGCGGCACCGTTTCCTCTGAGTCTAGTTCCTTCCCATAAAGTAAACCCCCATGATGAAGTGCTAGACGTGCTAAAGCAAGTAAAGCTAAATTTACCTTTCCTCGATGCCATTAAGCAAATTCCATCTTATGCAAAAGTCATCAAAGACTTGTTAACAGTGAAGAGGAAGATAAAGGTAAAGAAAATGTCTTTCTAGCACAGAACGTGAGCTCCATTCTACTTAACGATCTCCCGCCTAAATTCTAAGATCCTGGTGCACCTACCATTTCCTGCATCATTGGAGAAAATAAAATCGAAAAAGCCTTACTTGACTTGGGAGCAATTGTCAATATCCTCCCTTACTCCATCTATAGGCAACTTGATTTAGGCAACCTCAAGCCCACAAGGATCACTCTCCAATTAGCGGATCGAACTGTAAAGATCCCACGAGGTGTAGTTGAGGACATGATCATCCAAGTTGACACTTTCTACTTCCTGGTAGACTTTGTTATTTGGAACACGGAGCCTTCCTTCGCCTCGAGCAATCATGTTCCCATCATTCTCGGGCACCCATTTTTAGCTACGGATAACACTATTATCAACACTAGTAATGGGAAGACGCAACTCACTTTTGGGAACATGACCTTAGAGACTAACGTCTTCCATATAGCCCAACACACGGGGGAAGAAGATGATATTCATGCGGTGAGCTTCATAGACGAGATCGTAGAGGAGTATTTTGAGGAAAGATATTATGGAGACGCCTTAGGGTCTTGTTTAGTGACGAGACACGAGAGTGAGGGGACGTACACCGAATTCGAGAGGGAGGTTGAGGAGTTGAGAGATTTACTTGATGAGAGAGCATCGGACGAGGACGCGAGAGTTGTAAGTTAGGTTTCTAGATTCGAGGAGTTACCACCGAGGGATACACGCATGGTTCCCTCCAGCGACAAATTTCCAACCCTCGAATTGAAGAAACTCCCATTATATATTAAATATGCATACCTAGGAGAGGATGAGACATTTCCTGTTGTTGTCTCCTCTAGCCTAGACGAAGAACAGGAGGGTAAACTGCTAAAAAATCTGAAAAAGCACCAAAGTGCTTTTGGTTGGTGCATTGTTGAAATGAAGGGGATAAGTCCTTTGATTTTCACTCACAAGATCCATCTCAAAGAGGATGTCAAGCCCTCAAGAGAAATGCAAAGAAGTCTAAATCCCAATATGAAAGAAGTGGTGAGAATCAAAATTATCAAGTTATTGGATGTAGGGATTATCTACCCAATCTCGGATAGCAAATGGGTGAGCCCTATTCAAGTTGTCCCGAAGAAGTCGATCATAACAGTGATTGAAAATGCTAAGGGAGAGCTAGTTCCCCAACGTACCACGAGCGGGTGGCGCGTTTGCATTGATTACCGAAAACTCAATGCAGGAACTAGGAAAGACCATTTCCCCTTGCTATTTATTGATCAGATGCTTGAGAGAGTAGCGGGACACCCTTACTATTGCTTTCTTGATGGTTATTCTGAATATAACCAAATTGAGGTAGATGTACTTTACTAGGAGAAAACGACCTTCACTTGTCCCTTTGGTAAGTTTACCTACAAACGTATGCCATTCGGCTTGTGTAATGCACCCGCGATCTTTCAAAGGTGCATGTTGAGTCTATTTAGCGACATGGTCGAGAGAGGACTCGAAGTGTTCATGGACGATTTCAGCGTTTTTTGCACCTCTTTCGATCTTTGTCTAGAAAAACTGGAAAAAGTACTTGCCCGGTGTGTAAAAAAAGAACTTAGTGCTGAATTGGGAGAAATGCCATTTCATGGTCACTGAGGGAATAGTTCTTGGCCACATAGTATCATCCAAAGGGATAGAAGTTGATAGAGCAAAGATCGATGTTATAGCCGATCTTCCCCCACTAAAATCACTCAAAGACGTGCGCTCCTTCTTGGGCCACGTGGGGTTTTATCGAAGGTTCATTAAGGACTTTAGCACCATCACTAGACCCTTAAGCAACCTACTCATGAAGGACACCCCATTTGAGTGGACGGAAGCATGCCAAAGCGCTTTTGAAAAACTAAAAACCATGCTTGTGTCCGCTCCCATCATGCAAGTTTTGGATTGGTCTTTACCATTTGAACTTATGTGTGATGCTAGCGATTATGCGATAGGGGCTGTTTTAGGCCAAAGAAAAGACAAACAGGCTCATGTCGTCTACTACGCTAGCCAGACTCTTACCGGACCACAACTCAATTACTCTACCATAGAGAAGGAGTTGCAGCAGTAGTCTTTGCACTTGATAAATTTTGATCCTACCTTATTTGTTCTCCCATCACTTGATTCACCAACCACACGGCATTAAAATACCTACTTGCGAAGAAAGACGCAAAGTCGCGCCTCATAAGGTGGATCCTACTCCTATAAGAGTTTAATCTCTCCATTAAAGATAATAAAGGGGTAGAAAACGTCGTTGCCGACCACTTATCATGGCTTTCGTCCAATGCACCTAGTGATCCTATAGCCATAGGCGAATACTTTTCGGATGAGCAACTCTTTGCTACCTATTCTTTGCCCTAGTTTGTGGATATAGTGAACTACCTTGTCACGGGAGCCGTCCCTCCCGACTGAACACCGCAAGATAAGAAGAGGTTTATTACCTGGCTGCGCATGTTTTTCTATGACTCCCTTCCTGTTTAAATATTGCGCCGACCAAATCATTCGACGATATGTACCGAATGACGAGATCCCGAAAGTCATCCAATTTTGTCATTCGGAAGCTTGTGGAGGCCACTTTTTGACGAAAAAGACGGTCGCTAAAATTCTTCAATGCGGCCTCTATTGGCCCATAATATTTCGGGATGTGAAAGATGCTTGTAAATCTTGCAATAGGTGCCAAAGAATGGGAGCTATTACTCGACGAGACATGATGCCTCTTACCCCCATACTCATTATTGAGATCTTCGACTGTTGGGGTATTGACTTCATGGGTCCTTTGCCCCCATCCTTTGGTTTTCTATACATCCTTATCGCGATATACTACGTTTCTAAATGGGTGGAAGCTATAGCTACCAAGACAAATGACAACAAAGTGGTGATTAAGTTCCTGCAGGAACACATACTTTCCCGCTTCGGTGCTCCGAAAGCGAAAATCAGCGATAATGGCACGCACTTTTGCAATAGACCATTCAGGAAGCTCATAAGAAAGTATGGCGTCGTTCACAAGGTTGGAACGACTTATCACCCACAAACGAATGGGCATGCCGAACTAGCGAATCTGTAAATCAAGAACATTCTTAAAAAGACCGTCAATCCTATCCGTAAAGATTGGTCACTTAGATTGAACGATTCGCTATGGGCCTATCGTACCGCATACAAAAATTCGCTCGGCATGTCCCCTTTCCGCTTTGTGTATGGCAAACCTTACCATCTTCTAGTGGAATTAGAGCACAAGGCGTAGTGGGCGATTAAGGAATTGAACTATGTCATGGATAAGACCGGTGAAGCTCGCAAGCTTCAATCAAATGAGTTAGAGGAGATACACAATGATGCGTACGAGAATACAAAAATTTCCAAAGAAATGATGAAACTCGCTCACTATAACATCATTCGACGCAAAGAGTTTCTTCCCGGATAAAAAGTGCTTCTCTATAACTCTCGGCTTCATCTTTTTTCGAGCAAGTTACGGTCACGATGGTCCGTCCCGTTTGTTGTGAAGAATATTTTCCCTCACAGAGCTGTTGAGTTAGATGATTTGAAAGGGGGAAATACATCAAAGTAAATGGACAACGCCTAAAGCCATATCTAAAGGCATGTATGGAAGAAGTCGACACCGTTTGGTTATCGAACCCCGTTTACGGGGTAGAGTGAGCTGCTACAGTGAGGTCGTCACACCCCCGACACGATTGGGGTGAATTCTTGTGTATAGTAGATGAGAGTCGTGTGAGTAGTGAGAGTCCTTAGGATTAGGGTACAATAAGGTGAGAGCATTCACATGTTTCAAGAAATTGAGTCTAGTTGCGTTGACCATAGATATCGAGAGGATTTTGAGTCCAAACTGATAGGGAGCATGCTGAGAATTGAAAACTTTCAAAAAAGAGCAATCATAATTAAGTTAGGGGGAGAAATCCAGCTCAATGCAAGAACCGGATCGGTTATTTTATTTTTGATCCGGATCGGTTCGTTTCTTTTATAGACGGATCGATCCGGTGATTAAAAAGCTCGAAAATTAAAAGTACCAGACCGGTCTGGTCCTATACCAGCCAGATCGGTCCAGTTTCTGCTGACTTTTCCCTTTCCCTAGGTGCACCCCCTTCTCCCCAATCCCTTTCCTTCCCTCCCAATTCGTCCCACCATACCCAACCCTTCAATTTCCCTCCCAAATACAACCCCTCTTTCCCTCCAAACCCTTTCCCTACATTTACAAACCCCTACCCACTTCTCACCTATAAATACCCACCCATAGCCTCCACTTTTCTCCACACCTTCAACCACATCACTCCTCTCTTCTCTCTCCCTAATTTTCTAGCAACCTCTCTTTGTTATAATGGCCCAATGACCTACCCCCGTCAAATAAAACTCCACTAAAATCCTACCCTCTGGCCATGATGAATTCCGTTCCCGCCAAGAGGAGTGTTAGTGCAATCGTTTCTTTGGTCCGGATCGCAAAATCCACATGGAGCGCGTTGTCTAATGGCCAGGCCTGCCCAATTCTGTCATCGCCCTCTTCATGCCTAGGGGTTGGTGTTATTTCCTTAATGAACCGTACGAAGCGATTTGGGCAGCCGAGGTTCGCTATTTCTGTGGCTCCCTTATTTGAACGTGCCAATTCGAGTCTCAAGCCTATGTCGATGGTACCGTCATTACCTTTTCCTTTACCCTTCTCACTGCCAAGTTTGGCGAATACGACGCTCCCGATGTTCAAGACTACACATACCCAAGGAATGTTACCCCGATAGCCAAGGAACTGATTATAAAGCGAATTTCCCCCGACGTTGCATTGAGGGGGGAGACTGTCGTTGTTGGCTGACTTTACGAGAAAGCACGTCTGACTTTTCAAATTGTGTGTGCTAACATTTTGCAAACGTCCAACGATTCCGCGATGCATCCCCGTCAAGCCACATTGACATACCACCTCTTCGATACCAACACTTCCATTAACCTGGCTCGCACCCTATACGTTGACATCATCATCGCAGCCATGGATGAGAAAGGTGCAACACCACTTCCTTATGCACGCCTGATAACCTCTATTCTCAAGGAAGCTGGCATTGAGGCACCGCTTGATCGTACACGCCTCCCCGGTCCTTTTGGGCAGGGAACCTGCACTCTGAGCGCCAAACAGCTAGCCATCCTTCGGGAGAGGCGGGGAAGTGATGATGAGGACGATGCTGCCTCGAGTGAGGAAGAGGAAGAGGAAGAGGAAGAGGAAAAGGAAGAAGAAGAAACAGGTGCTGATGTGGAGATGGGTGAAGTAGGTGTGGATGAAGAGTCGGCCGAAGAAGACGACGAACCTAATTTTGAATGGGCGGGTAGCGACCTCACTAATCGTATGTTGGCCCTTGAGACGAGATTCAACAACTTTATAACCGACTACCGCGGCGATACAAACATGATGTTTCGTTTCCAAGCGGACTTGTACCAACGCCAAGGGGATCCCAACGAGCCATTGCCATCCTACTTCTATGACCCTTATGGCCCCGACGCCCCCAACTCTTCCCAACCACCGCCCAGTGAAGCTTTGTTTGGTTGTGGCAGTTTTTAGTTGTTTCCCTTGTTCACAGGGTTGTATGCTTTTCCTGTTATTGTACCACAGTCCTGTTTTATAAAAATCTGCATTTTCTCCATTTGTTTGTTTTATTTATCGCACTTCTTATTTTGCCTTGTTTAGATTTTCGTCCTTTTTGCTTGAGGACAATGCAAAAGTCTAAGTTGGGGGGGTGACAAGTGCGTATTTCTAAAACTTCACAAATTTTTAAAAATGCCCAAAAATTTCAAAAAAAAAATCATAAAATTTTGAAAAACCCCAAAACATTTTTGTTCAAAATAAATAAAAATTTGAATTCAAAATTTTCAAAAATATCATTAAAAGTCGATTTAAAGTCTCAATTTGTAAAATTCAAATACACAAAGACGAACTTGACCAAAGATGAAAATTGAGTGAGAATTGACGACTTAACGATTAAGTGTGGAGATTAACAAACCCGGTGAGATTCGAGCCTTTCATCTTTGTGAAATTTATAAATCAATCCGAGTTAATCGTTAACTCAAATTTCTTTTCAGCGCCTAAAAAGTCGCCGAGGATCTCAATCCTTTCATTTTGATCGGTTATGGAAAACGTGTGTGATATTGCCTTAAAAAGCGCACTACAAATCTCTAAATTAAATTAATCTCGAGTCGCATATGGTAAATTAATAAGTAATTCGGACAATAAAGTAGGCCCTCGTTTGTTACCCAAAAACATTAGCCATAAAAAGATGTGAAAAATAATCCCGTTGATAACCCAATTGAGCCGAATAAAATTTATCTGTTCGATTGACAACCCGAAAAACCCAAGTAGCCCGGAATTGTAAAAATTGAATATTCAATAAAGTCCTAAAAGTGCATAAAAATAGGCAAGAAAATAGTTATGCTCAACAAAAATAGCAAGAAAAAAAATTTGAGAAAAGAATAGAAAATGAGCAAAAGCCTGGAACAGCACCAACGGACATCATAAGCAAAATTTTCCAATTCCTGATTTCCTTACCATTCCCATTTTACCCAAGAACACCTTTAACCCGAAAAAGTCCTAACCGAACCCGGATTGATAAATTAATTATCGCGTGGAGAGCTAAGACACCAAAAGATAATAAAAGAGATTAAATGTGGGAAAAAATGGCCATGTTCCCATTTCCTAATAACCGTATTCCGATGATGAGATCTATTCACCATATATTTTCGTCTTTCAATTTGTGTGCGTGACTTTGCGTCCATTATTTTTACTCTTTATATCATGCATACCGAGAGAATAGCCACAATCCGAGCGATTCGTTTGAGAGACCATCTCGTGAGCATTTGAATCAAAAAGAATTTTTAGAAAGTAACGTAATGATCAATCGGTGGAAGTTAGCGGTTCGATTTTGGCTTCGCACACACACAATATGACTTGAGACTCTTGAATATGAATTTGCGATGACCATTTTTGGTGAGTTTAAATTGTACAATTTTTAAATATTTTGATTTTTCTTTGAGTCAATAACGAATTTTTTGGGTATATTCACTGCAAACCCTCACGAGACACCACTCGTCCTACTAGGGTAACCTAGGGGTTTAAAGGCTTATTGCATACGCTAAATACAATCGCTTGCCCACGAAAAAGGTATTTTATCCCAATAAAAGTTTTTGAAGGGTCCTTAACTCATACTCTGATTCTTTTACATTGCTCGGGATGTGCAAAGTTTTAAGTTAGGGGGGTTTGATTAGGCATAAATTCTTCACATTTATCCCCTTAATTTTGGTATTTTTATGGTCCCGTGCGGGTTAAATAGCTTGAATTTGTCTCATATTTATGCTACTAACCCTTTTTGGCAAGTATTATGATTAAATATAACACATGTGAATGTTATACCATAATTGAAATACGCGAGGATGTTAATAATGAAGTGTGTTGTATGCGCGTTACGAGAGAGTAGGTCATTGATAAGTTTGGTTATATACTTCAGTCGAGATAGCTGGGGTATGATAGCTAGGTGGGCTAAGTATAAGACGTTAGGCGTGCACATTACTTGAGAGGTGAGGAGACCATGGGAGTGTGCGTGAACCTAGCATGTGTAATCAAAAACCGATTTTAATTGTGATAAATTACTTGCTAAATGTTTTCAAACTGTTTTGAGTACTAACTCTTGCTATAAAAATATTTTCAAAACCTTTTAGTTGTCCTGCCACCAGGGCGCCATGATTGATTTCAATTCAAGGATTCGGAGTTGTAGCTCTGTGGATGCTGACACGATTATTGAGTAACTGACTCTTTCATTCAAATCTAGCATAGGATCTCATTCTTATGTTTCATATGTAAATATGTTGTCAGTTGACTCCATTACAGTCCCATATTTGTATCAGTTTTACTTTATAGTTGGATTGTGGATTTTTTGCTTGGTTGTGGATTTAGCCGACGATTGATTCGGTTTGACTTAGTTGCTTTTACATATTAATGATGGTTTGGATTCTAGTATCTTATGTATGTTGTTTTAGTTTTCAAACTGTTCTATCATCCTGTTTTATTTGAAGGATAAAATTTGGCACCGGTTTAATTAACTTAGGTGGTTAGTAATTAATTTGATTTTGAACAGTGATGCTAAGAATGAACCATATGATAAATCTGTTTTAATTTGATAAAGGCCTGATCACCCGATATTTAAATTAGACTAGGTGTCACAGATAGTATCAGAGCATCAGGTTCTAGTGTCCATAGGATCTGTACGGCGTATTATGTTTTCACCGTATCATTTGTGTTATATAGATGCCTATTATTATGACTATTGCTTATATCTTGTGTGCTTTAAGATGTCGTGCTTCTGCTATCAAATTTTGTATAAACTGTGTGCTTATACAATTCGATCTATTTTTAGATGCCGCCAAGGTGAGAGCGAGTTGAGAGGACCGCAGTCAGAGATGAGGTGTGGGAGGATCCTCAGGAGTAGCAGGTACCACCACTACCACCATAGATGATTTCTACTACTCAGATGGAAGTAATAGTGGCCCAGGCAGTAGAGATAGCTATGAGGGCCATGGCAGCCCACTTCCTTTAGCCTCAGGTTCAGTAACCCGTAGCACCAGCTATTCCGGCACAGCAAGGGCCTCCCACTTAGCATAGCATCAGAGAGACCTTTCAGAAGGGCCATCCGCTCGAGTTTCAGGGTGGGACGGATGTAGTTTAGGCATGTCTTTAGAAGAAGAACATTCGGCGACACCTGCGCATGCTAGATTGCAGTTAGGTTCAGCGACAAATGTTAGCCACCTTAAGGCTAACAGGGCAGCCCTTTAGTGGCGGGAGTTACTGACCACCACTGAGGAGAGAGACTCGATGATTATTTTAAAGTTTTGGGTGCAGTTTAACTGTAAGTACTTTTCGTCGGCAGTGGAGGATGAGATGAGGAATAAGTTTCATGAGGTATGTCAGGGTGACCGCACAGTTGCTGATTATGAGGAGGAATTCACTCGTTTGGAAAATTTTGTGCCAGACGAGGTGAGAAATGAAGAGATAAAGAAGGCAAAGTTTATAGATGGCTTGGCCTAGAGGATCAGGCAACACTTGATTGAAAATCCCGCGTTGATGACGTATACTGATGTAGTTAATGCGACACTTTTGCATTTTCAGGACTTCTGTTTCCATGGGAAGGGAAGTAAGAGGGGAGCAGAGGCTATGCAGCATGGCAAGACTAGGGGGAGCAGTGTTAGTGGGACACCACCCCATAAGCAGCAGACAGTGGGCACACAGGGGCAGAACTCCTAGCAAGGGAACCCTGCCAAGAGAATTAAATTTGGCGGGCACCGATCGGATAGGCAGGGCAGTAGGGTCCCCAGTAACAACAGTTTCCTTAGGGTCGTTAGGGCCAGGGGAACCAAGAGGGTGGCCAACAGGGTCAGGGACATGGTCAGAGGCAGTTTCAGGGGCAGAGCTTCACATGTGTTCAGCAGGGTCACAAGAGTAAAGCTTGTCCACAGATTATTGGGGCGCACCATCAGGGTGACCAACAGGGGCAGTAGGCTCCATCTCTAGCAACCGCGCCAGCCCCACCCCAAAAGTAGGGGCAGATGCACTACGGGATTGAATTCAATGTCCGGGATGTGCCTATACCTCCAGCACCTCCGGTTCCACCTGCAGTAGAGGGTACATTTTCTATTCGTGGATCTGAGGGTATAATACTTTTTTATACTGGAGCATCACATTCATTTATTAACATTAGATTTGAACGAGCCGCCAGTTTATTAAAGACAACCGACAGTCTCCTCATGAGTGTAGAGTCACCGATGGGTAGTGGTTCATTGATATATGCGATCTTTAGAGGAGTCGATATTATGATTAGGAGACTAAGCTTAGCAGTGGACCTCCTAGTGTTTGATATAGAGGGGTATGGCGTGTGTCTAGGTATATATTGGTTAGCAGGCTACAGGGCGACGGTAGATTACTATGAGAGGACAATTGTGTTTTCGATTTCGGGGCAGGAGATGTTTCTGGTAGTGATGCCTCTTCCCGAGGGAGGATCGCGCACTCATTCATATTACATCGACGAGGAAACCTCATAGGAGGTGGTCATTCCCTTATATTCTAATCTTATAGTGAGGGATCTTGAGGATGTGTTCCAGGAAATACCGGGTTGCCACCGAGCCGGGAAATAGAGTTTGTCACCAACTTAGAACTAGGGACGAGATCGATTGCCAGAGAACCGTATCGTATGCCCCCCTCAGAGATGCAGGAGCTGAGAGAGCAGATTCAGCAGCTCTTGGATCAGGGTTTCATTCGGCGAAGTACATTGCCTTGGAGTGCTCTGGTGTTATTTGTGAAGAAAATGGATGGTTAGCTCTGCCTATGCATGGATTACAAGGAGCTGAACAAGGTGAATATACGGAACAAGTATCCCATTACCTAGGATTGACGATTTATTTTATCAGTTGAGAAGGTCTACGTAGTTATCCAAGATCGATTTGCGATCAGGCTATCCCCAGTAGTGTATTCGAGAGGACGATATTCCTAAGACTGCTTTCATGTCGCGGTATGGATCCTACGAGTTCAGGGTGATGCCATTTGGGCTCACAAATGCGCCCTACAGTGTTCATGGATCTCATGAACAGAGTATTGCGAGAGTTTCTTGATCAGTTTGTGATAGTATTCATTGATGACATCCTGGTTTACTCACGGACGGAGGAGGATAATGCCGAGCATTTACGAATGGTTCTGTAGACGTTACGGGACCATCAATTATACTCCAAATTTAGTAAGTGTGGATTTTGGATTCAGGAAGTACAGTTTATTGGTCACATTGTGTCCGATAAGGGCATATCTATTGATCCGAGTAAGGTATCGGCAGTGAGGGAGTGAGGGCAGCCCAGACACCGACCAAGATTCGTTGTTTCTTGGGGTTGGTCGGATATTACAATTGCTTCATCAAGGGGTTCTCAAATATTATTGGGCCTTTGACGAACTTGACTCGTAAGGGAGTATCATTTGTGTGGAGCAACCAATGTCAGTTGGCTTTCGATGAACTGAAGGATAGATTGACATCAACACCCATAATTGCATTGCCTAGGAGTAGGGTGGAGTATCAGGTCTACACGGATGCATACTTAGAGGGACTTGGGGGTGTGTTTCAACAGTAAGAGAGGGAGATAGTTTATGCATCTTGAAAGCTAAAGCCCCATGAGAAGAATTACCCCACCCACAACCTAGATTGGTAGCGGTCGTTTTTACGTTGAGGATATGGAGGCATTACCTATTGAGAGAGAAATTCACATTGTTCACGGATCATAAGTCACTTCAGTATCTCTTCACACAGAAGGATCTGAACATGAGGCAGAAGCGGTAGCTAGAATTCGTGAAGGACTACCAGTTTGACATACAATATCATCCTGGTAAGGCTAACGTGGTGGCAGACGCGTTGAGTCGATGACCTTCTGGGAGTTAGCAGAGGTGTGAAAAGAAAAGTAGAGTGAACTCCAGCAGGAGGATGAGTTTATCAGAGCATACATGGCAGTTATGGCTATCATCCCGAGATTATTATGCGGGTAGTGAAGGCACAGGCAGAGGACAAATTCTATCAGGACAGGGTGAGGCTAATAAGAGATAGTCAGCTCAAAGGGAGGCATGCACTTTAATGGGAGGTTAGTAGTATCCAAGGATGAGGATTTGAGACATGCAGTTATGACTGAGTTGTGACACCCCGACTAATTAAATACCGGGTAACTACTCCTTTATTCAAATTAATTCAAAATGTCAAGTTGGTTCAGTTCATAACATCACTGTCGAAAAACGTTTTAACAATTACTAGCCACCTAATATTTAAAAAGTGAGTTGTCAATTTTAATTAAATCTGATTAACATGCAATAAGTTAGATTATGAAATGCTAACATAACAACCACAAGATAGTCACAATAGAATAACCATGGAATAATAATGATTCTGGAGGAATACTCCTCTAAATAATCCGAATACTGAATACGACCAAATACAAAGTCTGAATCACTAATTAATTACAACCCAAAATCTGAAATAAAACTGAGTAAGTAAGATGTATCTAAAAGAAATGAGGCGACATGCCCAACATATGGGAAAATCTGAAAAATAGAGTCAAGATAGAAAGTGGAGGCGTCTACTATCGAGGTCCTGTAACTTCCACAGCAGCTACAGCACGTCACTCGAATGGAACTCCTATGCTTGGTGTCCTTGTGGCTGGGCACCTAAAAAGGTTTTACAAGAAAATAGATTTGAAAGCAAACGGGTCAGAGCCCGATTGTGAAAACAGTTTAAAATACAGCAAGTGTTTAATATTATTAAACAGTGAATATAAAATACATAATAGTGCATGCACTCACATGAGTTCCTCACCTCTCAACTAATTGTACACACCTATTGTACTCGTACCCGTTCTAGTTATTCCCATATCTAACTAGTCCAATGCGCAATCTAACATTACTATACGATTCACAATTCAATTTCCGACATCTTAATTTAAATAGAGAGTTTTACTTTTCTTCTTAGTTCTCAAAATTGGTAATACTAATCACTAGGGATTTTCCATTTTTAACTCTACTAAAATATTGTTAATATTCATACTTGCATTTATACATGACAGTTCATTTCACTTAACAGTATATTATTCTCATCATAAATATACAATACTGGAACCCCGAGACTCAGCTGTGGTGCAGACATACTCTGCTATCGAATCCCGGTACATCACGTACATAAGGACCACGCATTCCAAATCTCTCAGGAATCATTCTGACAAGTAACAAACACACATAATGGAGGCGAACATAGTTCACATCACACAGGTCACGCACATACCTATGCTCCCATGATCAACAGACTTATTAACTTCTCAATAAGTCCTTCTCTGACCTATGTCCTCGAGGTACCAATCTAAATCCCCCTAGGCACACAAAGATTAGATGGCCCTGATCGAACGCCGACCTCCCGTGATAGCAAGTATGGTAGGTATGTTATACACAAATGACTACATATACCAAGCAGTCACACATCTTAGATATTCCATAGTATTAATGGAGGTATGTTCTACATTCTTATACCGTCATTAAATGTTGTACGTTTATAAATCCCCGAATCATATACATTAAAAGTTGTCAACTCTTCTCACGTCGTAATTTTAGGTACTCGTTTCCTATTCCATAAATGTCATCCGGTTTACTACACAATTCTAAGTTTTACTCCTCAACGTACTCCAATCTCACAACTATACCCACTAGTCAATAAGGGAAGGTTAGTACTCAATTAAATAAGTGTACGGGAAGTTTGAGATAAAGTTAGGCCTAAAAAGGCCATTCTGTCAACTCGTTAGAAATCTCGTTCGAACGAGTGTCGTTCGAACGAATGGCTTCGAATGAACTACCAACTCGTTAGAAGGGATACTGTCATCTCGTTAGAAACTCGTTCGAACGACCTGGGCAGGTCTTCTAACGAGATGGTAGACTACGCCCAAAAATCTCCCAATTCATTTTTCTTCATTCTTCTCTTCTCTAAATCCACCCTAAGACCATCCAAATTACGTTTTAATGTTTGTAAACTATTTTTAGTCACCCTAGGTCATTCTTTAACATACTTTTGGGGTCAAATCTTACAAATTACCATGCCAAAATCATAAATCCCCACTTCTTGTCCCAAACCCTATGAACTTGAACCCAAAATTTAATTTCATAAAAGACTCCTTATTAATCCGTTTTCAGATCATCAAAAGTTATGTTTTGTGTATTGAATTGATCCATCAACATTCTACATGTAATTCCTATCTTCAAATCATAAGTTTCACCATAATCCCATTGGTTTTCATCTAACTTTCTAGGCAATTAAAGTTTCTACACTAAACATGGAGGAAATATTCAATGAAAATTAACAACAATAAATCACTTACCTTAGATTTGTTCTTCAGATGTGTTGTCGGTGTTTCAAGGTTGATTCTTCCCTCTTTTGGTCACAATCTCTTCCAAAATGATGGTGGCGAGATGGTTTTGTTTGGAAACCCTTTTCCCTCTTTCTAACTTCTCTCAAAAACTTTCGTAGCCCACTCTCTCACTTTTTGGCTGATAATGGCCTTAGTGGCTCTTTTAATAATATATAATTTACACCAAAATTCATGGGTTTTAATCCTTTAATTTTTAAAATTACCAAAATTCCCTTATAGGTTGTCGGTTTGGCCTAAAAATGCCCCGGGACCCAAACTAAACCCCCGGCTAGTGTTTTCTGACTATTTCGACCCTTCCAGACACGTTGCCGTGCTCAAAATGACCATTCGGTTGATAAAAATATAATTCACTTTTTAATTTAAATAATTTCATTCCTGACGCGACTGACACGCGCGTCCCAACTAAATTTCCCAAATTATCGTATTTCTGTCTCACGACAATTTTAATATTTTCAATACTCATATGTTACCATATATACTCAGAAATATTCAGTTTTAACATCGTAATCAAATACCAACTCACATCTCGCTAGTATTTATATCCGGATTAATTTCCAATTAATTCTCATTTAATTCAATTAATCCCTTAAATAAAAGTCGATAAAATTACGGGGTATCACATGAGTCCGGTTCCATATTTACGGTACATCTCGGTGGGGACAAGATGTACCAGGATATGAGAAAATAGTACTGGTGGGTCGGCATGAAGAGAGACATAACAGAGTTTGTCTCAAAGTGTGTTACTTGTCAACTGGTGAAAGTTGACCATCAGAGACCTTCGAGGATGTTACAGACACTTGATATTCCCATGTGGAAGTGGGAGAGCATTTCGATGGATTTTATTACCGGGTTACCTACTTCACAGCGGGGTCACAATTCAATACGGGTGATAGTGGATCGATTGACCAAGGTTTCCCACTTCTTACCAGTTCGTACAGACTACGACATGATGCAGTATGCGCAACTCTTCATCTCGGAGATTATTAAGCTGTACCAAGTCCTGATTATTAATGTGTCTGATAGAGACAAAGTATTTGTGTCGCATTTCTGGCAGAGCTTTCAGGAGGCTATGGTACTAACTTGAGATTGAGTACGGCATACCACTCCCAGATGGATGGACAGACAAAGAGGGTGAATCAGATGCTGGAGGGCATGCTGAGGATGTGTATCCTGGACTTCGGGGGAGGTTGGGAGAGATACCTTCCGTTGGTAGAGTTTGCATATAACAACTCGTACCAATTTACTATCAGGATGGCACCGTTTGAGGCGCTGTATGGAGGACCTTGTCGTTCGCCCGCATGTTGGTTAGAGGTGGGGGACAACAAGTTATTAGGACCAAAGATGATTCAGGAGACTACTGCCAAGAATCAGTTGATTCGAGGATGCATTCGAATAGCTCAGGATAGGCAGAAGAGTTTCTGTTGATACCAAATTTAATCTGCTAACATGGACCAATCATATGAAGACATGTGGCTATCTACATGGCAACAACAAACACTTCCGAGGAACCCACGCGCTCCGAGGAACAAGACTACAACGAGGAAGACTAGTTCCCCGAGGAACACTACTTACCTGAGGAACTCACACGCTCCGAGGAACAATGCCTCTCCGAGGAACTCTTGAGTACCGAGAAGCTTAGGCGGTCCGAGCAACTCAGGCGGTCCGAGCTGCATCTCGAACAAAGCATTAATAGCTGGATAACCAACAATTCAACTGATTCATTAAATGCTTATCATTCAGACGCACATGCAAAAAGGGCATTAAGTGTATTACACTTTCATATGTATATTATTTAATGTATTACCCTTTCACATTACAGCCTCAGGGCTATAAATACATTGTACAATCCTCATTGTAAAGGGACTTGATCCCGAATCCAAACCCTGGAATCGAGAGAGGAATTTCTTGAGAGAATTTGTAATCGAGAATTCCTAAACACTCGGCAATAACACAACAGTGGATGTAGACCATTCTTATAAGGCTGAACCACTTTAAAATATTTTATCTCATTTATTTATCCGTGATTGAATTATTAGAGTGATCTAATTTTTTACATCAACAACGATCATGCCGACAGGAGACATGTGGAGTTAGAGGTTAATGACCATGTGTTGGTTCAAGTATCTCCTTTGAAGGGGATTATGAGATTTGGCAAGAAATGGAAGTTATCACCGAGGTATGTGGGGTTGTTTCCTATTATAGAGAGGGTGGGATCGGTAGCATACAGATTGGAACTTCCAGAGTATCTTCAGCGGATACATAATGTGTTCCATGTGTCATCATAAAAGAAATACAAGAGGAGCGACATGGCTTATTGGCATGTTCCACTTGAGGAGATTTACTTACACACAAACGTCTCATATAAGGAGATACATGTGGCTATTCTAGATCGTGGTGAGCATAAATTACGGTCCAAGGTGGTACCCTTGGTGCGAGTTCAGTGGGGTCACCACAATATTAAGGAGTCGACTTGAGAGCGGGAGGATGACATGCGAGAGCAATATCCAGAGTTATTTACCGCAGGTATGTCCTAATTTCGAGGACGAAATTCCTTTATTAGGGGGGAAGTATGTAATACCCCGCATTTCTGAGTATTTTTAAAGTAATTAATTCAGGAATTAATTAGTAAAATATGTTTTAATTAAATTACGCAAGTGAAGTAATTTAATGGGATTTGGAAAATGTGATTATTAATCAAGAGTTAGATACTTATTAATACTTTATTGAAATTTACTAAGTGTGAATAGTAAATAATAAATAATTATAATGATACGGCATAGCGAGTGATATGTGCGTCTTATAATTTATCTCACCGGGAGTCACGTGTGGACTATTTTGAGGTGAGGAATGCGAAATATATTTTAAGTGACTTGGATTGGAATTTAGAGGTCACGAATGATTCTGTATGGGTCGAAATAGTCGAAATAGTGTACCCGGGGCTATAGTTTGGGTCTCGGGTCAATTTTGGACCAAACCGGCACCTATTAAGGGCGTTACGGTCATTTTTCTAAAAGAGGTCAAGGAACCTACGAAAATTAGAGCCATATATCTGATATTTGGATATTGGGATTAGGGCTAACACAAAACATTAGAGAGGTCATTTGAGAAAAGAGAGAACCATTTTCCCAAAGCCTAGAGAGAGAATTGAGAAGGCGGTGAAGGGTTTCTTGCACCTCAAGACAAATTGGAAAGGAAGATTGGAGAAGAAACAATCAAACATCAACCAAGAACCACGAAATTAGATCAGTCAATCTAAGGTAAGCATTTATTACAAATTGAATTGAAGTTATAATACCCATGTGTAGGGATTTCATGAATAGATGGATTGTTATTTCAAAACCTTAATGAAGAGTACTAATTGATTTCATGGTGGGTAAAATTGCATGTAGTTAGGGTTTATACATGTAGAGGATTGTGTGGACACTCAAATAATTATGAAAGTGAATTAAATTAGTAAATAAATGATAAAGTACGATGAATGTTAGAGAGAAAATATTACGTACAAGTACAAATAATTTGGTTGTGTGAATACCTATTATATTGATACTTAGGTTCTGCGAATACCTAAAGTATGTTTAGCCGGACCAATATGTGGAAGCTCTATTTGGGGTCGATGAGTATCCGGACCAAATCCAAGTTAAAAGATATGGGGTCGATGAGTATCCGGATCAATATACATATACATAACTTTTACTTTGGGGTCGAGGGATATCCGGACCAATGTAAATGATAGGATGATTGGGGTCGATGATTAGTCGGAACAATAATCCTTATAGTATATGTTGTGTAAAATATATATATATATATATATATATTGCATGATATTCTACTTATGTGCGTAAGTAGACTTGTAGATGATATATATGTGTAGATATACATCTAAATGATAAATTAAGTAGGGAGAAACTTAATATCAAGATTAAAAATAGATTGGGAATATCTATAGTAAATTAAGTAGTGAAACTTAATTATGGAAGTTGTATGATAAAAATGAAATACTTTATGAATTAAGTAGTGAGACTTGATTTGGATGATTAAATATAACACATGTGAATGTTATACGATAATTGAAACATGCGAGGATGCTAATAACAAAGTGTGTTGTATGGGCGTTATGGGAGAGTAGGCCATTGATAAGATCGATTATATACTCTAGTTGAGATAGTTGGGGTATGATAGTTAGGTGGGCTAAGTATAGGACGTTAGGCATGCACATTAGATGAGAGGTGAGGAGACTCGTGATAGTGTGCGTGAACCTAACATGTGTAATAAATAACCGATTATAATTGCGATAAATTACTTGCTAAATGTTTTCAAACTGTTTTGAGTACTAACTCTTGCTATAAAAATATTTTTAAAACCTTTTAGGTTTCCAGCCACCAAGGCGCTATGCTTGATTTCATTCCAGGGATTCAGAGTTGTAGCACTGTGGATGCTGACAGAATTATTGAGTAGCCGACTCTTTCATTCCGATCTAGCACAGGATCTCATTCTTATGCTTTATGTGTAGACATGTTGTCAGTTGACTCCATTACAGTCCCAGATTTGTATCAGTTTTATTTTGTAGTTGGATTGTGGAATTTTGCTTGGTTGTGGTTTTAGCCGACGATTGATTTGGTTTGACTTATTTGCTTTTACATATTAATGATGGTTTGGATTCTAGTATCTTGTGTATGTTGTTTTAGTTTTCAAACTGTTCTATCATCGTGTTTTATTTGAAAGATAAATTTGGCACCGTTTTAATTAATTAGGTGGTTAATAATAATTTGGTTTTCAACAATGATACTAAGAATGAACCATATGAGAAACCTGTTTTAATTTGATAATGGCCTGATCACCCGATATTTAAATTAAACGGGGTGTCACAATAAGTTTGCGATCACACGGGTGTGTAGGTATGTGCACAAACCATGGGGATGGGAACTATGTTCGCCTCCATTGTGTGTGTAATGTGTTGATACGATTCCAGACTGATTCGAAATTCGTAGTCATTATGTGCGTGATGTACCGGGACTGATATCAGAGTATGTGTGCACCGTAGGTCTAGCCTTTTGGGGTGTCGTATTAGTATATATATGTATGATAGTGATATATATGCATATACGTGGAGATTATTCTATTGTGTTGCTTAGTTAATGAGAAGGATTATGATATTTAATATTAATCAACAATGTTGGAACTTGAATGATTAATGAGTTATTTGAATCCGATTATACTAACGTTTTAATTAAAAGAAGGTATTATTCGGGTGTTATAATTGGGTACAATGACTTAGGCAATTTAGTAAAGGACTTTTCCTAAACTAGATAAGTGGGTTAGCCTAACTAGGATGGGTTAGGAGTCTACGCTAGGCGTGCACATTAGTTAAGTGGTGAGAATATCAAGTGTAGTTATTTTGGAAGTTACAGGACCTCGGTACTAGACGCCTCAACATCTATCCTTGATTCTTTTCGAGTTATTTACTTCAGTCGAACATGTTGCCTATCATTTATTCAGATGTACTCAAAGATAGTGACTGCAGACTCTTATTTATATTTCAGTTGTGGGGATTTATTTCATTTTAGACTTATATTTGGGATTTAGAGTGGATATGTTTACTCCAGACTCAGTTATTCATTTATGTCATTATTATTTGTTGTGAGATTGTATTAGATGGTGAATGGTTAAATTAATTATTTTTGGTTGCATGTTAATTTTAAAAGATAAAATTTGACACTTGACTTTTTAACTACTAGGTGGTTAGTAATTAATAAATGTTTTTCGACAGTGATACTAAGACTGAACCAACCGAATATTCTATATTTAGTTTAATAAAGGACGAATCACCCGGTATTTAATTAGGTGGGGTGTCACAGGTGGTATCAGAGCATAAGGTCCTAGAGTCTTTTAGGATCTGTAAGGCTTATTATGCTTTCAGCTTAGCGTTCTTTGATGTAAAGCCCTGTTATTAGGATTGTTGCGTTATTGATTTTGTGTTTACGTCTTCAGCTATTTGATATTTGATAACTGTGGACTTATAAATTCTTTCTCGTTTTAGATGTCTCCCAGACGTGCACCTAGGGCCAAAAATCCCTAACCCGAGCCTCAGCCAGCACCATCTCAAGGTACAGTGAATGCTGCCTTCGTTGCTCAGGCAATTAACGCAGCACTAACTGTGGTCCAGCAGGACCCGCCACAGGCACAGGCGGTGGCACAAGCACCAGCTCACACATTTCATCCTTCTTGGGAGTGAGTCAGGGATGCCTTCCAGAAGGCGCATCCTTCGGAGTTCACAGGGGGTTCCGATATTGTTACAGTTAGCTAACGGAAGAAAGATATCTGAGGCATCTGAGGATGTACGAGTGCACCGAGGTGTAGAAGTAGATACTAGATACTTTTAAGCTAGTAGGAGCAGCATTGAAGTGGTGGGAGTCCACTAATACCGCAGAGGAGTGTGACATTATGACTATACAGGACTTCTGGGAGCAGTTTGAATGCAAATATTTTCCTTCCTCCGTTCAGACTGAGATGAGGCGAAAACTACTGGACCTCACCCACGAGGGGAAAACTGTAGTCGAGTATGAGGAGGAGCTTACTATATTGGTAAACTTGGTACCAACTAAGGTGCCTACTAAAGAGAAGAAAATTCAGATGTTTATGGATGATTTGACCTAGAAAATTCAACAGCATCTTCTGGGTAACCTCTCCTTGCACTCTTATACCGATGTACTTAATGCAGCTTTACTACACTGCCAGGATCACCACTTCCATGTTAAGGGGAGAAAGCGGATAGGTGAGTCCAGCCAGTAGGGCAGGACAGGTGGAGGTAGTGCTAGTGGGGAACAAGCAGGTCAGAGTCAGCAGAGGCAGGGTGAGCAGGTTTCCCATCAGGGGGATTCTGCAAAGAAATTCAGATCGGGGGGCTTTCGTCAAGGGCAGGGAGGTTTCAGGCATGGCCACCAGGGTCAGCATGGCCATCAGGGATAGTAGGGCCACCCGGGCCAACAACAGTTTCAGCAGGGCCAAGGGAGAGGTGGCAATGACCAACAGGGTCAGAAAGGGGGAAATTTTATTGGGAAGTGCTTTACTTGTGGCAAGAGTGGACACGGACGATTTGAATGCCCCTATAAGGGGAAGTATCCTCAGTAGCAGGGTGCTCACCAGGAGCCCCAGAGGCCTATCTTCCCAGCCACTCTTCCAGTGCCAGGACCAGTCCTATCCTTGCCTGCCATTCTAGCAGTTTAGGTTCAGTATGGATAATTATAGTACGGGCATGTCTACAACGTCCATCAAGCCATAGTCCCACAGGCTCCACCCGTGTTGAGGGTACATTTTCTATCCAGGGGACTTCGGGGATATTATTTGACACGGGGACTTCACAGAGTTTCATTTCCACTAGTTTTATACGCACCATGGGGTTATTAGACACTGCGGAAAGCACAGTCACTAGTGTAGATTCACCGTTGGGCTATGGGTCATTGATATTCTTTATATGTCGAGGAGTGGGCATAGAGATTGGGAGACTGATCATATCGGACGATATGCTTGTTTTAGATATGCATGAGTATGATACTATCATCGGGATGGATTGGCTAGTTATATATAGTCCAATGATTGACTATTATAGTCGTAGTATTGTGTTCGCCATACCGGGTCACGAGATGTTTTTAGTGGTGATGCCTCGCCCCGAGGGGGGATCTTCCACTCACTTTTTTTTATATATAGGAGTAGACCTCTATGGGAGTTGTGATTCCCCTTGATTCGATTCCAGTCATCCGTGAGTACGTAAATGTATTCATGATATACCAGGGCTACCGCCGAGTAAAGAGATTGAGTTTGTGATTGACTTAGCGTTGGGCACTCAGACGATAGATCGTGCACCTTACCGTATGGCTCCTGTGGAGATGAGGGAGATAAGGGATCAGATTGAGCAGTTGTTGGGACATGGTTTCATCCATCGAAGTACCTCAACTTGGGCCCCAGTTATGTTTGTGAAAAAAAGGGATGGATCCTTACAGCTGTGCGTAGATTATCGGGAGTTGAATAAATTCACGATACGGAATAAGTATCTGTTACCCATAATCAATGACTTATTCGACCAGCTAAGGCGAGCAGCTTTCTTCTCGGAGATAGGCTTGAGGTTAGGGTGCCATCAGTTGAGGATTACTGAGCAGGATGTGTCTAAAACTGCATTTCTGACAAGGTATGGATCCTATGAGTTTTGGGTATGCCATTTGGGCTAACTAACGCACCGACAATATTTATGGACTTAATGAACAAGTTGTTCAGAGAGTTATTAGATCGATTTATCATTGTCTTTATAGATGACATCCTGATTTATTCACAGACCAAAGAGGAGCATGTTGAGCACTTACATAGGGTTTTACAAACTTTATGGGAGAATGAGTTGTATGCCAAGTTTAAGAAATGTGAATTCTAGATGTGACAGGTATAATTTTTGGGGCACATCGTATCAGATAGGGGAATATCGGTGGACCCTAGCAAGGTGTCGATGGTGAGGGAATGGGGGAAACCTACGACACCGATGAAGGTGTGGAGTTTCTTGGGGTTAACAGGCTATTACAGGCGATTTATACGGGGATTCTCGAAAGTAGCGGGTTCGTTGACCAACTTGACTCACAAAGGAGTGCCATTTATCTGGGATGACGCCTATCAGTTGGCTTTCGATGAGCTAAAAGACAAGTTGACTTCAGCACCAGTTCTAGCATTGCCCAGGCCGGGAGTGGAGTACTTAGTCTATACCGATGCGTCCCTATAGGGACTTAGGGGTGTACTTCAGCAAGAGGATCAGGCTATAGCTTATGTCTCCCATAAGCTTAAGCTTCATGAGAGGAATTACCCCACCCACGAGTTGAAGCTAGCAGCAATCGTGTTTGCTCTTCGGATCTGGAGACACTATCTGTTAGGGGGAGAAGTTTCGCCTATTCACAAATCACAAGTCACATCAGTATTTATTCACTCAGAGAGAATTAAACATGCGTCAGCGTAGGTGGCTTGAATTTATGAAGGATTACCAGTTCAATATCCATTACAACCCGACGAAGGCTAACGTAGTAGCTGATGCGTTGAGCCGGAGACCAACAGGTGATGTGGCTGAGGTGTGGAAGGCAAAATAGAAGGAGTTGGGACATCAAGATGCAGTAGACCGATCATTCATGTATGTCATGACCGTTACACCCCAGATTATGACGAGAGTAATACAGGCCCAGGAAGCCAACACGTTCTATCAGTATCAGATTGTGCAGCTTCGAGCTGAGGGAGCTGAGTCTTATTCTATGGGTTCAGATGGGGGTTTACGCTTTAATGGGCATCTAGTTGTTCCAGTGGGGGAGGACCTACGAGATGTGTTGATGACAGAGTCGCACGATTTACACTTTACGGTACATCCCAGAGGGGATAAGGAGTACCAGGGTATGAGGCGACAATATTGGTGGAGCGTCATGAAGAGGGACATTGCTGAGTTCGTCTCAAAGTGTACAACCTGCCAGTTAGTCAAGGTCGACCACCAAAAGTCGGCAGGTTTGCTTCAGCCATTAGAGATCCCGATGTGGAAATGGGAGAGCATTTCCATGGACTTTATCATAGGGTTGCCTACTTCTCAAAAGGGTCACGATTCTATATGGGTGATTGTAGATTGGTTAACTAAGGTATCCCACTTTATACCAGTCCGAACGAATTAAAAAGCAAGTCAGTATACCCAGTTATTCATCGCTGAGATTGTGAGATTACACGGGGTGCCTCTCGATATTGTGTTCGATCAGGACAAGACCTTTGTGTCTCATTTTTGGGAGATCTGTCAGGAGGCCATGGGTACAAAGTTGCGCTTGAGCACAGCCTATCACCCGTACACAGACGGGCAGATCGAGCAAACTAATCAGATGCTGGAGGATATGTTACGTATGTGTACTCTAGATTTTGGTGGAGGTTGGGAGCAGTACCTTCCGCTGATAGAGTTTGCATATAACAACTCTTATCAGTTTACTATTGGCATGGCCCCATTCGAGGCATTGTATGGTAGGCCTTACCGCTCTCCTACTTGTTGGTTATAGGTGGGGGATAACAAACTGCTCGGGTCGAAAGTGATTCACATACGTCAGCCAAAATAAAGTTAATCAGGAGTTGTATACGAGTTGCTCAGGATAGGCAGAAGAGTTGCGCCGATGCCAAGAGGTTCTTCAGTGTGCGATTGTTCCTACGAAGAGGGGCGAGTTGCTATCCTAGACCGTAGAGAAAGGAAACTGAGGCCGAAGGTGGTGTCGTTAGTTTGTGTGCAATGGCGACATCACGATATCGAGGAGTCGGCTTGGGAGCGCGAGGATTATATGAGCGAGAGATACCCAAAGTTATTCTTACTAGGTATACCTTTTATTTCCGAATTTCGGGATGAAATTCCGTAATTAGGGGGGAGTATATAACACCCTGTAATTTTATTGATTTTAATGGTGGGATTAATTGAATTAAATGTGAGAAGAATTAATTAATAATTAATTCGAAATAAAATAAATATTAACTAGCGTGATAAGAGTTAGTATTTATTACTAGGAATTACATTGAATATCACTGAGTGAATAAAGTAATATATGATTCTGAATGTGATTATGAATTTATGAAAATTTTCGCGAGAGAGAAATATGACAATTATGGAATTTAAGTCGGGACGTGCGTGTGAGTCGTGTCGGACATTATGTGCCACACATGGTTCGAATATATTATGGGTCGTGGGCATACCTAGCTGAATAATGTGAAAATAGAGTTGAGCATAGTGCAAACACTTAAAATAACATGGTGTATTATTCTTTTGTCATACCAAACATTATGAGGTTTATTTTTAAGTGTTTTGAGAGGTTTTTTAAGCTAAGAACTTTAGGATTCATCTTTTTCAACATTTTGTTCATCCTTTTGGATTAATTCAAGGCTCTTCTTCATTCCAAGTATTATTTTCTTCGTTGCTTTAAATTGTTTTCATATTTTCAGTTGGTGATTCATTATTTCTTAGTTAAAATTCTTCTTTGCATGTTTCATTACACTTTTCACATAATTGTGATTTTCATCGCCTGCAACTTTAAGATTTGTATTAAATCTCACGTAACCATGTCCGACTGGATTTCTAAGGGTTGAAATGCATGAACCCAACCCGGTGTGGTTTGCATGGATATAAAAGTAATTCCCTAAATTAAATATATGATTGAATTGCGTTGATTAGTTATTACAACCGTTGTAGGACTTTAACCTCGTTTCCCCTAGGTAACCGGGGTGTTTAAGAGTGCGACGCAACCTAACTTATAACTGATAATGAGAGAGAGAGAGAGAGAGAGAGTAGCATTCCTTCATGACATAAATTTCTTTCATGTATCCGTCGTTTCATATAAAGTGTGTGAGACATTTGACCTTGTGTACATTTACTCACCTCCTCAGACACTAGAGAGATACACTTACCCAATTCTCAGAGAGTTCGATTTAGAGAGAGATATCTAGTGAGAATTGAAGTCAAAACGTTGATTCTATAAAGGCGGTCTAAGAATTTCTCAGATGATACTTATGATTATTTCACATTAACACATGCTGAGTTTTAGGAAGGATTGCGCTTTGGGTATTAAGTGAATTTATGCCTTACCTTGATAGTTAAATATGGTGTTCATTGACGTCCTTTTAAGTTAGGTCGTATAGCTCTTCATCATCAAATAAGAGACTGCATTTAAATAAAATTTTGAATTTTGTGGGTACATTGACTGCAAACCCTCACGAGACAACACTCGTCTTGTAGGGCAACCGACATGTTGAACGACTTGTTGCACATGCTAAGTGCAATCACAAGTGCCTGTGAAAGTGGCACACTTTTGGTCATTTATCTATTTTTCTCTCTATATTTGTTTGAGGACTAGCAATGTTCTGTTTGAGGGTGGTGTGATAAGTACCTAAAAGTGTCTATTTTATACCCTAAATATGTGCATTTTAGTCGCTCTATCTCAATAAAATTGGCCTTATGTTCATATTTTATTATTTCACAGGTCAATCGCTAGTCGCGGTATCAAATTGTGCTAAATCGGCGTAATTGTGATAAAGTAGTGGTAAAAAGCATTTAATGAAGAAAATAAAAGCGTCCGTGAAGCCAGATGTCCCTTTTAATCTTTCCCCGATGAGTTCCAATGCCCTAAACCCAAGTCTCGTAGCCTAAACCTATCCCGAACCAAGCCCAGTACATCCCTAACCTGTCCTATAATTGCTCAGTATGTGTGGTATTATTATTTTTATTATTTTATTCAGGTTGTGTCATTTTTATTATTTAATTTTCGATTTTAGGGTCTTTATTTTTAGTATTTTATTATTTTTATCTTATGAAAATATTATAACCTGTGTGTCATCATGTCAGTGTATTTAGATGTGTTTTTAATATTTTCTTTATTCGATTTTTAATATTCTTTGTTTTATATTTTGAGTCTTTTTATACTTTATATGTGTGTGTTTATATTTTCATAAGATGTTCGTCGTAAATACATATATACATATTTTATATTTTATATAATAAAGTACTTACACACTATTTCCATACACATAACCCACTCCCTACCCTACACCCCACATTCCATACACCTTAAACTCACCAAATCAACCCTCACACCCAACAGGGGCGAACCTAGGTGGTTTTGCCGCCCACCTTAATTTTTCGGAATTTTTTCCTGAGTATAGGATATTTTTTTTATTTTTTTTGGATCTTGGTGTAATGTTCCATAATAGAAGGTATTAATTTTTGGGGCACATATAGAAATAATTCATTCTCTACTACACGCATTCGTTCTTCTACACAACACATGCACGCGTTTTTTTAAACATTTTAACCTATACTAAAATCTCTTCTCTTCAACCTCACTCAACCGCTCTCTCCCTCTCCTTCCCCTCCCCTCCCCTCCCCTCCTCCTCCTCCTCCTCCTCCTCCTCCTCCTCCTCTCCTCTCCTCTCCGCCCCATAACACAATCCAGCACATCTCTCCTCTTCTCTGCCTGCTCTTCGCCGCATCCACAAACCAGTAACAATGCCCCCCCAAGTCCAACCCAACTTCCAAGTTCTAACTCCAAGAATGTAGCGCATCTAAGACTCTGATCTGGGCAGGGCAGAGCATCTCTTCTCTTCAACTTTCAAGTTCCAAGCAGTCTAGCAGCAGAGCATCTGAGCAGGTTTAATTTTTTTATGACATTCAATGATTTTTTTTTTCAATTCAAGTTTCAAAACTAATAATTTTTTCAATATTCAGTGATAAATTAGTTTAACTGCTCAATTTTAAATGTTAATTAATAAATGCACAATGTTTAAATGACTAATTATTTTTTAGTTTACTTTTAATTGTTGTGCCTATATTTGTTTAAAATTTTGAAAATGTAGATTTGTTGGGTATTGATTTATTAGTATTTTAAAAATAAAAGTATTGATTACTTTTAATTGTTGTGCCTATATTTGTTTAATATTTTGTTATTATATTTTTAATATTCATTGTTTTATATTTTATATTTTTATTTTTTAATTATGTGTCTTTTTATACTTTATATGTGCGTGTTTATATTTTTATAATACGTGCGTCGTAAATACATATATACATATTTTCGATTTTATATAGTAAAATACTTACACACACTATTTCCGTACACATAACTCACTCCTTAACCTACACCCCACATTCCATACACCTTAAACGCACCAAACCAACCCTCACACTCAACAGGGGCGGACCTAGGAGGTTATGAGGTGGTTCTGAGGGTGGGCGACCGAGATATAATATTGTTGGGTATTGATTTATTAGTATTTTAAAAATAAAAGTATTGATTATTTGTTATTGGGTTGTTGCCTATTCTGTGATTATATTAGGTTTCTCATTTTTTTAGCTAATTTTAATTGTCGAAACATAATTTGGAATAAAATTTCAAATTTAGGGCAATTATGTTGAATTTTTTTTCTTATTTAAAATTTAGGGTAATATTTATTGAGGGATTTTGAAAAAAGTCAAATAAAATGAGAGCAAAAAATGCGTGAATATAAATTAATTTTTTTAGAGTTAAGAAATTACAAGTAAAGTAAAAATGTCCCTAAAAAAATCATCTCGGGGATCCCGCCCCAACCCCCCATCCTTTGTAAAAGGAAAATGTTAGAAAGACCCATTTCGTGGACACGCTACATTAAAAACTTGTACCTATAAAAAATTGTACTTATTTATGGGTCCACAAAATGTGTCCACGAAGTAAATCTCCCTACCATTACTCTTTGCAAACACATTTCGCGCCCGTAATGAAAATCTTGGGTCCTCCACTAACACCCAACAACCAAATGAGATTGTCTCTCCTCCATTACCATCATCTTCTTCACCCATCTTCTTTTCTCTCTCTACACAGCAAACCGTCAGTGACTTGCCCAACTCGAATCCAGCTACGAACCTACTCTCATGCCCACTTTGGCTCTGACCCAACTGCTCAAAACTAACAACCTTCCCGGCGACATCCTAAACCCGTCTTAAACCCGTAACCCTCTTCAATCCATCGAACCTCCATTTTCGAAGATCCTACCAAAAGACAAACTCGAATCTTTAACCCAGCCTCTACCCAATCTTCCAAACCCGAAACCAAGACCCAATTCCATCTTCTCAACCCAAAACCCCACAAACCATAACTGCCCATAACCCGACGACCTTATAAATCCAAGTAACGACCTCCAACTCCGGTCATTACCCTATATATAAAAATACTCTTAAAAATCAAGTAACCAAGAAAGTGGTAAGTTGGAACCCATATTGAACCATACCATACCATACCACTGTGTCTGTGGTTACAATCTACGGGAGTCTTATAACTACCAACTGCTCTCCTAGATCTACTGATAGTCGGCCTCGACATCAAAACCCACCGCCTCATAAATATTACATCTGGGCCTCCAACTATATCACCACTTTCTATCTGCCAAGGGTTACAGGTTGGAATAACATAAGGCGTCAACATAAATATTAGGGGAAAATTATAACAACCCAGGTTTTTGAGCGCCTATTTTATATTATTTCGCCCGATGGGCTAATACTCTAAAATAGGGGAAGTTGGAGTAAATATTATTCCCGTGAGATTTAGGGATAATACTTACTATGTTTTGTCTATTTACCGTATGAGAAGGTAAATGGCATTATACGGTGATATATTGCGTCGTTATATGTAAAACGACGATTATGGCTCACGATTGAATTGAGGTATAATTAATAAAGTAAAATAAAATTTGAAACATAAAATTGTTCACACTTTACCGAATGCCAAAATAGGGGGTGTGGTTGTTTTTAGAATAGTTGAGATAGTCGAAAAAGTGCCATGTTGTGTTTTTGGGTTTCGGGCACTTTCGACGCGTTTTGGCTCAATTATGCAGATACGAGTCATTTTAATGGTGTATTAGCAATTAAAAGAGGGCAATTGTGTTTTAAGACCCGTTTAAGTCCCCCACCCCTTTTCTTTCTTCATTTTGTGAGAGAAGCCAAAGGAGAGAAAGAGAGAGAGGAAAGAGAGCTTGGGAGAAAGGAGAGAAAATGGAGATTTGAGGCCGAAATCTGTTGCTACCGGAGTTGAATCCGAGACTACAAACTCGAGGCAAGTTTCTTACTTTCTAGATGTTGATTTAATGTGATAAATTGCATGTTTAGTTAAGGTTTGGAGATTTAAACCATATATTGGTTTTTGTTGATTTTGATGATTAAACCCTTAATTCTTAGTTTTAATTTGATTTGAGGATAAATTAGTAGTTAGTAATGGTGTAGAAATGATTTGGGTTGAATTTTTGTTTTTGATGTTGGGCAAAATCAAGGGGTTTGAGGGTTTTGGGATTTTAGGGTTTAAACAACCCGTAACCCATACTTGGAAATTCTGCAGGATCGAATCGATTTACCCCTAGCGAATCGATTCGGCAATAGGGAAAGTTACAGGGCTGAATAGGGCGAATCGATTCGGACCTACCGAATCGATTCGGGGTTATGCAGAATGCCAGGGTCTTCTTGACCGAATCGATTCGGACCTACCGAATCGATTCACTTTTGGGGACCGAATCGATTCGGACAGGGCGGATCGATTCAGAAGTCCTGCATTTTGGGATGTTTTTCTAGTTTAGTTTTGGTTCTTTTCTTTTAGGCTCTGAGTTTAGAAACCTTCCTTTGGGAAGTAATTAAGAGTCCTAGAGGGTGGTTTTGGGTAGACTAATTCCCTAGGATTAAATGGGATATTTAGGCTTACCTCGAGGGCTAGTTTGCGTAGGTTGATATCCGAATGATTTAGGAGATTAACCTAGAGATAAAATGTTAAGGCTGAGACAATCGGGAGACTCTCCTTGAGGGAGATTCATTTTAATGGTTTAAAATATTATATTGAAGTCTTAGAGACTAATTTGGGGTTTATGGCACTTCGGGTCTTAAGTCATTAATAAAATATGACACTAAGAATGAGAAATGCATGAAGATAAAATGTGGTACTAATAAATAAGTACAAATGATTTTGACAATGTAAAATTGGATGTTTTCAAAAGGAAAAAGTAATGGTTTTCATAAATGTTAATGGATGGATACACACCTCTCTAAATCGCTATCTTAAGGGAAGTTCGCGCGTTGTGGTGAAGCCCCCTGACAAATTAACGTAGAGTGGATATAGTCCCTAGGCCATGTGAGCGTTTGTGTTGTATATTTTCTGCGATGGGTAGGAGATTCCGGGTGTGGTCTTGACTATCCCGCAGGCACATGGACGCCACCTGACGTTTCGATAGGATCCCAGGTTGTCTAAATGATAGGCCCTGGAAGATGATAGCCATTTAGGGGTGCGCACAGTGGGAAAACCCGGATAGGCGGTCTTAGAATCCTTATATATATATATATGATTATAACTATTCTAAATCAAGTTGGACTTGATGTATGATGGTGCCATAAAGAGCACAATGAAAATGCCATAAAGAGCATAAGAAAGTGCCATAAAGATCATGATGAAAATGCCACAAAGAGCATATAATGATAATTATATTCCTGATAAGGAAGATATTTTACAACATGTATAGTTGAAATGAAATGCCACAAAGAGCATAAAAAAAACTATGATTATATTTCCTGATAAGGAATGTGATTATGAAATGAAATTGTATACGATGAAATTTATTGGTAAACATTTGATAAAATGTTGTACCATTTATATATTCCTAAAGAATAAATGAGAATTTTGTTTTGATGGTGAATGGATATAATTATATATCCTTGAGTAGATGTAGATGAGACCTCTCACATATATATTATATACATAATATTGTGCTAAGGGTCTAATGTATCTCGATGATCAACCTTGCCTAGTAGTAGTGTATCGGGGGGTTCCTTGTTTGGATTTCGCTTTGCGAGACACTCCACGCACGAATAAGGGCATAGTGTTGTGACTGGGGATAAATTTTCCTTTATTACTTGAATTAATTAGGATAGGGTCTAATGTATCTCGACGATCAACCTTGCCTAGTAGTAGTGTATCGGGGGGGTTCCTTGTTTGGATTTCACTTTGCGAGACACCCCACGCACGAATAAGGTCATAGTGTTGAGACTGGGGAGAAGTTAGCCTTCTGTTCTTTCTTTAACCTGAGCATCATTTATATTACGCTAGGTTGCTTTTAGACTGAGAGTTGAGAAATATTATTGTTATATGCGAGAGATTTACGCACTTAACTGTCATGTATTTTATTCACATGGGAATCATATCAAACCGGGCCCTGACCCGTATCTATATGTCTTTGTTTCTACACATATTATTGCCGTTACAGGTGCTCTACCGCATGGACACCCGTATTTACATTTCCATTCCGGTTGTCATAGAGCTACAGTATATTGTGGATGTTGTAGGTTATTGGTATTAGACGCTTCTTTCCATTGTACTTTAGTTAAGTTCAGTTTATTTATTCGGGCGTGTTTGCCCAAGCGTTGCATTCATTTACTATATTGTAAATATTGAAATGTAATACTTAGTGTAACTATTTGTATTAGTCTGTGCACCGACAGCTTATTCGGTGATTATTTATGGAATAGTCATTTTTATTATCGATTTTTGATATCCACTGTTTTCGCAAATGGGATTGTCTAAGTGTTTTCTTTTATTTACAAAATTTTCTTTTATTGACAATCCGTTTTCTAAAATGATTGGTGGTTATCTCGTACTATTATTTTAATCGACAGTGATGCTGAGAATGGATCATCTATGATTCCTATGATTATTACAGTATTGGGCTGGCCACCTATTATTTTAGTAGGCGGGTTGTCACAGATGGTATCAGAGCATTAGGTTCTAGAGTCCTTGGGAATATGTGCGGATGTATTTTGCTTTCAGCGTTACTTATGATTTGATATAGAACCCTAAGATTAAGATCGTTGATTTCTTTGGTGAGAACTCGTTCTCCTGCTATGATATGAGAACCCCAAAAATCTTTTGCGTGTTCGTGTGAGACTGGTAAGTCGTTAGATGAAGGGCATCATGGAAGGACGTTATGAAGGCGTTATGAGAATGGATTTTAAGAGCTGCGAACTGTAGTCAGGGATGAGGACTGCTTTAGAGGTCGCTTCCCTTGTAGCATTATCTTATATTGCTACCGTGACTACTAAGTACAGTGGTTATAGTTTTCCAAGTACCGCTGTCGGTAGAGGGTGATACTAAGTTTGGGACTCCAAGTGATTTTAAGTTGAAGATAAGAGGTCCTTAGTGAGGACCACCTGTTGAAGTTAAGTTAGATAGAGGAGGTGTAATCTCGTTTGGTAAGAATATAAGGCCCGAGAGTTTGGCCTAGAGTTGGGCATAGAAGTGCCCAGGTGCGAAGATCGGAAGGAAAATCTTCCAACCATTTGGAGTAAGGTTAAAATGGCGGAATAGGTAGTCGCCTTATATTGATGGAGTAGGAGGTTTTGGCTCATAGGGAAACTCGTTAGAAATTTTAGATGACAAGTTTCTCTATGGTGCTGGGAATGATGAGAAAATAAATTCTCAAGTATTCATGCGAGGTTCGGGTAAAGGCCAACAGTGAATTAAGGGTGTCACGATTTGGGAAATCGTGCACCAAAATAAGATTGGTATGAAGAGGAAGGAGCCCTTTGATAGAAAGATCGGCTCACAAGTAAGTGTTGTTAACATTTTAGGAGAAGCGGTGTTCATGAGACCCCATCGGTGGACATCCACCCGGGGAAGACTCGTTGAACTAAGGTCGGGGAGGCTAGTAGAATGTCCCCTTTATAGGAGAAGTTAAGCGAACTATGCGAGAAATCACTAGAGTAGCTAGAGATAGAAGTTGTTTATGTCGGTTCAGACTAGAATTATACGTCTAGGAACCTTTTAGTAATGGCCAAAGAGATTGGCAAGTATGTCAGCGGGAATTTCCACCGTAGTTGAAGGTGGGATGTTCCTTATGTTAAAATGGAATAGTATTATATTTACCTTAGATTCGGGTGTGTATATTGAGCTTGTTTTAGTATATCTATATAGCTTCCATTATAGGGAAGCTCTATCTTTTCTTTCACTCGTTATGGGGCGAGTGATGATATGTGTGGTATGTCCCGCTTGTATTATATGTAATATACGAGTAGAGATATTCTTGGATTGGTTGGTGTGATAGAAAGTGAACAAATCGTGGGGCTATCCTATTTCTAGTTCTAGGGAGGACTAGTTGTTCTATAATATCTCTCCTGGATACAGGTTGAGACTTTATGGAGGTGGTTTACGGTATGTAGATAGTTTTCATTTTCATTTTATTTTGCTTTGTTTGTTTTGTTTTATTATTTGCTTGCTTTGCTTATGTATGCTATTGCCTTATCTCCACGACTAGCAAGTTAAGGGTATTGTGTGGAGGGGTTCCTTATTTGGATTTCGCTTTTGCGAGACGCTCCACGCATGAACCCTAACGAAGTTGGAAGTGGAAAGATGTGCATTTTTTCCTTTCTTTTCTTTCTTTCCTTTCTTTATGTTGGTTAAGTGCTAGGTTGGAAAGTTTAGCCAAGAATCACGTACAGGAGTGATTAGAGGGCTAAGTTAAAGTGCGTGATATGAGCACTGTGATAGTTTTTCCTCTGATCGATGTGGGGAAGACTAAGATATGAAAGTCGAATTTAGACTTATGATTATGCCTTAATGAGAAGGTCATCTATAAAAGATGTATGTATGTATATTGGGATAAGGTAATTTTAGCGTCTTACAGAAAGTAAACGCTCGATCAGTTAAGTTTTTCATTTTTCTGTTGAATTGGTAAGACTTAGAGTTAGGGTTTTTAGCAATCCCGATCATGTGTCTTCGACCGTTACTTCTCAATGACCGACGATGCGAGGTAGTAGTGTAACGGGAGGGTTCCTTGTTTGGATTTCGCCTCGGTGAGACGTCCCACGCATGAAACTGAGCTAATGTCGGGAGTTGGGAAAGGTCTTGGGCACTAGGGATCTAGTTAGAATTTTACGTATACGACTAGACTAGGCTAGATAGATTGACTTTAGGATTATAAGGATGTAAGGCCTTTAGGGCATGTAATGTGGTTTTAGGAAGGTGATAGGGAGTTGACCATAATAGGGTTGTGGGTTAACTCTAAGTGGGCTTTGGTCCCTAGAACGACGAAGAGGTTTAGGATCTTGGGTGATTCGGAATGTTAGGCCGTAGAAGGAGGGGCCTTTCTTAGATAGAGCATTACGTCGGTAACCTATCTTTAGAGGAGTTGAAGTATGAATTGACTTTTACTCCTGCACTCGTGCTGTTAAGATCAGGAGTGGATTTGATAAACGAGTCCTTGCCAGGAACGGGAAGTATTAATGCTAGCGCATGAACCCATTGTTTATGCATCTCACAGACTTAAATTCGGTAAGAAATATTAATTCCCCGCTCGATTTATAGCTCATAGCGGTAGTATTAGCCTTAAGGAACAAAGGCACTACTTCCTGGGCAGGGATTTGGTCTTTTCACGAGCAAGAAGCTGAAGTTTGTGAGGGACTATCGATGGAATACTCCCCTTTCGCTAAGGAAATGCGGATGGGTTAGTAAATGCTCCGAGTAGAGAACCGTCGGAGAGATTAGGTAGGCACGGGATGCCAAGTAGAACGAACTTCACCGAGGGGACGCTATAGTAAGAGCACTTGTGTCCGTGATTGACCGACTGACCTACTAGTGTGAAGAGACTAGTGGTGGGACGAGGAAGGACGAAAATAATAGTTTGTAGGGATTGAAATCTCCGTACAATTGTTCGGATCATTTCTTGTAAGTAGAGTACCGGGATGTACAAGTATCTCCTTTCGTAGTAGAAAGGTAGGATCGATAGTTTTAGAGGAACGATTAGGTGCTATGTTAGAACAAGAAAAAGGTAGACTAAGATCGAATTATGATGACCTTAGTTCGAGCAAAATAGGAATGCCACTTTTTAACCAGGGGTTTACTAGGAATGATAGAACGGTAGTTTATAGTGGTATACCCTTATGTGGTTATACTATATGCCTAAATTTTGAGGGCAAAATTCCCTTCTAAGGGGGGGATTATGTAACAACCCAGGTTTTTGAGCGCCTATTTTATATTATTTCGCCCGATGTGCTAATACTCTAAAATAGGGGAAGTTGGAGTAAATATTATTCCCTTGAGATTTAGGGATAATACTTACTATGTTTTGTCTATTTACCGTATGAGAAGGTAAATGGCATTATATTGTGATATATTGCGTCGTTATATGTAAAACGACGGTTATGGTTCACGATTGAATTGAGGTATAATTAATAAAGTAAAATAAGAGTTGGAACATAAAATTGTTCACACTTTCCCGAATGCTAAAATAGGGGGTGTGGTTGTTTTTAGAATAGTCGAGATAGTCGAAATAAGTTCCATGTTGTGTTTTTGGGTTTCGGCCACTTTCGACGCGTTTTGGCTCAATTATGCAGATACGAGTCATTTTAATGGTGTATTAGCAATTAAAAGAGGGCAATTGTGTTTTAAGACCCGTTTAAGTCCCCCCACCCCTTTTCTTTCTTCATTTTGTGAGAGAAGCCAAAGGAGAGAAAGAGAGAGAGGAAAGATAGCTTGGGAGAAAGGAGAGAAAATGGAGATTTGAGGCCGAAATCCGTTGCTACCGGAGTTGAATCCGAGACTACAAACTCAAGGCAAGTTTCTTACTTTCTAGATGTTGATTTAATGTGATAAATTGCATGTTTAGTTAAGTTTTGGAGATTTAAACCATATATTGTTTTTGTTGATTTTGATGATTAAACCCTTAATTCTTAGTTTTAATTTGATTTGAGGATAAATTAGTAGTTAGTAATGGTGTAGAAATGATTTGGGTTGAATTTTTGTTTTTGATGTTGGGCAAAATCAAGGGGTTTGAGGGTTTTGGGATTTTAGGGTTCAAACAACCCGTAACCCATACTTGGAAATTCTGCAGGATTGAATCGATTTACCCCTAGCGAATCGATTCGGCAATAGGGAAAGTTACAGGGCTGAATAGGGCGAATCGATTCGGACTTACCGAATCGATTCGGGGTTATGCAGAATGCCAGGGTCTTCTTGACCGAATCCATTCGGACCTACCGAATCGATTCGCTTTTGGGGACCGAATCGATTCGAACAGGGCGTATCGATTCGGAAGTCCTGCATTTTGGGATGTTTTTCTAGTTTAGTTTTGGTTCTTTTCTTTTAGGCTTGGAGTTTAGAAACCTTCCTTTGGGAAGTAATTAAGAGTCCTAGAGGGTGGTTTTGGGTAGACTAATGCCCTAGGATTAAATGGGATATTTAGGCTTACCCCGAGGGCTAGTTTGCGTAGGTAGATATCCGAATGATTTAGGAGATTAACCTAGAGATAAATTGGAGATAAAATGTTAAGGTTAAGACAATTGGGAGACTCTCCTTGAGGGAGATTCAATTTAATGGTTTAAAATATTATATTGAAGTCTTAGAGACTAATTTGGGGTTTATGGCACTTCGGGTCTTAAGTCATTAATAAAATATGACATTAAGAATAAGAAATGGTACTAATAAATAAGTACAAATGATTTTGACAATGTAAAATTGGATGTTTTCAAAAGGAAAAAGTAATGGTTTTCATAAATGTTAATGGATGGATACACACCTCTCTAAATCGCTATTTTAAGGGAAGTTCGCGCGTTGTAGTGAAGCCCCTGACAAATTAACGCAGGGTGGATATAGTCCCTAAGCCATGTGAGCATTTGTGTTGTATATTTTCTGCGATGGGTAGGAGATTTCGGGTGTGGTCTTGACTATCCCGCAGGCACATGGACGCTTCCCGATGTTTCGATAGGATCCCCGGTTGTCTAAATGATAGGCCCTGGAAGATGATAGCCATTTAGGGGCGCGCACAGTGGGAAAACCCGGACGGGCGGTCTTAGAATCGTTATATATATATATATATATATATATATATATATATATATATATATATATATATATATATATATATATATATATATATGATTATAACTATTCTAAATCAAGTTGGACTTGATGTATGATGGTGCCAAAAAGAGCACAATGAAAATGCCATAAAGAGCATGAAAAAGTGCCATAAAGAGCACGATGAAAATGCCACAAAGTGCATATGATGATAATTATATTCCTGATAAGGAAGATATTTTACACCATGTATAGTTGAAATGAAATGCCACAAAGAGCATAAAAAAAACTATGATTATATTTCCTGATAAGGAATGTGATTATGAAATGAAATTGTATACGATGAAATTTATTGGTAAACATTTGATAAAATGTTGTACCATTTATATATTCCTAAAGAATAAATGGGAATTTTGTTTTGATGGTGAATGGATATAATTATATATCCTTGAGTAGTTGTAGATGAGACCTCTCACATATATATTATATACATAATATTGTGCTAAGGGTCTAATGTATCTCGACGATCAACCTTGCCTAGTAGTAGTGTATCTGGGGGGTTCCTTATTTGGATTTATCTTTGAGAGACACCTCACGCACGAATAAGGGCATAGTGTTGTGACTGGGGAGAAATTTTCCCTTAGTACTTGAATTAATTAGGACAGGGTCTAATGTATCTCGACGATCAACCTCGCCTTGTAATAGTGTATCGGGGGGGTTCCTTGTTTGGATTTCGCTTTGCGAGACACCCCACGCACGAATAAGGGCATAGTGTTGAGACTGGGGAGAAGTTAGCCTTCTGTTCTTTCTTTAACCTGAGCATCATTTATATTACGCTAGGTTGCTTTTAGACTGAGAGGTGAGAAATATTATTGTTATATGCGAGAGAATTACGCACTTAACTGTCATGTATTTTATTCAGATGGGAATCATATCAAACCGGGCCCTGACCCGTATCTATATGTCTTTGTTTTTGCACATATTATTGCCGTTACAGGTGCTCTACCGCATGGACACCCGTATTTACATTTCCATTCCGATTGTCATGGAGCTACATCATATTGCAGATGTTGTAGGTTATTGGTATTAGACGCTTCTTTCCATTGTACTTTAGTTAAGTCAGTTTATTTATTCAGGCGTGTTTGCTCAAGCGTTGCACTCATTTACTATATTGTAAATATTGAAATGTAATACTCGATGTAACTATTTGTATTAGTCTGTGCACCGACAGCTTATTCGGTGATAATTTATGGAATAGTCATTTTTCATTATCGATTTTTGATATCCACCGTTTTCGCAAATGGGATTGTCTAAGTGTTTTCTTTTATTTACAAAATTTTCTTTTATTGATAATCCGTTTTCTAAAATGATTGGTGGTTATCTCGTACAATTATTTTAATCGACAGTGATGCTGAGAATGGACCATCTATGATTCCTGTGATTATTAGAGTATTGGGTTGGCCACCTATTATTTTAGTAGGTGGGTTGTCTCACAAATCACTGCACGTATTCCATTCATTCATAAATATTACTAGCTGTCGAGGTGAAGGAATCAATTGGAGACGAAGGGGAGATGGCGCGACAACTATGTGTAATAAATCGTGGCTATCAATGTTCACCTTACATGGATACAAAATCTCACAAGAATATCAATTTTCATCCTACGTGGATACCCTACATGAGTTGGACTTATAGAGATTACTTCTTGTCCAATTTTATTCCCAGGATAATTCAAAGGTTATGAATGAAAACGTTCGCTCTTTCCCTAAAAAAATTTATTTTATAAATTATTTTTTTATTTTTTATAAATTACGTACAATATTTTTTAAAATAAAAACAGTTTTTTATTTTTTTTAAAAGTTTTTTTTAAATTTTAAAAAAATTATTCTAACTTTTTTATAAAAAAAAGTTGTTTTTCAACTAAAATAAAACCTGTTAACCATGAACATAAACTTCTTTACACTGTTAAATAATGTTTTTAACTGTTTAAAAACAATTTTTAATAAGAAACTGTTTTTAAAGGGTTTTTTATACATAAAAGAAATGGTTTATTAACTTTTGATCTAAAAAAATGTTTTAAAATAACCGATTTTAACTTTTTTTAGGAGCTTTATGAAATTAAGAAATTGTTTTAAAGTTAAAAAAATATCTTAATTATTTAATATAAAAATATTCAATTAATATGAAAAATACCACGTGGCATCTCAATTCCCTTACAACATATCTATCATGTGTAAGCTTTGCTCGGAGGCTTTTCTCATTCTTCCTGTCCCTTTGGTTTCTCCACCTGTTTGTTTCCTTTTCAATTTTTTTAACAAATTACATACAATATCTTTTCAAATAACTTATGCAAAGTACTTTTTAAACTACGTACCGTATTTGTAACCACGTATACATAATTATTTTATTATTTTCATAAATTATGTACAATATTTTTTAAAATAAGAAACAGTTTTTTATTTTTTAACATTTTTTATATATAACATTTTTAACATCCCACAAAACGCCATGTGGCACCACAATTTTTCATTAAACTTTGTTATGCAGTAATTATATCTCTCCTCTTTAGTTCATCTCTCTTCCAGTTCTTCTTCCTTATTCACTCTTCAAATACAACCCTTTTGTTTTCTAAATTGTTTCATCTGCAATAAAATTACACCCTTTCATTTCTTTAGTAACAAACCCTTTATCTCCATCTGTTGAAGTCCAAAGGACCATTTATGTTCTTCCACCTTATAAATCATTCACCTATAAAAGTTAAACAACAACCCTACACCCTTTCATTTATTTTATAACAAACCCTTTATCTCCCTTTGTTGAAGTCCAAAGGACTGTTTCTGTTCTACCACCTTATAAATCATCCGCCCATCAATGTAAAATAACACCCCTATTTTGTAAATTGTGGTGCGTTCAAGAGACAAACGATTTCTATTGTCGGTAAATTCTCCGATTGAAAATGGAAGCAACTAAGGACCCACCGGCGATTGCTGTGGAAGGTGAGTTTACACGGGTCTGATGTGTGGTTATTTATAACATTTTTAGATGCATCAACCAGTTGTGATAGTTAAGGTGGCTAAAGGATGGTTTGAATTGGGTTTATGACCCATGTTATTTATAACATGGGTCAGTCAGAGCTTTGTTTTGGAGAGCTTGGGTCTGATTATCGTCGGGATCGAGTTTCCGCCTTTGAAGGTGGTCGGTAGGAGATAGATTTGGTTTGAGGATGATTGAAATCGGTTTTGGGGTCAGCGGTGTGGGTTTTGATTTGGTTTGTAGGTGTTGGATTTTGTGCTCAACCATTCTCCATTTTTTTTATCAAATGCTCCACGTGAGCATCATTTGTGTATATATAAAAATAAGTCATTCCATATAGTTCATTATTAGGATTTTAATTTCAAATTTTCTTTAAAAAATATGTAATAATATTGCGAAGGTGATTGTTAGTAGAAATACTCTAATTTTTTTTAATGATGTAGGGAAAATATATACAATACTTTATTTTAATGGTTTTAAAATTGACGTTTCAATGCTATGACTTTGAGTATTTCAAAATATATGCTTGATTTGGTTTTAAGTGTTTTGGATTTTTAGATCTAGGTATATACAAGAATGAGTTTCGATTATTTAGTTTTTTTGGCTTTAATTTAATCTCTTAAGATTTGTGGAGCTTCACTCCCATTTATTTTTGAAAATATATTAAGTTTCATATCCATCTCAAACCGCCCATAACTGCTATGTGAATACCCCGCTTTTTTTTCCCCGAGAATACACTTATCCCATATATGTTACAATATGACCAATAATAAAAAAAAAATAAAGACATGAGAGTGGATACAAATGAATCTTTAAAAATGAGACTAAATGCTTAAGATCCCTTAATTATTTGTGACATTATTATTTTCACCAAAATACCCTCAAATGTGATAATGTTCATAGCCCAATGTTTTCGGGTAAAAAGAAAAATATGAGGTTCATTTTAAGTTTGTGCCCATGTTAGTTATTGTCTATGGATCTCTTTTTAATTAACAGTTTATTATGCTTTTTTATGGCACCTTATGCACATTTTTATCTTTTTGAATATTGTTAATATCATTTGCCTTTATTTGCATTAATAATCCAATTTTTGTCTTAGTGCTATATATGTTTCAAAAAGAAAAAAAAGTTCTTGAGTTGCCGAGTATATATAATATGTACTATGTTTGACTCTATATATAATCGAAGGCGCTATTTGAGATTGACTATTTCTGCAAATTTTCAAGTATACATGAAATAATATAGTCATTTTACAAGAAAATAGTTGATATAGCAGTTGAAGTTAAAGAACCGTGCTTTTGAGTTCTTTTTATTTTTTATTTTTTTACCACGAAATGGTCGTACAATTTAATTTGTTATCATAATTCGTTCATGATAATCAGTTAAAGACTAATAAGGATTGAGAGAGTATATTACATAGGTGTGCTTAATTTCATTGAATGAAATTGAATCTTGGGCTCATTTTCATTTACATAATGTTCTATTTATTTTTTTTTATCATTTTTAATATCATAATATGTGTAATCACTTAAGTTAGGAATTAAATAAATATGTTAATATCAAATATATATATATATATATATATATATATATATATATCGTATGCGCATCGCGCGGGTTTACAACTAGTGTTATATATAACACAAGAGCTCAATATAATAAAAAGAAAGAGGATTGCCTCCTTGCCACTCGTAATAATAAATTTTCGTATTTCTTGGTTCTGTTCCTTTTCCTCACTCAAAACAGGTAAGTACATGTCAATTTCATGTACTGCATCTTCTTTGTTCATCAAATATTTGAATTAATTTTTTTTAAAATCAACAGAGTTGGTTCTTATTTTGTTTGTTTTTGGTCCTTTACTACTTATTAGAATGCTTTATGCTTGTTCTTCGTTGTAATTTATATGTATGAATGAACCAGCTTAACTTCTTATTAGGTCTATAAAAATATAGAATTTATAGGTTAGTTATCAATTATTAAAGGATCAAATACCAAAAAGTCCCTCAAACATTTTTTAATGCACATTTAGTCCAACCCTTTTATTTTGTACCAAAAAGTCCCTTATTCTCTTATCTTTAAAGGTCCGCCCGGTATGGTAAAACTTTTTTGGCTTGGTGAAGGACTTTTTGGCGCAAAATAAAAAGGCTTCGAATAAACGTGTATTAAAAAAGTTCAAGGAACTATTTGCATACGTGCGCGTGTGTATTGATATTAGATTTAATGTTGTTTTATGAACAAACCCAATCCAAACTTATATGTTGTTTTATCCCCTCTTTCCTTCATCTAATTCCTTTTTTTTTCAAGAATGGATTATGAACAACTTACCTTTTCAGGGATGGAGAATCAGTATTGTAAGGACATTTTTGTCCATTATCAATTTATATGTCGTACGCCGTTACACCGTTGAAGAAACTCAAGATCGCATCTACAACAACGGATCCGAATATCAAAGTATCTTCAACATCATAGCCTCTGCAAGAATGAACTTGGTAAAATTTTGTTTTTACGTTCCTTAAAGTTCATATTTAGTATTGGGAAAATTTTATAAAATGTTTTTTATAAAAATAAGAAGTAAGTTTTTTAAAGCAAAATGAGGCTTTTTAAAGGATTTTATTTTTCTGGGAAAACCGGACCGGTCCGCCCCCTACCGGACCGATCCGCAACCGGAACGGTCTGCCTCTCAACCGGACCGATCCGCTTGCTGCAGATCCAGTATACCCCAGACCGCAAGCGAACCGATGAAGGCCAAAAATAAAAGAACCGATCCGCTTGACCGGACCGATCCGCCTCAGAACCGGACCGGTCCGACTGGGATATATTCGGCCAGATTCGCTGCAGATTTTTTAGGCTCAAAGTTTTCCTATTTAAAGCCAACTTCGGGGAGTTATTTTTTAAGACTTTTAAAGAAGATTTTCAGAGTCCTAAATACTCTAAGTCTTCACCTTTTTGATGTGCAAAACATCTTTTTGATTCACACAAAAATCCCAATTACTTTTGTGAATCTTTTGGAACCCTAGAACACAAGCTTTGCTATTGTTCAACCCTTGTGGAGAAGCCGTTCTCTTCTTCATTGCTGCCCTCCTGGAAAGGGAAAATTCCAGCCGCCGACATAGGAACCGACACCTGCGGGTATTTCTGTGTCACACACTTGTGGAGAAGCCGTTTCTCTTCTTCATTGCAGCCCACCTGGAAAGGGATATTTCCAGCCGCCGACTACAGAATCCGATACCTGAGGGTAATTCTTAGTCACTGTATTTTCATTGTAATCCGATTGTAAGCCATTTTCTTACAAATTATAGTGAAAATAAAAGGTTTTGCCCCTTTGGGGGATTTTTCTTGAAATTGTTTGTTTTTATCCTGCATGCTATATTTTATTTGATAAATCATCTAGATGCATGTCTTAGGGTTTTAACTAAAATTTGGGATTAATTAAAATTGGTTTTTTATTTGAGAAGTCGCAATATTTCCGCTGTAGCTGTACTCTCAAATTGGTATCAGAGCGGGTTACGCTAATTTATCGCGTGATCCTGATTTTTCAAGGACTTATACTTTCTAATACAATTTGTCTACTCACGTCTTCAAATTGGTATCAGAGCGGGTTACGCTAATTTATCGCGTGATCCTGATTTTTTCAAGGACTTATACTTTCTGATACAATTTGTGTACTCACGTCTACAAATTGGTATCAGAGCCTGTTGCACTAAGTTATTGTGTTTTGATCCTGATTTTGCACAAAAATGGCTTTTGATGGTTTTGATGATCTTTGATGTCAAATTTTTGAAAAAATTAATTGGAAAATTCACACGAACTCTTGTTTTAAATCTTCTGTTGAAAACGAATCTGAGAGGTGTCCTTGTTGTGAGGGTGTTGGTCACACGTTACATGAGTGTACCACAAATTTAAAGAAGAAATTGAATAAACCGATTTCTCATGTTTCTACCCTTAGTGATTGTGATTCGGAAGAAGAAGTTTTTTATGCTTCTAGGCGAGAGTTTCCCATCCATGTGATTAGTGATAGTGAAGGTGATGGAAGTGTGGAGGAAAGTGAGGAGGAAAGTGTAGATGAGCATGACTTGCAAACTGCTTTCAATGAACTTTATGCTGAAACTTTGAAAACAAAGAAAGAAAATTTGAAATTGAAAGCTCAATTGAAAGAGTGTGCCATAAAAAATAATGATTTTTTAGTTGAAGAACTTAGGGCTCATGTGAAAATTTTGAAAGAGAAGCTTGAGTATGTCGAGGGTGAGAGAGATAGTCTTAGAGGGTTGATGGAGACTATGAAAAAGGATCTTTTAGAGTTTGAGGATTCTAAACGAGTACTTGAATCTAGGATAGGTGAACTTGAGGTGAAATTGAAAGATTCAAGTAAAGTGAAATTTAATTTGGAGTCTAGGTCTGAAAAACTTGATAAGATTTTAGGCACAGTCGAGATCAAAACGGATAGGGGTGGGATTGGTCTTGAAAAATATGTTGAAACCATTCCCACATGTGTGAGAGAGACTCCTAGGATTGTTAAGAAAGAGGCACCTAAGTTTGTTAAAAAGGCGCCCCATAGGAACACCGTGAGAGAGCCTCCTAGGATCATTAGGAGAGATCCACCTAAGCAAATTCAGAAAGCGCCACCTAGGAATTTGAGGAGTGGGCCACCTTTAGGTAACACACACCGCCCGATTTACACTTGCACACATTGCGGTAGGCAAGGTCATCTTAGGCGATTTTGTTACAAGCTTTTAAATGGACCCAGGATGGTCAATGAAAGAATAAATTCGATTCCCAAAACCCCCACACTTCGTTACAAATCTATTTGGGTTAGAAAATCGGATTTAGAGGCTTATGGTTTATTTGTCCACGATTCCCGTTTGCTTGCACGTAATTCACCCCATGTGAAATCTTTTGGTTGATTGTGATTGCAGGTTTGTCATACACTAGTTGTGGTTTCATGTTATATTTTTACTAGTGTGATGACTTGTACTTTTTGTATAAATTCTTGTTTTTGAATTTTGTTTTTGAAAAATACAAAAAGATTTTATTTTGATAAAATTTTTGAAAAATCCAAAAAGATTTTTGTTTTTTGTTTACACCGTTTATGGATGAACACTTTGGATGACCGAGTCACAACATCATTCCATTATTTTCATGTGACTATTTGATAGTGTTTTGAGACAATAGGTCAATTCATCCATGTGCTTTATAATGTTTGGAGTCATTAAGATGTAATTAAGTGTTACTTCCTACATATTTGACTCATGTTTCCTTTAATGCACACATGCACGGATTTGTTTGATTATTGTGCTTGTCTTATCACATGTTGGTTGGGTGTTTTCACTTCAATTCTGTCCTTAAAACGAACCAAGCGCGATAAATTTTGATAAGGAAATTGTGCATATTAAAACCGTTTTGTGAGTTTGTGTGGTTTGTTTGATAACGGGGAGGGGCTGCGAAAGGTACCTTTGCGCAAAAGCCACCGTTAAAAAGGACCTAAAAAATTGAGGAATTTTATTATCCGAGGTCCAAAGAGGTTAAAAGAGCCCGAAAAAATTAAAAGGCAATAAAAAGATATTCATGCCAAAATATGGGCCATTTAGGTTTTTGCACCAATTCTCCAAAGTTTGAGAATTTAGATTACCTCTAAAAGAATATATATATGAGGGAGTTTGGTTGGAGAATTAAAACGGGTTTGCACGTCCTTGAAATTCTTAAAAATGCGCTACATAGTTTTGGACGTTATTGGTGTGGAAATCACTTTGACTTCGATTTGTTGATTTGCATAAGACGATGTCATCTAAATTCAACAATTTTTTCACCTAAGGATACTTTTGATGTTCATTCGTTAGGGGTACACATATGCATCGTGCACATATGATTGATTGAGTTGATTTACCTATCGAATGTGTTCACACCCATTCATTCCATTTCCATGACTTGGTTGTTTGAGTCTAAATCCATGGTGTGATTTTTCTATTATATTTGTTCATATTGGTATCCTATCTTTGTATGAAAAATTTTGAAATATTCAAAAATAGTTTCTGTTTTTTTTGTGTACCGTGACACCCCGATTTTGCTTATTTGATTCATTCTTCTCATTTGTCTATTTGGGGACATCATAAAAAGTGGGAGAAAGAATTATCATATTATGGGGGAGTTTGAATTTTGGGGGAGTTTTTGAGATATAGCTTATGTTTTTATCATATATTGGTATCCATGTTTATCTCATTTCAAACTCGATATGTCACGTGGTATTTGCTTTGTCTCATGTGTGTAGGTATAAAGATTGAAGATCAATATGTTGCACACCCTGATGAGAAAAGCTTTGAGATTTGATGATTGTTGAAGATTGAAGAACAAACGATGAAGATTTATACCTTTGTATCTTTCCATCTTTAGGGTTCATGGGAGGGTAGATTTGTATAGGTCATTAGTTGATAATTCGGATTTTTTATGTATGTACCGGCATAGACATAGGGGGAGATTTGTAAGGACATTTTTGTCCATTATCAATTTATATGTCGTACGCCGTTACACCGTTGAAGAAACTCAAGATCGCATCTACAACAACGGATCCGAATATCAAAGTATCTTCAACATCATAGCCTCTGCAAGAATGAACTTGGTAAAATTTTGTTTTTACGTTCCTTAAAGTTCATATTTAGTATTGGGAAATTTTTATAAAATGTTTTTTATAAAAATAAGAAGTAAGTTTTTTAAAGCAAAATGAGGCTTTTTAAAGGATTTTATTTTTCTGGGAAAACCGGACCGGTCCGCCCCCTATCGGACCGATCCGCAACCGGAACGGTCTGCCTCTCAACCGGACCGATCCGCTTGCTGCAGATCCAGTATACCCCGGACCGCAAGCGAACCGATGAAGGCCAAAAATAAAAGAACCGATCCGCTTGACCGGACCGATCCGCCTCAGAACCGGACCGGTCCGACTGGGATATATTCGGCCAGATTCGCTGCAGATTTTTTAGGCTCAAAGTTTTCCTATTTAAAGCCAACTTCGGGGAGTTATTTTTTAAGACTTTTAAAGACGATTTTCAAAGTCCTAAATACTCTAAGTCTTCACCTTTTTGATGTGCAAAACATCTTTTTGATTCACACAAAAATCCCAATTACTTTTGTGAATCTTTTGGAACCCTAGAACACAAGCTTTGCTATTGTTCAACCCTTGTGGAGAAGCCGTTCTCTTCTTCATTGCTGCCCTCCTGGAAAGGGAAAATTCCAGCCGCCGACATAGGAACCGACACCTGCGGGTATTTCTGTGTCACACACTTGTGGAGAAGCCGTTTCTCTTCTTCATTGCAGCCCACCTGGAAAGGGATATTTCCAGCCGCCGACTACAGAATCCGATACCTGAGGGTAATTCTTAGTCACTGTATTTTCATTGTAATCCGATTGTAAGCCGTTTTCTTACAAATTATAGTGAAAATAAAAGGTTTTGCCCCTTTGGGGGATTTTTCCTGAAATTGTTTGTTTTTATCCTGCATGCTATATTTTATTTGATAAATCATCTAGATGCATGTCTTAGGGTTTTAACTAAAATTTGGGATTAATTAAAATTGGTTTTTTATTTGAGAAGTCGCAATATTTCCGCTGTAGCTGTACTCTCAAGTATGACTTTGATTGGTTATATTTAGAAGAAAAATCCCCAGGGTAATCTCATATTTACTAAAGCTCTTTAGTTTTGTCTCCATTATGTACAAACTAACCTTATATGTTGTGTACATTCTTTAGTTTTGTCTCCATTCTGTACAAACTAACCTTATATGTTGTGTACATTTTTTCTTTTGTACCGAAAATTGGAGGAGTACTCAACAGTCGCTAATAACTTGGATTATAGTCCTTTCGGTGATCCTTTCAACTTTGATCAATACCTATTTCCACAACAAAATAATCAAATTCCCTTTGATTATGATCAACATCAATTTTCACAACTAAATCATCAAATTCTCGTTGATTATGATCAATACAAATTTTTGCAACAAAATAATCAAAATCAGTACCAATTTTCACAACAAGACAATTTCATTCCCCAATTGGAATTCACTGATTTCGAGAATATCGGTACGGGTGATTTGCGTAGCTTGTGGGATGATGATTTTTCATCTATTAGTCAAGACCTTATTCTTGATGCCAAGCAAGAACTGTTGATGGATACTGAAATTTTGGGCTATTTTACTGATGAAGGAACTTATATGATTGATCCTAAAAACTATATTATTTCAAACACAAACTAAAATCAAAGTCGACAAAACAAAAGATCGAGAATGTCTCCATTAGAACTGCATGAGATCCAAAAGTGTTTTAATGTTCCAATAACTCAAGCAGCCAAAGAATTGAAGGTGGGATCGACCACGTTGAAGAAAAGATGTAGAAAGCTGAATATTATGAGGTGGCCTTATAGGAAGATCAAGAGTATGAAGTCTCTCATTGATAATGTTAAGGTATTATCCTGCCTGCATGTTAAGATTCTTTCGAAATGTCATTAGATACATTATTATTTTTCATTCATTTCCTTTCTCTCTAATAAAAGTTTACCGAATATATGTTTTTGGAAGTCATTTTAATTTATTGTGTTTTTTTTACTTTACCCCCCCCCCCCCCCAAGAAATGTAGCAATGACATAGCCATCCGCTTTTTAGAAAAATAGACATAAACATCGTATGCATAAGGTACAAGAAAGTCAATACACATGTGGGTGGTCAAGTCTAATCTATGAAAAATAGAGGGGTAATATCTAATTATAGCATTATTGTACGACATGTTTTATTAGTATAATTATTTTGTTTTAAATTACAATTTTAGGAGATGGGATTAACTAACGAGGTAGAGATGCTAGAAGAGAACAAAAGAATGATGGAGAAGCTACCCGATTTTGGAATGAGAGAGAAAATAAAAAAACTCAGGCAAGCTTGCTTCAAGACCAACTGCAAAAAGAGAAGGCTCCTTGCTGACTATTGATACTGTTTCTTCTCTAATGGCTTGGTAATTTGGGTTTATATTTGGTTTTGAACTTTGTAATGTTATTTCTAGTTTTATTTTGACACTTTAATAACCTTTTGGAATCTTGTTTTCTTAGATATTGTAGTGCCTAAAGCATTACAACCAAATATAAGTTTAAATAAAGTACGGTTTTAATTTTATTTTTACGTGCCTTAAAGTGAATTTATGTGCCTTGTCATGGAAGTTAATAATTAACCTTGAATCGAGCTTCTTTCTTACTGCAAAATCAATCATTATGTAATGAGAAACATCGATGCATATGAGATTCTTATATATATATATATATATATATATATATATATATATATATATATATATATATATTTGACAAGATAAGAAAAAAATTTAAACATAAATTATGTTAAAAAAAATAAAACAAAAATTTTCAATAGTCTATATAAAGTAACATATACGTTAAATCATTACTTTAGCAAAACAGTGTAAATTCCAAATAAATCATTCAATATGTATTGTATGTAAAATACGGTAAGCTGGATCATCCAAGATAATAGCTTCTCTGTCTTATATATTAGAATCATTACATTAGTAAAACATCGGTAAGTTATAAATAAACCATTCAATATATATTATATCTATAGGTAACTGTAAAATACGTCCAGCAGGATCATCAAAGATTAAAGCTTCTCTGGCTTATATAGGAATTGACATCAATGTTAGCCAATTAAAGACCATGCTCACACTGTGGGGAGAAAATTCTAAAATATAATAATAAGGAACATAACTGTTAAGTCCAAACAAAAACACACAAAAAAAATTCACTCTTACCATTTTTTTATACGATTTCTTTTACAAATTGATGTGGTAAGTTATATTAGAACTTTTTATTTTTAAAGTCTTAAGCAGTCGGGCAAATTTTTTATTTTTATTTTTTATTTTCATAGATTTGATTAAATTACAACATTACTCTTTTTCTTAATGCATGAATATGACTTGCATGACAAGAAATGTCTTTACGTGTTGTTATGTGTGTTAATATATACGTTTGTAACTCATTACAACATAATTAGAATTTGATTTTTTATATACGTCTGTTCATTATATATATAAATATATATACACTCGTGTTAGCATTAAAGACCTTTGTAAAATGCATCCATCTATTCATCCCTTTAATTTATATTCTAACAATCTTTTGTACGAAATCCTATTTATCTCCCCATAAATTTATACCCTTTATTCCCTTGTCTCTCTCTCATATTTGTACAATATTTATGATACAAATAGTTTCTCTTGGCTTTTATAGTGTTGGAAAATATCGTATTTGTATATCTTCTTTTGTATTTGTTCACCAACATTTCATGCAAAGTTTAGCAAAAACTACATAAATATTTGTAAATAACAATTTGTCAAATTTATCACAAATAAGTGTATGAAATTTCAACCTCTGTAAAATCATATAATAAAAACTTCAATGCATCTTCTTCTGTTATTCAAACAAAAACAAAAAAATACATATTTTTAATTGAGCAAAATATATAAATTGTTTGTATAAATCAATGTGACAAGTGACACAACCATAAACCTTCTTTTGCATTTTTTAGACCATATAAAAATAATTTTTTTGGTTATCAAATATGTATATGGGTGGATGTTCACTTTTATCTAGCATATGAATGAAAAAGTATTTCAAGATACCTGAATTCATACTATAAATAAAGAAAATACAAGTATGGATATACTAATTGAATGAAACATTTGCTCTCTCTCTAAAAAAAAATCCTTTATTTTTCATAACATGTTATAACACAAGAGCTTAATATAATAAAAAGAAAGAGGATTGCCTCCTCGCCATGGATAACAACAAGTGATGGTAATTTTTGGTTCTTTTCTTTTCTTCACTGAAGAAAAATAAGTACAAGATTGTTACCTTTTGTACTGTCAATTTCATAGACTACATCTTCGTTGTCCCTCACATATTTGAATTTGAAAATTTAAAAGTCAGCATAGTTGATGCTTATTTTGTTCCTCTCTATTTATAAAGCATCAATTGTTTTCTTTTGGTCCTTTTGATACATATTAACAGGGTTGATCCCGAGATTTTAGCGTCAAGGCGAATTCTTGAACTGGGATCCATATTAAACAAGAGGTTTTTAATTAATTTATAACTTATGGGTTTTTTAATCGAAAAGATGCCGACTTGATTTTCAGTAGTTTACAAGTTTAAATTTTATCCCTTCAGTTTTTAATAAATTATTTGTGAGACAATTGAAAAATGACGCTATAAATTTAAATACACAGATAAAATTTTGGGGTGCCTAAAATGTGTTGAATATCGGGGCCCGAGGCGACCGCCTCCCTGGCGTCCCTTCAAAACCGTCTCTAAATATTAGAAAGTTTTATACTTCTTCTTCATTGTAGTCTATATATAAGAATGAATCAGCTTAGCTTCTGATCAGGTCTATAAAAATATGAGAATTATTAATTAGTAATCAATAATTAAACTACATCCTATAATATTACCTTTTCTTTTCGCTAGGTTTTAAGGTATTTTAGTTTGGTCTTATAAGCTTACAAATTATTTTACTTTTTTTTCCTCCCTAGATTTTAAGCTATATGGGAACTAATTGCCTTAAAATATAAAAATGGCTATATTTTAGTTTCATCTTATAAGCTTACAAATTATTACATTTAAATTTTGATTCCTCTTCTCATATAACCATTTTTAGCTTCTGTAACACCCCACCTAATAAGATACCGGGCGATCACTCCAATATTAAATTAAAACAGGAGTCTGATATGGATCATTCTTAGCATCACTGTCGAAAATCCATTTAATTACTAATAACCTATTAGGCCGGTCTTAAAATTTTAACTTTACTACTCTTTTTAACAACAATAAATAAAACATCCACACAATTTTGCGGGAATGAAACTGAAATGAAATAAAGTAACCGAACACTCGGTCAAAATATACAACCATATCGAATGATGTACTAAAAGAATAAATAAATGCAATTGGACCATTGGCCCGAATATTTATACAGTACCTCCTATCTAGAGTACAAGAATGGAAGCGTCTACTGAAAATCCTGCACGCATCCACAGCTGCTGCAGCTGACGTCTGACTCGAAAGAAGTGTCATCCAGGCGTCCCTGTGTCTGGACACCTATGTATATATATAATATAACAAGAAAGGAAAAGTAGATAAATGGGTCAGAGCCCGAGTTTTGAAAATATTTTGCAAGTGCATAAATGCCTTATTATTTTGAAAAAGGTTTACCTCATATAAGTTTGGTATCGCACTCCCATGAGATACCCCTCACCTCTCCACTAACAGTGCACTCCTAACGCATCCCTCTAAACATCCTAGTCAAGCTACCCGGCTAAACTAGTCTATCACCCAACCACTATCTACCCTAGATAGTCCAAGAAATGTACTAAGGGATAAACTTCACCCTAGTCTCAACGCTATGCCATGTTCGTGCGTGGGGTGTCTCGCAAAGCGAAATCCAAACAAGGAACCCCCCCCGATACACTACTATGCGGCAAGGTCGATCGTCGAGATCCGCCAGTCCCTCAGTACATAATATATATATAAATAAATATGTATACCACAAGTAATACTAATATTAGAGAACTAAGGATTAAACTTCTCCCCAGTCTCAACACAGTGCCATATTCATGCGTGGGGTGTCTCGCAAAGCGAAATCCAAACAAGGAACCCCCCCGATACACTACTATGCAGCACGGTCGATCGTCGGGATCCATTAGACCCTCGGCACTCGATTTATACATATACATACATTTTACTATATACATCCGGATCTATCTCCCGGAATGAGAATACATTTACCAAGTATTTATCAATACATATCATTTTCTCAAAACTTCCCATTTCCCTTTTTATACTCAAGAAATGTAAATATAAAAGCCAATTCATTATCATGAATTGCTTTAACAAATCATATACTTTTAAAAGCCAATTTTATTATCATAAAAATGCTTTTCCTTTTCAAAATATCCCATTTCCCTTTTTATATTCGGGAAATGAATTCAAAGCCATTTTCATTATCATAAAAATGCGTTGATCATAACATATGCTTCCACATCCCTTCTTCCATCCGGGAAGTGTCACCGAAGCCAATCCATATAACCCATTTCCCTTCCTATATCCAGGAAATGTAATTAAAGCCAATCCATTATCATGAATTGCTTTAATATATAATTCGTTCTAAGACCGCACGTTCGGGTTTCCCCACTGTGCGCGCCCCTAAATGGCTATCATCTTCCAGGGCCTATCATAAAGACAACCTGGGATCCTGCAACGCAAGACGTCGGGAAGCGGCCATGTGCCTGCGGGGTAGTTAAGACCACACCCGAAATCTCCTACCCATCGCAGAAAAATATATATCAACTAGGGGTGGTAAACGGACGGATACGGATCGGATACCATGTTTTCCATATCCGTATCCGCTATCTGAATGTACTATCCGTATCCGTATCCATATCCGCTCGGATAGTTAAAACAACTATCCATATCCGTATCCGCTCGGATACCTCGGATTCGGATAATATCCGTATCCGTTTACATTATTTAACCATCGCAAAAAATAACAATTAAAATATCCAATCCAATGAAATACAATCCAATCCAAATAAATATGTAACAAAATTCATGCCTCCTAACATAAACAATTATGGATTCCATAATAATAGTATCATTCCATAATGATAATATGGCTTAAAGTCATCCATACTTTACAACCATATAAGCTTAAAGCCATCCAAAAAAAAATAACAGTCGCATTTCATGACTGTAGAAATAAATATGCACCTTTTAGATTAATCAAATTTATTGAGAATGATAACCTCATGGACATTTTGTCTTCAAAACATACTAATATTTTTATTTTAATAAGTATACATTTTTATTTTGTATATAATATACATGTTGTTAACTTCAGTTCTCATTACAATCAAAACCATCTCTTTACTTTTATATTTTTCTCTTACATTCTATTATGTTTCTCTCTTACATTCTTTTCTGTTTCTCTCTTACATTTATTTATAATTAAGGAAACTAACGAACAACCACATGAGAGTTTCGTTTCTCTTATTTTGTACGAAGGAGAAATGAAACGAAGCTAGTTTTTTTTAGTGGAGTATATGTTCTTTAGTCGGTGTATGTTGTGTGTGATAAGGTGTATTGTAACTTTAGTGTAACTCCATGATAATATACCCAATTAAATAATAATACATGACATTTTATAATATATCCAATAAAACAATAACTTTAGGGTGTTTTTGTTTTGAGTGGAGTATGTGTTTATTTTGTTTTGGGAATAAACGATTAAGATTTGTTTTAATATAATTTTATTAGTAATACTAATACTAATACTAATATTATTAGTAACATTTTAAACATATGTTTGACGGATACGGATATCCGGTAAAACGGATATCCGATAAAATGGATACTCCGCATCGGATACGGATTATCCGTGTCGGATACTAGTACTATCCGTATCCATATCTGTTTTTTCGGATATTTTTAAAGAGTATCCATATTCGTATCCGTTTCCATATTTTCGGATAAATATCCGTAAATTCGGATTCGGATATCGGACGGATGCGGATTTTCGAATATCCGTTTATAGCCCTAATATCAACAAGCGCTCACATGGCCTATAGGACTATATCCACCCTGCGTTAATTTGTCAGGGGGCTTCACCATACGAACGCAACTTCCCTTATGATAGCGATTTAGAGAGGTGTGTATCCTCATTTTTATTATTTATGAAAATCATTTGTCTTTCCATTTTGAAAACATTCATATTTTATTTTCAAAATCATTTACATCATATCATATATACTTTAATCACATAGTATATACATATAATGTATATTCATCCTCGAATGTACATAAATGGACATATTTGCCAACTATATATAGCGATGACCATTAATCCCAAAGATTCCCTCGAGGAATCATAACCATGCTTTCATATAAGCATGATACTAAACCTAAAGTATTTCCTTACTTTGTTCAATACTAATTACCTAAATCATCTCTTAAAGGTTTATTTATCCTCAAAACCCTTATTTAGGAATACCCATAAAAATCCCAAATGGTAATTCAACTCCCCATACTCTTAAAGGGAGAAAACTAGAAATTCTGACCTAAGCGAATCGATTCGCCCCTTTAGCGAATCGATTCGGGTGGGCGAATCGATTCGGGTGGGCGAATCGATTCGGGTGGGCGAATCGATTCGGTTCCCAATCCGAATCGATTCGGAAAGTATTCTGCAAACAGGTCTGTAAATGGAGAATCAATTCGGTCTGTACCCGAATCGATTCGACCCGTTACAGAAACCCAATTTCCTTTAGGCGAATCGATTCGGCCTGTACCCGAATCGATTCGGCCAGTTCGAGGGCTACAGTTTGGGTGATTTTTCAATCTCCAAAATACCCAAAATTCAATCCAATATCCATTTAAATCCTAACTTGGTTTTATTACGACAAACCCAAAGTTTTTATATCTCATCAAATTCTTTAGAGGTCCTAACAATTCTTTTGAGAACCCCTAATATTTATCTCCAATAAGTTCTAACTAATGATTTCAATCTCGAACAGCTTTCCGTAGAAAAATTACTATAAATCCAAAAAAAATCAGAAAAATACGTGGTTGGCGACCACGCGACCACGTCGAAAAGATCTACAATTTTTATTTTTTGACCAAGAGCCGAATGGATTCGCCTCTAGGCCGAATCGATTCGGGAAGCACGCTGGCTACTGTTCATCGTCTTCTCCGAGACGGTTTCGGCCATTAAAGCTTCTCCCAAGCTTATGCCGCCTCACCCAACGTCCTACAACCTCAACCAACTACAAACACACATATATAAAGGGTTCTAAACATCCTAGAACCCTAAACCACCCATTAATTTTGATTAAAACCTAAGTTCCACAAATTAAAATATTATTGGGGTTTAGTTGTTTTAACTCCCAAAAACCCGTTTTATCCACGAAACCCCAACCCAAAATCTTTAGGGTTTGTTTATACCAAACTAAGGTATGAGATATTTATGCAAAAAGGGAAATAAAGCAAGTAAACACTTGCCTCGTGGATATAATCCGACGACCTCGAGTCGAATCCGGCGGAGTTTGGCCCGAATCTCCATTTCTCCTCCTCTTTCTCCTTCCTCTCTCTCTTCTCTCTCTTTTCTTTCTTTCCTTTCTATTTTTCTCCCTCTCCCTCTCTTTATAAAGAAAGAAAAAGGGCTTAACCCCTTAAAACCCAAAAACGACTCGTTTACCCAATTACGAGTTACTTTTACCTCTAAAATTACCCGAAACTCATTTTCGACTATCGGACACTCTTTTCCGACTATCTCGACCATTCCGAGAATCATGGTGCAGTCGAAATTCCCATCCGAGGTACTTGACCGCAAATCACTATTCCAACCCAAAATAAACAAATGCGGGTTTTCTAATTAAAAATCTTACCTCGTGTCGCTTTTCTCCACGGCGATATATAATTAAAATATTTCGACCTATATGGTCCCAAAAATAATCACAACATCCTTCGAAAATCATTTAATCCTCGAAAATCCCAAAAATTACTATTTTAGGAAATTCCCCAAATTCCAATTTATAATTATTTATGGAATTTAATCGTCTCCAAAAGGGCGGGTTGTTACATACTCCCCCCCTTACAACAGAATTTCGTCCTCGAAATTCGGATACAACCTACACCATCTAACTAGGATCACTCCAAATCCTAATACCTCAAGGGAAACGATACTAACCCAACGGTTCTCAACCATATGCTACACGACTATCACGATCGTAAAGTGACTCTAAATACGTCACATAATACCCATCATCTATAATGCCTATCGGCATGAATCTCAACCTTATATACTACGCCCATTCTATTACAGGCGGTATATAAAACCATCTTACCAAGTGTGACACCCCGACTAATTAAATACCGAGTAGCTACTCCTTTATTAAATTAATTCAAAATGCCCAGTTGGTCCAGTTAATAGCATCACTGTCGAAAACATTTTAATGATTACTAACCACCTAGTATTTAAAAAGTAAGTTGCCAAATTTTAATTTAAGTCTGATTAACATGCAACAAGTGTAATGAAGAATAAATAATACCAATCACCATACTGAAATAAATAGAATAACCATCACATAAAGTAAATAAAGTCTGGAGGAAAAACTCCTCACTACAAATCCCACAACTGAAATACGCAAACTGAATACTAAATCAATACATGCCATAGTCTGAAAACTGTAATGGAAATGTAACTCTAATATAAATGGGCAACATGCCCTACAACTGATAGATAATGAATCTGGAATCCAAGTGATAGAAGCGTCTACAAGCAAATCCCTGTAGCTTCCACAAACAGCTACAGCTCGTCACCAGAATGAGTATCCTATGCATGGTGTCCTTGTGGCTGGGCACCTAAAATGGTTTTACAAGGAAAATAGATTTGAAAGCAAACGGGTCAGAGCCCGAATGTGGAGATATTTTAAAAACCTGCAAGTGCTTTAAAAACATTTAAAACATTAAATGCAAAGTACATGTTAGGACGTGCACTCACATGATATTCTCACCTCTCGTCTAACTGTGCACTCCTAACGTAAGTACCCATCTACAACGACACAACCCACTAGCTAAGTGACATTATATCTAGCTAGACTGTCATAGGTCCTACCCTTATTACTCAGTTCTATTAACATTTTAACGCTCGTAATTAAATAGGGGTTTAACATAAACTCAGATGCTCAATATGCAATATATTTCACTATCAGCTAACCCGTTATGTTCCTCGAGACAATACCGTAATTATATTCACAACATTAACATGAAGGTTCCCATTAATTAAGTATATATTATTCACACCATAAATATACTATACAAGCACCCCGAGAACTAAGCTGTGGTGCACACATACTCTGCTATCCATCCCGGTACATCACGTACATAAGGATTACATATTCCGAATCTCTCAGGAATAGTTCACAAATAACAACATCACAAATAATGGAGGCGAACACAGTCACATCACATGGGTCACGCACATACCTACGCTCCCACGATCAGCGGACTTATTAATATCCCAATAAGTCTTTCTATGACCTATGTTCATCAAGGTAACCAGTCTAAATCCGGGCAACACAAGGATTAGAGGGCCCTAAGCGAACGCAAACCTCCAGTGATAGCAAGTATGGTAGGCATGTCATACACACAATTTATATACCAATACTAAGTAAACACACGTCTTAGTAATCTCGTAGTTTAATTGCAGTACTATTCTCATTCTAGTACCAATATATAATTTACACACTTATACGATTCCGGTTTATAATCATACGTGCCCTAATTTATTCTCACGTCGTAGTAGACACTCACGTCTCAACCCAAACAGTTCATTGATTTAAATCACTCGTATATAATTTACTCCTCATAATAACCCAAAAGTCCCAAATCTATCAATACATCATCAAAGGAATGTTAACTCTACCCTCGAACAAGTTGACGGGACTCCAAAAATCAAAACAGGCCAAAAAGGCCCAAACTGCCAGCTCGTTAGAAGTCTCGTTCGAACGAGGCTGTTCGAACGAGATCAAACTGTCAGCTCGTTAGAAGTCTCGTTCGAACGAGGATGTTCGAACGAGATCCAGTTCGTTCGAACGAACTGTACCTTCTAAAGAGATATCGTTCGAACGAAGTATCGAACGAAATTCCTTTTCGTTAGAAGCGACTGGTCAACTCGTTAGAAGCTCGTTCGAACGAGGCTCGTTCGAACGACCTGGGGAGGCTCTTCTAACGAACGACCAGTTCGAGCCCAGATTTTTCCTTCTTCGTTTTTCACCAATTTTAACACCTCAAGTCTCAACCAAAATTCGTCCAATCAATGTTTTAAGGTCTCCAATCATCCTAAAACATACTAAGGTCATATACTAACACCTTTTAAGGGATTAATACATCCTAAACATCATTAGATCACAAGATTCTACACTTTTCCCCAATTCTTTTCAAGAACACAAACCCTAACATTTTAAATCATGAATTTACCCAATATAAATCCGTTTTAATTTCTTCCAATCACAAATATCATGAGAATAATCATCTACCTATCATTCTACATGCAATTCTCCTCAAGATTTTCAAGTTCTAAGTTCCAAACTACATGGGTTTTCATATTTCACCAAGAACAAACATAAAATTTGAATTATCTAACATGGAAAGAACATTCTCTGAAATTAAATGGAATTAAGTCACTTGCCTCGAGTTTATCTCTGATTTAGATGTTGGTTTGATGGAGCTTTTCCGCAGAATTTCCTTTCTCTCTCTTTCCCCAAGCTTCTTCTCCAATGGCTATGGTGGCTAGGGTTTTCTTTTTGGAAAAACTTAGAAACCTAACTTCTAATAACCTACGTAGCCTATTGGGTTATCATGGGTTGGTTAGTGGCTTAGTGGGTCAAATCCACATCAGATGTAATTAACCAATTTTCGTCACTTTTAATTTCCCAAAATATGAAATTACCAAAATACCCTTTATATTGCCGGTATGGCCTAAAAATACCCCGGAATCCAAACTACACCCCCGGCTAGTGTTTTCTGACTATCTCGACCCTTCCGGACGCGTTGGCGCACTCAAAACGACCATAGAGATAATAGAAATAAAAATCACTTTTATAATTAAAATAATACACCATGACGCGGCGGTCACACGCGTCTCAACAAAATTCCCAAATTGCCGTATATAAATCTCACGACAATTTTTTTTTCATAATTCAATATTCATATAAAAACATGTATGCACATAATCAAATACCAACTCGCATCTCGTTAGTATTTTATCCGGATTAATTACCAATTAATACGCATTTAATTAATTAATCCCAAAAATAAATATAGCCAAAAGTACGGGGTATTACATACTTCCCCCCTAATAACTGAATTTCGTCCCGAAATTCGAAACTAGAAAGTACCTGCTAAAAATAACTCTGGATAACGTTCGCGCATCTCATCCTCGCGCTCCCATGTGGACTCCTCGACATTGTGATGTCGCCACTGAACACACACTAACGGAACTATCTTTGACCGCAGTTTCCTCTCGCTTCGGTCCAAAATAGCAATCGACCCCTCCTCGTAGGAGATATCCGGCTGGAGATCGATGTCCTCCACAGCAATGTGAGAATGAGCCAAATTATCTCAAAGATATTTCCTTAGCGAGGAAATATGAAACACATCGTGAATCCGATGCAAATGCTCCGGTAACCCAAGTCTATACGCAACCGATCCGATTCGCTCAATAATAGGAAACGGCCCCACATACCTTGGTGCCAACTTCCCCTTCTTCCCGAAACGCATAATCCCCTTCGTAGGAGATACTCTGAGCAAAACCTGGTCCCCTACTTGGAATTCCCTGAAAAATCTCTTCGCATCAGCATAACTCTTCTGCTTGTCTTGAGCTACCCGAATGCGACTTCGAATCAACTCAATCCTTGCCAAAGTATCCTGAATCACTTCCGGTCCAAGTAGTTTGTTGTCCCCCACCTCAAACCAACATGCTGGGGAACGACAAGGCCTACCGTACAATGCCTCAAACGGAGCCATGCCAATAGTGAACTGATAGGAGTTGTTATAAGCAAACTCCACCAGTGGTAGGTACTGCTCCCATCCACCTCCAAAGTCAATAATACACATGCGTAGCATGTCCTCCAACATCTGATTTGTGCGCTCTGTCTGCCCATCAGTCTGCGGATGATAAGCTGTACTCAATCGTAATTCCGTGCCCATTGCCTCCTGAAAACTCTCCCAAAACCGCGAAACAAATATCTTGTCTCTGTCAGACACGATATTTAGGGGCACACCGTGAAGTCTCACAACCTCTGAAATGAAGAGCTGGGCATACTGTCCCGTAGTGTAATCAGTCCTTACGGGTAAAAAGTGAGCGACCTTGGACAACCTGTCCACAAGTACCCAAACGGAGTCGTGACCCCTCTGCGACGTAGGCAACCCCGTGATAAAGTCCATGGATATGCTCTCCCACATCCACACTGGAACCTCCAACGGCTGTAGCATTCCTGCCGGTCTCTGATGATCCACTTTTACAAGCTGACAAGTGGCGCATTTCGAAACAAACTCAGCGATATCTCTCTTCATACCGCTCCACCAATACTGGCGTCTCATGTCTTCGTACATTTTGTCCCCTCCGGGATGTACCACGAACCGTGAGCCGTGCGACTCTGCCATCACATCGTGTCGCAATTCCTTCCCTTCCGGAACTACCAATCTCCCATTGAAGCGTAATCCCCCGTCTGAGCTGACGGTATAGGACTCGGCTCCCTCTGCTAGTAATCGAACTATCTGCTCCTGACAGAACGAGTCATTAGCCTGTGCCCGTACTACCTTCGTGACAATCTGCGGTGTAACGGTCATCACAGACATGAAAGATTGGGCCACTGCATCCTAGTGTCCCAATTCCTTCCACTTTGCCTTCCACACCTCTGCCACCTCATCTGCTGGCCTACGGCTCAACGCGTCTGCTACCACGTTAGCCTTACCTGGGTGATACTGGATATCGAACTGGTAGTCTTTCACAAACTCAAGCCACCTACGCTGCCGTATATTCAACTCCTTCTGCGTGAACAGGTACTGTTGGGACTTGTGGTCCGTGAACAGTTGGAACTTCTCCCCCAAAAGATAGTGCCTCCAAATCCGTAGGGCAAATACCACAGCTGCCAACTCCAAATCATGCGTGGGGTAATTCTTCTCATGAGTCTTAAATACCGGGTAGCTACTCCTTTATTAAATTAATTCAAAAAGCCCAGTTGGTCCAGTTAATAGCATCACTGTCGAAAACATTTTAATGATTACTAACCACCTAGTATTTAAAAAGTAAGTTGCCAAATTTTAATTTAAGTCTGATTAACATGCAACAAGTGTAATGAAGAATAAATAATACCAATCACCATACTGAAATAAATAGAATAACCATCACATAAAGTAAATAAAGTCTGGAGGAAAAACTCCTCACTACAAATCCCACAACTGAAATACGCAAACTGAATACTAAATCAATACATGCCAAAGTCTGAAAACTGTAATGGAAATGTAACTCTAATAGAAATGGGCAACATTCCCTACAACTGATAAATAATGAATCTGGAATCCAAGTGATAGAAGCGTCTACAAGCAAATCCCTGTAGCTTCAACAAACAGCTACAGCTCGTCACCAGAATGAGTATCCTATGCATGGTGTCCTTGTGGCTGGGCACCTAAAATGGTTTTACAAGGAAAATAGATTTGAAAGCAAACGGGTCAGAGCCCGAATGTGGAGATATTTTAAAAACCTGCAAGTGCTTTAAAAACATTTAAAACATTAAATGCAAAGTACATGTTAGGACATGCACTCACATGATATTCTCACCTCTCGTCTAACTGTGCACTCCTAACGTAAGTACCCATCTACAACGACACAACCCACTAGCTAAGTGACATTATATCTAGCTAGACTGTCATAGGTCCTACCCTTATTACTCAGTTCTATTAACATTTTAACGCTCGTAATTAAATAGGGGTTTAACATAAACTCAGATGCTCAATATGCAATATATTTCACTATCAGCTAACCCGTTATGTTCCTAGAGACAATATCGTAATTATATTCACAACATTAACATGAAGGTTCCCATTAATTAAGTATATATTATTCACACCATAAATATACTATACAAGCACCCCGAAAACTAAGTTGTGGTGCACACATACTCTGCTATCCATACCGGTACATCACGTACATAAGGATTACATATTCCGAATCTCTCAGGAATAGTTCACAAATAACAACATCACAAATAATGGAGGCGAACACAGTCACATCACATGGGTCACGCACATACCTACGCTCCCACGATCAGCGGACTTATTAATATCCCAATAAGTCTTTCTATGACCTATGTTCATCAAGGTAACCAGTCTAAATCCGGGCAACACAAGGATTAGAGGGCCCTAAGCGAACGCAAACGTCCCGTGATAGCAAGTATGGTAGGCATGTCATACACACAATTTATATACCAATACTAAGTAAACACACGTCTTAGTAATATCGTAGTTTAATTGTAGTACTATTCTCATTCTAGTACCAATATATAATTTACACACTTATACGATTCCGGTTTATAATCATACGTGCCCTAATTTATTCTCACGTCGTAGTAGACACTCACGTCTCAACCCAAACGGTTCATTGATTTAAATCACTCGTATATAATTTACTCCTCATAATAACCCAAAAGTCCCAAATCTATCAATACATCATCAAAGGAATGTTAACTCTACCCTCGAACAAGTTGACGGGACTCCAAAAATCAAAACAGGCCAAAAAGGCCCAAACTGCCAGCTCGTTAGAAGTCTCGTTCGAACGAGGCTGTTCGAACGAGATCAAACTGCCAGCTCGTTAGAAGTCTCGTTCGAACGAGGATGTTCGAACGAGATCCAGTTCGTTCGAACGAACTGTACCTTCTAACGAGATATCGTTCGAACGAAGTATCGAACGAAATTCCTTTTCGTTAGAAGCTACTGGTCAACTCGTTAGAAGCTCGTTCGAACGAGGCTCGTTCGAACGACCTGGGGAGGCTCTTCTAACGAACGACCAGTTCGAGCCCAGATTTTTCCTTCTTCGTTTTTCACCAATTTTAACACCTCAAGTCTCAACCAAAATTCGTCCAATCAATGTTTTAAGGTCTCCAATCATCCTAAAACATACTAAGGTCATATACTAACACCTTTTAAGGGATTAATACATCCTAAACATCATTAGATCACAAGATTCTACACTTTTCCCCAATTCTTTTCAAGAACACAAACCCTAACATTTTAAATCATGAATTTACCCAATATAAATCCGTTTTAATTTCTTCCAATCACAAATATCATGAGAATAATCATCTACCTATCATTCTACATGCAATTCTCCTCAAGATTTTCAAGTTCTAAGTTCCAAACTACATGGGTTTTCATATTTCACCAAGAACAAACATAAAATTTGAATTATCTAACATGGAAAGAACATTCTCTGAAATTAAATGGAATTAAGTCACTTGCCTCGAGTTTATCTCTGATTTAGATGTTGGTTTGATGGAGCTTTTCCGCAGAATTTCCTTTCTCTCTCTTTCCCCAAGCTTCTTCTCCAATGGCTATGGTGGCTAGGGTTTTCTTTTTGGAAAAACTTAGAAACCTAACTTCTAATAACCTATGTAGCCTATTGGGTTATCATGGGTTGGTTAGTGGCTTAGTGGGTCAAATCCACATCAGATGTAATTAACCAATTTTTGTCACTTTTAATTTCCCAAAATACGAAATTACCAAAATACCCTTTATATTGCCGGTATGGCCTAAAAATACCCCGGAATCCAAACTACACCCCCGGCTAGTGTTTTCTGACTATCTCGACCCTTCCGGACGCGTTGGCGCACTCAAAATGACAATACGGATAATAGAAATAAAAATCACTTTTATAATTAAAATAATACACCATGACGCGACGGTCACACGCGTCTCAACAAAATTCCCAAATTGCCGTATATAAATCTCACGACAAATTTTATTCATAATTCAATATTCATATAAAAACATGTATGCACATAATCAAATAGCAACTCGCATCTCGTTAGTATTTTATTCGGATTAATTACCAATTAATACGCATTTAATTAATTAATCCCAAAAATAAATATAGCCAAAAGTACGGGGTATTACACCAAGGTGCCCATACACCTTTCTAACTTGTGCATATTTGCACATCCGTAGTGAACGTGTGACACGTAACACTCTCTCCCAATAAGGATCTCCTTTCCTCGGTGTAATACTCATCTATGGGTCCTCCCGACCCGCGAAAATTCAATCCTCCTAACCTCGGCGCCACTAACTCTAGCGAACCTACATCCTACTAATGCTACGGTTTAAGCGTTACCTTACTTAAGAGAAACGAGTATCCTAAATATGTCCCTAGTGCCCAAGGCCTCTCTCAACTCCTGACAATTGCTTGGTTTCATGCGTGCGACGTCTCACCAAGGCGAAATCCAAACAAGGAACCCTCCCGTTACACTACTCCCTCGCGTAGTCGGTCATCGAGATATAGCGACCTAAGGCACACCAGCGGGACGTCCTAAATACTGCCTACGCTAAACTACAAACGCATTTCTACTATCTTATCCTTCCACCCATACGGAAGGAAACCTAATCAATCGAAGTGACCACTTTCTGTAAAAGTGTCACGAACATACTACCCAAAATGTATCTCCTCAAAATTTGCCTTTTCATTAAGTCCTGACTATTGTCCTCAAATCAATTTCTCTAAGTCCAACCTCACCCACCCACTTGTGGCGAGGGGACCACTTTAGTGCTTTTCCATAGCACAATATTTCCATAAGTATATCAACATCATGTGGCTCATAGCCTATAGTGGTTCATCCACATTATAAGACCTTTCCACAAAATCAACATCCTTGCATCCCATAATAACTCTCCACTCCCGACGCCGTTAAGAGTTATGTGTGGAGTGTCTCGCAAAGCGAAATCCAAACAAGGAACCCCTCCACACATTAACCCTTGACTTCGTTGGTTGTGGAGTTCCGTTATTTCAACATGCAACCGGGATATCCCTATCCCCTAATCCAACAAAAAGGTGATATGAACTCCTATCTCTAACTAAGAGTCATACCACCCTGCGCTCGCACTCATTTTTAAGTCCTTGCGCAACCAATAATGAGCTTTATCTTCGGCTCAACACTCATCCTGCGGCCTTAAATCCTATATATAAGGTCGCCATATACACAAATCACAATAATGAAACCTCTACTCATCGAAGTTTCATATGCCCACAATAAATAAGGTGAACTCAACCTATATCTAGGCGAGACACCGTAATAACAACCCGTTCCCTCCAGGAACCATGGACACGATAGTCTTGCCATTCTTAGCCTGTTATCGCTCCAAAAATACACCATGATGTGTTATATATATCATATCACCATACTCGTATAGACATATAAAACGAGCATCACTAACCATATATATATATATATATATATATATATATATATATATACAATATATCAGCACTCGCCTCTATGGCGAATGAAGGGAAATAAAATTCCGCTATCGCGGAAAGCACATAGACATACATTATAATGTTATCGAGACCGCCACAACTCAAATTACACACACGAGTCTAGGGCTAACTAATACCGCGACTTTATCTAGTCACGCCAAATATACCTCCTCAATTGAGGTAAAACTCATAACCACAACTTCATTTTAACAAATTCCCCGAGTGGATGTCCAACCATGGGGTCCTCGAACATACCCATTCTTTAGTGAGCCCATCCTTCTTGGAAAGGACTCAATATTCATTGCACCTAACTCACTTAGGTACAAGGTTCACTTCGCCATAATACTCTTTATTCACCGTCGGCCTCTGGCTGAACCTTAGGCGAATAATCCCAAAACAACATTCTTCTCATCCTGCTGATTCATGGGGACTCACGGTTAGAACTATCCGTAAGATCCCTTTCGAACCCTCAATTTCCATGAGGAATTCGACTTTAGTACCAATCTCCACTTCAATGGTACTGCGGTACTCATAACTACTTATTATTTAGTAGTCGCCACCGAAATCCTTAATAATTACCATAGGGAGAGTGACCTCTCCTAAGGTCCTCATCCCAACCTTCTACCAGCTGTTCCAGCTAAGCCTCACCTCCTGTTACCATCCAAGCTCCGCACTCAAATGAGCGCGCAAAAGATTTCTATAATCTCATAATATGGCAGGAGAACGAAATCTCACAAGAGAAATCAACAATCCTAGTCCTGAGGCTCTATAACAATTGAGAGCAACGCTGAAAGCGTAGTACGTCCGCACATATTCCTAAGGACACTAGAACCTGATGCTCTGATACCATCTGTAACACCCCGCCTAATAAGATACCGGGCGATCACTCCAATATTAAATTAAAACAGGAGTCTGATATGGATCATTCTTAGCATCACTGTCGAAAATCCATTTAATTACTAATAACCTATTAGGCCGGTCTTAAAATTTTAACTTTACTACTCTTTTTAACAACAATAAATAAAACATCCACACAATTTTGCGGGAATGAAACTGAAATGAAATAAAGTAACCGAACACTCGGTCAAAATATACAACCATATCGAATGATGTACTAAAAGAATAAATAAATGCAATTGGATCATTGGCCCGAATATTTATACAGTACCTCCTATCTAGAGTACATGAATGGAAGCGTCTACTGAAAATCCTGCACGCATCCACAGCTGCTGCAGCTGACGTCTGACTCGAAAGAAGTGTCATCCAGGCGTCCCTGTGTCTGGACACTTATGTATATATATAATATAACAAGAAAGGAAAAGTAGATAAACGGGTCAGAGCCCGAGTTTTGAAAATATTTTGCGAGTGCATAAATGCCTTATTATTTTGAAAAAGGTTTACCTCATATAAGTTTGGTATCGCACTCCCATGAGATACCCCTCACCTCTCCACTAACAGTGCACTCCTAACGCATCCCTCTAAACATCCTAGTCAAGCTACCCGGCTAAACTAGTCTATCACCCAACCACTATCTACCCTAGATAGTCCAAGAAATGTACTAAGGGATAAACTTCACCCAAGTCTCAACGCTATGCCATGTTCGTGCGTGGGGTGTCTCGCAAAGAGAAATCCAAACAAGGAACCCCCCCGATACACTACTATGTGGCAAGGTCGATCGTCGAGATCCGCCAGTCCCTCAGTACATAATATATATATAAATAAATATGTATACCACAAGTAATATTAATATTAGAGAACTAAGGATTAAACTTCTCCCCAGTCTCAACATAGTGCCATATTCATGCGTGGGGTGTCTCGCAAAGCGAAATCCAAACAAGGAACCCCCCCGATACACTACTATGCGGCACGGTCGATCGTCGGGTTCCATTAGACCCTCGGCACTCGATTTATACATATACATACATTTTACTATATACATCCGGATCTATCTCCCGGAATGAGAATACATTTACCAAGTATTTATCAATACATATCATTTTCTCAAAACTACCCATTTCCCTTTTTATACTCAGGAAATGTAAATATAAAAGCCAATTCATTATCATGAATTGCTTTAACAAATCATATACTTTTAAAAGCCAATTTTATTATCATAAAAATGCTTTTCCTTTTCAAAATATCCCATTTCCCTTTTTATATTCAGGAAATGTATTCAAAGCCATTTTCATTATCATAAAAATGCTTTGATCATAACATATGCTTCCACATACGTTCTTCCATCCGGGAAGTGTCACCGAAGCCAATCCATATAACCCATTTCCCTTCCTATATCCAGGAAATGTAATTAAAGCCAATCCATTATCATGAATTGCTTTAATATATAATTCGTTCTAAGACCACCCGTTCGGGTTTCCCCACTGTGCGCGCCCCTAAATGGCTATCATCTTCCAGGGCCTATCATAAAGACAACCTGGGATCTTGCAACGCAAGACGTCGGGAAACGGCCATGTGCCTGCGGGGTAGTCAAGACCACCCCCGGAATCTCCTACCCATCGCAGAAAAATATATATCAACAAGCGCTCACATGGCCTATAGGACTATATCCACCCTGCGTTAATTTGTCAGGGGGCTTCACCATACGCACGCAACTTGCCTTATGATAGCGATTTAGAGAGGTGTGTATCCTCATTTTTATTATTTATGAAAATCATTTGTCTTTCCATTTTGAAAACATTCATATTTTTTTTTCAAAATCATTTACATCATATCATATATACTTTAATCACATAGTATATACATATAATGTATATTCATCCTCGAATGTACATAAATGGCCATATTTGCCAACTATATATAGCGATGACCATTAATCCCAAAGATTCCCTCGAGGAATCATAACCATGCTTTCATATAAGCATGATACTAAACCTAAAGTATTTCCTTACTTTGTTCAATACTAATTACCTAAATCATCTCTTAAAGGTTTATTTATCCTCAAAACCCTTATTTAGGAATACCCATAAAAATCCCAAATGGTAATTCAACTCCCCATACTCTTAAAGGGAGAAAACTAGAAATTCTGACCTAAGCGAATCGATTCGCCCCTTTAGCGAATCGATTCGGGTGGGCGAATCGATTCGGTTCCCAATCCGAATCGATTCGGAAAGTATTCTGCAAACAGGTCTGTAAATGGAGAATCGATTTGGTCTGTACTCGAATCGATTCGACCCGTTACAGAAACCCAATTTCCTTTAGGCGAATCGATTCGGCCTGTACCCGAATCGATTCGGCCAGTTCGAGGGCTACAGTTTGGGTGATTTTTCAATCTCCAAAATACCCAAAATTCAATCCAATATCCATTTAAATCCTAACTTGGTTTTATTACGACAAACCCAAAGTTTTTATATCTCCTAAAATTCTTTAGAGGTCCTAACAATTCTTTTGAGAACCCCTAATATTTATCTCCAATAAGTTCTAACTAATGATTTCAATCTCGAACAGCTTTCCGTAGAAAAATTACTATAAATCAAAAAAAAATCAGAAAAATACGCGGTTGGCGACCACGCGACCGCGTCGAAAAGATCTACAATTTTTATTTTTTGACCAAGAGCCGAATGGATTCGCCTCTAGGCCGAATCGATTCGGGAAGCACGCTGGCTACTGTTCATCGTCTTCTCCGAGACGGTTTCGGCCATTAAAGCTTCTCCCAAGCTTATACCGCCTCACCCAACGTCCTACAACCTCAACCAACTACAAACACACATATATAAAGGGTTCTAAACATCCTAGAACCCTAAACCACGCATTAATTTTGATTAAAACCTAAGTTCCACAAATTAAAATATTATTGGGGTTTAGTTGTTTTAACTCCCAAAAACCCGTTTTATCCACGAAACCCCAACCCAAAATCTTTAGGGTTTGTTTATACCAAACTAAGGTATGAGATATTTATGCAAAAATGGAAATAAAGCAAGTAAACACTTGCCTCGTGGATATAATCCGACGACCTCGAGTCGAATCCGGCGGAGTTTGGCCCGAATCTCCATTTCTCCTCCTCTTTCTCCTTCCTCTCTCTCTTCTCTCTCTTTTCTTTCTTTCCTTTCTCTTTTTCTCCCTCTCCCTCTCTTTATAAAGAAAGAAAAAGGGCTTAACCCCTTAAAACCCAAAAACGACTCGTTTACCCAATTACGAGTTACTTTTACCTCTAAAATTACCCGAAACTCATTTTCGACTATCGGACACTCTTTTCCGACTATCTCGACCATTCCGAGAATCATGGTGCAGTCGAAATTCCCATCCGAGGTACTTGACCGCAAATCACTATTCCAACCCAAAATTAATAAATGCGGGTTTTCTAATTAAAAATCTTACCTCGTGTCGCTTTTCTCCACGGCGACATATAATTAAAATATTTCGACCTATATGGTCCCAAAAATAATCACAACATCCTTCAAAAATCATTTAATCCTCGAAAATCCCAAAAATTACTATTTTAGGAAATTCCCCAAATTCCAATTTATAATTATTTATGGAATTTAATCGTCTCCAAAAGGGCGGGTTGTTACATACTCCCCCCCTTACAACAGAGTTTTGTCCTCGAAATTCGGATACAACCTACACCATCTAACTAGGATCACTCCAAATCCTAATACCTCAAGGGAAACGATACTAACCCAACGGTTCTCAACCATATGCTACACGACTATCACGATCGTAAAGTGACTCTAAATACGTCACATAATACCCATCATCTATAATGCCTATCGGCATGAATTTCAACCTTATATACTACGCCCATTCTAATACAGGCGGTATATAAAACCATCTTACCAAGGTGCCCATACACCTTTCTAACTTGTGCATATCTGCACATCCGTAGTGAACGTGTGACACGTAACACTCTCTCCCAATAAGGATCTCCTTTCCTCGGTGTAATACTCATCTATGGGTCCTCCCGACCCGTGAAAATTCAATCCTCCTAACCTCGGCGCCAATAACTCTAGCGAACCTACATCCTACTAATGCTACGGTCTAAGCGTTACCTTACTTAAGAGAAACGAGTATCCTAAATATGTCCCTAGTGCCTAAGGCCTCTCTCAACTCCCGACAATTGCTTGGTTTCATGCGTGGGACGTCTCGCCAAGGTGAAATCCAAACAAGGAACCCTCCCGTTACACTACTCCCTCGCGTAGTCGGTCATCGAGATATAGCGACCTAAGGCACACCAGTGGGACGTCCTAAATACTGCCTACGCTAAACTACGAACGCATTTCTACTATCTTATCCTTCCACCCATACGGAAGGAAACCTAATCAATCGAAGTGCCCACTTTCTGTAAAAGTGTCACGAACATACTACCCAAAATGTATCTCCTCAAAATTTGCCATTTCATTAAGGCCTGACTATTGTCCTCAAATCAATTTCTCTAAGTCCAACCTCACCCACCCACTTGTGGCGAGGGGACCACTTTAGTGCTTTTCCATAGCATAATATTTCCATAAGTATATCAACATCATGTGGCTCATAGCCTATAGTGGTTCATCCACACTATAAGACCTTTCCACAAAATCAACATCCTTGCATCCCATAACAGCTCTCCACTCCCGACGCCGTTAAGAGTCATGTGTGGAGTGTCTCGCAAAGCGAAATCCAAACATGGAACTGTAATACCCCGTATTTTTGGCTATATTTATTTTTGGGATTAATTAATTAAATGAGAATTAATTGGGAATTAATCCGGATAAAATACTAGCGAGATGTGAGTTGGTATTTGACTATATTGAGTATATATGGTGTTATATTGAATATTGAATTATGAAAATTGTCGTGAGATTTATATACGGCAATTTGGCCATTTTATTGGGACGCGGGTGACAGTCGCGTCAGGATATAATTATTTTAATTATAAAAGTGAATTTAAATTCTATTAACCGTATGGTCGTTTTGAGTGCGCCAACGCATCTGGAAGGGTCGAGATAGTCAGAAAACACTAGCCGGGGGTTTAGTTTGGGTCCCGGGGTATTTTTAGGCCATACCGGCAACATAAAGGGTATTTTGGTAATTTTGTATTTTTGGAGAATTAAAAGTGACGAAAATTAAGAGTTTTAATTTGATTGGGAATTGACCCACTAAGCCACTAACCAACCCATATTAACCCAACAAGCTACGGGGGTTGTTAGATTAGTTTTTCTAAGTTTCCCCAAAACAAACCCTAGCCACCATAGCCATTGGAGAAGAAAGCTTAGAGAGGGAGAGAAGGAGAAGGAATTCTGCAGAAAATCTGTACAAAATCAACACCAAATTCAGAGACAATCGAGGCAAGTGATTTAATTTCTTTTAATTCAGAGAATGTTTCCTCCATGTTAGATAATTTGAAGATTTACAATTTGTTCTTGGAAGATAAATGAAAACCCATGTTGTTTGGACTTAGAACTTGAATATTGAGGACAAATTGCATGTAGAATCATATAGAGATGATTATTCTGGTATTAATATATGTTGGATGTAAGAAAAATGGATTTAGAATGGACTAATTGAGGACTTAAAAGTTTAGGGTTCATGTTCTTGAAAAATTGGGGAAGAAGTGTAGAGATTTGTAAATTGATTGATGTTAGGATGAATTAATCCTTTAAAACGTGTTAGGATGTGACTATAATATGTTTAGAATTGATTAAAGACCTTAAAACATCGTTGGGACTAATTTTAGAGGAGATTTGAGGAGTAGAAATGGTGAAAAAACGTAACTAAGATATTCTGGGCTTGAAACTGGTCGGTCGTTAGAAGGCCTCCCCAGGTCGTTCGAACGAGCTCGTTCGAACGAGCTTCTAACGAGTTGACCAGTCGCTTCTAACGAGGGAAGACTTCATTTGATACCTTCATTCGAACGAACTGTATTTCGTTCGATACATTCGTTCGAACGAGATGTCGTTAGAAGGTACAGTTCGTTCGAACGAACTGGAATCTCGTTCGAACAGCCTCGTTCGAACGAGACTTCTAACGAGCTGGCAGTTTAGGCCTTTTTGGGCTGTTTTGATTTTTGGAGTCCCGTAATCTTGTTCGAGGATATAGATAACCTTCCTTTGATGATGTATTGATAGATTTGGGACGTTTGGGTTATTTTGAGGAGTAAATTATATACGAGCGATTTAAATTAAAGGGATAGTTGGGTTGAGACATGAGTGTCTACTACGACGTGAGACTAGATTATGGCGCGTATGATTGTAAACCGGAATCGTATAAAGTGTGTAAATTATATATTGGTACTAGATTGAGAATAGTACTACAATTAAACTACGGGATTACTAAGACATGTGTGTTTACTTAGTATTGGTATATGAATTGTGTGTATGACATACCTACCATACTTGCTATCACGGGAGGTTTGCGTTCTCTTAGGGACCTCTAATCCTTGTGTTGCTCGGATTTAGACTGGTTACCTTGATGAACATAGGTCAGAGAAAGACTTATTGGGATATTAATAAGTCCGCTGATCGTGGGAGCGTAGGTATGTGCGTGACCCATGTGATGTGACTGTGTTCGCCTCCATTATTTGTGATGTTGTTATCTGTGAACTATTCCTGAGAGATTCGAAATATGTGATCCTTATGTACGTGATGTACCGGGATGGATAACAGAGTATGTGTGCATCGCAGCTTAGTCTCGGGGTGCTTATATTGTATATTTATGTTGTGGAAAATATACGCTTAATAAACTGGAACTTTCATATGGTATTGTGTGTAACTATGGAATAACATAGAGGGATAATCTATAACGAGTTGTATTACTTTGGTACGAGAACCTGAAGTTACGTTAATCCCTATTTAAATGTGATCGTTATAATGTTAATGGGAACCGAGTAATAAGGGTAGAACCTATGGAAGTCTAGCTAGATTTGATGTCACTTAGCTAGTGGTTGTGTCATTTTTAGATTGGTACTTCCATTAGGAGTGCACAGTTAGACGAGAGGTGAGAATTTCATGTGAGTGCACGTCCTAACATGTACTTTACATTTAATGTTTTAAATGTTTTTAAAGCAATTGCAGGTTTTTAAAATATCTCCACATTCGGGCTCTGACCCGTTTGCTTGCAAAACTATTTTTCTTGTAAAACCATTTTAGGTGCCCAGCCACAAGGACACCATGCATAGGATACTCATTCAGGTGGCGAGCTGTAGCTGTTTATGGAAGTTACAGGGATTTTCTTATAGACGCTTCTTTCATTTGGATTCCTGATTCAGTATTTATCAGTTGTAGGGCATGTTGCCCATTTCTATTAGAGACATCTTTCCATTTCAGTTTTTCAGACTTTGGCATGTATTGTTTCAGTATTCAGTATTTAGTTACTTATTTCAGTTGTGGGATTTGTAGTGAGGAGTTTTCCTCCAGACTTTATTTACATTATGTGATGGTTTTTTTATTTACTTCAGTATGGTGAATGGTGTTATTATTCTTCATTACACTTGTTGTATGTTATTCTTCATTACACTTTTTAAATACTAGGTGGTTAGAAATAATAAAAATGTTTTTGACAGTGATGCTATTGACTGGACCAACTTGGCATTTTGAATTAATTTAATAAAGGAGTAGCTACCCGGTATTTATTTAGTCGGGGTGTCACAGGAACCCCTCCACACATTAACCCTTGACTTCGTTGGTTGTGGAGTTCCGTTATTTCAACATGCAACCGGGATATCCCTATCCCCAATCCAACAAAAAGGTGATATGAACTCCTATCTCTAACTAAGAGTCATACCACCCTGCGCTCGCACTCATTGTTAAGTCCTTGCGCAACCAATAATGAGCTTTATCTTCGGCTCAACACTCATCCTGCGGCCTTAAATCCTATATATAAGGTCGCCATATAAACAAATCACAATAATGAAACCTCTACTCATCGAAGTTTCATATGCCCACAATAAATAAGGTGAACTCAACCTATATCTAGGCGAGACACCGCAATAACAACCCGTTCCCTCCAGGAACCATGGATACGATAGTCTTGCCATTCTTAGCCTGCTATCGCTCCAAAAATACACCATGATGTGTTATATACATCATATCACCATACTCGTATAGACATATAAAACGAGCATCACTAACCAGATATATATATATATATATATATATATATACAATATATCAGCACCCGCCTCTATGGCGAATGAAGGGAAATAAAATTCCTCTATCGCGGAAAGCACATAGACATACATTATAATGTTATCGAGACCGCCACAACTCAAATTACACACACGAGTCTAGGGCTAACTAATACCGCGACTTTATTTAGTCACGCCAAATATACCTCCTTAATTGAGGTAAAACTCATAACCACAACTTCATTTTAACAAATTCCCCGAGTGGATGTCCAACCATGGGGTCCTCGAACATACCCATTCTTTAGTGAGCCCTTTTGAACCCTCAATTTCCATGAGGAATTCGACTTTAGTACCAATCTCCACTTCAGCGGTACTGCGGTACTCATAACTACTTATTATTTAGTAGTCGCCACTGAAATCCTTAACAATTAGCATAGGGAGAGTGACCTCTCCTAAGGTCCTCATCCCAAACTTCTACCAACTGCTCCAGCTAAGCCTCACCTCCTGCTACCATCCAAGCTCCGCACACTATTCTCAAATGAGCGCGCAAAAGATTTCTATAATCTCATAATATGGCAGGAGAATGAAATCTCACAAGAGAAATCAACAATCCTAGTCCTGAGGCTCTATAACAATTGAGAGCAACGCTGAAAGCGTAGTATGTTCGCACAGATTCCTAAGGACACTAGAACCTGATGCTCTGATACCATCTGTAACACCCCGCCTAATAAGATACCGGGCGATCACTCCAATATTAAATTAAAACAGGAGTCTGATATGGATCATTCTTAGCATCACTGTCGAAAATCCATTTAATTACTAATAACCTATTAGGCCGGTGTTAAAATTTTAACTTTACTACTCTTTTTAACAACAATAAATAAAACATCCACACAATTTTGCGGGAATGAAACTGAAATGATATAAAGTAACCGAACTCTCGGTCAAAATATACAACCATATCGAATGATGTACTAAAAGAATAAATAAATGCAATTAGACCATTGGCCCGAATATTTATACAATACCTCCTATCTAGAGTACAAGAATGGAAGCGTCTACTGAAAATCCTGCACGCATCCACAGCTGCTGCAGCTGACGTCTGACTCGAAAGAAGTGTCATCCAGGCGTCCCTGTGTCTGGACACCTATGTATATATATAATATAACAAGAAAGGAAAAGTAGATAAACGGGTCAGAGCCCGAGTTTTGAAAATATTTTGCGAGTGCATAAATGCCTTATTATTTTGAAAAAGGTTTACCTCATATAAGTTTGGTATCGCACTCCCATGAGATACCCCTCACCTCTCCACTAACAGTGCACTCCTAACGCATCCCTTTAAACATCCTAGTCAAGCTACCTGGCTAAACTAGTCTATCACCCAACCACTATCTACCCTAGATAGTCCAAGAAATGTACTAAGGGATAAACTTCATCCTAGTCTCAACGCTATGCCATGTTCGTGCGTGGGGTGTCTCGCAAAGCGAAATCCAAACAAGGAACCCCCCCGATACACTACTATGCGGCAAGGTCGATCATCGAGATCCGCCAGTCCCTCAGTACATAATATATATATAAATAAATATGTATACCACAAATAATACTAATATTAGAGAACTAAGGATTAAACTTCTCCCCAGTCTCAACACAGTGCCATATTCATGCGTGGGGTGTCTCGCAAAGCGAAATCCAAACGAGGAACCCCCCCGATACACTACTATACGGCACGGTCGATCGTCGGGATCCATTAGACCCTCGGCACTCGATTTATACATATACATACATTTTACTATATACATCCGAATCTATCTCCCGGAATGAGAATACATTTACCAAGTATTTATCAATACATATCATTTTCTCAAAACTTCCCATTTCCCTTTTTATACTCAGGAAATGTAAATATAAAAGCCAATTCATTATCATGAATTGCTTTAACAAATCATATACTTTTAAAAGCCAATTTTATTATCATAAAAATGCTTTTCCTTTTCAAAATATCCCATTTCCCTTTTTATATTCAGGAAATGTATTCAAAGCCATTTTCATTATCATAAAAATGCTTTGATCATAACATATTCTTCCACATCCCTTCTTCCATCCGGGAAGTGTTACCGAAGCCAATCCATATAACCCATTTCCCTTCCTATATCCAGGAAATGTAATTAAAGCCAATCCATTATCATGAATTACTTGAATATATAATTCGTTCTAAGACCGCCCGTTCGGGTTTCACCACTGTGCGCGCCCCTAAATGGCTATCATCTTCCAGGGCCTATCATAAAGACAACCTGGGATCCTGCAACGCAAGACGTCGGGAAGCGGCCATGTGCCTGCGGGGTAGTCAAGACCACACCCGGAATCTCCTACCCATCGCAGAAAAATATATATCAACAAGCGCTCACATGGACTATAGGACTATATCCACCATGCGTTAATTTGTCAGGGGGCTTCACCATACGCACGCAACTTCCCTTATGATAGCGATTTAGAGAGGTGTGTATCCTCATTTTTATTATTTATGAAAATCATTTGTCTTTCCATTTTGAAAACATTCATATTTTATTTTCAAAATCATTTACATCATATCATATATACTTTAATCACATAGTATATACATATACCGTATATTCATCCTCGAATGTACATAAATGGCCATATTTTCCAACTATATATAGCGATGACCATTAATCCCAAAGATTCCCTCGAGGAATCATAACTATGCTTTCATATAAGCATGATACTAAACCTAAAGTACTTCCTTACTTTGTTCAATACTAATTACCTAAATCATCTCTTAAAGGTTTATTTATCCTCAAAACCCTTATTTAGGAATCCCCATAAAAATCCCAAATGGTAATTCAACTCCCCATACTCTTAAAGGGAGAAAACTAGAAATTCTTACCTAAGCGAATCGATTCGCCCCTTTATCGAATCGATTCAGGTGGGCGAATCGATTCGGTTCCCAATCCGAATCGATTCGGAAAGTATTCTGCAAACAGGTCTGTACCCGAATCGATTTGACCCATTACAGAAACCTAATTTCCTTTAGGCGAATCGATTCGGCCTGTACCCGAATCGATTCGGCCAGTTCGAGGGCTATAGTTTGGGTGATTTTTCAATCTCCAAAATACCCAAAATTCAATCCAATATCCATTTAAATACTAACTTGATTTTATTACGACAAACCCAAAGTTTTTATATCTCCTCAAATTCTTTAGAGGTCTTAACAATTCTTTTGAGAACCCCTAATATTTATCTCCAATAAGTTCTAACTAATGATTTCAATCTCGGACAACTTTCCGTAGAAAAATCACTATAACTCCAAAAAAATCAGAAAAATACGCGTTTGGCACCCACGCGACCGCGTCGAAAAGATCTACAATTTTTATTTTTTGACCAAGAGCCGAATGGATTCGCCTCTAGGCTGAATCGATTCGGGAAGCACGCTGGCTACTGTTCATCGTCTTCTCCGAGACGGTTTCGGCCATTAAAGCTTCTCCCAAGCTTATGTCGCCTCACCCAACGTCCTACAACCTCAACCAACTACAAGCACACATATATAAAGGGTTTTAAACATCCTATAACCCTAAACCACCCATTAATTTTGATTAAAACCTAAGTTCCACAAATTAAAATATTATTGGGGTTTAGTTGTTTTAACTCCCAAAAACCCATTTTATCCACGAAACCCCAACCCAAAATCTTTAGGGTTTGTTTATACCAAACTAAGGTATGAGATATTTATGCGAAAATGGAAATAAAGCAAGTAAACACTTGCCTCGTGGATATAATCCGACGACCTCGAGTCGAATCCGGCGGAGTTTGGTCCGAATCTCCATTTCTCCTCCTCTTTCTCCTTCCTCTCTCTCTTCTCTCTCTTTTCTTTCTTTCCTTTCTATTTTTCTCCCTCTCCCTCTCTTTATAAAGAAAGAAAAAGCGTTTAACCCCTTAAAACCCAAAAACGACTCGTTTACCCAATTACGAGTTACTTTTACCTCTAAAATTACCCGAAACTCATTTTCGACTATCGGACACTCTTTTCCGACTATCTCGACCATTCCGAGAATCATGGCGCAGTCAAAATTCCCATCCGAGGTACTTGACCGAAAATCACTATTCCAACCCAAAATAAATAAATGCGGGTTTTCTAATTAAAAATCTTACTTCGTGTCGCTTTTCTCCACGGCGACATATAATTAAAATATTTCGACCTATATGGTCCCAAAAATAATCACAACATCCTTCAAAAATCATTTAATCCTCGAAAATCCCAAAAATTACTATTTTAGGAAATTCCCCAAATTCCAATTTATAATTATTTATGGAATTTAATCGTCTCCAAAAGGGCGGGTTGTTACAGCTATGACCTGAAGTTACCAAATCATACGATATTAAAACCTACACCATAATTATTTAACTTTGGAACTTGTACTTTTCTATGTTCTAATTTTAGTATTTTAAGTCCCTAAATTATTTAGACCTAAAGTTTCACAGAAAATATATCACAATCAAACATGGAGTTTTAATTGAAAGTGTACAAACTGAAAGTCATATAATTTATATTGATTTGTGATATGAAGATCCATAATGATTACTGTGATCAAATGTTCACAAATTATTACTTGTAAATGGGATACAGTTTCTTAGACATACTATTAAAAATGCACGAATATCTCCTGTTATTTAACGATATTTGGATTAGAGTATCCAAAAGTAATAACCCCCATTTTCTCATGTAAAGATTGGCCAGACATGATACGCCGAAGATGGAGCTTGCTTGTCAATTTATATCATTCTTAGCATCGATCGAGAATAAACATTTATATTTTAAACCACATTTTAATTTAAAACTGAATTGACTTAATAAACATGAGATAATAGTAAATCCAATATCCACGTTCAACAAAATAAAATCTAACATAATTATAACATCTCGACTAATAAAACTAAATGACTTCGGGCTTATGCCCATAAAATAATCCAAAATAAATAAAGATAGGAAGAAGTAGCAGCCTGAACTAGAATCAATAAATCGATCTTTGAGAAGCAATACGTGACAACAAGTTTGATATTCCTTTAGTCCCGCTATCCTTGTCTACAAAAACCTTGTAATTTGGGTCAGCACCCTAGAGTGTGTAAGAATTAACTTACTGAAATTGAAATAAAGATTACAGTAAATTTAAGTAGGTGTTTCCCATCGTCACTCGCATAGGATAATCTCCTCACCTCTCACCTAGGTGCAATATTAATCGTATCCTATCCCCATAAACCAAATGCAATATAGATAACAAGATGATTGGGAAACATGTGATGCGTCTAGCATACACTACATGAAAAATGATTTTTAGTGACATAATTTTTTGCACCTAATTATAAAAAATTCACCACCAAATCTTTTAGTGGCAAAAAAATTTTCGTCTTGCAATTGCCACTAAAGGTGTTCTGCGGATTGTTTTCGTAGCAATTTATTAAATCGCCACTAAAATTTGATTTTTTAGTGACAAAATCACTTCGCCACCAAAACATCGCTTTAGGTGGAATTTTTTTTTGCATCTAATAAAGATTAAATTGCCACTAATAGTTGATAGTTCGACACTAAAAGTTTATTTTTTGTAGCAAAATAAAAATTCACCACCAAAAGTAACATTTCGTGGCAAAACAAATCGCCACAATTGAACTTAAATTTCTATGGAACGATTTTTTAAATATTAAATTGCCACCCATAGTTGATGGTTTACCACCAAAAGATTATTTTTTGTAGCAAACCAAAGAATCGCCATCCAAAGGGTTGTTTCGTGGAAAAAAATCTTCACATTTGATCTTAAATTTGTATGGAACAACTTTCTTAGCAATTTAAATTCGCCACTAAATGACATTTTTTATTGCAAAAAAATCTCCATAAATTGATGTAATATTTTTTACAATACATATATACGTTGCTTTGGTAACATCTTGTGTCTACGCGTATATAACTTATACATCTACAACTTTCATAATTTTTGTTTTCCCAAAATCATAAACTAGTACTCTTAATTTGGGCTTCGAACAGGAAAGTAGCAATTTACTGAAAATCTCAAAACTTTCACATTTTGCGACCAAACATTGCCAATTTCGCATCAACACCCTTATTTACTTTATAAACATAATCATGCATTAAAAACAAATTTTATGATTCATTTAACCACATAACTAGTTATATGCTCTAAACATGTTATCCCCGATCATATCGATTAGCATCTAATATAAACCACATATATATCACATGAACATGCATCCCCTAAACATGATAATTAACATGTTTAACACACATAAACAATTTATAACTAATAACTAATAACTAATAACTTATACTTAATCATGTAATTAACCTTCCTAATCATGTTTTAGGGCCTTACACAATAGGACTCAAGTTATCAAAAGAAGGATAAGGATAGTTTGTTAACTCTACTTTGATCAAAATTATAGTTGGAAGCTTGAGGTACTTGACAATGATAAGACTTGGAATTTTATATGTAGTTGGACTTGTGTGTCGTTACATGGAAACACCAAGAGAATCTCATCGTCCAGCTACTAAGAGCATACTAAGGTATAATAAAGGTGCTCTTAACCCTGGACTTTTTTATGCTTATGGAGAAGATGAAAATCTAGTAAGGTATTTAGATAGTGATCGGGGAGGTTATCGAGATGAGGTGAAAATCACTACAGGGTACGTGTTCTACCTTGGTTCAATAACTTTATCTTGGCCATCGAATAGACATACAATTACATCATTATCATCATGTGAAGCTGAGTATGTGATAATTTGTTCAATTGTTTGTTAAGGAATTTGGTTGAGAAATATGTTGAAGTCATTGAATCACTTATAAAAAGAATATACAGTGATTCATGTGGATAATAAGTCTACAATCAAGCTTGCAAAGAATCTAGTACAACATGGAAGGAGCAAGCATATTGACATTAGGTTACATTTTCTAAGGCATCATATGAAGTAAAAGACAATTGAACTTGTGTATTATCACACCAGGGAGCAGATAACAAATATCCCTATGAACCCTCTCCCGATTGATTATTTCAGAAAGCTACGTGTAATGCTTGGGATGAAGGACTCTTGATTTGAGGGGTGAATGTTGGAATAAACACAAATCAAGTGTCTCTTGCACTATGATAATTAGTGGTAAACCTGACTATGCACTACATAAGCACTATGTGAAGTGATAATCCACAAAGACCACTTTCATGATTTTTAATATTTCTTTCTTTTAAGTGGTTTAGGTGTTAATTCATTTCCTCCATTGCTTATTCTAATGGGATAATGTTTCCATAATTAATTATGTTATTTTAGTTGTTCCACTTAATGTGTGTTTGTGTGTGTTTTGTAACTCTATTAATAGAGTTGTAAGCTTGTTGTTTGATATAAGCAATAACAAGAAAAGAAAAACATTTTATCTCTAAAAATACTTGTTCTCTTTATTAGTTCTTATCTTTGAGAGAATGTACGTGTGGGTGTGATATAGTTTGAAAACTTATCACCCAAACAAGAAGTTTGGCATAAATAATTGAATACCAACAATAATTGCCTCCACTTTGTTTGGATCAACCTTCACACCATCACTTGAGACAACATAACCTAAGAATACTAAACTATTTTTCAAGAAGTCACACTTCTTCAATTTAATTTCTACTCACTCAATACATCAAAAACCTTTTGAAGATGCTCAAAATGTTGATTTTGCTCTTTGTTAGACATAAGAATGTCATCAAAGTAAACCACAATAAACTTACCAATATAAGGCTTGGATATGTGATTCATAATATGCATAAATGTGCAAGGAGCATTATAAAGACCAAATGGCATCACTATCCATTCAAATAAGTCATCCCTCGTCCTGAAAGGAGTTTTCCATTCATCTCCTGGCCTTATGCAAATTTAATGATACCCACTTCGAAGATTAATTTTTGAAAAGATTACATCCCCACAAAGTTGGTCTCATCGAATCGAGGAATAGGACAACGATACTTAATGGTAATTTTATTCACCATCCCAGTATCAACACACATCTTCTAAGATCCATCTTTCTTAGGAATAAGTAATGCCGAGATAACACACGAACTCATGTTCTCTATAATCAAAACTTTCTCCAACAAATCATTAATTTTCTTTTAAAGATCTTCATACTTTTTAGGATATATTCGGTAGTCTATTGGAAGCATAGAACATGGGACAAGAGCAATACAGTGTTGACTCTCTTCAATAGAAGGCGGGATGAAATTTCCTCTAGCACCACATCATAAAATTTATCGAGCAAAGTGTGACAACCCGCTCACCAAAATATGGGGTGGCCAGCCCGATACTCCAATATAACGGAATCATGGATGAATCATTCTCAGCATCACAACAATATAATAAGTATACTGGGAAACCACCCAATAATTCAGAAAACAGGTTGCCAAAATTTTTGTTTTATTTTAAGTTAAGGAATAATTTAAACAACCTAATTTAAAAAGAAAGTGGAATCCCAAGAACTTATATTACATGCACAACAAGAATACAATAAGAGGACCGAATATGTTGTCGGTCAACAGGTACATACAACATATTACAACAGTTTAATAATTTACATAATACATTTATTAGACAGTTACAAAAGTTTGGGCCACACGCCCGAGTGAAAGACCGGATCGTAACTAGAATACAAAAAAATGAAGGCGTCTAACAACATATCCCATAATATCCGCAAAGTATTACGGCTCCCCAAAAGCACCACAGTAGGAAAATCAGAACGGGCGCCCTTGCGGCGGAGCACCTGAGCGGATACAAAATTCATGCACAACAAGAAAAGTGAACGGGCCAGGGCCCGATTTTATATGATCACCAGATGAATAAAAAGCATGACAGTTATGAATAGTTGATCATGAATGATAAAGATGAGAATCTAACAACATAATCTCAAAGCATAATAAGACAATTTAAATGATTATAACTTTTATTTAGTTATGTAAGGGGATAGAATTAGATATCATTAATTAAAAGTCTCCATCATTATTCACCATTTCATTTCATTTTTCCATTCCTTATCAGGAATGTAATTCTTATCATATGCTCTTTGTGGCATTTCTCATACATCAAGTCCCACTTGATTTAGAATTGTTATATTCATATACATCTAACGATTCTAAGACCGACCCTCCGAGTTTTCCCACTGGGAGCGCCCCTAAATGACTATCATCTTCCAGGGCCTATCAATAAGACAACCTGGGCACCTAACGCAACGTCGGTAAGTGGCCATATGCCTACGAGTGAGTCATAACCACACCCAGAATTACCTCACTAGCGCAGAATAAAACTTATAACAATCCATCATATGACCGAGGACTATAGTCTCCCTACGTTCATTTGTCAGGGGACATCACCTCATGCGCGAACTTCCTTTATGATAGCATTTAGAGAGGTGTGTTTAAGTAAATTAGCATTTACCATTTAAATCTCATTTTCATTTCCAATTTTCATATGTATGTTGCATTTTATTTGAAACCATAATCATTGAATATTCTCATTAGTATTCATCGTATACTAAGTCCCGAATTATTCTCCAAGAGGTCACAATATTTCTACAAGTCACAAGGTTTTATATACCTTAATTGAGACCCTAAAGTCTCCAAGTATGGGCTTACAATTCCTAGACTCCTAATAATTAACTAAAGGAAAGAAATGTCCTAACCCCAATTTGTACACCCCCGAAATAAGCCCCGTTTAACCCATTTCTAATGTAGGGTAGTGACCCAACTCATTTAAAACTCTAGGACTCTATGTTTACTTCATACAAGAAGGTTCCTAGGTCCTAAGCCTAAAGGAAAGGGTTGGAATTGAGCTAAGAAAAATCACTCAAAAATGCAGGATTTTCGAATCGATTCGGCCTGGCCGAATCGATTCGATCAGAAAAGCGATTCGATTCGGACCAGCCGAATCGATTCGGTCGGAAAACCTGACTTTTTGCATAATTGCCGAATCGATTCGGATAGGACGAATCGATTCGGCCCATTCAGACCTGTAAGCTTCCCCTTGAGCGAATCGATTCGCCCTGGCCGAATCGATTCCCGCCTGCGGATTGGCCAAGTTTGGCTATGGAGTCTTGGACTCCTAAATTCCCCCAACTCAAATCTACCGAAACCAAGATCATTTAACACAATCAACTACTCATAAATGGATCTATAAACCATAAATAACCCCAATAAACATCTAAATCAACTTTCAAGGGTTCAAAACCTACAAATCCATTTAAAACCCTAAAATTGTTAAACCATAACCAATCCACAACAATCAATACCATTTATTCATCTTAAACAGTATATTAGCAAGTAGAAAACTTGCCTTGGTGTTTAAATCTCAGATTTTCTTGTAGTAGCAACAATCTCCAAGCTTGAATCTCTCCCTTTTCTTCTTTCTCTCCAAAGTTCTCTTCCTCTCTTTTTCTCTCTAGGTTTAGCAAATACACATAAGGGAAATAAATGAAATGCAAGACTTAAATCGTTCCTTGAGTCTAAATTCCCAAATTAAATGGTTAATACCACATTAAAATGACTCCCAGTACGCATTCAATCTATAACCAGTCAAAAGTGCCTGAATCATAAAAATACAATATGACACTTATTTCGACTATCTAGCACATTTCGGGACTAACTACGCCCTCCAAATTATCATTTGGAAATTTTGTAACTCATTTCAAGTTCCAGTTTCATTTTAAACCATAAATGTCATTTAAATTATATGACACTATAAAACACAACATGGTGATATTTACTTACACATACAGTAAATATGCAACAATTTAGTAAATATTAAGTTTTAACTCGTTTAATTAATATTTACTCCATATTCCGGTATTTTATATAATTACTTCACACATAAAATAAATATAAAATAGGTTCTCAAAAGAGAGGGTTGTTACATACTCCCCCCCCCCCCCTTATGAGGGAATTTTGTCCCCAAACTTCAAGCGTTCCTTGTATAAAGAGATGCGAATATTTTTCCCTCATGTCCTCCTCGCGTTCCCACGTCGATTCCTTGGCGTTGTGATGACTCCATTGGACTCTCACCAAGGGCACCACTCGAGATCTCAATCTACGCTCCCCATGCTCTAAGATTGCAACCGGTTGTTCTTCATACGAAATATCGAGTTGCAAGTCGATGTCCTCGAAAGGAATATGCCAAAGGGCTCCTTCACATCTCTTATACTTCTTTAAAGAGGAAACATGGAACACATCATGGATTTGTTGTAAAGGTTCCGGTAAGGCAAGTTGATACGCCACTGGACCTACCTTAGCAATAACGGTAAAAGGTCCAACAAAACGCGGCACAAGCTTTCCTTTCTTCCCAACGCGCTTTATTCCTTTCATTGGTGACATGCACCAAGACTTGATTCCCAATCTCCAACTCCATATGCCTTCTATTCGCATCGGCATAACTCTTCTGGCGATCTTGAGCTATTCGAATGCGATTCCGGATGGGTTCAATCTTGGAAGAAGTATCCTGGATCATTTTAGGTCCAAGGAATTTATTATCCCCCACCTCGAACCAACACGTGGGTGATCTACAAGGCCAGCCATACAATGCTTTGTAGGGCGCCATCCCAATAGTAAATTGGTGCGAATTATTATAAGCAAATTCGACCAAAGGGAGATATTGTTCCCAACCACCTTTGAAATCAAGCATACACATACGGAGCATATCCTCCAACATTTGGTTGACTTTTTCAGTTTGCCCATCTGTTTGAGGATGATAAGAAGTGCTTAACTTCAATTCGATTCCCATAGCCTCTTGAAAACTTCGCCAAAAATGGGAAACAAAAATCTTATCTCAGTTGAAAACTATATTTAAGGGCACCCCATGGAGTCTAACAACCTTCGCGATGAATAACCGGGCATAACGAGCAGTATCATGATCTGTGCGCATGGGTAGAAAGTGTGCCGACTTAGTCAAGCGGTCGATAATTATCCAAATAGAATCATAACCACTCTGTGACCTTGGTAAGCCCGTAATAAAGTCCATCGATATACTCTCCCACTTCCACACCGGAATTTCCAACGGTTGCAACAAACTCGTCGGTCACTGATGATCTATCTTGACCAATTAACAAGTAGTGCATTGGGATACGAACTCAGAAATATCCATCTTCATGCTTGGCCATCAATACTGACGGCTCATGTCTTGATACATCTTGTCCCCACTAGGATGTACCATAAATTTAGACCCATGAGATTCTGCCATCATGGCCCTTCTCAAATCCCCTTCTTCCGGGACAATGAGTCTCTCGTGGAAACGTAATACGCCCTCTGAACTTATCGAGTAGGATTCTGCTCCCTCTGACAGCAATCGGCGTATATGGTCTTGACAACCTTGGTCCCTTCCTTGGGCTTCTACAACCCTTGCCACAATAGTAGGCGTAACAGTCATTAGACATGAACGCCCTAACAACCGCATCCGCCTGACTGAGCTCTTTCCATTTAGCTTTCCATACTTTCGCTACCTCCCACTCGGGCTTTCTACTCAAAGCATCTGCTACCACATTCGCCTTTCCCGGATGATAGTGGATGTCAAATTAATAATCTTTCACAAACTCTAGCCATCGGCGTTGCCACATATTTAAATCTTTCTGTGAAAATAAATATTGCAGCGATTTATGGTCCATGAAAAGACTGAATTTATCCCCTAGGAGATAATGCCTCCAAATCTTCAAGGCAAAAACAACCGCGACAAGTTCCAAGTCATGCACTGGATAATTATTTTCATGGGGCTTTAGCTTGCGGGAAGCATAAGCAATAGCCCGTCGTTCTTGTTGAAGTACACCTCCCAATCTTTATAGAGATGCGTCGGTGAAGACTAGATATTCTAACCTCGACTTTGGCAATGCAAGGACTGGAGCAGAAGTCAACCTATCCTTAAGCTCATCAAAAGTAGCCTGACAAGAATTATCCCAAACAAACCTCACCCCCTTCCGAGTTAAATTTATCAAAGGGCTAGCAATTTTTTAGAAACCCTTGATAAACCGACGGTAATAACTCGCCAAACCCAGAAAACTACGAATCTTGGTAGGTGTCGTGGGCTGGCCCCACTCCCTCACCGCAACCACCTTGCTTGGGTCTACCGAAATACCCCGGGCTGTCACAATGTGACCCAGAAACTGCACTTCCTGCAACCAAAATCCGCACTTCTCAAACTTAGCATACAATTGGTGATCCCTCAACCTTTGTAGGACCAACCTCAAATGAGTAGCATGGTCAGGTTCCGTCTGAGAATACACTAGAATATCATCAATAAACACAATGACAAACCGGTCAAGGAAGTCCCGAAATACCCTATTCATGAGGTCCATAAACACGGCGGGAGCATTGGTTAGTCCAAAGGGCATAACCAAAAATTCATAGGACCCATACCTCGTCAGAAAAGTGGTCTTGGACAAATCTTGTTCTCGTATCCTCAACTGGTGATACCCCATCCTCTAATCTATCTTAGAGAAGTACGATGCTCCTCTAAGTTGATCAAACAAATCATCAATCCAAGGCAACGGGTATTTGTTCTGGATAGTGACTTTATTCAACTCTCTGTAGTCAACACATAACCGGAGAGAACCGTCCCTTTTCTTTACAAACAACACCGGAGCGCCCCATGGAGACATGCTACGCCGAATGAATCCCTGCTCTAACAACTGCTGAATTTGATCTCTTAACTCCCTCATTTCAACGACAGCCATGCGGTACGTTCCCCGTGCTAAATCAATTACAAATTCGATCTCCTGACTCGAAGGCAAACCCGGTATTTCTCGAAACACATCTTGGAAATCTCTAACAACCGGAATTGATTTTAAGGGAACAACTACATCTCGAGAAGTCTCCTCTGCGATGCAATACAAGTAAGTGCTAGTACCTCCTTCTAAATGAGGCATAACTACCAAAAACATTTCTTGCCCCGGAATGGCAAAAACTATACTCTTCCCGTAGCAATTAACTATCGCATGATACTTCACTAGCCAATCCATACCGAAAATCATATCATACCCGACCATGTCTAGGACGAGCAAATCGGCCTCAAAGCACAAATTACCAAGACTAATTCCTATTTGTTTACAAACAAAGAAAATGAGCGAACCATCACACATAGAAGACTCAACACTATTGAAGGAACTTTCTGTAGATTTAATCAACTCTGTAGACTGAGCAAAACTTCTAGAAATGAAAGAGTGAGTCGCACCCGTATCAAACAAAACGCGACCCATATGCCCCTGAATAAGAAACTTACCCCCAATAGCTGGCGGCGCCGACGGAGCAGGAGGAAGCATAGCATCCTGAATATGATACACACACACATACTATAGCTGACCCAGCTGTGGAGGGGCAACTAGATTAGGTGCCTGTGGTGGTAGCTGAATCTGTGGATGCTGAGGAACCCTAGGAAGCTGACCCCCAACCAACTGAGGACACTCGTTCTTGTAATGACCCGCCTCCCCACATTGGAAGCACCGTCCCGTCATATTCTCCAGATTTCGGCCCCAGTTATTTCTAAACTGGGTAACACCTTGGCCCAGATGGCCCCTACCACAGTGACCACCCCGACCTATTTATTGTTGTTGCGGGGCACCCTGACCGTGCCTATTGTTATTGCTACCCAAATTAAACCCACCAAAACGTTGCCTTTTTGACAAGTCCCCTTGCTGGGGATCCCTTTCTTTCTGCTTATTACCCGAAGATTGGGTCAAAGGAAATGCTCCTTCTCCAGTCCTACCACCTCCAGGTTTTCCCGCTTGCCCCACCACTGTAGCGTTCTTTCCACTCTGCATATACAACCGATGTTCTTGGCAATGGAGCAATGCCGCATTCATTACCTCACCAAAAGTTTGTAAGGATGGATTACCCAGCAAATGTTGTCGGATCCTCCAATCCAAACCTCCCATGAACTTAGAAACCTTCCTCTCTTCCGGAGTCACCTCGTCCGGTACAAAACTTGCTAACCAGGTGAACTCCTCTTCATATTCTGCCACGGATCTCTCACCTTTCACCACATCCTGAAGCTTCCTTCTCATCTCCCTTTGAACTGTGGGAGGGAAATACTTCTGGTCAAACATAACCCAGAAATCAGTGATAGTCATGGTATCTCTCTGCTCTGGCGTAGTTATCGACTCCCACCAATGTAATGCGGCCCCAACGAGTTTAAAAGTAGCAAGGACTTGTTTCCTCTCCTCACTACACTCCACCATTCGAAGATGGCATTGCATATCCTTCTTCCACTGATTATCTCTAATAACATCAGATGCTCCATCGAATTCCGAGGGATGGCCCTTTAAAAAGGACTCTCTAACTCTCTCCCACGGAGAAGGTCCCGTAGGAGCTTGTACATCCTGCGCTCGTTGTTGTTGAGCTTGTGGCATTTGCTGAGCCATGGCGGTCATAACAGCATTAACCGCTTGGGCCACGATATTTACTACATCAGCAACATTTATTGTTCCTTGTGGCGGCGGTGGAGGACCAACCTCCTCTGCTACAACTCTATTCCTTCTAGCAGGGCGACCTCTCTTAGGAGGCATCTGAGATGAAAAAACAAATAGAGTTAGAATACTATTTAAAACAATTTATCTTGCAGAAGATCGCAACCATAAGTAACAAAGCTGTATTCTAACTCTATTTGTTGAGTTACAAAACACACACAATCACACATTATTTGTTTGATATAATCAATAACAAGAGAAGAAAAACATTTTATCTCTAAAAATACATGTTTTCTTTATTAGTTCTTATCTTTGAGAGAATGAACGCGTGGGTGTGATATAGTTTGAAAACTTATCACCCAAACATGAAGTTTGGCATAAATAATTGAATACCAACAATAATTGCCTCCACTTTGTTTGGATCAACCTTCACACCATCACTTGAGACAACATAACCTAAGAATACTAAACTATTTTTCAAGAAGTCACACTTCTTCAATTTAATTTCTACTCACTCAATAGATCAAAAACCTTTTGAAGATGCTCAAAATGTTGATTTTGCTCTTTGTTATACATAAGAATGTCATCAAAGTAAACCACAATAAACTTACCAATATAAGGCTTGAATATGTGATTCATAATACGCATAAATGTGCAAGGAGCATTAGAAAGACCAAATGGAATCACTATCCATTCAAATAAGTCATCCCTTGTCTTGAAAGAAGTTTTCCATTCATATCCTGGTCTTATGAAAATTTGATGATACCCACTTCGAAGATTAATTTTTGAAAAGATTACATCCCCACAAAGTTGGTCTCATCGAGTTGAGGAATAGGAAAATGATACTTAATGGTAATTTTATTCACCGCCCCACTATCAACACACATCTTCAAAGATCCATGTTTCTTAGGAACAAGTAATGAAAAGATAACACACGAACTCATGTTCTCTATAATCAAACCTTTCTCCAATAAATCATTAATTTTCTTTTAAAGATCTTCAAATTTTTTAGGATATATTCGGTAGGCTACTGGAAGTATAAAACATGGGACAAGAGAAATACAGTGTTGACTCTCATCAATAGAAGGCGGGATGAAATTTCCTTTAGCGCCACATCATAAAATTTATCGAGCAAAGTGTGACAACCCGCTCACCAAAATATGGGGTGGCCAGCCCGATACTCCAATATAACGGAATCATGTATGGAATCATTCTCAGCCTCACAACAATATAATAAGTATACAGGGAAACCACCCAATAATTCAGAAAACGGGTTGCCAAAATTTTTGTTTTATTTTAAGTTAAGGAATAATTTAAACAACCCAATTTAAAAAGAAAGTGGAATCCCAAGAACTTATATTACATCCACAACAAGAATACAATAAGAGGACCAAATATGCTTTCGATCAACATACAATGTATTACAACAGTTTAATAATTCACATAGTACATTCATTAGACAATTACAAAAGTTTGGGCCACACGCTCGAGTGAAAGACCCGATCGTAACTAGATTATAAAAAAATGAAGGCGTCTAACAACATATCCCGTAATATCCGCAAAGTATTATGGCTCCGCAAAAGCACCAGAGTAGGAAAATCAGAACGGGCTCCCTTGCGGCGGAGCACCTGAGCGGATACAAAATTCATGCACAACAAGAAAAATGAACGGGTCAGGGCCCGGTTTTATATGATCACCAGATTAATAAAAAGCATGACAATTATGAATAGTTGATCATGAATGATAAAGATGAGAATCTAACAACATAATCTTAAAGCATAATAAGACAATTTAAATGATTATACCTTTTATTTAGTTATCTAAGGGGCTAAAATTAGACATCATTAATTAAAAGTCTCCATCATTATTCACTATTTCATTTCATTTTTCCATTCCTTATCAGGAATGTAATTCCTATCATATTCTCTTTGTGGCATTTCTCATACATCAAGTCCCACTTGCTTTAGAATTGTTATATTCCTATACATATAATGATTCTAAGACCGCCCCTCTGAGTTTCCCCACTGGACGCGCCCCTAAATGACTATCATTTTCCAGGGCCTATCAACAAGACAACCTGGGCACCTAACGCAACGTCGGGAAGTGGCCATATGCCTGCGAGTGAGACATAACCACACACGGAATTGCCTCACTAGTGCAGAATAAAACTTATGACAATCCATCATACGGCCGAGGACTATAGTCTCCTTGCGTTCATTAGTCAGGGGACATCACCTCATGCGTGAACTTCCCTTGTGATAGCATTTATAGAGGTGTGTTTATGTTAATTAGCATTTACCATTTAAATCTCATTTTTATTTCCATTTTTCATATGTATGTTTCATTTTTTTCGAAACCATAATCATTGAATATTCTCATTAGTATTCATCATATACTAAGTCCCGAATTATTCTCCAAGAGGTCACAATATTTCTACAAGTCACAAGGTTTTATATACCTCAATTGAGCCCCTAAAGTCTCCAAGTATGGGCTTACAATTCCTAGACTCCTAATAATTAACTAAAGGAAAGAAATGTCCTAACCCCAATTTGTACACCCCCGAAATAAGCCCCGTTTAACCCATTTCTAATGTAGGGTAGTGACCCAACTCATTTAAAACTCTAGGACTCTATGTTTACTTCATACAAGAAGGTTCCTAGGTCCTAAGCCTAAAGGAAAGGGTTGGAATTGAGCTAAGAAAAATCACTCAAAAATGCAGGATTTTCGAATCGATTCGGCCTGGCCGAATCGATTCGATCAGAAAAGCGATTCGATTCGGACCAGCCAAATCAATTCGGTCAGGAAACATGACTTTCTGCATAATTTCCGAATCAATTTAGATAGGCCGAATCGATTCGGCCCATTCAGACCTGTAAGCTGCCCCTTGAGCGAATCGATTCGCCCTTGCGAATTGGCCAAGTTTGCTTATGGAGTCTTGGACTCCTAAATTCCCCCAACTCAAATCTACCCAAACCAAGATCATTTAACACAATCAACTACTCATAAATACATCTTGCAACCATAAATAACCCCAATAAACATCTAAATTAATTTTCAAGGGTTCAAAACCTACAAATCCATTTAAAACCCTAAAATTGTTAAACCATAACCAATCCACAACAATCAATACCATTTATTCATCTTAAACCATATATTAGCAAGTATAAAACTTGCCTTGGTGTTCAAATCTCAGATTTTCTTGTAGTAGCAACAATCTCAAAGCTTGAATCTCTCTCTTTTCTTCTTTCTCTCCAAAGTTATCTTCCTCTCTCTTTCCCTCTAGGTTTAGCAAATACACATAAGGGAAATAGATGAAATGCAAGACTTAAATCGTTCCTTAAGTCTAAATTCCCAACTTAAATGGTTAATACCACATTAAAATGACTCCCAATACGCATTCAAGCTATAACCAGTCAAAAGTGCCCGAAACATAAAAATACAATATTGCACTTATTTCAACTATCTCGCACTTTTCGGGACTAACTACGCCCTCTAAATTATCATTTGGAAATTTTGTAACTCATTTCAAGTTCCGGTTTCATTTTAAACCATTAATGTTATTTAAATTATATGACACTATAAAACACAACATGGTGATATTTACTTACACATACAGTAAATATGCAACAATTTAGTAAATAATAACTTTTAACTCGTTTAATTAATATTTACTCCATATTCCAGCATTTTATATAATTACTTCACACAGTAAATAAATATAATTCTCAAAAGCGAGGGTTGTTACAAAAAGGTTGTAAGTTAGGTGGGACTTCGAACCTCTCTTCATTTTCCTCTATGAGAAGTGCAACGGGTGTGAAAATTAATATTTCGAAGTCATTGATCATCCTCCACATGGGCTACATATAAGCTTCTTCAAACAACAAGTGATTCTCCCTTGGTCATCATATCAAATTTCACCCTCACTTTCATCTTCATCACTATAATTTTTTTCCACATCTTCATTGATGTCCACCTCCTCTAATGAAACAATCTTTTGATTTGGATATTCAGATGCAATATGCCCAAAGTCGTGACATTTAAATAATGGTGAGAATTTCAATTTGAAGATCCTTGCTAAATTGATTTTCCGTTTATATCAGTCTTCGAAGGTAGCTTGAAAGATGTCTTCGGAGGCTTGGAAATAGAAGTACTCCCTGATTATAACCTCCATCATGACTCTAACTTCGAACACTACTTTTCTCCTTGAGTTGCTTATCCACCTTTAGAGACAAATGAACACATTATTATAAGTCCAATATGGTTGCAATTGAACAACATTTAAAATATGAGTCCTTAAACCACTAAGATAATGAGCAATTATTCGATCCTCTGACTCGAATAATACACATCGCATCATGATATGATCAAGTAGTCTTGAATACTCCTCCACGGACAACTAATTTTTATGAAATTGTGAAACTTAAGAAAAGCATCTTGTACGTAATGACTAGGAAAAAATATTTTTAACTCCTTTTTCATCTTCTTCCAAGTTACAATTATTCTTTTACCTTCACATTCACGGTTCTTCTTTAAGTGTTCCCACCAAGTTGACGTATGCTTCTTCAACTTTATGGAAACTAATTTCACTTTTTTGATTTCTAGAATTTCATAGTAGTAAAAGATTCTCTCCACGGTGTTGATCCAATCAATGAATTCATCACTTTAGATTTGACCATTAAATTCTTGGATCCTAACTTTTATATAAGCATAGTGATAGGGTTGTTTTCCATTAATACGCAAACTTACAATAGTTTGAGCTTTAGATAATTAAACAACAATACAATAAATCCATTCACACTACAAGAAAAATACCATTTTATGACGCTTTAAAAATGACTTTATGACACTTTTAAAAAAAAATGTCCTTATAAGTGTAATAATCTTATTTACATGACATATTAATTATAAAGCATCGTTATAAATTTCACTTTGGAGAAATTTCACTCCATCTCACTGTCTCGCATTTTGGCTCTTCCCCCTTTTAACAAAAACCCTCACAACACACACCCTACCCGCCGCCGCCCTCGCCCCAACGGTTTCGTCCTCAGGTACACCGTCTCCCTCACCCTCTAGGACACACGCATGCACAAAGGTAGACTGTCTCTCTCACCCTCTCTTTCTCTCTCTCTCACATATTTCTGCTTGTTATGGCTTTCAAGTTTAGATTGTCTCTCTCTGATGCTTTATAATATCTTTATAATTTCTGATGCATTTTATGGTTTTTTAGGTATATCTTTTGTGTTTTTTAGGTATACTTTGGTGGGTTTTACATTTTGTTTTCTCTTGATTTGTATGTTATGTTTTTAGATCTCAACATATGTCTTTATGAGTTGGTGATTTGACAATTTTGACATCTCTCTATAGTTTTTGATAGTTTGTTGATTTGTAGACAAGTTGATTTGTAGTCATCCATATGATATCAATTGTTTACATATTGCATTATGTGCAAGAACCAAAGCATCCATGTTATATATCTGCAATCAAGATTTGTAATAAGTGAGATAGGGTGATAATATCACAAAAATGTGAGTTGGGCGTTAATTAGTATGGTTGTTCTTTAATAAGTTACCATTCGATAATTCTTACTCCAATATGGTAAATTTAGTTTTTAATAGGAATGAATTGCTAGTGGATAGTAGTGGAATTCATTCTGCTCGGGCTCTTCTTTAATTTTCAGTGAGGTATTAATTTCACCCTCTTATGTATGTATTTTTTTATAGATTCCATTATGTTTTTAGTGATGTATCATTCATTACTGATTCAGTTTTCTTAGTATTTATCCTATGTACTCATCTAGTGGTTTAGCATTTGTTTTGTTTTGTTTTATTTCCTCATAACTGTGTATCAACGTGACGATTCAATTCTTATGTTGTTGTGATGCTTCAATTCTTATGGAGTGATGCTTCAATTCTTATGCTAATTAATATTTATGTTTAGTACATGGTACTATGTCATGAATACCATTGTATCATATGTACATAACTACTTCTCGCTTGGTATTAGCGTAGGCATGGGTTGAGAATCCAGAATTAGGTATAAATTTGAGGTTTAATTTCACACATACGTTTATAATTAGGGTATATATTAGTTTTTACTAATTCAATTTTGGTTCTATGAAGATATTAGATATTGTCTTAAAAATGGGTAACTTTTCATGGGGAAGAGGATATTTATCAAATTTGAAATTTCATCTTTTTATAATTGATCGTGTGAGGGATTTAGAGTTTATTACTGCTGAATTATGGCTCATGAATTCTGCAGCAATTACTGTTTATGCCTCCCAGAGACTTGTTATATAAGTTATCACTCAAGAGCATAAGTGAGAAGAGTAATGGTGAAGGAATGTATGATCCTGAGGTTGGGGATCTCACTGCCTTGACATAAACAAGACACAAATGCATTGATGATATTAACACACCTAAAAGACTGTATCTCATTGCTGTAGTTTTCAGGGGTAATTGTGCATCTGATAAAGTTTGTATCTATTGTCGAAGCCCACTGTTGTAGTTCTAAGGGTAATGGTGAATCTGAAACAGGTCAGTCCAAATTGTAACCCATGTTCCTCCGAGGAAACTAAGAGTGTTGCGTTATGAAGGTTCAGTGAAGTCATTTGGTCCTTCAAGCAAGATAGTTACCAAAAAGCTGCAGTTTTAAACCGTGTTGCTATAAAATGTAAACATCATAATACCATCAAACTAATATGAGGTCCACTCGGAACAGGAAAAACAAAGATAGTTGGTACAAAATGTAAACATCATAATACCATCAAACCAATGTGGTAGTGTTGGGAGCTGCAGCACGGCTAATGAGTTTAGTAAGGGGTTCTCTTAAACATGAAAATTATGGATTGGTAGATATAGTTTTATACGGTAATTATGAGATGCGGCTTCCTGCAATGGTTCAAAGCAAGGTTATTAAAGATCAATTTTCATTTTATTTTGATTAGCGCCTAAAGAAAAACTAAATTATCATTCTAATTGCAATTTTCACCTGATGTTTTTTGTGAATTTTGAAACTCTCTGTTATTTAACAGATTCTCATATGTTTGTTATTTACAGATATGTGAGAGGGATGAATTTGGAAGGAGCTTATTCGAGAGGCTGGTATTATTAAGACACGATAAGCATCTACTCGGAGTTCGGTATGGAATGCATCCACCTATAAAGCCTATTTACAAATAAAGGGTGTTATGAAAAATGGATTTTGGATGGCCCAAATGTAAAGAAAATATCATACAAAAGGAAATTTCTTGATGGAAACATGTATGGGTTCTACACTTTCAGAAATGTAGCCCGTGGAAAGGAGGAGTTTGATAATAGGTGTAGCCTGAGAAATATGGTGGAAGCTTTCTGTGATAGCTGATATTGTTTCAAGCCTCTTTAAAGGTACTATTCTATGATTTTATCAACTAATCCTATTTACATCAGATAAAAGGTTTATACTAACCACTAAATCAAACTTTGATCATTTTTTTCTATTACAGAATCTGTTGCGAAAAGGCAGAAGCTTAACGTTGGTTGCATATCACCATATAAGGCTCAACTTTTCGCAATTCAGGAAAGCTTGTGAAACTTATATAGTGCAAAAGAAAAAAAGTGCCTTTTCTGTAAGCGTTCGCATAGTTATTGACTTCCAAGGTGGGCAAGAGGATGTAATATTATAGCTATAGTGCGGAGTGATGAGAGAGGAATAATGGGTTTCCTTTCCAATCTACAAAGAACAAATGTGGCTCTCACCTGTGCAAGGTATCATTTTCAAATAACAAAGCATAGTGTAGTCAAATCTACAAATAGTTTTTCATAGGCTTGTTAACACAATTCGAATGAAACACACAAGTAGAAAGTTAGATGAGGTCGTTATTTGAGACAGAACATCAAAATGAGACAGTCTAAGCCTACACTACTAGAAAAATATCAATTCGTGACAATTTTATTAGTGGATAATCATTTATTGCCACTAAAATGTATATTTTGTCTCAAAATTTATGTTTGCCACTAAAGGATAATGTATTAGTGGCAACAAAGTAAAATCGCCACCAATTTTGCCACTCAATATAAAGCGGGAAGAATTAGACATTTAGCGGGAACACAAAATTTTAATTAGTTACAAACTTAAAATATTTGCCACTAATATAAGTTTATTAATAGCAAATATATTAGTTTGCCATAAAAAACATATAAGATACATCCAATTTACCACCAAAATTAATTTCTACTAAACAAAAAAAACATTATAGGTGGATTCCCCCAAGAATACTTCCTTGCCGAGGAGGTTACTCATCTGACAAATCCTCTAAAAAAAACCCGCCCGTGGTTCAATACCGTCGCCGCTCAATATTTACCCTTCCGGTTTGAAGGTAAGTAGCCTTTGACTTCCCTTTGAAAATTAAAACTCCCAAGTAGTTAAAAGAGTTTCCACCTTCAGTGATGCTTAGAGAGTTTTCGATGAGCGGATTATATGCCTAGAAAAAATCTGCATGTGTCTTTGTTAATAGATTTCCTAGAGGAAAGCTCATACTCCTGGATGAGGGACATGAGATTAAAATGGAGGATTTGTTGGGGCAGCTGTCCCCATTCAACCCTATTAGGTTTTAAACCTTTAAATGTTAAAAAAATGGATAAGATTACAAATGTTAACCAATTAACTTCAGATCTAAACTGTTAATGGGTCGTGTTATGCCGTGTCAATCATTTTAAAATTGACACGATTTTTTTATGTTGTGTAATTCGTGTTGGGTCTTGTTCGTATTATCTAAAATATAGTCGTGTCATGTCGTGTTGAGCCAGGTCAAAACACGACCCATTTGCTTGAATTGCCACCCCTCAACCCCCAAATCCAATAATAAGATTCACTAACAAGTATTAACCGGACATATTGTTTTTTTATAGGTATATTTGTATATACATACAAGTATATTTCTTAGCAAATATATTTCTTGCGACCACTGGTCTGAATATCTTGCGAGTGGTTCATCGGTGTGGAACGATTCTTCCGTCTTGAACGATTTAACTTGTTGGAAATTTTAACAAATATATTTGTTGCGTAACAAATATATTTCTTGCGGGATATTCATAGGATACGTGCATTCCTCTAATTTCTCTGGATACAAAATCGAATAGGTGCCTATGATTCACCGATTCAATGCACGGGTCTGTTTGAATACAAATTCAAATATGTGTATATGATTCATTGGTCTGCTTGAATAAATTTTCTAGATAAAAAATCGAATGCATGGGTCTAAATACAAAATCGAATTCATTATATTTATATATTGAATAAATTTCCGGTTTCACTAGTTATATTGTTGATTTGGATATCTGATTGAGTTTGCGATCACAGATCTGGAACGATTTGGGTTTGTGATTTGTGTTTCTATTTTCCTTTTAGTTTTAGATCTGATTCTATGATATATATAATATATTCGTTTCTACTTAATCTTGATTTGGGATTTTAATTGGAGATTCTATATACTTCAGGCATTCAATTTTTTTTAAGATCATTTTATTTCATTTATGTTTAATGGTATTAAATTTCAATTTGGGAGATCAATAAGGGTGTTTTTTGTACTTGATTTGGTTTACATTATTAGGTTTGATTTTTTCTTCTACTTAAAATTTTAGGTATCTTTTTCTTTATGTTTACGGTGTTAGTGTTGGATGCTGGTCATAGATGATGGTAGGTGGTGGAAGTAATTGATTATGGTGGATTTAGTGTTAGTAGGTGAAACTGGCAAGAGGTGTTACTGCTTTTGGCCAAGCAGTGAATAACGCCGAGAGTTAATTTCTCATAGACTAGTTTTGAACAATGTTTAAAAAGGCGAAAGGCGAAAGGCGAGGCGAGGCGAGGCGAGGCGAGGCGAGGCGAGGCGAGGCGAGGCGTTTTAGTTGCGGCGAGGCGTAAGCCTCACCGAAAAGGGGAAAAAAAGAGCAAAAAAATATTTAAAAAATACTAATAAAACCATAAAAATAAAATAACAAATAAATATAAAATAAAACTACAAAAAAAACATCTTTGAGGACTTTCTCACATAGTTTGACATTTTTTTGTTCCCCCAAGATGACTTCTAAAAAAATAGTAATTTGACAAAATCAATTTAATATATTGGTTATTTTACAATGTGGCAATAAATTAATCAATGCAAAATCAAATTGACATAATTATTTTTTTAGTTTCATTCTTATATTGGATATTTTATAATATGACTAAATTAATCAATGCAAAATCAAATTAATAAAATCATTTTTTTAGTTTCATTTAAATATTGGTAATTTTATAACATGACAATAAATTAATCAATGCAAAATCAAATTGATAAACATATTCATTTAAATATTAGTTTCATTTACATATTTGTAGTGCTAACTTTAACCTAAAAAAAAAAACTTTATTAAAAAACAGTGAATTAAAAAACAGCAACTTTATTAACAAAAAATAAAATCAAACAAATTTGTGAGCAACCTTGGTCGAAATTAAAAAAAAAAGTTTTTACAAAAATAAAAAAGTTTCTACCTAGGACCGAAACAAAAAAAACAAAGTTTTTATACCAAATAAAGGTCGTAGAAGTTAAAACATTAGAAACAAAAGTCGGAGTTCTTACCTAGGGCTGGAACGAGGGCCGAAATGGGGGAAAGAAGAGAACCGAAGGTCGGAATGGAGAAACGAAGGCCGGAATCTACTTTCCGAGCAGAGAAGAGAAGTTATATTTACATAGGACTGATTTTTTACACCCAGTAAAAGAGGCGTACGCCTCACCGCCTTGAGGCGCAACGCCTCAACCACAAAAGGCGTAAGCCTCAGTTTCCACCCTCGAGGCTTAAGCCTCGAGGCTTTTTTTCCCCGCCTCGCCTCGAGGCGTACGCCTCAATCGCCTTTTTAAACATTGGTTTTGAACTATGACCTACAGTAGCTTAATAAAACTAGACCAATTTTGAACACTTGGTCTGGACTACAAACCAATCTGGCAATTAAATAACATCCCATGGATTGGTCCTTGTCGTGGGCGGCAAAGGAACTGAGTGGAGCTCGAAACTAACTGTGTTGAATTGAATATAATTAAACTCATTATAATTTAATTCGCTTGAATAATTAGATATGCCATTAACAACCTAAATCTCAATGATAATTTTTTTAACCCGAGTCTAATTTTGATACTTTGAACATTGTAATATATTTACTTTGAATCTAGTTTGGTTCGATGGCCATCAAATAATCAATTGAATAACTTGTTGGGCAGGATATGAGATTAAAATGCCTCAAAAAGAGGACTGTACTGCCTTTATTACATTTAATTGACTTTGATATTTGTGTCACTCCAATATGTCGACAATCTACATTTATCGCAGACCTTAAATTCATAATCTTATTAGGATTACAGTGTGCGTTGTTGTTATTATATATGTCATGTGCCTGGAATATTGCTATATTAGTTTTTTCTGATCACTAGCTGGACTCAATGCCTTTGGGTCTATTGTGAGCATATACTTTATTGATAGGAATGGGAGGAAGAAGCTTTTGGTGATCAGTTTATGTGGTGTGATTATCTCTCTTAGGCTTTTAGCGACGGTCTTTCACGAGACTACGAGACACTCGCCTATGGTTAGCCTAGACCCACTGAGACATCTCAGTTTGCAACATATGCATGCCCAGTCTATGGATCATCCAGGTCTTCCCCTGTGTGGGACTGTATGAAGTGTTAGAAGGCTTCACCTCCTGATTGTGGGTTCTGTGCTTCATTTAATAATAAGCTTTTTCCCGGGGCTTATTTGATATCTAACGACACAGTGATGGATATCTGGCATGGAGAAGACCAGTTATGGTACACAAGGGGATGCCCAAGTAAATATTTATGGCTTGCACTTATCGTCTTAGCTCTCTACATCATATTTTTCTATCCTGGAATGGTAACAATCCCATGGATTGTTAACTCTGAAATATACCCATTGAGGTTTCGAGGGGTCTGTGGAGGCATAGCTGCCACCGCAAACTGGATCTCAAACCTCATCGTTGCACAATCCTTCTTATCTTTAACACAGGCCATTGGAACTTTCTTAGACACTCTTTATATTTGGGGTCATATCTGTTGTTGCACTGTTCTTTGTCCTAATTTATGTACCCGAACTGAAGGGGCTTCCGATAGAGGAGGTCAAAAAGATGTTGGAGACAAAATCTCTGCATCTTATGTTCTGGGAAAAAAGGCTAAACAGGTTGAAGAAGACCTAGGATGTGTGAAGAAATAATAAGAGTATGACTGTACGTATATTGGAAGGAAAAAATAATACCAAGTATCATGGTTATTATTATCACACACATTTGTCTCTTTGCGTGATGAGGGGGAGATAGGGATATCGTCATAATAATATATGTTATAGTGATTACATTCTTATAAGATAAGTTGTTTCCTATGTCTGCATGTCTACGCTAGTATTCCTGATAAAGAACCTGTCTTTATCTGTCAGCTTCCATTTAATAGGGACAAGCCCCATAGTGCTTTGATTATTTGCCATATGAACTCCTCCTGTACAGCTTTGTATCAAATCCCTATGAACTGCTCCTGTACACAAGTGTTAGTGATTGTAAATTTCAATGCCATATGAACTGTTCATGTACAACTTTGTATCAATGACATATGAACTTGTCCTGTACAGGAGTGTTAGTGAATGTAAATTTCAATGCCATATGAACCGTTCTTGTACACGAGGGAGTAAATTTTTACACGACAACCCCCAATTCAAGAGTTGTTTGGGAGAAAGTCATTCATACGAAAGTCGAATAGAACTTAATTGTGAATATTCAAAAGTTTAAATAAAATAAAATCATACTTAGTGTGTGCATATTGATTAGTATTTTTTTAATCAATAAGATATTAATTTGAGTTTTGCTTCTTTTCAGCTCCACATTCAAAGTCAGAGAGGTCTCATAATAACAAAAAGATGTACCATTTGTTGGTGCAGAGGTTGTCCATTTTTTCCTTAGCATATTGATTGCTTATGAGGAAGAAAACAGGTAAACAGAGTATTTTTTTGATATACCATATAATAGTAATACTAGCTTTCTATGTACATCACAAAAATTCCCTTTTTTTAAGCGAACTAAATTAAACAGTAAACAAAAATTAACAAGTACTTATGTCCAATGGCTATCGGTTGTATGACAAACTTTTGCCCGAAACCCAAGTCCACTACATTTGAAAAATTAGAAACATGCGTATATAAAGATAAATAGTCAATTGATTTGTTGCTGTTTGTAAAAGATGAGGAGCTTTGGCAGTGGATGATTTGTTGTTATCTGTCTCTAATGTACATCTAGAGGATCATGTCTAGTAGAGATTGTTATAATCCTGTGCTTATTCTTATTTAAATGTTATAATCCTCTGCTTATGCTTATGTACATCTAGAGGATCATGTGTCGTTTAGAGAAGTCGTTGTCTAGTAAACACGAAGTCCAATTAGTACCACATGTGTTATGACAGTACAAAACATGGAGGACTAAAAAATTAACTGCTCGTGACAATGTGCCTTGATCAATGCCATATGAACTGCTACTGTACAGGAGTGTTAGTGATGGTTTATTCAATTAGTTTGGACAGTTTTTTTAGTTTATAACATTATTTCTATTTATATATATATATTATTTGTAGATTAGGCTTCATATATATGGGTGATTTCATCTTAGGTCCATTACTCAGAGGTGTTGATTAAAGAGGATCACAAAAATGTATGTATGTAGAGAAAATATTGAATATTTTCCGAAGATGAGAGTTATGCTTGTTGATTGGGGTTCAAACTTTTGTATCAGTAGTAAAATTATTAATTGGCTGGTGAATTCAATTATGACCTTTTTAATGTTAGCAAATCCTATATTAGTTGGTGACATATTGTTAATTACGAATCAATTTCCTGATTTAACCAATTGTGTGTGTGTGAGAGAGGTCTCATGTGAAAAAAGAGATTTAATAGCTAATACTGTTTCAGGATGGATTTAGTCCTGTATCTACATTTCCATCCAATAATGTTCCACAGCTAGGTGAGCTCGGACCATGTTTGTTTGTCGAGAAAGTGAAAGAAAATAGAAAAGAAAGGTTTGAAAGTGATGAAATCCCGAGGATTGAACTTCGGAACAGTTGCAGTGATGAAATCCCAAGGATTGAACTGGGGAACAATTGTAGTAATGAAATCCCATTCTTCCTATGAAGCATACTCTCCAATGTTGTTGGACCATTGCACCTAACTTTTCCTACTTTGGCTAGAACCTGATAAGGTCCAAAAAAACCTTGCACCCAACTTCAAACTTCATCTCATAGCTACTGTGACCTATCTATATGGTTGTAATATGAGGTAGAGAGTCTCCTACTATAACCTGTTTGTATTGGTTGTAATATGAGGTAGATAGTCTCCTACTGTCACCTATCTGTATGCTTGTTAGGGATCTTGTTATGCTATTTCTGCTCAAACACTTGTTTAGGGTTTATGATAATTCAAAACCTTAACTGCTTGTTTAAATTATTAATGTCAGAAGTTTGAATTATTCATGTTGCTATTGAATGAGTTACTGCATTAGGTTAGATTGTGATGCCTGTTGGATGCCTTTGATCTTGGTTGCTATCAATGTTTAGTAATGTTCATCAATTTAGCATCTAAATTAATTTTTTGTTTTGCATCTTCCAATTTATTGGTTGTTCATAAATTCAGCATCTAAATTTATTGACTGTTTTATATCTAAATTTATTTAATAATGTTTGGTGACGTTCATAAATTTTTTGACCGTTAATGTTTAGCATCTAAATTTATTGGATGATGTTTTAATTGTATTTACTTTTTAATAGGTTCATCTCCCAAGAAATGATTCAGAGGACCAACACGTAGCACACCTTTAGTGGCGATAGCATGACGAAATTTTTTTTGCCACTAAAAGATTTGGTGGTGAATTTTTTATAATTAGGTGCAAAAAATCATGCCACTAGAAATCATTTTTCTTGTAGTGCTACTAACTCATATAATAAATAGGTCGGCGAAGTGTCAAACATGAACAATTAGATTTTGATATGACAAGATGTGTGATTTTAGTTTATTTTTTCCTGTTTCCTGATCTAGTAATTAGTGGTTTTGTTTTGTTTTAATTCTTTGATTTATGAAAGTGATGGGGTTTTGGTTTATGGCGGGCCTTGAGATAGTATGTTTAATTAAGAAATAACAAATTTCCTAATCCCGAGTTTCTATTTATGGGTTTTAAATGTCAACTTGAACACATAATAATTAGTAAAAATGTGTTCTTTGACACAATTCATTAAATAGGTCAGAGTTCACTAGTAATTGAAACTAATATAAAATACTTTCCATTAGCAAGTCCAAACAACCTTTAGTCCCATTGTTGGTTAAAAACTAACAAGGAAATCTTCATTCTTTTTGTAGGCATTGCCTTTGGGGAATGGATCAACTCTGATTTAAAGTGGATCTGTTTGGAAAAAATAGTTATAGATGCCAAGGCTAGGGGTCGCTTCTACAATGCTGATGAGGGACAGAGTTTAGCTCTAGCAATTAGTAGTGCCTTGATTGAACTTGAGAAACTTACTAATAAACTCAATATGAACTCTCTTCTCTTCAAGGACGCTAAGTGGAAGGTAGTCTTTACACTGAATTCTTTGCTTTTCTTATCAAATACTTTCTTCCACCATTTCTTAAGATTTGAGTGAGGATCATCAAATGTGTGTTCTTGAGCGTTACGGTGAATTGGATCTATTTCAGCCTATCATGGGTGAGGGGAACATCGTGTCTGTTCCACTATTGATCACCCATATGTAAAGTCACTAGTGAGTTTACAGGGATCCCAAAAAACCACCTGACTAACACTAGTCAAAATTTGGAGATTGAAAATCGATCGCTATCAGCTATACATTACATTATCGACCGGTTGCTAAATAGAATAGTTATTAGTTAGAGAATGCAATTTTTTACAATATAACTTTTTTTATGTGTTTAATGCAATTTTGAAATTTGTTTACTCTCTTAGTTTTATGCAGTTTTAGTTGAACACCTACTGTTTACCCCTACGGTTTACGCCTTTTTAGTTGGCCATTGTTCTATCATTATTTAACATGGCTTAGTGATATGGTTGTTGGGAAAGACACACAGTGATGCACACACGCACACACACACACACACACACACACACACACACACAGAGCGATGTACACACATGGGGTGACAGACATGCACACCCAGTGATTCACCCCCACCCCCACTGCCTCCACCATTATTTACTTTATTAGTGTTTTTTCTTTGCAATCCATATTCCAAGTTGCTATGAAAGCTTATATGAGTTGCTTCAACATTTTTATGGATACGTGTATTTATGTGTGTACTATAGTTGGGAGGAAAAGGGGAAAACTTGTCCCCTCACTCAGTTGTTTAGGATCAGTCAGAGCTCCATCATAATCATTTTAAATAGTACCGAGATACAGTTCTATATTCATGGAAGGCTAATATGCATCTTAATTGTCTAAAGCCTTATATCTTAACTAGTTGTTACCATGCCATATCTGAATCCTTTTTCTCCAAACAACCTTATCTAAAGTCATGCCATCTATTAAATTGTTGGCAACTAATTTAAAGGTTTGGGTACATATTTATTTGTCATCTTAAATATCCTAACTTGTATTATATTCTCCTGATCTGTTTATTTATTTGTTTGATTGTTTTGTTTTGTTGTTTATTCTTATATCTTCTATTTTTTTCAACTTTATATTTTGTTTATTTTTTTGGATTTCGGTCAGTAAGAGACTAATAAGTATCATCCTTAGTGTTTGTGTTTGTGTTTGTGTATATTTTGACTTTTCTAGCATGAAATATACCTGGTCTTTATTTTGATGGATGTCGTGTTTGAGTAACAGCTTAATTTTTTGGCAAAATGACGTTTGTCATGCTATTGCAGACCTACTTGAAATTTAAGCAGTCTTCTGTTGATCCAGCTCGGGTTCAAATTCTATATAAACATGCTATTACCGAATTTCCTTTATCTGGCAACCTCTGGCTTGATTACACGCACTACATGGATGTGACACCCCGACTAATTAAACACCGGGTAGCTACTCCTTTATAAAATTAATTCAAAATGCCAAGTTGGCTCAGTTAATAGCATCACTGTCGAAAACGTTTTATTATTACTAACCACCTAGTATTTAAAAAGTAAGTGCCAAATTTTATTAAATCTGATTAACATGCAACAAGAGTAATGAATAACTAAATAACACCATTCACTATACTGAAATAGAATGAATAACCATCACAATAAGTAAATAAAACCTGGAGGAAAAACTCCTCAATACAAATCCCACAACTGATAAGTAAACTGAAATAAATAACTAAAACTGAATACTGAGCAATACATGCTAGAGTCTGAAAACTGAAATGTAAAAATGCTCTAAATAGGAATGGGCAACATGCCCTACAACTGATAGATAGTGACTCTGGAATCCAAAAGATAGAAGCGTCTATGAGCAAATCCCTGTAGCTTCCACATCCAGCTACAGCACGTCACCTGAATGAGAATCCTATGCTTGGTGTCCTTGTGGCTGGGCACCTAAAATGGTTTTACAAGAAAATATATTTGAAAGCAAATGGGTCAGAGCCCGAAAGTGGAAATCATTTTAAAACCTGCAAGTGCTTTAAAAACATTTAAAACATTAAATGCAAAGTACATGTTAGGACGTACACTCGCATGATATTCTCACCTCTCGTCTAACTGTGCACTCCTAACGTAAGTACCCATCTATATCGACCCATACTACTAGCTAACTGACAACATAACTAGCTAGACTGCCAAAGGTTCTACCCATATTACTCGGTTCCAATTAACATAACAATGTTCGTAATTACATAGAGGTTTAACGTAAACTCAGTTACTAAATATGCCATTGATATAACTAACAGCTAACTCATTATATATCTCGAAACAATACCGTAATATTTTTACAACAATAACATGAGGATTCCCATTAATTAAATGTATATTATTCACAACATAAATATACGATACAAGCACCCCGCAATCTAAGCTGTAGTGCACACATACTCTGCTATCCATCCCGGTACATCACGTACATAAGGATCACATATTCCGAATCTCTCAGGAATAGTTCAGATAACACAAATCACAAATAGTGGAGGCGAACATAGTCACCATCACATGGGTCACGCACATACCTACGCTCCCATGGTCAGCGGACTTATTAATGTCACAATAAGTCTTTCTATGACCTATGTTCATCAAGGTACCAGTCTATATCCCCCCCGTAGGCACACAAGGATTAGAGGGTCCTAAGCGAACGTAAACCTCCCGTGATAGCAAGTATGGTAGGTATGTCATACATACAATCCATATATCAATACTAAGTAAACACACATCTTAGTAATACCGTATTATAATCGTAGTACATATCGCATTCTCGTACTAACTAATTATCACAACTTATTTTATTCCGGTTCATAATTATACGCGCTATAATTCATCCTCACATCGTAGTGGTCACTCACGTCTCAACCCAAATAATTCGTTGAATATAATTCTCGTATATGCTTTACTCATCCCAGCAACCCAAAAGTCCCAAATCAATCACCATATCATCAAAGGGATGCTAACTCTACCCTTGAACCATCTCCCGGAACTCCAAAAGTCAAAACAGTCCAAAAAGGGGCAAACTGTCAACTCGTTAGAAGTCTCGTTCAAACGAGGCTTCGAACGAGTTTGGACTGTCAGGTCGTTAGAAGTCTCGTTCGAACGAGACTGTTCGAACGAGATCCTAGTTCGTTCGAACGAACTGACCCTTCTAACGATATCTCGTTCGAACGAGATATCGAACGAAAATCCTACTCGTTAATAACGACTGGTCAACTCGTTAGAAGCTCGTTCGAACGAGCTCGTTCGAACGACCTGGGGCTGCTTCTAACGAGATGCCAGTTTCGGCCCAGATTTCTCCCCAATTCGTTTTTTTACCATTTTTATTCCTCAAACCTTTTCTAAAATTCGTTCCAACAATATATTGAGTTCTCTCATCATCCTCAAACATGTTAAGGGGCTATACTAACATCATTAAAGGGTTTGACATCATCTAAACATCATTAAATCACAATTTCTACATTAATTCCCAATTTTCTTCAAGAACATAAACCCTAACTTTTTCTCATCATAAATTCCCAGAATTTTAATTCGTTTATACATCACCTAAATATGAAATATCCGAAATTAAATCTCCCAACAATATTTCTACATGCAAACCTATCCCAACATTCAATAATAACTTCAAATTCATGGGTTTTCTTTTAATCTTTCAAGAACAATTAAGATTCTTCAATTTCTAACATGGAAAAGACATTCTCAGTAATTAAATGGAAATAAAGTCACTTGCCTTGGTTTGATTTCTGAATTTGGTGTGGATTCGGTGTAGAATTTCTGCAGAATCTCTCTCTCTCTCTCCTTCTCCAAGCTTTCTTCTCCAAAAGGCTATGGTGGCTAGGGTTTGCTTTGGGGAAACTTATGAAACCTAATTTCAATAAACCTCCGTAGCTTGTTGGGTTAATAAGGGTTGGTTGGGGTCAATCCTTATCAGATTACAACTCTCAATTTTCGTCACTTTTAATTACCCAAAAATACCAAATTACTAAAATACCCTTTAAGTTACCGGTACGGTCTAAAATTACCCCGGGATCCAAACTATACCCCCGGCTAGTGTTTTCTGACTATCTCGACCCTTCCGGACGCGTTGGCGCGCTCAAAATGACCATACGGATTATCGATTTTAAATTTACTTTTAATATCAAAATATTATACCGTGACGCGGCGGTCCCACGCGTCTCAACAAAATTTCTAAAATGCCGTATATAAATCCCACGACAAATTTTATAATACCAAATACATATATAATCATATATGCACATAATCAAATACCAATTCGCATCACATCAGTATTTATAACCCGGATTAATTTCCAATTAATACGCATTTAATTAATTAATCCCAAAAATAAATATAGCCAAAAGTACGGGGTATTACATACTCCCCCCCTAATAACTGAATTTCGTCCCGAAATTCGAAACTAGAAAGTACCTGCTAGAAACATCTCTGGATAACGTTCGCGCATCTCATCCTCGCGCTCCCATGTGGACTCCTCGACATTGTGATGTCGCCACTGAACACGTACTAACGGGACTATCTTTGACCGCAGTTTCCTCTCGCTTCGGTCCAAAATAGCAATTGGCCCCTCCTCATAAGAGCTATCCGGCTGGAGATCGATGTCCTCCACAGCAATGTGAGAATGAGACAAATCATCCCTAAGGTATTTCCTCAGCGAGGAAATATGGAACACGTCGTGAATCCGATGCAAATGCTCCGGTAACCCGAGTCTATACGCAACCGGTCCGATCCGCTCAATAATAGGAAACGGCCCCACATACCTTGGTGCCAACTTCCCCTTCTTCCCGAATCGCATAATCCCCTTCATCGGAGAAACCCTGAGCAAAACTTGGTCCCCCACTTGGAACTCCCTGAAAAATCTCTTCGCATCAGCATAACTCTTCTGCCTGTCTTGAGCTACCCGAATGCGACTCCGAATCAACTCAATCCTTGCCGAAGTATCCTGAATTACTTCCGGCCCAAGTAGTTTGTTGTCCCCCACTTCCAACCAACATGCTGGGGAACGACAAGGCCTACCGTACAATGCCTCAAACGGAGCCATGCCAATCGTGAACTGATAGGAGTTGTTGTAAGCAAACTCCACCAGTGGAAGGTACTGCTCCCATCCACCCCCGAAGTCAATAATACACATGCGTAGCATGTCTTCCAACATCTGATTGGTGCGCTCGGTCTGCCCATCAGTCTGCGGATGATAAGCCGTACTCAACCGCAATTCCGTGCCCATGGCCTCCTGGAAACTCTCCCAAAACCTCGAAACAAATATCTTGTCTCTGTCAGACACGATATTTAGGGGCACACCGTGAAGTCTCACAATCTCTGAAATGAAGAGTTGGGCATACTGACCCGCAGTGTAATCAGTCCTAACGGGTAAAAAGTGAGCGACCTTGGACAATCTGTCCACAATTACCCAAACGGAGTCGTGACCCCTCTGCGACGTAGGCAACCCCGTGATAAAGTCCATGGATATGCTCTCCCACATCCACACCGGAACCTCCAATGGTTGTAGCAATCCTGTTGGTCTCTGATGATCCACTTTTACAAGCTAACAAGTGGCGCATTTCGAGACAAACTCTGCGATATCTCTCTTCATACCGCTCCACCAATACTGCCGTCTCATATCTTGGTACATTTTGTCCCCTCCGGGATGTACCGCGAACCGTGAGCCGTGCGACTCTGCCATCACCTCGTGCCGCAATTCCTCTCCTTCCGGAACTACCAATCTCCCATTGAAGCGTAATCCCCCGTCTGAGCTAACGGTATAGGACTCAGCTCCCTCAGCGAGTAATCGAACTATCTGCTCCTGACAGAACGAATCATTTGCCTGTGCCCGTACAACCTTCGTGACAATCTGCGGTGTAACGGTCATCACAGCCATGAAAGATCGGGCCACTGCATCCTGGTGTCCCAATTCCTTCCACTTAGCTTTCCACACCTCTGCCACCTCATCTGCTGGCCTGCGGCTCAACGCGTCTGCTACCACGTTAGCCTTACCCGGGTGGTACTGAATGTCGAACTGGTAGTCTTTCACAAATTCAAGCCACCTACGCTGCCGCATATTTAATTCCTTCTGCGTGAACAGATACTGTAGTGACTTGTGGTCCGTGAACAGCTGAAACTTCTCCCCCAAAAGATAGTGCCTCCAAATCCGTAAGGCAAATACTACTGCTGCCAATTCCAAATCATGCGTGGGGTAATTCTTCTCATGAGGCTTAAGCTTACGGGAAGCATAAGCTATGGCCTGTCTCTCCTGCTGCAAAACACCTCCAAGTCCTTGCAAAGACGCATTGGTGTAAACCAAATACTCAACTCCCGGTCTCGGCAATGCTAACACAGGTGCTGAGGTCAATTTGTCCTTCAACTCATCGAATGCCAACTGACAGGCATCACTCCAGATATATGGCACACCCTTACGAGTAAGATGTGTCAAAGGACCTGCTATCTCTGAGAAACCCCGAATAAACCTCCTGTAGTATCCTGCTAAACCCAAGAAACTACGAATCTCCGTTGGTGTCGTGGGCTGTCCCCACTCCCTCACCGCTGACACCTTCCCCGGATCGACAGATATTCCCTGGTCGGAAATAATGTGACCCAAGAACTGGACTTCCTTCAGCCAAAACCCGCACTTCTCATATTTTGCATACAGCTCGTTCTGACGAAGTGTCTGCAAAACCATCCTCAAATGCTCGGCGTGCTCCTCCTCTGTCTGAGAGTAAACCAGAATATCATCAATGAAGACAATGACAAATTGATCTAGGAAATCTCTGAACACCCTATTCATCAAGTCCATAAACACTGCTGGAGCGTTGGTCAAGCCGAAAGGCATAACCCGAAACTCATAAGAACCATATCTCGACAAGAACGCAGTCTTCGAGACATCCTCCTCCCTGATACGCAACTGATGGTATCCCGACCTCAAGTCAATCTTCGAGAAGAAAGAAGCTCCTCTCAACTGGTCGAATAAGTCATCGATTCGAGGCAACGGATACTTATTCCGTATCGTGACCTTATTCAACTCTCGGTAGTCCACACACAATCTCAGTGAACCATCCCTCTTCTTCACAAACAAAACTGGAGCGCCCCAAGGTGAGGTACTCCTGCGAATAAAGCCCTGCCCTAACAGCTGCTCTATCTGATCCCGTAACTCTCGCATCTCAGCTGGAGCCATACGGTACGGTGCACGTGCTATAGGTCTCGTACCCGGTAGCAAATCAATAACGAAGTCTATCTCTCGACTGGGTGGTAAGCCTGGTATCTCCTGAAACACATCCGAATACTCCCTGACAACCGGGATCGAATCTAAAGGAATCACAACCTCCTTAGAGGTATCCTCCTCTATGTAATACAGATGAGCGGTCGATCCTCCCTCTGGGCGAGGCATCGCCACTATAAACATCTCCTGCCCCGGAATGGCAAAAACAATGCTCCCGCTGAAGCAATCAATCATGGCCCTATATGCTACGAGCCAATCCATCCCGATGATCACATCGTGAACATGCATGTCTAACACTAACATGTCCGCAGGCAATACCAAACCACCAACCTCTACCCCGACTCCCCGGCATATAAAGAAAATAAGTGACCCACTCCCTAATGGTGAGTCGACACACGTCACTGTGCTCTCTGCCGTAGCTAACAATCCGAAAGCTTTCGCGAAGTGTGTAGCAATAAAACAGTGTGTAGCACCCGTATCAAATAACACCCGACCCATAGTGCCATGGATAGGAAACGTACCCTCGATCGCGGGCGGTGCCTGTGGAACTGCAGCCTGGTGAACGTTGTAGACACGTCCATACTGTAGCTGCCCCTGCTGAGCTGGGACTGCTGGAATGGGTGGCAATGCTGCCATCTGTGGCGGTGCAGGAAGAGCGGCGGGAAACATAGGTCTCTGCGGCTCCTGGCGAGCACCCTGCTGCTGCTGCTGTGGGGCCCTACTCCTATCAGGACAATCCTGCTTCTTATGGCCAGTCTTGCCACAAGTAAAGCACTTCCCTGGGAAGTTCCCTCCCCTCTGCCCCTGCTGTCCCCGGCCCTGGTGGCCGTTACCATTCCTCCCTTGGCCCTGCTGGCCCTGATGGAACTGCTGCCCATTCTGTCCCTGTTGGCCCTGCTGGCCGTTTGGACCCTGATGGCCCTGGCGGAAACCTCCCTGTCCCTGCCTGTAGTTCCCTGACCGGAACCTCTTGTTATCCCCCTGTTGGGTACCCTGCTCAGTCTGTCTCTGCCCCTGACCGGTTTGTGCCCCACTGGCACCATGTCCTCCAGTCCTGCCCTGATGGCTAGACTCTCCCGACCGCTTGCCCTCGGCCATGTCAAACGGTGGTCCTGGCAGTGCAGTAATGCAGCGTTAACCACATCAGAATACGTGGCCAACGATAGGTTCCCGAGTAGATGCTGACGGATCCTCCAATTCAACCCATCAGTGAACTTCTCTATCTTCTTCTTCTCTGTTGGAATCTCGTCTGGAACGATATGCAACAGGTTAGTAAACTCGGCCTCATACTCGGCCACTGTCTTGCCCTCTTGTTTCAAACTCATCAGTTTCCTCCTCATCTCTGTATGAACTGCGGACGGAAAATACTTGCGGTCGAACCGCACCCAGAACTCCTGAATCGTGAGGGTATCCCTCTCCTCCGCGGTGGTAATGGACTCCCACCACTGCAGTGCAGATCCAACTAGCTTGAAAGTAGCTAGCACCTGTTTCTGAACATCAGTGCACTCATGCATCCTCAAATGCCTCTGCATGTCCTTCCTCCATTGGCTCGAGATAACCACATCTGAGCTTCCAGCAAACTCTGGTGGATGCGCTTTCTGAAAAGCGTCACGTACACGCTCCCAAGCAGACGGGAATGCATTAACCTGTACTGGCGCGGCAGCCGGCGCCTGCGGTGGTGCCTGCTGAATCACGGCAATCGCGGCATTTACCGCTTGGGCTACTATAGCAGCAACCTCAGCGGCGTTCAACATGCCCTGAACTGGAGCGGGCTGTGGTTCGGGCGTAGCATTCCTGGGAACTCATCGTGCACGTCGTGGAGGCATCTGAAATAAGAACAAAGTTTATAAGTTCACGGTTTATAAACTTAAAATAGCTGAAGAACGAAGCATACACAATAAGTGTACAACAGTCCTAAAATATAGGGCTCTATATCAAAGAAACGTAGCGGAAACATAATAGCCGTACAGATCCTAAAGGACACTAGAACCTGATGCTCTGATACCACCTGTGACACCCCGACTAATTAAACACCGGGTAGCTACTCCTTTATAAAATTAATTCAAAATGCCAAGTTGGCTCAGTTAATAGCATCACTGTCGAAAACGTTTTATTATTACTAACCACCTAGTATTTAAAAAGTAAGTGCCAAATTTTATTAAATCTGATTAACATGCAACAAGAGTAATGAATAACTAAATAACACCATTCACTATACTGAAATAGAATGAATAACCATCACAATAAGTAAATAAAACCTGGAGGAAAAACTCCTCAATACAAATCCCACAACTGATAAGTAAACTGAAATAAATAACTAAAACTGAATACTGAGCAATACATGCTAGAGTCTGAAAACTGAAATGTAAAAATGCTCTAAATAGGAATGGGCAACATGCCCTACAACTGATAGATAGTGACTCTGGAATCCAAAAGATAGAAGCGTCTATGAGCAAATCCCTGTAGCTTCCACATCCAGCTACAGCACGTCACCTGAATGAGAATCCTATGCTTGGTGTCCTTGTGGCTGGGCACCTAAAATGGTTTTACAAGAAAATATATTTGAAAGCAAATGGGTCAGAGCCCGAAAGTGGAAATCATTTTAAAACCTGCAAGTGCTTTAAAAACATTTAAAACATTAAATGCAAAGTACATGTTAGGACGTACACTCGCATGATATTCTCACCTCTCGTCTAACTGTGCACTCCTAACGTAAGTACCCATCTATATCGACCCATACTACTAGCTAACTGACAACATAACTAGCTAGACTGCCAAAGGTTCTACCCATATTACTCGGTTCCAATTAACATAACAATGTTCGTAATTACATAGAGGTTTAACGTAAACTCAGTTACTAAATATGCCATTGATATAACTAACAGCTAACTCATTATATATCTCGAAACAATACCGTAATATTTTTACAACAATAACATGAGGATTCCCATTAATTAAATGTATATTATTCACAACATAAATATACGATACAAGCACCCCGCAATCTAAGCTGTAGTGCACACATACTCTGCTATCCATCCCGGTACATCACGTACATAAGGATCACATATTCCGAATCTCTCAGGAATAGTTCAGATAACACAAATCACAAATAGTGGAGGCGAACATAGTCACCATCACATGGGTCACGCACATACCTACGCTCCCATGGTCAGCGGACTTATTAATGTCACAATAAGTCTTTCTATGACCTATGTTCATCAAGGTACCAGTCTATATCCCCCCCGTAGGCACACAAGGATTAGAGGGTCCTAAGCGAACGTAAACCTCCCGTGATAGCAAGTATGGTAGGTATGTCATACATACAATCCATATATCAATACTAAGTAAACACACATCTTAGTAATACCGTATTATAATCGTAGTACATATCGCATTCTCGTACTAACTAATTATCACAACTTATTTTTATTCCGGTTCATAATTATACGCGCTATAATTCATCCTCACATCGTAGTGGTCACTCACGTCTCAACCCAAATAATTCGTTGAATATAATTCTCGTATATGCTTTACTCATCCCAGCAACCCAAAAGTCCCAAATCAATCACCATATCATCAAAGGGATGCTAACTCTACCCTTGAACCATCTCCCGGAACTCCAAAAGTCAAAACAGTCCAAAAAGGGGCAAACTGTCAACTCGTTAGAAGTCTCGTTCGAACGAGGCTTCGAACGAGTTTGGACTGTCAGGTCGTTAGAAGTCTCGTTCGAACGAGACTGTTCGAACGAGATCCCAGTTCGTTCGAACGAACTGACCCTTCTAACGATATCTCGTTCGAACGAGATATCGAACGAAAATCCTACTCGTTAATAACGACTGGTCAACTCGTTAGAAGCTCGTTCGAACGAGCTCGTTCGAACGACCTGGGGCTGCTTCTAACGAGATGCCAGTTTCGGCCCAGATTTCTCCCCAATTCGTTTTTTTACCATTTTTATTCCTCAAACCTTTTCTAAAATTCGTTCCAACAATATATTGAGTTCTCTCATCATCCTCAAACATGTTAAGGGGCTATACTAACATCATTAAAGGGTTTGACATCATCTAAACATCATTAAATCACAATTTCTACATTAATTCCCAATTTTCTTCAAGAACATAAACCCTAACTTTTTCTCATCATAAATTCCCAGAATTTTAATTCGTTTATACATCACCTAAATATGAAATATCCGAAATTAAATCTCCCAACAATATTTCTACATGCAAACCTATCCCAACATTCAATAATAACTTCAAATTCATGGGTTTTCTTTTAATCTTTCAAGAACAATTAAGATTCTTCAATTTCTAACATGGAAAAGACATTCTCAGTAATTAAATGGAAATAAAGTCACTTGCCTTGGTTTGATTTCTGAATTTGGTGTGGATTCGGTGTAGAATTTCTGCAGAATCTCTCTCTCTCTCTCCTTCTCCAAGCTTTCTTCTCCAAAAGGCTATGGTGGCTAGGGTTTGCTTTGGGGAAACTTATGAAACCTAATTTCAATAAACCTCCGTAGCTTGTTGGGTTAATAAGGGTTGGTTGGGGTCAATCCTTATCAGATTACAACTCTCAATTTTCGTCACTTTTAATTACCCAAAAATACCAAATTACTAAAATACCCTTTAAGTTACCGGTACGGTCTAAAATTACCCCGGGATCCAAACTATACCCCCGGCTAGTGTTTTCTGACTATCTCGACCCTTCCGGACGCGTTGGCGCGCTCAAAATGACCATACGGATTATCGATTTTAAATTTACTTTTAATATCAAAATATTATACCGTGACGCGGCGGTCCCACGCGTCTCAACAAAATTTCTAAAATGCCGTATATAAATCCCACGACAAATTTTATAATACCAAATACATATATAATCATATATGCACATAATCAAATACCAATTCGCATCACATCAGTATTTATAACCCGGATTAATTTCCAATTAATACGCATTTAATTAATTAATCCCAAAAATAAATATAGCCAAAAGTACGGGGTATTACAATGGACAAAACCTAGAAAGGTTTTTCTTTGTACTGGTTTATCTTCTGTCCTTTTCATGTAAATGTTTACACTTGAACTTAGTTATTATGTATCTTTTCATTTCAAGCAGTGATCATTGGGAGAGATGTTCATTATAAGGCTACAAGGAACTGTCCCTTGGGAGAGATGTTTATTACAAGGCTACAAGGAACTGTCCCTGGGTTGGAAAATTATAGGTCTGTTATTTGCTTTCCCTTGAACGTGGTAGTGCTTCTGAGGAAGAGATATCTATTGTATGTTTCTGTTATTAACCTTTCCTCATAATGTCTTTCTCTGAATTAAGTTAACTTTATTTTTATAGGAAGAGGCTACACATAAGATTGTAGTTAAATTATTTTAAATCCCCTTGATCTCCTCCGTGACATAGTTTTTTAGCTTTGTCATTTTTTGCAAACAATGTCAATGTTGTTGCTTTACTAATGAGCATAATGCGTCACTTACATCTTTGGAGATGAACAAGCCCTTAATATGGAAATATAATGAATATATGATCGATCAGATAATTTGTGTCATATGAACCCAGGAAGAGTGGCTCAAAGTAGTGTATAAAATTACATGAATAATGAATGTAGGAGAGTGCTAATGATACTGACAATATTATTATGTAATTTCTTTTCTTTTATTATTTAGAATTCTCATTTTGGTTTATCATATTTTGTTTGACCCATGACATCAATAAAGCTCGCCTTTCATGGAATTGACTTTTAGGTTTCTCATTTTGCATTAATGAATGTTAATGAACAATTTCTAAGACATATTATTATTGTTGTTGTTGTTGTTGTTGTTGTTGTTGTTGTTGTTGTTGTTGTTGTTGTTGTTGTTGTTGTTGTTGTTGTTGTTGTTGTTATTATTATTATTATTATTATTATTATTATTTTATTTATCGATTTTCGCCACCAAATTCCTCTTTGCTTGTCCTTGACATCAACTTTGTGATATCATTGCTTATCATGTTATGGCAAATTATTGAATATTTTGATCTTTGGATATTGATCTTTTCCATTCCTGGGAGTGTCACAACACTTTTTATGATATAATGAAGCTATTTCAGGTGCTCATTGTTTCCATGTCTCCATCAAAATTTGCCCAAAATTGCATCCTAATATATATGGTTCTATAGACTAAAGCCAATTTACTTGGCGGAAATGTTAATATGTTTGTACTTGGTTGTAGAGTTCATATGTATATTTTGAGGGCATATTCATTTGTTTGTAGAGATACAATGTCATAAACGATTTTTTGGAACTTCAGGCACACACATACATTCACAGAGTTGTGACTTGTAAGTGTATGCATGCACGAATTTTCTTTGAAATATTTGCACAAATACTTGTAATGTAAGGATTATACATGCATATGCACACAAATATTTGTAGTTAAGCTTATGTCAATTTTGGTTTTCCACTAAACCTTCATTTTTTTAATGTAAACTCAGTGATTATTCAACTAAAGTCAATATTTGAACAATTTCATTAATAATTTTATTACAACATCATGGTTCAGTAAATAATGATCCAATATGAGTTGTATGTATGAATCATACGAAATGATTAGATTTTAAACTCTAATACTATATATGAACTTTCAACAAGGCATGGGTGCCTTTTATTGTTGCAATATTCATAATCCGAACTGAAATCATTTGAATAATACCTATATGATATGCAATTGACATCTTTAATACTATGTAACTGTCTTTTTTGTTTTTATGATTTAATTTTGTGAATGTTATGTAGGGCATGGACCAAGGAACTAAAAACTCTTCAAGAATATTATACACATGGGATTCAAGAGAAGATGGATCAAGTGAAGAAGGTGTAATTACATGAATTATTTTCTGGTATGATTAAACATTACACACCTAAAAGTTCAAAAAGTTCTCTATTAAGTTTTGTGTTTGGTTGTATTCAAGGCTAATTGATCTTGGGGTTTTTTCTTTCGATTTTACCATATGTTTCTAAAACAGGCGCACACAGTGGAAGAATAAACAAGTAGAGATAGATTATAATGGATTTGGAAGTTGATAAGCTTGATAAGAAGGTAATTTTTTATTCAATTTTTTGTGAACCCATGATTCTCTGTGTTCCAAAATTATTGGCTTTGAGCAATTTATAAAGTTGATAGTTTAATGATTTGGGTAGGTTCCTAATTTTGAATAAGATATTTCTAGTGGAAAATTATGAAATTTATAGAGATAAACACACACACACATGGGTCTCATTGAATATTGTTGTTGTAGTTTTTTATTATTTCTTCAACAGGGTAAATTTTTTAAAATTGTTTACAATTATTTGCGTTATATAAAAAATCTTTTCGACTTAAATTTTACTTGACTTAATACTTTGGAAAAACTGGAATTCATATGTTGTGTTATACATTGCACTATAGATTTATATATGATGTTTTGAACTTATGCAGGAGCATCTACTTAGAGGGACGTGAAAGGTGTATCACTGTCTGAATGTAAGCGAGAAGAGGACTTCGGTGCATTATTGCCTAAAATTATGAAGCAATTATTACTACGGAGGAACATTTAATTTTGATAGACAATTTCAATTTTGTTGATTTGTTAGCTCGATTGACTGAATGTAGTTTTGTTTGATGTGAGACAATATATTGGTGGGAATGTTATTGTATTTCTTGGCGGAATGATATCTATAATGTCTTATTCGTAACATTTAATGTTGAATAAATGATTCTATGAATTTTTATTTATGTTTAGATTTATTTGTCAACTATGACATTAATATTGGTTATTAATTTTTTTTATTATATGTTTAATTTATGACTGTTTATGTTAAACCCTCATGTGATGAAATATTTTACATGACTTTTTTAAACTTTTGAAACTTATTTATCATGACACTTTTTAAATCAAATATGACAACTTATAGAGTATATTATGACATTTTTTTTATAGCAGATATGATAGTTTTGAAACAAAAGTCATATATGTTACCTAATATGACACTTTTATGGACATCAATTATGACACTGAAACTTATGACGCTTTTTATTAAAAAATAAAGTTTCATAAAATGCGTTTAATGACACTTAAAAAATGTCATAAGAAGGCTTTTTTCTTGTAGTGTCAACTTCGATAAATAACACAGTTTCAACTGGAGTGGGGGTGGGGAGGAAAAGCCTTAATATTCAAACCATCGGAATGTAGAAAATTAACCTCACCAAGAATAAAATTAGATAAAGAGAGATTAAAAATAGCAAAAAAATCCTACGGTTTCATAATTGTGACAAATGAATTGTTTTCAAGTCGATGCTGTTTGAAAATCGGTGTATAAAAAATCGATAAATAACTTAGTTTCAACTGGAGTGGGGGTGGGGAGGAAAAGCCTTAATATTCAAACCATCGGAATGTATAAAATTAACCTCACCAAGAATAAAATTAGATAAAGAGAGATTAAAAATAGCAAAAAAATCCTATGGTTTCATAATTGTGATAATTGAATTCTTTTCAAGTCGATGTTGTTTGAAAATCGGTGTATAAAAAACTTACTCGGGGTTCAACGTTGAGGATCTGAAGCTCTAATGAGAGGTCTCAATAGCTACCATTGTACCACATCCACCTTACTAAACACATAAATATCGTCATAATATACAGGGTAGAAAGAAAATACCTTATAAAGAACGTCAATCATAGTAATCATCATGCATAAAATAAATTAATAAATTAAAAACCAAATAATCAAGAACCTTGAAGACAACATGAGGCCTCATTCGATAAAGGATAAGTATAAAATTCAACATTTTAAGAATATAGCCTACTAATACCTTTATTCAAACACCAAATAAGAGCATTGTCTGCGAGTGTATGTCACCGATAAATGTGAAGAAAAGAAATGACAGTTAATCAAAAGTTATGATTGATAAATGTGAAGAAAATAACGTACCATTATTATTTTCAATAAAAAAAAATACAATTTTTAATAGGGGACATGCTATTTGATAACCATTTCATGGCTAAGAAGATCTAAAGGCACAACATATAAGTATTAAATGGACACCTTAGTTTATGCTTACCCTACAAAAGAATGACTAACCACTTAGAAGACTAGGTTATCATGTCTCTTCATTTGGTAGTGCATAACTATTTGAATGTTGAGGAAGAATAAGCATAAAAGGGAAAGAAGCATATGGAATATAAAATGCATGAAAATAGCAACGCATAGAGGCGGATGGAGGAGGGGGGGGGGGGGAGGGGGGGGGAGGGGGCTTGGCCCATGCAAATATTTTCAAACTTTCTATAGCAACAAGTTTTTTTTTATAGGTGTTTTATATTTTTTAATATGGTTTGGCCCCTTCAAAAGTCACGTCTGTTTTGGCCACAACTCAACCAAAGGACAGAAAATACATTTTAAGGTTTAGGTTAATATATAACAACAAAAGTCAATAGAATGGTTGCCGCTTTTAACTTTTACCGACCAAATAAATTCAAAAGAGAAACCACCTGTTAGGCTGCTGCAAAAACCCAAATTCAAAGAAACCAAACAACACCAAAATTTAACCACTGTGGGAAAGTAGAAAATTTGAGTTGGTTTTACGAGGTACTTTTTTTTCTTCTCCTCTTTTTTGTTAGTTACAATTCAATATAACAAAAAGTATATTGTAACAGTTTATTAAATACAAAGTTGGGGAAATCCGATGGCTATCTTTTGTAGTTATTTGTCAAGTCCCATCCCATGCTTTTATTTTATGTTATTTTACAATGACTATTTGCTGGAGTATGGTATGGTTTGAACAAGAGTATTAGAAAATTTTAAAATTGAAATTGTAATAGTCTTGGTAATCTTAGTTAGAGAGTGGAAATTAAAATTGAAATTGTAACATTAAACAATTTTTTTAATATAATTTCATATATGTGATATTGTTTGTTATTCTAACAATTACACATCTATATATGGGGATTTTATTAAATTAAATATTTTGAATATAGGATTTAAGTTTTAATTTAAATTCATCATTTCTGTAATTGTAGTTTAAAATCATTTCTTGATGTTTTAAAATTTTGACAGTTAGTCAAGGTCAAGAGAACAACTATTGATGTATTTTTCAAGAAAGGTGGTGTTGAAAGTTTAGATGTTAGTTCACCGATTTCCAATGAACAATCTTCCTCTAATGTTGAAGCTGAACAATGACCCTCCAAGGTTTCCAATATCAGCTCGATTGAAAAAGATCCAAATTTTTTCGAACGTGATCCTGGATTATGCCAACAAATATGGGGGTATCCATATAATCATCGTGATGAACTTTTACGAGATTATATTAAAGTCGGTACATATCAACATCTTCTTTACCAATACCCATTTAATGAAGATAAACATCCTCGTCGATTTAAAGATTCTTGGTTCAAAATGTTTCCAAATTGGTTGGAATATTCTCCAACTACTGATGGGATTTATTATCTTCCTTGCTTTCTTTTTACCAAAGCATCGGGTCGCCCCTGGGTCTAAAGCATTCACGGTGGAGGGATTTCGTTCATGGAATAAAGTTAATTGTGGTGTCAATTGTGATCTTTTAATTCATGTTGGTAAAGATCCAAATTCGTTGCACAAGAATGCTATGGAGTATTGCCATGATCTCATTAACCAATCACAACATATTGAGAAGATTGTTGAAAAAAAATCTTTTGAAATTGTGAAAAACAATAGATTGAAATTAAAGACTTCAATAGATGCAGTTAAATGTCTCACATTTCAAGCTTGTGCTTTTAGAGGCCTTGATGAACGGAAGAGTCGATAAACCGGGGAAATTTTATTGAATTGATAAAACTTTTGGCATCCTATAGTCAGGAGGTTGCTGCAGTGGTCTTAGATTGAGATCCTCAAAATGCTACATACATTTCTCATGCAATTCAAAAGGAAATTTTACAAATCTATGCAAGGAAAATTCGGGAGATCATTCGGGAAGAAATTAATGATGCTAAATTTTATATTATTGTGGACAAGTCTCGGGATGAAGCAAAAAGGGAGCAAATGCCCATTGTTCTCAGATTTGTCGATAAAATGGATTTATACGGGAACAATTTTTTGATTTGATTCATGTAGGTGATACCATGTCATTGACTTTGAAGAAAGAAATATCACATATCCTTTCTAATAATAATCTTAATATACAAAATATGCAAGGTCAAAGATATGATGGTGCTAGTAATATACATGGAGAATGGAATGGGTTGGAAGCCCTTTTTTTTTAAATGAGTGTCCTTTTGCATACTATATTTAATAACTTGCTCATCGTCTGCAATTAGCACTTGTGGTTGCTTCACGAGAGGTTTTACCATTCATTACTTTTTTAATTATTTACCCTTCATTGTTAATGCAATTGGTTCCTCTTGCAAACGGAATGATCAATTAAAAACTGTTCAAGCGGAAGAAATTGCAAAAAAACTTGCCATTGAAGAAGTTGAGTCCGGTAAAGGTTTAAATCAAATTAGCACTTTAAAACGGGCCAGCGATACCCGATGGAGCTCTCATTTGGGATCTCTTCATAGCTTGATATCTTTGTTTAATGCAACTTGTCCAGTCTTAAAAATGTTATTGCTGATGGAACAAGTTATGATGATTTGATCACTTCTTTTATATTCATATTTACCTTACATATAATGAGAGAGATCATGGGTATTAGTGAGGATCTTTGCCAATCCTTACAACGTAAATCCCAAGATATAGTGAATGCAATGCATTTGGTATCAACAATAAAATCTCTTATGCAAAAGTTGAGAGAAGATGGGTGGAATCCTTTATTTGATAAAGTGAAATCATTTTGGGAAAAGCGTAAGATAGAAATTCCTAATGTGAGTGCTCGTTATAGTGGTGGTCGGGGTAGATCTCAGGAAAGGGACATTATAATTGAGCATCATTTTTTGTTGGAAGTGTTTACTACTGCAATAGACTCTCAAATACTAGAATTGAATCATAGATTTAAAGAAGATGCGATAGAGTTGCGTATTCTGAGCACAACACTTAACACTTATGATTCTAATAAGTCATCCAACATTGATGATATTTATAAACTTGCAAACAAATTCTATCCTAATGACTTCGATGGACAAGAGAATTTATGTTTGATGTCTCAACTGGAGCATTATGATCTTGGCATTCATAAATATTGAGCTGCAAAGGGCATCCACAATTTCTGAGTTATGCCAAGTTTTGGCGAAAACAAGAAAAGCTACAATTTATCCCCTTGTTGATAATTTGATTCGCCTAGTGTTAACTCTCCCCGTTTCAACTGCAACAAAGGAACGTGCATTTTTTGCCACGAGTCTCGTTAAGACTACGCTATGGAACATGACTTTCTTGCAAATTATTTGATTACATATATCGAGAAAGAAATTTCCCGAGATTTTGAAGTTGATGACATTATAGATGATTTTTATGAAATGAAGGAACGCCGATCACAATTTGTGATGCCAAAAATTCCTATGTAGTTAGGGTCATTTTTTTTATAATTATCCGTGTCAATGGTGTCTATGTTAATAAAGATCCACGCAGTTATTTTTTTAGGATTATTTATTCATTTTCTTTACTTATTCATATTTATATTTTGTTTACTTAATGCTTTGGCCACACCCAATATAAAATTCCTGGATCCGCCCCTGGCAACGCAATTATATCAAATATGAAAATTCAGAAAGTGAAACAAAACCACTATTGATAATTTGAAAGAAATTAAGTCACCTTAATCGCACTCCTTGATGAAAGTTACTTCTGTGTACCTCTGCAACATCAAGTATAACTTCATATTATTTGATGAGATTCATCCTTGTAAACAACTTCAAGTGCAACTTTAACTTGTTCTTTGAATAACATTTCAATTTTAGGGATCCATTGTTCATATCATTGGAAAATTAGAAAGTGGCTTAGTAATTAGTCATGCCTCCTAAAGAATAGATGTTAAAGACTAAGTGAGAAAAAACTATATTTATAGTGTAACTGAATACAAATTGAAGCCTTGCCAAAATGAAGTTTAAACAAATTCTTCTTTTGTACTTCTCCATATATTCAAACGCAAAAGAGATTTAAAAAAATGGAAAGAAAAATATTTAAAATTTCATTAGAATTCAAGAAAAGAGAAATATAAAATTAACATAGATGATGACCCGAGGTTGTGCTTTTCATGAGCAGGTGCATTAGTAGTTTTTGATGTACTTACCAACTATTTAGTGTTACTTAAACTTCAAAATAATTGAAATTACTTCTCATTCTCGCGATAACCACTTAAAGTATGTTGAGATGTACATAACATATAAACATTCAAACACTTAGATATTACATGAGGCAAAATGTAATATAATCATTTTCTTGCAATGATTTGCAATACCTCGGATTTTCAAATTAAGCATAGTGATTATCTTGTAATTTGAGTACACTCCCTAGTTGTAGGTTAATATAATCAATTCCTAACACAGTGTTAATGTGTTTAGAAATTAGGAATGGGTAATGAATAGATGATCGTGTCCATAAGACATCAGAAAAAACTAATCAAGAATGAGAGTCCACGACTCCTTATACTAATTGATAAGACACATCTCACCATAATACTAACTTATGATATATCAAATAAAATAGTGGAAGGCATGGTGTCTATTGGTATAGATTTTAGTTGCTTTTTCCTAACCTATACCCTACTTCCCACTTTTATATTATGATGTCTAAGTTTCCAAATCACACAAAACGATTAAAATCCTACACTAAATCAATTCCACTAAATCACCTTAATATTTACAGTAAGAAAATTACGAAATATTTTTTAAAAATAAAAAACAATTTTTTATTTTTTTTAAAAAGTTTTTTTTTAAAATTTAAAAAAAAATTATTCTAACTGTTTTATAAAAAAAAGTTATTTTTCAACAAAAATAAAACCTGTTAACCATGAACATAAACTTATTTACACTGTTAAATAATGTTTTTAACTGTTTAAAAACAATTTTTAATAAGAAACTGCTTTTAAAGGGTTTTTTATACATAAAAGAAATGGTTTATTAACTTTTGAACTAAAAAAATGTTTTAAAATAACCGATTTTAACTTTTTTTAAGAGCTTTATGAAATTAAGTAATTGTTTTAAAGTTAAAAAAACATCTTAATTATTTAATATAAAAATATTCAATTAGTATGAAAAATACCACGTGGCATCTCAATTCCCTTTGAACATAACTATCATGTGTAAGCTTTGCTCAGAGGCTTTTCTCATTCTTCGTGTCGCTTTGGTTTCTCCACCTATTTGTTTCCTTTTCAATTTTTTTAACAAATTACGTGCAATATCTTTTCAAATAACTTATGCAAAGAACTTTTTAAACTACGTACCATATTTTTAAGGGACATATACCAAATAGTCCTCAAACATTTTTTAATACTTATTTAGTTCAAGCCTTTTTATTTTGCCTCAAAAAGTCCTTTGCCACATATTTTGGAAAAGGAGTGCCGCTGGCGCGGACCTCTAAAAATAAGAGAATATTGAGTGCTTGAGGGACTAAATGGGTTAAACTAAAAATATGTGTCATTTTTAAAAAATATATATTTATAGTAGGGACTATTAAATAATTGACCCTATTTTTAACCACGTATACATCATTATTTTATTATTTTTATAAATTATGTACAATATTTTTTAAAATGAAAAACAGTTTTTTATTTATAACATTTTTAACATCCCACAAAACGCAATGTGGCACCACAATTTTTCATTAAACTATGTTATGGAGTAATTATGTCTCTCCTCTTTAGTTCATCTCTCTTCCAATTCTTCTTCCTTATTCACTCTTCAAATACAACCCTTTCGTTTTCAAAATTGAATAAAATGACACCCTTTCGTTTCTTTAGTAACAAACCCTTTATTTCCATCTGTTGAAGTCCAAAGCACCTTATAAATCATCCACCCATCCATGTAAAACAACACCCCTATTTTGTAAATTGTGGTGCTTTCAAGAGACAAACGATTTCTATTGTCGGTAAATTCTCCGATTGAAAATGGAAGACCCACTGGTGATTGCTGTGGAAGGTGAGTTTACACGGGTCTGATGTGTGGTTATTTATAACATTTTTAGATGCCTCAACCAGTTGTGATAGTTAAGGTGGCTAAAGGATGGTTTGAATTGGGTTTAGGAGAAGCTTAGGTTGGAGGAGATGGGTAGCGGGTTCCATGGATTTAGAAGCCGGGGTTTAGAGCTGGTGGTCCCGGGTTATGGAATTAGGCTAGATGGTGGTCTGGGTAGTGTGTTCAAGTATGGCTGCAGGGGGTCGGGTTGCCATGGGTATGGTTGCGGGTCAGTCAGAGCTTTGTTTTGGAGGAGATGGGTAGCGGGTTCCATGGATTTAGAAGCGGGGGTTAAGAGCTGGTGGTTCCGGGTTATGGAATTAGGCTCTCGATGGTGGTCAGGGTAGTGGGTTCAAGTATGGCTGCGGGGGGTCGGGTTGCCATGGGTATGGTTGCGGGTCAGACTTGGGTCTGATTATCATCGGGTCGGGATTGACTTTCCGTCTTTGAAGGTGGTCGGTAGGAGATAGATTTGGTTAGAGGATGATTGAAATCGGTTTTGGGGTCAGCGGTGTGGGTTTTGATTTGGTCTGTAGGTGTTGGATTTTGGGCTTAACCATTCTCCATTTTTTTTTATCAAATGCTCCACGTGAGCATCATTTATCTATATAAAAAAAATAAGTCATTCCATATAGTTCATTATTAGGATTTTAATTTCAAATTTTCTTTAAAAAATATGTAATAATATTGCGAAGGTGATTGTTAGTAGAAATACTCTAATTTTTTTTAATGATGTAGGGAAAATATATACAATACTTTATTTTAATGGTTTTAAAATTGACGTTTCAATGCTATGACTTTGAGTATTTCAAAATATATGCTTGATTTGGTTTTAAGTGTTTTGGATTTTTAGATCTAGGTATATACAAGAATGAGTTTCGATTATTTAGTTTTTTTGGCTTTAATTTAATCTCTTAAGATTTGTGGAGCTTCACTCCCATTTATTTTTGAAAATATATTAAGTTTCATATCCATCTCAAACCGCCCATAACTGCTATGTGAATACCCCACTTTTTTTCCCCGAGAATACACTTATCCCATATATGTTACAATACGACCAATAATAAAAAAAATAAAGACATGAGAGTGGATACAAATGAATCTTTAAAAATGAGACTAAATGCTTAAGATCCCTTAATTATTTGTGACATTATTATTTTCACCAAAATACCCTCAAATGTGATAATGTTCATAGCCCAATGTTTTCGGGTAAAAAGAAAAATATGAGGTTCATTTTAAGTTTGTGCCCATGTTAGTTATTGTCTATGGATCTCTTTTTAATTAACAGTTTATTATGCATTTTTATGGCACCTTATGCACATTTTTATCTTTTTGAATATTGTTAATATCATTTGCCTTTATTTGCATTAATAATCCAATTTTTGTCTTAGTGCTATATATGTTTCAAAAAGAAAAAAAAGTTCTTGAGTTGCCGAGTATATATAATATGTACTATGTTTGACTCTATATATAATCGAAGGCGCTATTTGAGATTGACTATTTCTGCAAATTTTCAAGTATACATGAAATAATATAGTCATTTTACAAGAAAATAGTTGATATAGCAGTTGAAGTTAAAGAGCCGTGCTTTTGAGTTCTTTTTATTTTTTATTTTTTTACCACGAAATGGTCGTACAATTTAATTTGTTATCATAATTCGTTCATGATAATCAGTTAAAGACTAATAAGGATTGAGAGAGTATATTACATAGGTGTGCTTAATTTCATTGAATGAAATTGAATCTTGGGCTCATTTTCATTTACATAATGTTCTATTTATTTTTTTTTTATCATTTTTAATATCATAATATGTGTAATCACTTAAGTTAGGAAATAAATAAATATGTTAATATCAAATATATATATATATATATCGTATGCGCATCGCGCGGGTTTACAACTAGTGTTATATATAACACAAGAGCTCAATATAATAAAAAGAAAGAGGATTGCCTCCTTGCCACTCGTAATAATAAATTTCCGTATTTCTTGGTTCTGTTCCTTTTCCTCACTCAAAACAGGTAAGTACATGTCAATTTCATGTACTGCATCTTCATTGTTCATCAAATATTTGAATTAATTTTTTTTAAAATCAACAGAGTTGGTTCTTATTTTGTTTGTTTTTGGTCCTTTACTACTTATTAGAATGTTTTATGCTTGTTCTTCGTTGTAATTTATATGTATGAATGAACCAACTTAACTTCTTATTAGGTATATAAAAATATAGAATTTATAGGTTAGTTATCAATTATTAAAGGATCAAATACCAAAAAGTCCCTCAAACATTTTTTAATGCACATTTAGTCCAACCCTTTTATTTTGTACCAAAAAGTCCCTTATTCTCTTATCTTTAAAGGTCCGCCCGGTATGGTAAAACTTTTTTGGCTTGGTGAAGGACTTTTTGGCGCAAAATAAAAAGGCTTCGAATAAACGTGTATTAAAAAAGTTCGAGGAACTATTTGCGTACGTGCGCGTGTGTATTGATATTAGATTTAATGTTATATAATATTCATATACATCTAAGGATTCTAAGACATCCCCTCCGAGTTTCCCCACTGGGCGCGCCCCTAAATGACTATCATCTTCCAGGGCCTATCAACAAGACAACCTGGGCACCTAACGCAACGTCGGTAAGTGGCCATATGCCTGCAAGTGAGTCATAACCACACCCAGAATTACCTCACTAGCGCATAATAAAACTTATAACAATCCATCATATGGCCGAGGACTATAGTCTCCCTGCGTTCATTTGTCAGGGCACATCACCTCATGCACGAACTTCCCTTATGATAGCATTTAGAGAGGTGTGTTTAAGTAAATTAGCATTTACCATTTAAATCTCATTTTCATTTCCAGTTTTCATATGTATGTTGCATTTTATTTGAAACCATAATCATTGAATATTCTCATTAGTATTCATCGTATACTAAGTCCCGAATTATTCTCCAAGAGGTCACAACATTTCTACAAGTCAAAAGGTTTTATATACCTCAATTGAGACCCTAAAGTCTCCAAGTATGGGCTTATAATTCCTAGACTCCTAATAATTAACTAAAGGAAAGAAATGTCCTAACCCTAATTTGTTGTAATACCCCGTAATTTTAATGACTTTTAAAATGGGTTATATTTTAAATTAATGGATTAATTGGATCTTATTATAAATTAATTCATTTGGGTTTTATCCGAATTGTCGATATTAAAATGGATGATTCTGAATATTACTTAAAGATATTTAGGTAATATATGAATGTGATGTCATTGATATGACGGTATGATATAAATTCGGTAATTTAAATTTTTAGTCAGACGCGGTATGGGACGTGTCGGGACTAATTTATTAAGTTAAAAAGGAAATTTATTTTCTATTGACCTTATAGTCATTTCGACTGCGTCGTTACATCCGGAAGGTTCGAAATAGTCAGAAAAGTCTATTTGGATGTTAATTTTGAGTCTCGGGTCATTTGGAAATGAAAAGACAACCCAAAAGGGCATTTTGGTTATTTTTACAAGGGGGATGAATAGTGATTTTGGGTTTTGTCTTATTATAAGTATTTGGATATTAGTGTATGTAGGTTCATTTCATCTCTTCTACACAAAATTGAAAAGTCATCTTCTTAGAGAGAGTGGAAGGTTGCTTGGAAAGAAAAATAAGTTTTCTTGGGAAGGAGGATAACCAAAGGTCAAAGGTCACCACCACCATCACCACCTGTGTTATTCAACTCCAAAGGATCAGATCTTCATTAGAGGCAAGTGTTTAATATTTGTAATTTAAGTTCGTATATTGTTTATGTTAGGATAGTTATAAAAATAGATGATTTTCATGCTTGGAAGATGAAAGGATATAGTTGTTAATGGATTTTTGGAATCTAAAAATATATAGGAATTAAACCCATGTTGTAGGTAGTTAATAATCCAATAAATATTCATCAATCTGTTGAAGAAATTCTGAAAATAATTTAGTGTTCTTGAAGATAATATGTTGATAATTTTCGGGAAAAAGAGGCAAAAACGAGTGGAATGAGATGAGACAATTTGGAATGTTTAGATCTTCTTTTTGAGTGCATTTGGACGAGATTTAAGAAAAACTCAAAACACATACCTGACTCAATTTTTTGTGTAGAATCCAAATCTGAAGTCGGATTGATGATTTGAATAATTTTTGGATCTGATTTTTCTGAGTATTTAAAATATGAGAATTCATGATGTTGTTTCTTTTTAATGTTGGTTCTTATCCCAAAACTTTTGTAGACCTTCGGGGATTATTAATTGGATATTATGGGACTTAGAGAAGATCAGTAAGCCCTAGTTAAGATTTAAATTGATTTGGTTGGGATTTAATTGATTAGAATTATGATAATTAAAGTTAAAGAGATTTCGGTTGCTAGATTCATGTGTTGGATTCTAATCTGTTTGTATGAGGATTAAGGATAGTTCAAGTAGGGGAGATTTAATATAACACCTGGGTAGCCTTAGGGTTACAATTTAAACATCAAGGACTGAGTTTAAGCTCATTATTGATTTCGCAAGGGCTGAGTGTAGTACAAGAGTGTAGTGGTATGGCTCCTGGATAGAGATGGGAGTTTAGAACACATTTGGTTGAAAGAGGGGATGAGGTTATTCCGATCGCATATTTGAAGTTGACGAACCTCCTCGATCGACAAAGTTAAGTAGTAGTGTATTCGAGGGGTTCCTTGTTTGGATTTCGCTTTGCGAGACGCTCCGCGCATGAACCTTAACGACGTCGGGAGTGGAGAGATGTTATAGGATGCGAGGATAATTAAATTATGAAGTAAAGATATGACATTTTAATACGTGGGATTTAAAGAGATATAATGCTACGTAAGGGAATAATCTAAGGTTAATGTGAGTACCTTGTTGTTAGTATACTATAGGTATGATAATACCTATTTGATTGAATAATGATTATGTGTATGACATACCTAGCTTACTTGCTATCGGTGGGAGGTTTGCGCGTGAGGGCAGCCATATCCTGATGAATCCATGGGATCATTGATTTGTCGCTCGAGAACATAGGTCTATGAAAGACTTATCGGGGACTTGATAAGTCCGCTGACTATGGGTACGTAGGTATGTACGTGACCCATGGGTATGAGAACTATGTTCGCCTCCAATGATTGTGTTGTTGTTAATGGTTCGAGGTATCCTCACCGAACCTTTTGTCCCCTTTTCGGCGACCAGCGATATTGGGACATGATAGCAGAGTAATGCATTGCACCGTAGCTGTGACTCGGGGTGCCGTATTATATATGAATATATATATATATATATATATATATATATATATATATATATATAATGGATTAAATGAATGAATGGATATTTATTATGGTTAAATCCATCTACGGTGATAATTGTAGATAACGGTGAATAGAGAAAGATAATTGAATTAAGTTAATGAATGTTTATTGAAAAACTTAATTCATATTAATGAGAAATGATTCATGTTAATGAGAAACGATGAGAAATGTAAATGAATAATAATGTGACGTATGGTATGGGACATACGGGGATTATGATATTGGGATGGAATTATAATATGGAGACTAGAAAAGAGGAACCATTAACTAGGAGGTTAATAGGAAATGTTAAGTGTGCATTCTAGTTGAGAGGTGAGAATGGCAAGTGAGAGTTGGGTCTAACATGTACATAATAAAAGATTTATTGCACTTGTTAAATACTTGCTGTTTTAAAAATCATTTTCACAATCGGGCTCTGACCCGTTTCCTTGCATATTTTCTTTTCTATTGTATCTTCTATATCAGGTGTCCAGCAACAGGGACGCCAACCTTAGCGGATTATGACAGGCTATAGATTTATGGAGTTTTGCTTAGACGCCTATCATCATTTGATTCACAGTATTCTCTTAGTAGGGCATGTCGCCCAAAGGATTCAGTTAACTTCTTCTATCGGGGTCAAATACTATGGTATTCGTGTCATTTTAATACATTTGATATTGTTGGGATTACTGTAATGGATTAATATTATTTGGGAATGTTTAGTCCAATTGCATTCAAATTATTTTGTGTTATCTAATTGGTTATCAGTGTTGTAGAATAAAATGTGTTGTGTTATTCTTAAACTGGAAATGGATTTTGTTAAATTAAAATTTGAAAAGATTTTAACACCAACTTAATTGAGTATTGGGTGAGTTGTAAATATTTTCGACAGTGATGCTAAGAATGAGCCAACTGTATATTCTGTTTTAATTTGGTATGGGACTGGCCACCCGGTATTTAATTAGGCGGGGTGTTATATTTGTACACCCCCGAAATAAGCCCCGTTTAACCCATTTCTAATGTAGGGTAGTGACCCAACTCATTTAAAACTCTAGGACTCTATGTTTACTTCATACAAGAAGGTTCCTAGGTCCTAAGCCTAAAGGAAAGGGTTGGAATTGAGCTAAGAAAAATCACTCAAAAATGCAGGATTTTCGAATCGATTTGGCCTGGCCGAATCGATTCGGCCCGGAAACCTGAATTTTTGCATAATTGCCGAATCGATTCGGATAGGCCGAATCGATTCGACCCATTTAGACCTGTAAGCTTCCCCTTGAGCGAATCGATTCGCCCTGGCCGAATTGATTCGCCCCTGCGAATTGGCCAAGTTTGGCTATGGAGTCTTAGACTCCTAAATTCCCCCAACTCAAATCTACCCAAACCAAGATCATTTAACACAATCAACTACTCATAAATGGATCTAGCAACCATAAATAACCCCAATAAACATCTAAATCAACTTTTAAGGGTTTAAAACCTATAAATCCGTTTAAAACCCTAAAATTGTTAAACCATAACCAATCCACAACAATCAATACCATTTTTTCATCTTAAACCGTATATTAGCAAGTAGAAAACTTGCCTTGGTGTTTAAATCTCAGATTTTCTTGTAGTAGCAACAATCTCCAAGCTTGAATCTCTCTCTTTTCTTCTTTCTCTCCAAAGTTCTCTTCCTTTCTCTTTCTCTCTAGGTTTAGCAAATACACATAAGGGAAATAAATGAAATGCAAGACTTAAATGGTGCCTTAAGTCTAAATTCCCAACTTAAATGGTTAATACCACATTAAAATGACTTCCAATACGCATTCAATCTATAACTAGTCAAAAGTGCCCGAATCATAAAAATACAATATGGCACTTATTTCGACTATCTCGCACATTTCAGGACTAACTACGCCCTCCAAATTATCATTTGGAAATTTTGTAACTCATTTCAAGTTTCGGTTTCATTTTAAACCATAAATGTCATTTAAATTATATGACACTATAAAACACAACATGGTGATATTTACTTACACATACAGTAAATATGAAACAATTTAGTAAATATTAAGTTTTAACTCCTTTAATTAATATTTTCTCCATATTCCAGTATTTTATATAATTACTTCACACAGTAAATAAATATAAAATAGGTTCTCAAAAGAGAGGGTTGTTACATACTCCCCCCCCCCCCTTATGAGGGAATTTTGTCCCCAAAATTCAAGCGTACCTTGTATAAAGAGATGCAGATACTTTTCCCTTATGTCCTCCTCGCGTTCCCACGTCGATTCCTTGGCGTTGTGATGACTCCATTGGACTCTCACCAAGGGCACCACTCGAGACCTCAATCTACGCTCCCCATGATCTAAGATTGCAATCGGTTGTTCTTCATACGAAATATCGGGTTGCAAGTCGATATATTCGAAAGGAATATGCCAAAGGGCTCCTTCACATCTCTTATACTTCTTCAAAGAGGAAACATGGAACACATCATGGATTTGTTGTAAAGGTTTTGGTAAGGCAAGTTAATACGCCACTGGACCTACCTTAGCAATAACGGGAAAAGGTCCAACAAAACGCGGCGCAAGCTTTCCTTTCTTCCCAAAGCGCTTTATGCCTTTCATTGGCGACACATGCACCAAGACTTGATCCCCAATCTCCAACTCCATATGCCTTCTATTCGCATCGGCATAACTCTTCTGGCGATCTTGAGCTATTCGAATGCGATTCCGGATGAGTTCAATCTTGGAATAAGTATCCTGGATCATTTCAGGTCCAAGGAATTTATTATCCCCCACCTCCAACTAACACGTGGGTGATCTACAAGGCCGGCCATACAAAGCTTCGTAGGGCGCCATCCCAATAGTAAATTGGTGCGAATTATTATAAGCAAATTCGACCAAAGGGAGATATTGTTCCCAACCACCTTTGAAATCAAGCATACACATACAAAGCATATCCTCCAACATTTGGTTGCTCTTTCAGTTTGCCCATCTGTTTCAGGATGATAAGAAGTGCTTAACTTCAATTCGGTTCCCATAGCCTCTTGAAAACTTCGCCAAAAGTGGGAAAAAAAATCTTATCTCAGTTGAAAACTATATTTAAGGGCACCCCATGGAGTCTAACAACCTTCGCGATGAATAACCGGGCATAACGAGCAATATCATGATCTGTGCGCATGGGTAGAAAGTGTGCCGACTTAGTCAAGCGGTCGACAATTACCCAAATAGAATCACAACCACTGTGACCTTGGTAAGCTCGTAATAAAGTCCATCGATATACTCTCCCACTTCCACACCGGAATTTCCAACGGTTGCAACAAACCCGTCGGTCACTGATGATCTATCTTGACCAATTGACAAGTAGTGCATTGGGATACGAACTCATAAATATACCTCTTCATGCCTGGCCATCAATACTGACGGCGCATGTCTTGATACATCTTGTCCCCACTAGGATGTACCATAAATTTAGACCCATGAGATTCTGCCATCATGGCCCTTCTCAAATCCCCTTCTTCCGGGACAATGAGTCTCTCGTGGAAACGTAATCCGCCCTCTGAACTTATCGAGTAGGATTCTGCTCCCTCTGACAGCAATCGACGTATATGGTCCGGACAACCTTGGTCCCTTCCTTGGGCTTCTACAACCCTTGCCACAATAGTAGGCGTAACAGTCATTAGACATGAACGCCCTAGCAACCGCATCCTCCTGACTGAGTTCTTTCCATTTAGCTTTCCATACTTTCGCTACCTCCCCCTCGAGCTTTCTACTTAAAGCATCTGCTACCACATTCGCCTTGCCCAGATGATAGTGGATGTCAAATTGATAATCTTTCACAAACTCTAGCCATCGGCATTGCCAAATATTTAAATCTTTTTGTGAAAATAAATATTGCAGCGATTTATGGTCCGTGAAAAGACTGAATTTATCCCCTAGGAGATAATGCCTCCAAATCTTCAAGGCAAAAACAACCGCGACAAGTTCCAAGTCATGCACTGGATAATTCTTTTCATGGGGCTTTAGCTTGCGAGAAGCATAATCAATAGCCCATCGTTCTTGTTGAAGTACACCTCCAAATCCTTATAGAGATGCGTCGGTGAAGACTAGATATTCTAACCCCGGCTTTGGCAATGCAAGGACTGGAGCAGAAGTCAACCTATCCTTAAGCTCATCAAAAGTATCCTGACAAGAATTATCCCAAACAAACCTCACCCCCTTCCGAGTTAAATTTATCAAAGGGCTAGCAATTTTTGAGAAACCCTTGATAAACCGACAGTAATAACTCGCCAAACCCAGAAAACTACGAATCTTGGTAGGTGTCGTGGGCTGACCCCACTCCCTCACCGCAACCACCTTGCTTGGGTCTACCAAAATACCCTGGGCTGTCACAATGTGACCCAGAAACTGCACTTCCTGCAACCAAAATCCGCACTTCTCAAAATTATCATACAATTGGTGATCCCTCAACCTTTGTAGGACCAACCTCAAATGAGTAGAATGGTCAGATTCCGTCTGAGAATACACTAGAATATCATCAATAAACATGATGACAAACCGGTCCAAGAAGTCTCAAAATACCCTATTCATGAGGTCCATAAACACGGCGGGAGCATTGGTTAGTCCAAAGGGCATAACCAAAAATTCATAGGACCCATACCTCGTCAGAAAAGTGGTCTTGGACAAATCTTGTTCTCGTATCCTCAACTGGTGATGCCCCGTCCTCTACTCTATCTTAGAGAAGTACGACGCTCCTCTAAGTTGATCAAACAAATCATCAATCCAAGGCAACGGGTATTTGTTCTGGATAGTGACTTTATTTAACTCTCTGTAGTCAACAAATAACCGGAGAGAACCGTCCCTTTTCTTCACAAACAACATCGGAGCTCCCCATGGTGACGTGCTATGTAGAATGAATCACTGCTCTAACAACTACTGAATTTGATCTCTTAACTCCCTCATTTCAACGGCAGCCATGCGGTACGGAGCTCTTGCAATCGGTCTCGTTCCCTGTGCTAAATCAATTACAAATTCGATCTCCCGACTCGAAGGCAAACCCGGTATTTCTCGAAACACATCTTAGAAATATCTAACAACCGGAATAGATTCGAAGGGAACAACTACATCTCGAGAAGTCTCCTCTGCGATACAATACAAGTAAGTGCTAGTACCTCCTTCTAAACGAGGCATAACTACCAAAAACATTTCTTGCCCCAGAACGAAAAAAACTATACTCTTCCTGTAGCAATTAACTATCGCATGATACTTCACTAGCCAATCCATACCGAAAATCATATCATACCCGACCATGTCTAGGACGAGAAAATCGGCCTCAAAGCACAAATTACCAAGACTAATTCCTATTTGTTTACAAATAAAAAAAATGAGCGACCCATCACCCATAGAGGACTCAACACTATTGAAGGTACTCTCGGTAGATTTTATCAACTCTGTAGACTGAGCAAAACTTCTAGAAATGAAAGAGTGAGTTGCACCCGTATCAAACAAAACGCGACCCATGTGCCCCTGAATAAGAAACTTACCCTCAATAGCTGGCGGCGCCGGCGGAGCAGGAGGAAGCATAGCATCCTGAATATGATAAACACACCCATACTATAGCTGACCCTGCTGTGGAGGGGCAACTAGATTAGGTGCCTGTGGTGGTAGCTGAATCTGTGGATGCTGAGGAACCCTAGGAAGCTGACCCCCAACCAACTGAGGACACTCCTTCTTGTAATGACCCGCCTCCCCACATTGGAAGCACCATCCCGTCATATTCTCCAGATTTCGGCCCCAGTTATTTCTAAACCGGGTAACACCTTGGCCCAGATGGCCCCTACCCCCGTGACCACCCCGACCTGTTTGTTGTTGTTGTGGGGCACCCTGACCGTGCCTATTGTTATTGCCACCCAAATTAAACCCACTAAAATGTTGCCTTTTTGACAAGTCCCCTTGCTGGGGATCCATTTCTTTCTGCTTATTACCTGAAGATTGGGTCGAAGGAAATGCTCCTCCTCCAGTCCCACTACCTCCAGGTTTTCCCGCTTGCCCCACTACTGTAGCTTTCTTTCCACTCTGCATATACAACCGATGTTCTTGGCAATGGAGCAATGCCACATTCATTACCTCACCAAAAGTTTGTAAGGCTGGATTACCCAGCAAATGTTGCCGGATCCTCCAGTCCAAACCTCCCATGAACGTAGAAACCTTCCTCTCTTCCGGAGTCACCTCGTCCGGTACAAAACTTGCTAACCAGGTGAACTCCTCTTCATATTCTGCCACGGATCTCTCACCTTGCACCACATCCTGAAGCTTCCTTCTCATCTCCATTTGAACTGTGGGAGGGAAATACTTATGGTCAAACATAACCCAGAAATCAGTGATAGTCATGGTATCTCTCTGCTCTGGCATAGTTATCGACTCCCACCAATGTAATGTGGCCCCAACGAGTTTAAAAGTAGCAAGGACTTGTTTCCTCTCCTCACTACACTCCACCATTCGAAGATGGTGTTGCATATCCTTCTTCCACTGATTAGCTCTAATAACATCAGAACCTCCATCGAATTTCGGGGGATGGCCCTTTAAAAAGGACTCTCTAACTCTCTCCCGCGGAGAAGATCCCGTAGGAGCTTGTACATCCTGCGCTGGTTGTTATTGAGCTTGTGGCATTTGCTGAGCCATGGCGGTCATAGAAGCATTAACCGCTTGGGCCACGATATTTACTACATCAGCAGCATTTATTGTTCCTTGTGGCGGCGGTGGAGGACCAACCTCCTCTGATACAACTCTATTCCTTCTTGCTGGGCGGCATCTAAGATGAAGAAACAAATAGAGTTAGAATACTATTTAAAACAATTTATCTTGCAGAAGATCGCAACCATAAGTAACAAAGCAGTATTCTAACTCTATTTGTAGAGTTACAAAACACACCCAATCACACATTATTTGTTTGATATAAGCAATAACAAGAGAAGAAAAACATTTTATCTCAAAAAATACTTATTTTCTTTATTAGTTCTTATCTTTGAGAGAATGTACGCGTGGGTGTGATATAGTTTGAAAACTTATCACCCAAACAAGAAGTTTGGCATAAATAATGGAATACCAACAATAATTGTCTCCACTTTGTTTGGATCAACCTTCACACCATCACTTGAGACAACATAACCTAAGAATACTAAACTATTTTTCAAGAAGTCACACTTCTTCAATTTAATTTCTACTCACTCAATACATCAAAAACCTTTTAAAGATGCTCAAAATGTTGATTTTGCTCTTTGTTATACATAAGAATGTCATCAAAGTAAACCACAATAAACTTACCAATATAAGGCTTGAATATGTGATTCATAATATGCATAAATGTGCAAGGAGCATTAGAAAGACCAAATGGAATCAATATCCATTCAAATAAGTCATCCCTTATCTTGAAAGAAGTTTTCCATTCATCTCCTGGTCTTATCCAAATTTGATGATACCCACTTCGAAGATTAATTTTTGAAAAGATTACATCCCCACAAAGTTGGTCTCATCGAGTTGAGGAATAGGAAAATGATACTTAAGGGTAATTTTATTCACCGCCCCACTATCAACACACATCTTCTAAGATCCATGATTCTTAGGAACAAGTAATTCCAATATAACACACGAACTCATGTTCTCTATACTCAAACCTTTCTCTAATAAATCATTAATTTTCTTTTAAAGATCTTCAAATTTTTTACGATATATTCTGTAGGCTACTGGAAGCATAGAACATGGGACAAGAGCAATACAGTGTTGACTCTCATCAATAGAAGGCGGGATGAAATTTCCTTTAGCACCACATCATAAAATTTATCGAGCAAAGTGTGACAACCTGCTCACCAAAATATGGGGTGGCCAGCCCGATACTCTAATATAACGGAATCATGTATGGAATCATTCTCAGCCTCACAACAATATAATAAGTATACGGGGAAACCACCCAATAATTCAGAAAATGGGTTGCCAAAGTTTTTATTTTATTTTAAGTTAAGGAATAATTTAAACAACCCAATTTAAAAAGAAAGTGGAATCCCAAGAACTTAAATTACATCCACAACAAGAATACAATAAGAGGACCAAATATGTTGTCGGTCAACAGGTACATACAACATATTACAACAGTTTAATAATTTACATAATACATTCATTAGACAATTACAAAAGTTTGGGCCACACGCCCGAGTGAAAGACCCGATCGTAACTAGATTACAAAAAAATGAAGGCGTCTAACAACATATCCCGTAATATCCGTAAAGTATTATGGCTCCGCAAAAGCACCAGAGTAGGAAAGTCAGAACGGGTGCCCTTGCGGCGGAGCACCTGAGCGGATACAAAATTCATGTACAACAAGAAAAATGAAAGGGTCAGGTCCCGGTTTTATATGATCACCAGATTAATAAAAAGCATGACAATTATGAATAGTTAATCATGAATGATAAAGATGAGAATCTAACAACATAATCTCAAAGCATAATAAGACAATTTAAATGATTATGACTTTTATTTAGTTATGCAAGGGGCTAAAATTAGACATCAATAATTAAAAGTCTCCATCATTATTCACTATTTCATTTCATTTCTCCATTCCTTATCGGGAATGTAATTCCTATCATATTCTTTTTGTGGAATTTCTCATACATCAAGTCCCACTTGATTTAGAATTGTTATATTCATATACATATAATGATTTTAAGACCAAACCTCCGAGTTTCCCCACTGGGCGCGCCCCTAAATGACTATCATCTTCCAGGGCCTATCAACAAGACAACCTGGGCACCTAACGCAACGTCGGGAAGTGGACATATGCCTGCGAGTGAGACATAACCACACCCGGAATTACCTCACTAGCGCAGAATAAAACATATAACAATCCATCATATGGCCGAGGACTATAGTCTCCTTGCGTTCATTAGTCAGGGGACATCACCTCATGCGCGAACTTCCCTTATGATAGCATTTAGAGAGGTGTGTTTAAGTAAATTAGCATTTACAATTTACATCTCATTTTCATTTCCATTTTTCATATGTATGTTTCATTTTTTTCGAAACCATAATCATTGAATATTCTCATTAGTATTCATCGTATACTAAGTCCCGAATTATTCTCCAAGAGGTAACAATATTTCTACAAGTCACAAGGTTTTATATACCTCAATTGAACCCCTAAAGTCTCCAAGTATGGGCTTACAATTCCTAGACTCCTAATAATTAACTAAAGGAAAGAAATGTCCTAACCCCAATTTGTACAGCCACGAAATAAGCCCCGTTTAACCCATTTCTAATGTAGGGTAGTGACCCAACTCATCTAAAACTCTAGGACTCTATGTTTACTTCATACAAGAAGGTTCCTAGGTCCTAAGCCTAAAGGAAAGGGTTGTAATTGAGCTAAGAAAAATCACTCAAAAATGCAGCATTTTCGAATCGATTCGGCCAGGATTAATCGATTCGGTCAGAAAAGGGAATCGATTCGGACCAGCCGAATCAATTCGGTCAGGAAACATGACTTTCTGCATAATTTCTGAATCAATTCAGATAGGCCGAATCGATTTGGCCCATTCAGACATGTAAGCTGCTCCTTGAGCGAATCGATTCGCCCTGGCCGAATCGATTCACCCCTGCGAATTGGCCAAGTTTGCTTATGGAGTCTTGGACTCCTAAATTCCCCCAACTCAAATCTACCCAAACCAAGATCATTTAACACAATCAACTACTCATAAATACATCTAGCAACCATAAATAACGCCAATAAACATCTAAATCAACTTTCAAGGGTTCAAAACCGACAAATCCATTTAAAAACCTAAAATTGTCAAACCATAACCAATCCACAACAATCAATACCATTTATTCATCTTAAACCCTATATTAGCAAGTATAAAACTTGCCTTGGTGTTCAAATCTCATATTTTCTTGTAGTAGCAACAATCTCCAAGCTAGAATCTCTATCTTTTCTTCTTTCTCTCCAAAGTTATCTTCCTCTCTCTTTCCCTCTAGGTTTAGCAAATACACATAAGGGAAATAGATGAAATGCAAGACTTAAATCGTGCCTTCAGTCTAAATTCCCAACTTAAATGGTTAATACCACATTAAAATGACTCCCAATACGCATTCAAGCTATAACCTGTCAAAAGTGCCCGAAACATAAAAATACAATATGGCACTTATTTCGACTATCTCGCCCTTTTTGGGACTAACTACGCCCTCCAAATTATCATTTGGAAATTTTGTAACTCATTTCAAGTTTCGGTTTCATTTTAAACTGTAACAACCCAGGTTTTCGAGCGACTATTTTATACTATTTTGCCTAATGGGCTAATTTTATAAAATAGGGAATGTTGGAGTAAATATTTTTCCCGTGAGACTTAGGGATAATATTTACTATGTTTTGACTATTTACCGTTATGAGAAGGTGAATAGTGTTATATTGTGTATTTTGCGTCGTTATGTGTAAAACGACGGTTATGACCTATATTTAAAGTTGGGTATAATTAATGAATTAAAAATGGAATTTGGAACATAAAAATAGTTCACACTTTCCCGAATACCAAATAGGGGGTGCGGTTGTTTTTAGAATAGTCAAGATAGTCGAAATAAGTGCCCAGTTGTAATTTTTGAGATTTAGGCATTTTAAGGGGTTATGACTCAATTAAGTGGTTACGAGTCATTTTAGTGGTGTATTAGCTATTAGGAGTGCGGTTTATATTTTTAGACCCTTATAAATCCCCCACCCCCTTTCTTTTCTTCATTTGTGTGAGAAAGCCAAAGGAGAGAGAAGAGAGAGTTGGGAGAAGTAGAGAGAAAGAGAGAGAATGGAGGATTTGGGCCGGAATCCGTCGCTACCGGAGGTGTTCCGAGACTACGAACCTCGAGGCAAGTTTCTTACTTGCTAGATATTGATTTAATGTGATAAATTGCATGTATAGTTAGGTTTCGGAGATTTAACCCATAAATGGGTATTTGTTGATTTTGATGATTAAACCCTTGAATCTTAGTTTTAATTTGATTTGAGGATATATTATTAGTTGTAAATGGTGTAGGAATGATTTGGTAGAATTAGATGTTGTTGAGGTTGGGCAAAAGCAAAGATTTGAGGTTTTGGGATTTTAGGGTTTGTATAACCCGTCGCCCAAACTGGGCAAAATCTCAGGACCGAATCGATTCGGCCCTTGGGGCGAATCGATTCGGATAAGGAGAGGGTTACAGGTCTTGCAGACCGAATCGATTCGGGTTGAAACCGAATCGATTCGGCAATTGCAGAAAGTCAATTTTTGCTCACCGAATCGATTCGGCTGTTTAGCGAATCGATTCGCAAGGGCGAATCGATTCGGCCCAAGGGGCGAATCGATTCGGTTCCCCTGTTTTTGTGAGATTTTCTTATTTTGATTTTTAGCCCTTTTTCTTTTAGGTCCAAGGTAGGAACCTTCCTTTGGGAAGTACTGGGGAGTCCTAGAGGGATTGTATTGGATAGACTAATGTCCTAGGCTAAGAATGGAAAATTGGGTTTACCCGAGGACTAGTGGTATTAGGTTAATGTCCAATTGATATAGGAGGTTAACCAAAAGATATATTTGAAGTTAAAATATTAATGTTGAGCTTTTGGGAGACACTCCCTTATGGAGACTCACTTTGAGGGTTTATGAGATTATATAAACTATTCGAGGCTATTTTGGGGTTAGTGGCACTTTGGGTCCTAGGTCATTAATAAAATATGACTTAATAAGAATAAATTGCACCTTCTAAAGCTTGGTGCTTAATGGCTAAGTGAATGGTTTTTGGAAATGTAAAAATATGAGTTTTCAAAAATGGAAAAAGTAATGTTTTTTCATAAATGATAATTTATGGATACACACCTCTCTAAATCGCTATCATAAGGGAAGTCGCGCGCGTTGTGGTGAAGCCCCCTGGCTAATGATGCAGGGTGGATATGGTCGCTTCCCGACGTTTCGATAGGATCCCAGGTTGGCTTGGAGGCCCTGGAAGATGATAGCCATTTAGGGGCGCGCACAGTGGGGAAACCCAGACGGGCGGTCTTAGATTTCGTTATATAATATGATATATAACTATGATTCAATAATGTGGGACATTATTGGTTATTAAAGCATTTTATGATAATAAAATGGCTTTAATTTACATTTCCCGGATAGAAGAAGGGAAATGGGATGTTAAATACATTTTCCGGATGGAAGAAGGAAAATGGATGTTATGATATAAAAGGAAAGCATTTTTTTTTATGATGATAAAACTTGCTTTAAATTATGTATTTTTCCTGGATAGAAGAAAGGAAATAAAATTTGGTAAAGAAAGTTTTGAAATGGGATTAATTGGTAAACATTTGATAAAATGAATTTACCATATATGTATATTCCTAAATAAAGAATTAGGAATTGTGCCGTTAGATGATGGATGGGTTTATGTTTTTATTTCTTGAGTAGCTGTAGTTGTGACCTCCCACACTTATGCACACACATGTATTTATTTATTATTTCGTGCTTAGGGTCTAATGGATCTCGACGATCAACCTTGCCTAAGTAGTAGTGTATCGGGGGAGTTCCTTGTTTGGATTTCGCTTTGCGAGACACCCCACGCACGAATAGGGCATAGTGTTGAAAATGGGGAAAAGTTATCCCTTAGTACTTAGGGTTAATTAGAACATCTCACGATATTGCGTTAGGTTGCTGCTAGATTGAGAGGTGAGGAATATTATTGCTATCTGCGAGAGATTTACGCACTTACCTGCCATGCATTTTAGTCACATGGTAATCATATCAAACCCGGCCCTGACCGGTTTCTATATTTCCTTGTTTCTGCATATTCTTTGCCGTTACAGGTGCGCTTCCGCATGGACATCTGTATTTACATATTCCATTCCAGTTGTCATGGAGCTACAACATGTTGCGGATGTTGTAGGATACTTGTAGTAGACGCTCCTTTCTTCTGTACTCTAGTTATGTTCATTATAGTTATTCGGGCGTGTTTGCCCAAGGTATTGCACCCATTTATAATATTGTAAATATTGATTGTAATACTTAACATATTATTTGTATTGGTCTGTGCACCGACAACTTATTCGGTGATTATTTATTGTATTGTCATACTTTATTCATCGATTTTTGATACCCACCGTTTTTACAAATGGGATTGTCGAAGTGTTTTTCTTTTACTTTCAAATTTTTGTATATGACAATCCGTTTTCTAAAATGATTGGTGGTTATCTCATACTATTATTTTAATCGACAGTGATGCTAAGAATGGACCATCTATGAGTCCTGTAATTATTGGAATATTGGGCTGGCCACCTATTATTTTAGTAGGCGGGTTGTCACAGATGGTATCAGAGCATTAGGTTCTATAGTCCTTAAGAATCTGTGCGGATGTTTTACGTCTTATGCGTTTCTCTCTGTTTGATGTAGAGCCTTAGGAATAAGGTCGTTGAATTCTCTTGTGAGATTTCGTTCTCCTGCTTTGGAATGAGAACCCCGAAGATCTTCTGCGCGATCGTGTGAGGCTTGTAAGCCGTTAGATGAAGGGCGTTGAGGAAGGCCGTTGTGAAGGCGTCATAGGATGGGATTACTATAAGCTGTAGGCTGTGGTCGGGAATAAGGACCGCTTTGGAGGTCTCTCCCTTTGCAGCATTATTTTATATTGCCGCCGTGACTACTAAGCACAGTGAAAATAGTTTTCCCAAGTACCGTTGTCGGTAGAGAGTGGTACTATGCTTGGGACTCCGAGCAATGTCAATTCGGAGTTGAGAGGTTCTTTATTAGGACCACATGTTGAAGTTTGGTTGGATCGAGGAAGTGTAACCTCGTTCGGTGAGAACGTGAGGCCCGAGAGTTTTGGCCTAGAGTTGGGTATAGGAGTGCTCAGGTGTGAGGATTTGAGGAAAACCTTTCACCCTTAGGAGTAAGGTTGAAGTGGCGGTTATGATAGTCGCCTCGTTATGGAAGGGCAGAATGTTTTTGCCCATAGAGAGAGCCTCTCAGTGGAAATGATAGGCTCGTAAGTGAGTGTTGGAAACACTTTTTGGAGAAGTAGTGTTCATGAGACCCCACTGGTGGACATCCACCCGGGGAAGGCTCTTGGAGCTAAGGTCGGGGAGGCTGGCAGGATGTTCTCCTTGCTGAAGAAGTCAAGGTTACTATGCGTTCTGATCTTGTCGATTGAAGATAACCGGCAAGAATAGGACTCCTTGTTGAGTCATTGATGGAAGTTGTTTGGTTCGGGTAAGACTAGAATGTCGTGTCTTAGAACTATCGGTAGCAGCCAAGGAGGTTGGCTAGTATGTTGGTGGGACTTTCTAACTAGGGTGCGAATAGTGCATTCCTTAGGTAAGATGGGAGTAGTTTGGTGTTAGCCCTAGATTCGGGTGCGTATATCGAGCTTGTGATGGTATCGGTACATATTTTTATATATACTCAGTATATTTATATGGCTTCCATGATAGGGGAGTTCTATATTTTCTTTCTCACTCGTTATGGGGCGAGTGGTGATATATGTGGTACGTGCTACTTGTATTATATATTATACGAGTAGAGATATTCTTAGATTGGTTGGGGTGATAGCAAGCGAATATATCACGAGGCTATCCTAGTTCTAGTTCTAGGAGGAGGACTAGTTGTTCTATAATATCTCTCCTGGATACAGGTTGAGGTTTTATAGAGGTGGTTTACGGTAGGTAGATAGTTTCCTTTATTTTTGTTTTTATTTTGTTTGCTTGCTTTGTTTGCTTTACTTGTGTATGATGTGCCTTATCTCCATGACTGACTAGTTAAGGTGACTGCGTGGAGGGGTTACTTGTTTGGATTTCGCTTCGGCAAGACGCTCTATGCATGAACCTTAACGACGTTGGGAGTGGAGAGATGTGCATTTTCTTTTCTGTTCTTTTCTCCTTTTTCTTTTCTGTTGGTTAAGTGCTGGGTTGGAAGGTTTAGCCAAGAATCACGTATATGAGTGATTAAGGGCTAAGTTCAGGTGCGATATATGAGCTCTATGATAGTTTTCCTCTGACTAACGTGGGGGAAGACTAAGATTTTGGATGTCCGATAGAGACGTATGGTTGTGCCTTAATGAGAAGGCCATTTGTGTAGAGGTATGTGTGTCTCTTGGGGTAAAGTGTTGGCGGCATCTTACTGAAAGTAAATGCCTTAGTCGATAGTTATGGTAGGACGTAGACGTTTATTTGTAATAGTAGAGTTTCGAATTAGGATTTCCAGCGATCCCGATCATGTGTCTTCGACCGTTACTTCTCGACGACTGATAATGCGAGGTAGTAGTGTAACGGGAGGGTTCCTTGTTTGGATTTCGCTTCGGCGAGACGTCCCACGCATGAAACCGAGCTAATGTTGGAAGTCGGGAAAGGTCTTGGACACTAGGGATATTTAGTATTATACTTATACGAGTAGGTTAGGATAGATAGATTGACCTTAGGATTCTTAGGACGCTAGGCCCTTAGGGCATGCGGCGTAATTTTAGGATGGTGGTTGGGAGTTGACCATAATAGGTTGTGGGTTAACTCTAAGTAAGATTTGGTCCCTAGACGAGAAGTATGGGATTTCGAGCTCGTTAGAATGTTAGGCCATTAGTGGTGAGGCCTCTCGTAGATAGAGGGTTACATGGGTAGCCTACCTTTGGCGGTAGTATTTGCCTTAAAGACTTAGAGGCATTACTCCTGGGCAGGAATTTAGAGTCCTTTCACGAATAACAAGCTTGTGATCGTAAAGGACTATCGATAGGATATTCCCTTTCGCTAAGGCAATGCGAACGGGTGTAGTATAGGCGCCGAGTAGAACCGTCTTAGAGTTTATTCGCGGCATGGAATGCCAAGTGGAGTGAGCTTCATCGAGGGGACGCTATTATAAGGGCATTCAGGTCCATGATTGACCCTTTCACCTACTGGTATGTAGAGAGTAGTGTGGAACGAGGATGGGTGCATCTGTGGACATTTTTATCGAATTGTCGATAATTCAACGGTCATGATTCTAGTTGAGGAAACTGTGGATCATTTGATCAATCGCTACTTGCTCAATGGAAATGGGCGGACTAAGCGGGAGGTGTACGTCCAACTCTTCTTAGTAGGAGTTTTAGATCTGTATGCAGTTTCTAGTAACGGTAGTGAACCGAGACGAGACATTCGTGTCAAGGTACAGGTAGAGTCTCCAGGGAGAAATGGGAACCGTTGGGATATGGGGTATATCCTACCACCCGTAAGTGGAAGGGTGGATTTGATTTAAAGGAGAGATCGGAGTAGTAGTTTTTTGGATCGAATTTCCGTGCAATTGTTCGGATCGTTTTCGATAAACGTTAGGCCGTGCATAGCCTAGTATAGATGGCAATATACCTTGTCTACTCGTTGGAATGGAAACAGCGAATAGTATATTCCTGGGACTGGGAGTGATCCGGGAACCTTCCTTTAGATTGGGCTCAGTGAGCAAGTAGACTTTTGAGGGTTACGCCAACGCGAATAGAAGTTAGTAGTGTTGGGGTTAGTGATTGTAAGTTAGTGTAGTTATTCCCTAGTAGAAGTATAACGTGTTTCGGGAAGTAAGGCAATTAGTGCCGAGCTTGTGTGGGTATCTCCTCCCGTAGTAGAAGGGTAGGATTGATAGTTTCTGAGATCGATAGCGATGACCTTAGTCTGAGTCCTATGGGGACATTTCTATTCGGGGGTTTGCTAGTATGATAGCACGATTTTAATTATAGAATACCCTTTATAGGGTTATGGGTTACGCCTGAATTTTGAGGGCAAAATTCCCCTTTAAGGGGGGGAGTATGTAACAACCCAGGTTTTTGAGCGACTATTTTATACTATTTTGCCTAATGGGCTAATTTTATAAAATAGGGAATGTTGGAGTAAATATTTTTCCCGTGAGACTTAGGGATAATATTTACTATGTTTTGACTATTTACCGTTATGAGAAGGTGAATAGTGTTATATTGTGTATTTTGCGTCGTTATGTGTAAAACGACGGTTATGACCTATATTTAAAGTTGGGTATAATTAATGAATTAAAAATGGAATTTGGAACATAAAAATAGTTCACACTTTCCCGAATACCAAATAGGGGGTGCGGTTGTTTTTAGAATAGTCAAGATAGTCGAAATAAGTGCCCAGTTGTAATTTTTGAGATTTAGGCATTTTAAGGGGTTATGACTCAATTAAGTGGTTACGAGTCATTTTAGTGGTGTATTAGCTATTAGGAGTGCGGTTTATATTTTTAGACCCTTATAAATCCCCCACCCCCTTTCTTTTCTTCATTTGTGTGAGAAAGCCAAAGGAGAGAGAAGAGAGAGTTGGGAGAAGTAGAGAGAAAGAGAGAGAATGGAGGATTTGGGCCGGAATCCGTCGCTACCGGAGGTGTTCCGAGACTACGAACCTCGAGGCAAGTTTCTTACTTGCTAGATATTGATTTAATGTGATAAATTGCATGTATAGTTAGGTTTCGGAGATTTAACCCATAAATGCGTATTTGTTGATTTTGATGATTAAACCCTTGAATCTTAGTTTTAATTTGATTTGAGGATATATTATTAGTTGTAAATGGTGTAGGAATGATTTGGTAGAATTAGATGTTGTTGAGGTTGGGCAAAAGCAAAGATTTGAGATTTGGGATTTTAGGGTTTGTATAACCCGTCGCCCAAACTAGGCAAAATCTCAGGACCGAATCGATTCGGCCCTTGGGGCGAATCGATTCGGATAAGGAGAGGGTTACAGGTCTTGCAGACCGAATCGATTCGGGTTGAAACCGAATCGATTCGGAAATTGCAGAAAGTCAGTTTTTGCTCACCGAATCGATTCGGCCGTTTAGCGAATCGATTCGCAAGGGCGAATCGATTCGGCCCAAGGGGCGAATCGATTCGGTTCCCCTGTTTTTGTGAGATTTTCTTATTTTGATTTTTAGCCCTTTTTCTTTTAGGTCCAAGGTAGGAACCTTCCTTTGGGAAGTACTGTGGAGTCCTAGAGGGATTGTATTGGATAGACTAATGTCCTAGGCTAAGAATGGAAAATTGGGTTTACCCGAGGACTAGTGGTATTAGGTTAATGTCCAATTGATATAGGAGGTTAACCAAAAGATATATTTGAAGTTAAAATATTAATGTTGAGCTTTTGGGAGACACTCCCTTATGGAGACTCACTTTGAGGGTTTATGAGATTATATAAACTATTCGAGGCTATTTTGGGGTTAGTGGCACTTTGGGTCCTAGGTCATTAATAAAATATGACTTAATAAGAATAAATTGCACCTTCTAAAGCTTGGTGCTTAATGGCTAAGTGAATGGTTTTTGGAAATGTAAAAATATGAGTTTTCAAAAATGGAAAAAGTAATGTTTTTTCATAAATGATAATTTATGGATACACACCTCTCTAAATCGCTATCATAAGGGAAGTCGCGGGCGTTGTGGTGAAGCCCCCTGGCTAATGATGCAGGGTGGATATAGTCCCTAGGCCATGTGAGCGTTTGTTTATATATTTCTGCGCTAGTTAGGAGATTTCGGGTGTGGTCTTGACTATCCCGCAGGCACATGGTCGCTTCCCGACGTTTCGATAGGATCCCAGGTTGTCTTGGAGGCCCTGGAAGATGATAGATATTTAGGGGCGCGCACAGTGGGGAAACCCGGACGGGCGGTCTTAGATTTCGTTATATAATATGATATATAACTATGATTCAATAATGTGGGACATTATTGGTTATTAAAGCATTTTATGATAATAAAATGGCTTTAATTTACATTTCCTGGATAGAAGAAGGGAAATGGGACGTTAAATACATTTTTCGGATGGAAGAAGGAAAATGGATGTTATGATATAAAAGGAAAGCATTTTTTTTATGATGATAAAACTTGCTTTAAATTATGTATTTTTCCTGGATAGAAGAAAGGAAATAAAATTTGGTAAAGAATGTTTTGAAATGGGATTAATTGGTAAACATTTGATAAAATGAATTTACCATATATGTATATTCCTAAATAAAGAATTAGGAATTGTGCCGTTAGATGATGGATGGGTTTATGTTTTTATTTCTTGAGTAGCTGTAGTTGTGACCTCCCACACTTATGCACACACATGTATTTATTTATTATTTCGTGCTTAGGGTCTAATGGATCTCGACGATCAACCTTGCCTAAGTAGTAGTGTATCGGGGGGGTTCCTTGTTTGGATTTCGCTTTGCGAGACACCCCACGTACGAATAGGGCATAGTGTTGAAAATGGGGAAAAGTTAGCCCTTAGTACTTAGGGTTAACTAGAACATCTCACGATATTGCGTTAGGTTGCTGCTAGATTGAGAGGTGAGGAATATTATTGCTATCTGCGAGAGATTTACGCACTTACCTACCATGCATTTTAGTCACATGGTAATCATATCAAACCCGGCCCTGACCGGTTTCTATATTTCCTTGTTTCTGCATATTCTTTGCCGTTACAGGTGCGCTTCCGCATGGACATCTGTATTTACATATTCCATTCCAGTTGTCATGGAGCTACAGCATGTTGCGGATCTTGTAGGATACTTGTAGTAGACGCTCCTTTCTTCTGTACTCTAGTTATGTTCATTATAGTTATTCGGGCGTGTTTGCCCAAGGTATTGCACTCATTTATAATATTGTAAATATTGATTGTAATACTTAACATATTATTTGTATTGGTCTGTGCACCGACAGCTTATTCGGTGATTATTTATTGTATTGTCATACTTTATTCATCGATTTTTGATACCCACCGTTTTTACAAATGGGATTGTCGAAGTGTTTTTCTTTTACTTTCAAATTTTTGTATATGACAATCCGTTTTCTAAAATGATTGGTGGTTATCTCATACTGTTATTTTAATCGACAGTGATGCTAAGAATGGACCATCTATGATTCCTGTAATTATTGGAATATTGGGCTAGCCACCTATTATTTTAGTAGGCGGGTTGTCACATAAACCATAAATGTTATTTAAATTATATGACACTATAAAACACAACATGGTGATATTTACTTACACATACAGTAAATATGCAAAAATTTTGTAAATAATAACTTTTAACTCGTTTAATTAATATTTACTCCATATTCCAGCATTTTATATAATTACTTCACACAGTAAATAAATATAAAACAGGTTCTCAAAAGCGCGGGTTGTTACAAAAAGGTTGTAAGTTAGGTGGGACTTCGAACCTCTCTTCATTTTCCTCTATGATAAGTGCAACGTGTGTCAAAATTAATATTTCGAAGTCATTGATCATCCTCCACATGGGCTACATATAAGCTTCTTCAAACAACAAGTGATTCTCCTTGGTCATCATATAAAACTTCACCCTCACTTTCATCTTCATCACTATAATTTTTTTCCACATCTTCATTAACGTCCACCTCCACTAATGAAACAATCTCTTGATTTGGATATTCAGATGCAATATGCCCAAAGTCGTGACATTTAAATAAAGGTGAGAATTTCAATTTGAAGATCCTTGCTAAATTGATTTGCCGTTTATATCATTCTTTGAAGGTAGCTTGAAAGATGTCTTCGAAGGCTTGGAAATAGAAGTACTCCCTGATTATAACCTCCATCATGACTCTAACTTCGAACACTACTTTTCTCCTTGAGTTGCTTATGCACCTTTAGAGACAAATGAACACATTATTATAAGTCCAATATGGTTGCAATTGAACAACATTTAAAATATGAGTCCTTAAACCACTAAGATAATGAGCAATTATTCGATCCCCTGACTCGAATAATACACATCGCATCATGATATGATCAAGTAGTCTTGAATACTCCTCCACGGACAACTAATTTTTATGAAATTGTGAAACTTAAGAAAAGCATCTTGTACGTAATGACTAGGAAAAAATATTTTTAACTCCTTTTTCATCTTCTTCCAAGTTACAATTATTCTTTTACCTTCACATTCACGTTTCTTCTTTAAGTGTTCCCACCAAGTTGAGGTTTGCTTCTTCAACTTTATGGCAACTAATTTCACTTTTTTGATTTCTAGAATTTCATAGTAGTAAAAGATTCTCTCCACGGTGTTGATCCAATCAATGAATTCATCACTTTAGATTTGACCATTAAATTCTTGGATCCTAACTTTTATATAAGCATAGTGATAGGGTTGGTTCCTTCCACATATACGTTTCAAAGGAGCCTCGTATTTCGATGCATGGTCATGAGCATTATAAATGGGGTTAATTTCCTCTTCATCATGTGGAAATTCATTATAACTACTGCGATCCATCACATTCGTGAGATTCAAAGCGTACTAAATGTTGTAAGAGTTTTTCACATGTCCCCTAAATGCATCTAGTTCAATGTCACATAAGTCTCTTTCACATACCGGATTTCCAATATTCGGGCCATGATGATAGTTGCTGGCCATGAAAATCAAGTCTCTGATACCAATATGAAATTGCATAATAAAAGAGAAATATATAACACAAGTGTTAACTGAGGTAACCAACTCAAAATCTAAGCATAATGAAAGAGAAATATATGACACAAGTAACCCACTCAAACTCTAAGGAATACACTGAAGAGAGGGAGCAACACTCGTCCCCAATTGGAATCCACCAAAAGGTTAAGAGCAAAATAAGAAAACTTTGCTTCTTATACAAAAGTTTGTTTATAATCTCAAATCAAATTATCCTTGTTTCATACATCCTCAACCCTTATATAGGTGCTTGGAACAACTCTCCAGCAATGGGTGTTAAGATATATTAAATAGAACGTTGAATAAACTAGAAGTTAGAAAACTAAAAGACTAGACCCTTGGACTCAAAACTAATTTGCCAATAAGTTAGGCGTCACTTAAAATGCATGCCACTCTATGTGTACATTGAATTAGAAGGTCATACATATACCAATTGAAAGGTATATACATTATATTTCCAATGAGCTTTGAATCATGTCATTTGGACTTTTAAGGAGGGAGTTATGACCATTTTCATAAATGGTGTTTCTGCTGTCGGTATAATCCAAAAATAAACTGTAGAGCTTCTTCAAGCCCATTTAGTGAACCATGACACTTCTAAGTACTTTTATTAATATCAAAGTTGCTCCTGCATAAAAAAAGTTCAGCATGTAAATATGTGAAATTGATGAAAATAGAAGATTATATTGACCAAAGATTGATAATCATAGTAAGCCCAACATATTTTTATAAAAGGAAAAGAATCCTCACATCATTATTATTCCCTTCCATGAAAGGATGTATGGATTATCCATATATTTATAAGTGATAAGGAATGGACACTTCATGGCCGAACTTTCATTGAACCACTAAAGATATACACTTACCAATTAAGAAAACATGAACATACCCATTTTCACTTTCAGGGTGAGTGAGAAAAAGAAGCACCAAGTCAGTGAGTATATTTATATTTTTGTGCATTGGGAGACATCCCAAATGGCAATATAAATTAAATAACATCTAACAACAATATAACTTCCAACAAATTACCCTCTCCATATGACAACAAAGTATGACATCCCAAAAGATAGTACAAATCGAAAACCATAAATACTAACTAAAATAGTGGTGAAGATATTCAATCTTATAAAAAAATTATGATCAATTTGCAATTTTTTAGTATTTATTCATGTCTATAACATCACCCAAAAAATATATATTGGTAATCAAGGTACTACCTATTCAAGTATATGATAATTAACGACCTATTATAAAAACAAAATCCCCGCCCCCTCTTTTTGTCTCTTCCCTTTTTAACTTGTAAAAATGATTTTAGTCTAATTATGGGTATTACACTGTTCTACACTAATAAATTAGAAATGAATAAATTCGTAAAACGGTAAAAGTGTCTCCTATATAGGATAATTTGAGAGAAAATCAGTGTTGGTTGCTTTGAATATGTTAAACGTAAATCAACAGATGCTTCGTAATAAATAATGATTTAGTTAGTATTGATGGTAACGATATGGGTAGAGGTTGACCCAAATTGACGTGGTAGGATATTATAAATAATTATATGATATGATGTGGATATTAAGGGAAAATGAAAAATTAAGATTCATGTAGCTGCTCACAAATAATTGAAAAATGCTTTGTAGAGTTGAGTACACTGTTTTCCATTAATACGCAAACTTACAATAGTTTGAGCTTTAGATAATTAAACAACAATACAATAGACCCATTCACACTACAAGAAAAATACCATTTTATGACGCTTTAAAAGATGACTTTATGACACTTTTAAAAAAAATGTCCTTATAAGTGTAATAATCTTATTTACATGACATATTAATTATAAAGTGTCGTTATAAAAATATTAGTGTTATTATAAATGACACTTTTAATATAATAGTCATATTAAATAATTCATATTATGACCCTTCTTAATAAAAATCCAATACACATATGTAAAAGATAACATATCATGACACTTTCAATTTTTGCTCCAAAATTTTTAGACCTGTGACTCTTTCCCACCATTTCACTTTGGAGAAATTTCCCTCCATCTCACTCTCTCGCATTTTGGCTCTTCTCCCTTTTAACAAAAACCCTCACAACACATACCCTACCCGCCGCCGCCCTCGCCCCCAACGTTTTCGTCCTCAGGTACACCGTCTCCCTCACCCTCTAGCACACACGCATGCACAAAGGTAGACTGTCTCTCTCACCCTCTCTTTCTCTCTCTCTCACATATTTCTGCTTGTTATGGCTTTCAAGTTAAGATTGTCTCTCTCTGATGCTTTATAATATCTTTATAATTTCTGATGCATTTTATGGTTTTTTAGTATATCTTTGGTGTTTTTTAGGTATACTTTGGTGGGTTTTACATTTTGTTTTCTCTTGATTTGTATGTTATGTTTTTAGATCTCAACATATGTCTTTATGAGTAGGTGATTTGACAATTTTGACATCTCTCTATAGTTTTTGATAGTTTGTTGATTTGTAGACAAGTTGTTTCACCAAATACTGAATCTCACATTCTTTACATTATTTTTCTCAGACACCAAACATAACTTTTGAATTTTGCAATAGTGCTCTAATAATTTTATTGACTCTTTTTTCTTTTAAATCTGTAGTAAGATGGAAAGTTGAGATTGTCAGCAGAATCCTTCACTTGGGTGCTTGAAAAAAAATATTCAAGCAGAAACTAGTGTTAAGGAGAGAAGGTGGTGAAAGTTTACTTTTGTATTATTTTTTTATCACCACTGCGAAGGTTGCCTCTTGTATTGTTTTTTATGATTGTATTAATTATTTTTTTATGATGTGCGTTAGAGCGTAGCACTGATTTGTGATTTACCCCAACACCAGATTTTAGATCAGTTATTCATGTGAGTTAAGATCGATTTGAAATTTACCCCTACTGTTTATGTAGTCATCCATATGATATCAATTGTTTACATATTGCATTATGTGCAAGAACCAAAGCATCCATGTTATACTTCTGCAATCAAGATTTGTAATAAGTGAGATAGGATGATAATATCACAAAAATGTGAGTTGGGCGTTAATTAGTATGGTTGTTCTTTAATAAGTTACCATTCGATAATTCTTACTCCAATATGGTAAATTTAGTTTGTAATAGGAATGAATTGCTAGTGGATAGTAGTGGAATTCAGTCTGCTCGGGCTCTTCTTTAATTTTCAGTGAGGTATCAATTTCACCCTCTTATGTATGTATTTTTTTTAGATTCCATTAAGTTTTTAGTGATGTATCATTCATTACTGATTCAGTTTTCTTAGTATTTATCCTATGTACTCATCTAGTGGTTTAGCATTTGTTTTGTTTTGTTTTGTTTTATTTCCTCATAACTGTGTATCAATGTGACGATTCAATTCTTATGTTGTTGTGATGCTTCAATTCTTATGGTGTGATGCTTCAATTCTTATGCTAATTAATATTTATGTTTAGTACATGGTACTATGTCATGAATACCATTGTATCATATGTACATAACTACTTCTCGCTTGGTATTAGCGTAGGCATGGGTTGAGAATCCAGAATTAGGTATAAATTTGAGGTTTAATTTCACACATACGTTTATAATTAGGGTATATATATATTAGTTTTTACTAATTCAATTTTGGTTCTATGAAGATATTAGACATTGTCTTAAAAATGAGTAACTTTTCATGGGGAAGAGGATATTTATCAAATTTGAAATTTCATCTTTTTATAATTGATCGTGTGAGGGATTTAGAGTTTATTACTGCTGAATTATGTCTCATGAGTTCTGCAGCAATTACTGTTTATGCCTCCCAGAGACTTGTTCTATAAGTTATCACTCAAGAGCATAAGTGAGAAGAGTAATGGTGAAGGAATGTATGACCCTGAGGTTGGGGATCTCACTGCCTTGACAGAAACAAGACACAAATGCATTGATGATATTAACACACCTAAAAGACTGTATCTCATTGCTGTAGTTTTCGGGGGTAATTGTGCATTTGATAAAGTTTGTATCTATTGTCGAAGCCCACTGTTGTAGTTCTAGGGGTAATGGTGAATCTGAAATAGGTCAGTCCAAATTGTAACCCATGTTCCTCCGAGGAAACTAAGAGTGTTGCGTTATCAAGGTTGAGTGAAGTCATTTGGTCCTTCAAGCAAGATAGTTACCAAAAAGCTGCAGTTTTAAACCGTGTTGCTATAAAATGTAAACATCATAATACCATCAAACTAATATGAGGTCCACTCGGAACAGGAAAAACAAAGATAGTTGGTACAAAATGTAAACATCATAATACCATCAAACCAACGTGGCAGTGTTGGGAGCTGCAGCACGGCTAATGAGTTTAGTAAGGGGTTCTCTTAAACATGAAAATTATGGATTGGTAGATATAGTTTTATACGGTAATTATGAGATGCGGCTTCCTGCAATGGTTCAAAGCAAGGTTATTAAAGATCAATTTTCATTTTATTTTGATTAGCGCCTAAAGAAAAACTAAATTATCATTCTAATTGCAATTTTCACCTGATGCTTTTTGTGAATTTTGAAACTCTCTGTTATTTAACAGATTCTCATATGTTTGTTATTTACAGATATGTGAGAGGGATGAATTTGGAAGGAGCTTATTCGAGAGGCTGGTATTATTAGGACACGATAAGCATCTACTCGGAGTTCGGTATAGAATGCATCCACCTATAAAGCCTATTTACAAATAAAGGATGTTATGAAAAATGGATTTTGGATGGCCCAAATGTAAAGAAAATATCATACAAAAGGAAATTTCTTAATGGAAACATGTATGGGTTCTACACTTTCAGAAATGTAGCCCGTGGAAAGGAGGATTTTGATAATAGGTGTAGCCTGAGAAATATGGTGGAAGCTTTTTGTGATAGCTGATATTGTTTCAAGCCTCTTTAAAGGTACTATTCTATGATTTTATCAACTAATCCTATTTACATCAGATAAAAGGTTTATACTAACCACTAAATCAAACTTTGATCATTTTTTTCTATTACAGAATCTATTGCGAAAAGGCAGAAGCTTAACGTTGGTTGCATATCACCATATAAGGCTCAAGTTTTCGCAATTCAGGAAAGCTTGTGAAACTTATATAGTGCAAAAGAAAAAAGTGCCTTTTCTGTAAGCGTTCGCATAGTTATTGACTTCCAAGGTGGGCAAGAGGATGTAATATTATAGCTATAGTGCGGAGTGATGAGAGAGGAATAATGGGTTTCCTTTCCAATCTACAAAGAACAAATGTGGCTCTCACCTGTGCAAGGTATCATTTTCAAATAACAAAGCATAGTGTAGTCAAATCTACAAATAGTTTTTCATAGGCTTGTTAACACAATTCGAATGAAACACACAAGTAGAAAGTTAGATGAGGTCATTATTTGAGACAGAACATCAAAATGAGACAGTCTAAGCCTATACTACAAGAAAAATATCAATTCGTGACAATTTTATTAGTGGCTAATCATTTATTGCCACTAAAATGTATATTTTGTGTCAAAATTTATGTTTTCCACTAAAGGATAATGTATTAGTGGCAACAAAGTAAAATCGCCACCAATTTTGCCACTCAGTATAAATCGGGAAGAATTAGACATTTAGCGGGAACACAAAATTTTAATTAGCTACAGACTTAAAATATTTGCCACTAATATAAGTTTATTAATAGCAAATATATTAGTTTTCCATAAAAAACATATAAGATACATCCAATTTACCACCAAAATTAATTTCTACTAAACAAAAAAAACATTATAGGTGGATTCCCCTAAGAATACTTCCTTGCCGAGGAGGTTATTCATCTGACAAATCCTCTAAAAAAAATCCGCCCGTGGTTCAATACCGCCGCCGCTTAATATTTTCCCTTCCGGTTTGAAGGTAAGTAGCCTTTGACTTCCCTTTGAAAATTAAAACTCCCAAGTAGTTAAAAGAGTTTCCACCTTCAGTGATGCTTAGAGAGTTTTCGATGAGCGGATTATATGCCTAGAAAAAATATGCATGTGTCTTTGTTAATAGATTTCCTAGAGGAAAGCTCATACTCCTGGATGAGGGACATGAGATTAAAATGGAGGATTTGTTGGGGCAGCTGTCCCCATTCAACCCTATTAGGTTTTAAACCTTTAAATGTTAAAAAAATGGATAACATTACAAATGTTAACCAATTAACTTCAGATCTAAACTGTTAATGGGTCGTGTTATGCCGTGTCAATCATTTTAAAATTGACACGATTTTTTTATATTGTGTAATTCGTGTTGGGTCTTGTTCGTATTATCTAAAATATAGTCGTGTCATGTCGTGTTGAGCCAGGTCAAAACACGACCCATTTGCCCGAATTGCCACCCCTCAACCCCCAAATCCGATAATAAGATTCACCAACAAGTATTAACCGGACATATTATTTTTTTATAGGTATATTTGTATATACATACAAGTATATTTCTTAGCAAATATATTTCTTATGACCATTGGTCTGAATATCTTGCGAGCGGTTCATCGGTGTGGAACGATTCTTCCGTCTTGAATGATTTAACTTGTTGGAAATTTTAACAAATATATTTGTTGCGTAACAAATATATTTCTTGCGGGATATTCATAGGATACGTGCATTCCTCTAATTTCTCTGGATACAAAATCGAATATGTGCCTATGATTCACCGATTCAATGCACGGGTCTGTTTGAATACAAATTCAAATATGTGTATATGATTCATTGGTCTGTTTGAATAAATTTTCTAGATAAAAAATCGAATGCATGGGTCTAAATACAAAATCGAATTCATTATATTTATATATTGAATAAATTTCCGGTTTCACTAGTTATATTGTTGATTTGGATATCTGACTGAGTTTGCGATCACAGATCTGGAACGATTTGGGTTTGTGATTTGTGTCTCAATTTTCCTTTTAGTTTTAGATCTGATTCTATGATATATATAATATATTCGTTTCTACTTAATCTTGATTTGGGATTTTAATTTGAGATTATATATACTTCAGGCATTCAATTTTTTTTAAGATCATTTTATTTCATTTATGTTTAATGGTCTTAAATTTCAATTTGGGAGATCAATAAGGGTGTTTTTTGTACTTGATTTGGTTTACATTATTAGGTTTGATTTTTTCTTCTACTCAAAATTTTAGGTATCTTTTTCTTTATGTTTACGGTGTTAGTGTTGGATGCTGGTCATAGATGATGGTAGGTGCTGGAAGTAATTGATTATGGTGGATTTAGTGTTAGTAGGTGAAACTGGCAAGAGGTGTTACTGCTTTTGGCCAAGCAGTGAATAATGCCGAGAGTTAATTTCTCATAGACTAGTTTTGAACTATGACCTACAGTAGCTCAATAAAACTAGACCAATTTTGAACACTTGGTATGGACTACAAACCAATCTGGCAATTAAATAACATCCCATGGATTGGTCCTTGTCGTGGGCGGCAAAGGAACTGAGTGGAGCTCGAACTAACTGTGTTGAACTGAATATAATTAAACTCATTATAATTTAATTCGCTTGAATAATTAGATATGCCATTAACAACCTAAAGCTCAATGATAATTTTTTTAACTCGAGTCTAATTTTGATACTTTGAACATTGTAATATATTTACTTTGAATCTAGTTTGGTTCGATGGCCATCAAATAATCAATTGAATAACTTGTTGGGCAGGATATGAGATTCAAATGCCTCAAAAAGAGGACTTTACTGCCTTTATTACATTTAATTGACTTTGATATTTGTGTCACTCCAATATGTCGACAATCTACATTTATCGCAGACCTTAAATTCATAATCTTATTAGGATTACAGTGTGCGTTGTTGTTATTATATATGTCATGTGCCTGGAATATTGCTATATTAGTTTTTTCTGATCACTACCTAGACTCAATGCCTTTGGGTCTATTGTGAGCATATACTTTATTGATAGGAATGGGAGGAAGAAGCTTTTGGTGATCAGTTTATGTGGTGTGATTATCTCTCTTAGGCTTTTAGCGACGGTCTTTCACGAGACTACGAGACACTCGCCTATGGTTAGCCTAGCCCCACTGAGACATCTCACTTTGCAACATATGCATGCCCAGTCTATGGGTCATCCAGGTCTTCCCCTGTGTGGGACTGTATGAAGTGTTAGAAGGCTTCACCTCCTGATTGTGGGTTCTGTGCTTCATTTAATAATAAGCTTTTTCCCGGGACTTATTTGATATCTAACGACACAGTGATGGATATCTGGTATGGAGAAGACCAGTTATGGTACACAAGGGGATGCCCAAGTAAATATTTATGGCTTGCACTTATCGTCTTAGCTCTCTACATCATATTTTTCTATCCTGGAATGGTAACAATCCCATGGATTGTTAACTCTGAAATATACCCATTGAGGTTTCGAGGGGTCTGTGGAGGCATAGCTGCCATCGCAAACTGGATCTCAAACCTCATCGTTGCACAATCCTTCTTATCTTTAACACAGGCGATTGGAACTTTCTTAGACACTCTTTATATTTGGGGTCATATCTGTTGTTGCACTGTTCTTTGTCCTAATTTATGTACCCGAACTGAAGTGGCTTCCGATAGAGGAGGTCGAAAAGATGTTGGAGACAAAATCTCTGCATCTTATGTTCTGGGAAAAAAGGCTAAACAGGTTGAAGAAGACCTAGGATGTGTGAAGAAATAATAAGAGTATGACTGTACGTATATTGGAAGGAAAAAATAATACCAAGTATCATGGTTATTATTATCACACACATTTGTCTCTTTGCGTGATGAGGGGGAGATAGGGATATCGTCATAATAATATATGTTATAGTGATTATATTCTTATAAGATAAGTTGTTTCCTATGTCTTCATGTCTACGCTAGTATTCCTGATAAAGAACCTGTCTTTATCTGTCAGCTTCCATTTAATAGGGACAAGCCCCATAGTGCTTTGAATATTTGCCATATGAACTCCTCCTGTACAACTTTGTATCAAATCCCTATGAACTGCTCCTGTACACAAGTGTTAGTGATTGTAAATTTTAATGCCATATGAACTGCTCATGTACAACTTTGTATCAATGACATATGAACTCGTCCTGTACAGGAGTGTTAGTGAATGTAAATTTCAATGCCATATGAACCGTTCTTGTACACGAGGGAGTAAATTTTTACATGACAACCCCCAATTCAAGAGTTGCTTGGGAGAAAGTCATTCATACGAAAGTCGAATAGAACTTAATTGTGAATATTCAAAAGTTTAAATAAAATAAAATCATACTTAGTGTGCGCATATTGATTAGTATTTTTTTAATCAATAAGATATTAATTTGAGTTTTGCTTTTTTCCAGCTCCACATTCAAAGTCAGAGAGGTCTCATAATAACAAAAAGATGTACCATTTGTTGGTGCAGGGGTTGCCCATTTTTTCCTTAGCATATTGATTGCTTATGAGGAAGAAAATAGGTAAACAGAGTATTTTTTTGATATACCATATAATAGTAATACTAGCTTTCTATGTACATCACAAAAATTCCCTTTTTTTAAGCGAACTAAATTAAACAGTAAACAAAAATTAAGAAGTACTTATGTCCAATGGCTATCGGTTGTATGACAAACTTTTGCCCGAAACCCAAGTCCACTACATTTGAAAAATTAGAAACATGCGTATATAAAGATAAATAGTCAATTGATTTGTTGCCGTTTGTAAAAGATGAGGAGCTTTGGCAGTGGATGATTTGTTGTTATCTGTCTCTAATGTACATCTAGAGGATCATGTCTAGTAGAGATTGTTATAATCCTGTGCTTATTCTTATTTAAATGTTATAATCCTCTGTTTATGCTTATGTACATCAAGAGGATCATGTGTCATTTAGATAAGTCGTTGTCTAGTAAACACGAAGTCCAATTAGTACCACATGTGTTATGATAGTACAAAACACGGAGGACTAAAAAATTAACTGCTCATGTGACAATGTGCCTTGATCAATGCCATATGAACTGCTACTGTACAGGAGTGTTAGTGATGGTTTATTCAATTAGTTTGGACAGTTATTTTAGTTTATAACATTATTTCTATTTATATATATATATTATTTGTAGATTAGGCTTCATATAGATGGGTGATTTCATCTTAGGTCCATTACTCAGAGGTGTTGATTAAAGAGGATCACAAAAATGTATGTATGTAGAGAAAATATTGAATATTTTCTGAAGATGAGAGTTATGCTTGTTGATTGGGGTTTAAACTTTTGTATCAGTAGTAAAATTATTAATTGGCTGGTGAATTCAATTATGACCTTTTTAATGTTAGCAAATCCTATATTAGTTGGTGACATATTGTTAATTATGAATCAATTTCCTGATTTAACCAATTGTGTGTGTGTGAGAGAGGTCTCATGTGAAAAAAGAGATTTAATAGCTAATACTGTTTCAGGATGGATTTAGTCCTGTATCTACATTTCCATCCAATAATGTTCCACAGCTAGGTGAGCTCGGACCATGTTTGTTTGTCGAGAAAGTGAAAGAAAATAGAAAAGAAAGGTTTGAAAGTGATGAAATCCCGATGATTGAACTTCGGAACAGTTGCAGTGATGAAATCCCAAGGATTGAACTGGGGAACAATTGTAGTAATGAAATCCCATTCTTCCTATGAAGCATACTCTCCAATGTTATTGGACCATTGCACCTAACTTTTCCTACTTTGGCTAGAACCTGATAAGGTCCAAAAAAACCTTGCACCCAACTTCAAACTTCATCTCATAGCTACTGTGACCTATCTATATGGTTGTAATATGAGGTAGAGAGTCTCCTACTATAACCTGTTTGTATTGGTTGTAATATGAGGTAGATAGTCTCCTACTGTCACCTATCTGTATGCTTGTTAGGGATCTTGTTATGCTATTTCTGCTCAAACACTTGTTTAGGGTTTATGATAATTCAAAACCTTAACTGCTTGTTTAAATTATTAATGTCAGAAGTTTGAATTATTCATGTTGCTATTGAATGAGTTACTTCATTAGGTTAGATTGTGATGCCTGTTGGATGCCTTTGATCTTTCTTGCTATCAATGTTTAGTAATGTTCATCAATTTAGCATCTAAATTAATTTGTTGTTTTGCATCTTCCAATTTATTGGTTGTTCATAAATTCAGCATTTAAATTTATTGACTGTTTTATATCTAAATTTATTTAATAATGTTTGGTGATGTTCATAAATTTATTGACCGTTAATGTTTAGCATCTAAATTTATTGGATGATGTTTTAATTGTATTTACTTTTTAATAGGTTCATCTCCCAAGAAATGAGTCAGAGGACCAACACGCAGCACACCTTTAGTGGCGATAGCATGACGAAATTTTTTTTGCCACTAAAATATTTGGTGGTGAATTTTTTATAATTAGGTGCAAAAAATTATGCCACTAGAAATCAATTTTCTTGTAGTGCTACTAACTCATATAATAAATAGGTCGGCGAAGTGTCAAACATGAACAATTAGATTTTGATATGACAAAATGTGTGATTTTAGTTTATTTTTTCCTGTTTCCTGATCTAGTAATTAGTGGTTTTGTTTTGTTTTGTTTTGTTTTGTTTTGATTCTTTGATTTATGAAAGTGATGGGGTTTTGGTTTATGGCGGGCCTTGAGATAGTATGTTTAATTTAGAAATAACAAATTCCTAATCCCGAGTTTCTATTTATGGGTTTTAAATGTCAACTTGAACACATAATAATTAGTAAAAATGTGTTCTTTGACACAATTCATTAAACAGGTCAGAGTTCACTAGTAATTGAAACTAATATAAAATACTTTCCATTAGCAAGTCCAAACAACCTTTAGTCCCATTGTTGGTTAAAAACTAACAAGGAAATCTTCATTCTTTTTGTAGGCATTGCCGTTGGGGAATGGATCAACTCTGATTTAAAGTGGATCTGTTTGGAAAAAAATAGTTATAGATGCCAAGGCTAGGGGTCGCTTCTACAATGCTGATGAGGGACAGAGTTTAGCTCTAGCAATTAGTAGTGCCTTGATTGAACTTGAGAAACTTACTAATAAACTCAATATGCACTCTCTTCTCTTCAAGGACGCTAAGTGGAAGGTAGTCTTTACACTGAATTCTTTGCTTTTCTTATCAAATACTTTCTTCCACCATTTCTTAAGATTTGAGTGAGGATCATCAAATGTGTGTTCTTGAGCGTTGCGGTGAATTGGATCTATTTCAGCCTATCATGGGTGAGGGGAACATCGTGTCTGTTCCACTATTGATCACCCACATGTAAAGTCACTAGTGAGTTTACAGGGATCCCAAAAAACCACCTGACTAACACTAGTCAAAATTTGGAGATTGAAAATCGATCGCTATCAGCTATACATTACATTATCGACCGGTTGCTAAATAGAATAGTTATTAGTTAGAGAATGCAATTTTTTACAATATATCTTTTTTTATGTGTTTAATTCAATTTTGAAATTTGTTTACTCTCTTAGTTTAATGCAGTTTTAGTTGAACGCTTACTGTTTACCCCTACGGTTTACGACTTTTTAGTTGGCCATTGTTCTATCATTATTTAACATGTCTTAGTGATATGGTTGTTGGGAAAGACACACAGTGATGCACACACGCGCGCGCGCACACACACACACACACACACAGAGCGATGTACACACATGCACACCCAGTGATTCACACACACCCCCACTGCCTCCACCATTGTTTACTTTATTAGTGTTTTTTCTTTGCAATCCATATTCCAGGTTGCTATGAAAGCTTATATGAGTTGCTTCAACATTTTTATGGATACGTGTATTTATGTGTGTACTATAGTTGGGAGGAAAAGGGGAAAACTTGCCCCCTCACTCAGTTGTTTAGGATCAGTCAGAGCTCCATCATAATCGTTTTAAATAGTACCAAGATACAGTTCTATATTCATGGAAGGCTAATATGCATCTTAATTGTCTAAAGCCTTATATCTTAACTAGTTGTTACCTTGCCATATCTGAATCCTTTTTCTCCAAACAACCTTATCTAAAGTCATGCCATCTATTAAATTGTTGGCAACTAATTTAAAGGTTTGGGTACATATTTATTTGTCATCTTAAATATCCTAACTTGTATTATATTCTCCTGATCTGTTTATTTATTTGTTTGATTGTTTTGTTTTGTTGTTTATTCTTATATCTTCTATTTTTTTCAACTATATATTTTGTTTATTTTTTTGGATTTCGGTCAGTAAGAGACTAATAAGTATCATCCTTAGTGTTTGTGTTTGTGTATATTTTGACTTTTCTAGCATGAAATATACCTGGTCTTTATTTTGATGGATGTCGTGTTTGAGTAACAGCTTAATTTTTTGGCAAAATGATGTTTGTCATGCTATTGCAGACCTACTTGAAATTTAAGCAGTCTTCTGTTGATCCAGCTCGGGTTCAAATTCTATATAAACATGCTATTACCGAATTTCCTTTATCTGGCAACCTCTGGCTTGATTACACGCACTACATGGACAAAACCAAGAAAGGTTTTTCTTTGTACTGGTTTATCTTCTGTCCTTTTCATGTAAATGTTTACACTTGAACTTAGTTATTATGTATCTTTTCATTTCAGGCAGTGATCATTGGGAGAGATGTTCATTATAAGGCTACAAGTAACTGTCCCTTGGGAGAGATGTTTATTACAAGGCTACAAGGAACTGTCCCTGGGTTGGAAAATTATAGGTCTGTTATTTGCTTTCCCTTGAACGTGGTAGTGCTTCTGAGGAAGAGATATCTATTGTATGTTTCTGTTATTAACCTTTCCTCATAATGTCTTTCTCTGAATTAAGTTAGCTTTATTTTTATAGGAAGAGGCTACACATAAGATTGTAGTTAAATTATTTGAAATCCCCTTGATCTCCTCCGTGACATAGTTTTTTAACTTTGTCATTTTTTGCAAACAATGTCAATGTTGTTGCTTTACTAATGAGCATAACGCGCCACTTACATCTTTGGAGATGAACAAGCCCTTAATATGGAAATATAATGAATATATGATCGATCAGATAATTTGTGTCATATGAACCCAGGAAGAGTGGCTCAAAGTAGTGTATAAAATTACATGAATAATGAATGTAGGAGAGTGCTAATGATACTGACAATATTATTATGTAATTTCTTTTCTTTTATTATTTAGAATTCTCATTCTGGTTTATCATATTTTGTTTGACCCATGACATCAATAAAGCTCGCCTTTCATGGAATTGACTTTTAGGTTTCTCATTTTGCATTAATGAATGTTAATGAACAATTTCCAAGACATATTATTGTTGTTGTTGTTGTTGTTGTTGTTGTTGTTGTTGTTGTTGTTGTTGTTGTTATTGTTGTTGTTATTATTATTATTATTATTATTATTATTATTATTATTATTATTATTATTATTATTATTATTATTATTATTATTATTATTATTATTATTATTATTATTATTATTATTATTATTATTATTATTATTATTATTATTATTATTATTATTATTATTATTTTATTTATCGATTTTCGCCACCAAATTCCTCTTTGCTTGTCCTTGACATCAACTTTGTGATTTCATTGCTTATCATGTTATGGCAACTTATTGAATATTTTGATCTTTGGCTATTGATCTTTTCCATTCCTGGGAGTGTCACAACACTTTTTATGATATAATGAAGCTATTTCAGGTGCTCATTGTTTCCATGTTGTGCTCCATCAAAATTTGCCCAAAATTGCATCCTAATATATATGGTTCTATAGACTAAAGCCAATTTACTTGGCGCAAATGTTAATATGTTTGTACTTGGTTGTATAGTTCATATGTATATTTTGAGGGCATATTCATTTGTAGAGATACAATGTCATAAACGATTTTTTGGAACTTCAGGCACACACATACATTCACAGAGTTGTGACTTGTAAGTGTATGCATGCACGAATTTTCTTTGAAATATTTGCACAAATACTTGTAATGTAAGGATTATACATGCATATGCACACAAATATTTTTGTATTTAAGCTTATGTCAATTTTGGTTTTCCACTAAACCTTCATTTTTTTAATGTAAACTCAGTGATTATTCAACTAAAGTCAATATTTGAACAATTTCATTAATAATTTTATTACAACATCATGGTTCAGTAAATAATGATCCAATATGAGTTGTATGAATGAATCATATGAAATGATTAGATTTTAAACTCTAATACTATATATGAACTTTCAACAAGGCATGGGTGCCTTTTATTGTTGCAATATTCATAATCCGAACTGAAATCATTTGAATAATACCTATATGATATGCAATTGACATCTTTAATACTATGTAACTGTCTTTTTTGTTTTTATGATTTAATTTTGTGAATGTTATGTAGGGCATGGACCAAGGAACTAAAAACTCTTCAAGAATATTATACACATGGCATTCAAGAGAAGATGGATCAAGTGAAGAAGGTGTAATTACATGAATTATTTTCTGGTATGATTAGACATTACACACCTAAAAGTTCAAAAAGTTCTCTATTAAGTTTTGTGTTTGGTTGTATTCAAGGCTAATTGATCTTGGGGATTTTTCTTTCGATTTTACCATATGTTTCTAAAACAGGCGCACACGGTGGAAGAATAAACAAGTAGAGATAGATTATAATGGATTTGGAAGTTGATAAGCTTGATAAGAAGGTAATTTTTATTCAATTTTTTGTGAACCCATGATTCTCTGTGTTCCAAAATTATTGGCTTTGAGCAATTTATAAAGTTGATAGTTTAATGATTTGTGTAGGTTCCTAATTTTGAATAAGAGATTTCTAGTGGAAAATTATGAAATTTATAGAGATAAACACACACACATGGGTCTCATTGAATATTGTTGTTGTAGTTTTTTATTATTTCTTAAACAGGGTGGATAGTCCTATAAATGGGTGAAGTTCTGTCAAAATTTTTTAAAATTGTTTACAATTATTTGCGTTATATAAAAAATCTTTTCGACTTAAATTTTACTTGACTTAATACTTTGGAAAAACTGGAATTCATATGTTGTGTTCTACATTGCACTATAGATTTATATATGATGTTTTGAACTTATGCAGGAGCATCTACTTAGAGGGACGTGAAAGGTGTATCACTGTCTGAATGTAAGCGAGAAGAGGACTTCGGTGCATTATTGCCTAAAATTATGAAGCAATTATTACTACGGAGGAACATTTAATTTTGATAGACAATTTTAATTTTGTTGATTTGTTAGCTCGATTGACTGAATGTAGTTTTGTTTGATGTGAGACAATATATTGGTGGGAATGTTATTGTATTTCTTGGCGGAATGATATCTATAATGTCTTATTTGTAACATTTAATGTTGAATAAATGATTCTATGAATTTTTATTTATGTTTAGATTTATTTGTCAACTATGACATTAATATTGGTTATTAATTTTTTTTTATTATATGTTTAATTTATGACTGTTTATGTTAAACCCTCATGTGATGAAATATTTTACATGACTTTTTTAAACTTTTGAAACCTATTTATCATGACACTTTTTAAATCAAATATGACAACTTATAGAGTATATTATGACCTTTTTTTTATAGCAGATATGATAGTTTTGAAACAAAAGTCATATATAACCGTTGCCTAATATGACACTTTTATGGACATCAATTATGACGCTTTTTATTAAAAAATAAAGTTTCATAAAATGCGTTTAATGACACTTAAAAAAATTCATAAGAAGGCTTTTTTCTTGTAGTGTCAACTTCGAAAAATAACACAGTTTCAACTGGAGTGGGGGTGGGGAGGAAAAGCCTTAATATTCAAACCATCGGAATGTAGAAAATTAACCTCACCAAGAATAAAATTAGATAAAGAGAGATTAAAAATAGCAAAAAAAATCCTACGGTTTCATAATTGTGACAAATGAATTGTTTTCAAGTCGATGTTTTTGAAAATCGGTGTATAAAAAATCGATAAATAACTCAGTTTCAACTGGAGTGGGGGTGGGGAGGAAAAGCCTTAATATTCAAACCATCGGAATGTAGAAAATTAACCTCACCAAGAATAAAATTAGATAAAGAGAGATTAAAAATAGCAAAAAAATCCCATGGTTTCATAATTGTGATAATTGAATTCTTTTCAAATCGATGTTGTTTGAAAACCGGTGTATAAAAAACTTACTTGGCGTTCAACGTTGAGGATCTGATGCTCTAATGAGAGGTCTCAATAGCTACCATTGTACCACATCCACCTTACTAAACACATAAATATCGTCATAATATGCAGGGTAGAAAGAAAATACCTTATAAAGAACGTCAATCATAGTAATCATCATGCATAAAATAAATTAATAAATTAAAAACCAAATAATCAAGAACCTTGAAGACAACATGAGGCCTCATTCGATAAAGGATAAATATAAAATTCAACATTTTAAGAATATAGCCTACTAATACCTTTATTCAAACACCAAATAAGAGCATTGTCTGCGAGTGTATGTCACCGATAAATGTGAAGAAAAGAAATGACAGTTAATCAAAAGTTATGATTGATAAATGTGAAGAAAATAACGTACCATTATTATTTTCAATAAAAAAAATACAATTTTTAATAGGGGACATGCTATTTGATCACCATTTTACCTTAAACATGGCTAAGAAGATATAAAGGCACAACATATAAGTATTAAATGGACACCTAAGTTTATGCTTACCCTACAAAAGAATGACTAACCACTTAGAAGACTAGGTTATCATGTCTCTTCATTTGGTAGTGCATAACTATTTGAATGTTGAGGAAGAATAAGCATAAAAGGGAAAGAAGCATATGGAATATAAAATGCATGAAAATAGCAACGCATAGAGGCGGATGGAGGGGGGGGGGGGGGAGAGGGGGCTTGGCCCATGCAAATATTTTCAAACTTTCTATAGCAACAAGTTTTTTTATAGGTGTTATATATTTTTTAATATGGTTTGGCCCCTTCAAAAGTCACGTCTGTTTTGGCCACAACTCAACCAAAGGATAGAAAATACATTTTAAGGTTTAGGTTAATATATAACAACAAAAGTCAATAGAATGGTTGCCGCTTTTAACTTTTACCGACCAAATAAATTCAAAAGAGAAACCACCTGCTAGGCTGCTGCAAAAATCCAAATTCAAAGAAACCAAACAACACCAAAATTTAACCACTGTGGGAAAGTAGCAAATTTGAGTTGGTATTACGAGGTACTTTTTTTTCTTCTCCTCTTTATTGTTAGTTACAATTCAATATAACAAAAAGTATATTGTAACAGTTTATAAAATACAAAGTTGGGGAAATCCGATGGCTATCTTTTGTAGTTATTTGTCAAGTCCCATCCCATGCTTTTCTTTTATGTTATTTTACAATGACTATTTGCTGGAGTATGGTATGGTTTGAACAAGAGTATTAGAAAATTTTAAAATTGAGTCTTGGTAATCTTAGTTAGAGAGTGGAAATTAAAATTGAAATTGTAACATTAAATAATTTTTTTAATATAATTTCATATATGTGATATTGTTTGTTATTCTAACAATTACACATCTATATATGGGGATTTTATTAAATTAAATATTTTGAATATAGGATTTAAGTTTTAATTTATAATCATCATTTCTGTAATTGTAGTTTAAAATCATTTCTTGATGTTTTAAAATTTTGACAGTTAGTCAAGGTCAAGAGAACAACTATTGATGTATTTTTCAAGAAAGGTGGTGTTGAAAGTTTAGATGTTAGTTCACCGATTTCCAATGAACAATCTTCCTCTAATGTCGAAGCTGAACAATGACCCTCCAAGGTTTCCAATATCAGCTCGATTGAAAAAGATCCAAATTTTTCCGAACGTGATCCTGGATTATGCCAACAAATATGGGGGTATCCATATAATCATCGTGATGAACTCTTATGAGCTTATATTAAAGTCGGTACATATCAACATCTTCTTTACCAATACCCATTTAATGAAGATAAACATCCTCGTCGATTTAAAGATTCTTGGTTCAAAATGTTTCCAAATTGGTTGGAATATTCTCCAACTACTGATGGGATTTATTATCTTCCTTGCTTTCTTTTTACCAAAACATCGGGTTGCCCCTGGGTCTAAAGCATTCACGGTGGAGGGATTTCGTTCATGGAATAAAGTTAATTGTGATGTCAATTGTGATCTTTTAAATCATGTTGGTAAAGATCCAAATTCGTTCCACGAGAATGCTATGGAGTATTGCCATGATCTCATTAACCAATCGCAACATATTGAGAAGATTGTTGAAAAACAATCTTTTGAAATTGTGAAAAACAATAGATTGAAATTAAAGACTTCAATAGATGCAGTTAAATGTCTCACATTTCAAGCTTGTGCTTTTAGAGGCCTTGATGAACGGAAGAGTCGATAAATCGGGGAAATTTTATTGAATTGATAAAACTTTTGGCATCCTATAGTGAGGAGGTTGCTGCAGTGGTCTTAGATTGAGCTCCTCAAAATGCTACATACATTTCTCATGCGATTCAAAAGGAAATTTTACAAATCTATGCAAGGAAAATTCGGGAAATCATTCGGGAAGAAATTAATGATGCTAAATTTTATATTATTGTGGACAAGTCCCGGGATGAAGCAAAAAGGGAGCAAATGCCCATTGTTCTCAGATTTGTCGATAAAATGGATTTATACGAGAATAATTTTTTGATTTGATTCATGTAGGTGATACCATGTCATTGGCTTTGAAGAAAGAAATATCACATATCCTTTCTAATAATAATCTTAATATACAAAATATGCAAGGTCAAAGATATGATGGTGCTAGTAATATACATGGAGAATGGAATGGGTTGCAAGCCCTTTTTTTTAAATGAGTGTCCTTTTGCATACTATATTAAATAACTTGCTCATCGTCTGCAATTATCACTTGTGGTTGCTTCACGAGAGGTTTTACCGTTCATTAATTTTTTAATTATTTACCCTTCATTGTTAATGCAATTGGTTCCTCTTATAATGATCAATCAAAAACTGTTCAAGCGGAAGAAATTGCAAAAAAACTTTCCATTGAAGAAGTTGAGTCCGGTAAAGGTTTAAATCAAATTAGCACTTTAAAACGGGACAGAGATACCCGATGGAGCTCTCATTTGGGATCTCTTCATAGCTTGATATCTTTGTTTAATGCAACTTGTCCAGTCTTAAAAATGTTATTGCTGATGGAACAAGTTATGATGATTTGATCACTTCTTTTATATTCATATTTACCTTACATCTAATGAGAGAGATCATGGGTATTAGTGAGGATCTTTGCCAATCCTTACAACGTAAATCCCAAGATATAGTGAATGCAATGCATTTGGTATCAACAATAAAATCTCTTATGCAAAAATTGAGAGAAGATGGGTGGAATCCTTTATTTGATAAAGTGAAATCATTTTGGGAAAAGCGTAAGATAGAAATTCCTAATGTGAGTGCTCGTTATAGTGGTGGTCGGGGTAGATCTCAGGAAAAGGGACATTATAATTGAGCATCATTTTTTGTTGGAAGTGTTTACTACTGCAATAGACTCTCAAATACTAGAATTGAATCATAGATTTAAAGAAGATGCGATAGAGTTGCGTATTCTGAGCACAACACTTAACACTTATGATTCTAATAAGTCATTCAACATTGATGATATTTATAAACTTGCAAACAAATTCTATCCTAATGACTTCGATGGACAAGAGAATTTGTGTTTGATGTCTCAACTGGAGCATTATGATCTTGGCATTCATAAATATTGAGCTGCAAAGGGCATCCACAATTTCTGAGTTATGCCATGTTTTGGTGATAATTTGATTCGCCTAGTGTTAACTCTCCCCGTTTCAACTGCAACAAAGGAACGTGCATTTTTGGCCACGAGTCTCGTTAAGACTACGCTATGGAACATGACTTTCTTGCAAATTATTTGATTACATATATCGAGAAAGAAATTGCCCGAGATTTTGAAGTTGATGACATTATAGATGATTTTTATGAAATGAAGGAACGCCGATCACAATTTGTGATGCCAAAAATTCCTATGTAGTTAGGGTCATTTTTTTTATAATTATCCGTGTCAATGGTGTCTATGTTAATAAAGATCCACGTAGTTATTTTTTTAGGATTATTTATTCATTTTCTTTACTTATTCATATTTATATTTTGTTTACTTAATGCTTTGGCCACACCCAATATAAAATTCCTGGATCCGCCCCTGGCAACGCAATTATATCAAATATGAAAATTCAAAAAGTGAAACAAAACCACTATTGATAATTTGAAAGAAATTAAGTCACCTTAATCGCACTCCTTGATGAAAGTTACTTCTGTGTACCTCTGCAACATCAAGTATAACTTCATATTATTTGATGAGATTCATCCTTGTAAACAACTTCAAGTGCAACTTTAACTTGTTCTTTGAATAACATTTCAATTTTAGGGATCCATTGTTCATATCATTGGAAAATTAGAAAGTGGCTTAGTAATTAGTCATGCCTCCTAAAGAATAGATGTTAAAGACTAAGTGAGAAAAAACTATATTTATAGTGTAACTGAATACAAATTGAAGCCTTGCCAAAATGAAGTTTAAACAAATTCTTCTTTTGTACTTCTCCATATATTCAAACGCAAAAGAGATTTAAAAAAATGGAAAGAAAAATATTTAAAATTTCATTAGAATTCAAGAAAAGAGAAATATAAAATTAACATAGATGATGGCCCGAGGTTGTGCTTTTCATGAGCAGGTGCATTAGTAGTTTTTGATGTACTTACCAACTATTTAGTGTTACTTAAACTTCAAAATAATTGAAATTACTTCTCATTCTCGCGATAACCACTTAAAGTATGTTGAGATGTACATAACAAATAAACATTTAAACACTTAGATATTACATGAGGCAAAATGTAATATAATCATTTTCTTGTAATGATTTGCAATACCTCGGATTTTCAAATTAAGCATAGTGATTATCTTGTAATTTGAGTACACTCCCTAGTTGTAGGTTAATATAATCAATTCAACACAGTGTTAATGTGTTTAGAAATTAGGAATGGGTAATGAATAGATGATCGTGTCCATAAGACATCAGAAAAAACTAATCAAGAATGAGAGTCCACGACTCCTTATACTAATTGATAAGAGACATCTCACCATAATACTAACTTATGATATATCAAATAAAATAGTGGAAGGCATGGTGTCTATTGGTATAGATTTTAGTTGCTTTTTCCTAACCTATACCCTACTTCCCACTTTTATATTATGATGTCTAAGTTTCCAAATCACACAGAACGATTAAAATCCTACACTAAATCAATTCCACTAAATCACCTTAATATTTACAGTAAGAAAATTACGAAATATTTTTTAAAATAAAAAACAATTTTTTATTTTTTTTAAAAAGTTTTTTTTTTAAAATTTTAAAAAAAATTATTCTAACTGTTTTATAAAAAAAAGTTATTTTTCAACAAAAATAAAACCTGTTAACCATGAACATAAACTTCTTTACACTGTTAAATAATGTTTTTAACTGTTTAAAAACAATTTTTAATAAGAAACTGTTTTTAAAGGGTTTTTTATACATAAAAGAAATGGTTTATTAACTTTTGAACTAAAAAATTGTTTTAAAATAACCGATTTTAACTTTTTTTAAGAGCTTTATGAAATTAAGAAATTGTTTTAAAGTTAAAAAAACATCTTAATTATTTAATATAAAAATATTCAATTAGTATGAAAAATACCACGTGGCATCTCAATTCCCTTCGAACATAACTATCATGTGTAAGCTTTGCTCAGAGGCTTTTCTCATTCTTCGTGTCGCTTTGGTTTCTCCACCTATTTGTTTCCTTTTCAATTTTTTTAACAAATTACGTGCAATATCTTTTCAAATAACTTATGCAAAGAACTTTTTAAACTACGTACCATATTTTTAAGGGACATATACCAAATAGTCCCTCAAACATTTTTTAATACTCATTTAGTCCAAGCCTTTTTATTTTGCCTCAAAAAGTCCTTTGCCACATATTTTGGAAAAGGAGTGCCGCTGGCGCGGACCTCTAAAAATAAGAGAATATTGAGTGCTTGAGGGACTAAATGAGTTAAACTAAAAATATGTGTCCTTTTTAAAAAATATATATTTATAGTAGGGACTATTAAATAATTGACCCTATTTTTAAACACGTATACATAATTATTTTATTATTTTTATAAATTATGTACAATATTTTTTAAAATGAAAAAGAGTTTTTTATTTATAACATTTTTAACATCCCACAAAACGCCATGTGGCACCACAATTTTTCATTAAACTTTGTTATGGAGTAATTATGTCTCTCCTCTTTAGTTCATCTCTCTTCCAATTCTTCTTCCTTATTCACTCTTCAAATACAACCCTTTCGTTTTCAAAATTGAATAAAATGACACCCTTTCATTTCTTTAGTAACAAACCCTTTATTTCCATCTGTTGAAGTCCAAAGCACCTTATAAATCATCCACCCATCCATGTAAAACAACACCCCTATTTTGTAAATTGTGGTGCTTTCAAGAGACAAACGATTTCTATTGTCGGTAAATTCTCCGATTGAAAATGGAAGACCCACCGGTGATTGCTGTCGAAGGTGAGTTTACACGGGTTTTGATTTGTTCTGTAGGTGTTGGATTTTGGGCTTAACCATTCTCCATTTTTTTTATCAAATGCTCCACGTGAGCATCATTTATCTATATAAAAAAAATAAGTCATTCCATATAGTTCATTATTAGGATTTTAATTTCAAATTTTCTTTAAAAAATATGTAATAATATTGCGAAGGTGATTGTTAGTAGAAATACTCTAATTTTTTTTTAATGATGTAGGGAAAATATATACAATACTTTATTTTAATGGTTTTAAAATTGACGTTTCAATGCTATGACTTTGAGTATTTCAAAATATATGCTTGATTTGGTTTTAAGTGTTTTGGATTTTTAGATCTAGGTATATACAAGAATGAGTTTCGATTATTTAGTTTTTTTGGCTTTAATTTAATCTCTTAAGATTTGTGGAGCTTCACTCCCATTTATTTTTGAAAATATATTAAGTTTCATATCCATCTCAAACCGCCCATAACTGCTATGTGAGTACCCCGCTTTTTTTTCCCCGAGAATACACTTATCCCATATATGTTACAATACGACCAATAATAAAAAAAAATAAAGACATGAGAGTGGATACAAATGAATCTTTAAAAATGAGACTAAATGCTTAAGATCCCTTAATTATTTGTGACATTATTATTTTCACCAAAATACCCTCAAATGTGATAATGTTCATAGCCCAATGTTTTCGGGTAAAAAGAAAAATATGAGGTTCATTTTAAGTTTGTGCCCATGTTAGTTATTGTCTATGGATCTCTTTTTAATTAACAGTTTATTATGCATTTTTATGGCACCTTATGCACATTTTTATCTTTTTGAATATTGTTAATATCATTTGCCTTTATTTGCATTAATAATCCAATTTTTGTCTTAGTGCTATATATGTTTCAAAAAGAAAAAAAAGTTCTTGAGTTGCCGAGTATATATAATATGTACTATGTTTGACTCTATATATAATCGAAGGCGCTATTTGAGATTGACTATTTCTGCAAATTTTCAAGTATACATGAAATAATATAGTCATTTTACAAGAAAATAGTTGATATAGCAGTTGAAGTTAAAGAACCGTGCTTTTGAGTTCTTTTTATTTTTTATTTTTTTACCACGAAATGGTCGTACAATTTAATTTGTTATCATAATTCGTTCATGATAATCAGTTAAAGACTAATAAGGATTGAGAGAGTATATTACATAGGTGTGCTTAATTTCATTGAATGAAATTGAATCTTGGGCTCATTTTCATTTACATAATGTTCTATTTTTTTTTTTTATCATTTTTAATATCATAATATGTGTAATCACTTAAGTTAGGAACTAAATAAATATGTTAATATCAAATATATATATATATCGTATGCGCATCGCGCGGGTTTACAACTAGTGTTATATATAACACAAGAGCTCAATATAATAAAAAGAAAGAGGATTGCCTCCTTGCCACTCGTAATAATAAATTTCCGTATTTCTTGGATCTATTCCTTTTCCTCACTCAAAACAGGTAAGTACATGTCAATTTCATGTACTGCATCTTCATTGTTCATCAAATATTTGAATTAATTTTTTTTAAAATCAACAGAGTTGGTTCTTATTTTGTTTGTTTTTGGTCCTTTACTACTTATTAGAATGTTTTATGCTTGTTCTTCGTTGTAATTTATATGTATGAATGAACCAACTTAACTTCTTATTAGGTATATAAAAATATAGAATTTATAGGTTAGTTATCAATTATTAAAGGATCAAATACCAAAAAGTCCCTCAAACATTTTTTAATGCACATTTAGTCCAACCCTTTTATTTTGTACCAAAAAGTCCCTTATTCTCTTATCTTTAAAGGTCCGCCCGGTATGGTAAAACTTTTTTGGCTTGGTGAAGGACTTTTTGGCGCAAAATAAAAAGGCTTCGAATAAACGTGTATTAAAAAAGTTCGAGGAACTATTTGCGTACGTGCGCGTGTGTATTGATATTAGATTTAATGTTATATAATATTTTAATCCCTTATCAAACTTTAATTTTGACATGTGTGTAACAAATATGATGGGAATATTTTTAAATATGACAAAAATTATAATACGACAATCCCTTGTTATATAACGCTGCCTTAATATGACACTATGGACTTCACATTATTCTACAATAAATTTTAAGACCTCAACTACAAATTTATGGGGGTGATTATTCGTGTTCGAATTTCGGAGTTTGTTACTAATGCTCTTAATCAAATTATTGTTTGTAAATATGCCTCATACATAAACTTCTCACGTTGGTTACATGTGCAATGCGTGTGTGCATAAATTAGTGCGTGAATAGCTATTATTTATGTGACCTTTGTAATTTCTCCCTAGATATCTAGCATCCAAGATGTAATTCCCGTCTTAGTTGTCATTTTCTAAATGTTAAATACAATTAAATGTGCCACAATGTTTTGTAACTCCAAAGCTTATGAACAAACCTAATCCAAACTTATATGTTGTTTCATCCCCTCTTTCCTTCATCTATTTCCTTTTTTTTTCAAGAATGGATTATGACCAACTTACCTTTTCAGGGATGGAGAATCAGTATGACTTTGATTGGTTATATTTAGAAGAAAAGTCCCAAGGGTAATCTCATACTTACTAAAGCTCTTTAGTTTTGTCTCCATTCTGTACAAACTAACCTTATATGTTGTGTACATTCTTTAGTTTTGTCTCCATTCTGTACAAACTAACCTTATATGTTGTGTACATTTTTTCTTTTGTACAGAAAATTGGAGGAGTACTCAACAGTCGCTAATAACTTGGATTATAGTCCTTTCGGTGATCCTTTCAACTTTGATCAATACCTACTTCCACAACAAAATAATCAAATTCCCTTTGATTATGATCAACATCAATTTTCACAACTAAATCATCAAATTCCCGTTGATTATGATCAATACAAATTTTTGCAACAAAACAATCAAAATCAGTACCAATTTTCACAACAAGACAATTTCATTCACCAATTAATATTCACTGATTTTGAGAATATCGGTACGGGTGATTTGTGTAGCTTGTGGGATGACAATTTTTCATCTATTAGTCAAGACCTTATTCTTGATACCATGCAAGAACTGTTGATGGATACTGAAATTTTGGACAATTTCACTGATGAAGGAACTTATATGATTGATCCTAAAAACTTTATGATTTCAAACACAAACGAAAATCAAAGCCGACAAAATAAAAGATCGAGAATGTCTCCATTAGAACTGCATGAGATCCAAAAGTATTTTAACGTTCCAATGACTCAAGCTGCCAAAGAATTGAAGGTGGGATTGACCACGTTAAAGAGAAGATGCAGAAAGTTGAATATTATCAGGTGGCCTTATAGGAAGATCAAGAGTATGAAGTCTCTCATTGATAATGTTAAGGTATTATCCTGCCTGCATGTTAAGATTCTTTCTAAATGTCATTAGATACATTATTATTTTTCATTCATTTCCTTTGTCTCTAATAAAAGTTTACCGAATATATGTTTTTGGAAGTCATTTTAATTTATTGTGTTTTTTTTACTTTACCCCCCCCCCTAAGAAATGTAGCAATGACATAACCATCCGCTTTTTAGAAAAATAGACATAAACATCGTATGCATAAGGTACAAGAAAGTCAATACACGTGTGGGTGGTCAAGTCTAATCTATGAAAAATAGAGGGGTAATATCTAATTATAGCATTATTGTACGACATGTTTTATTAGTATAATTATTTTGTTTTAAATTACAATTTTAGGAGATGGGATTGACCGACGAGGTAGAGATGCTAGAAGAGAACAAAAAAATGATGGAGAAGCAACCCGATTTTGGAATGAGAGAGAAAATAAAAAAACTCAGGCAAGCTTGCTTCAAGGCCAACTGCAAAAAAAGAAGGCTCCTTGCTGACTATTGATACTGCTTCTTCTCTAATGGCTTGGTAATTTGGGTTTATATTTGGTTTTGAACTTTGTAATGTTATTTCTAGTTTTATTTTGGCACTTTAATAACCTTTTGGAATATTGTTTTCTTAGATATTGTAGTGCCTAAAGCATTACAACCAAATATAAGTTTAAATAAAGTACGATTTTAATATTATTTTTACGTGCCTTAAAGTGAATTTATGTGCCTTGTCATGGAAGTTAATAATTAACCTTGAATCGAGCTTCTTTCTTACTGCAAAATCAATCATTATGTAATGAGAAACATCGATGCATATGAGATTCTTTTATATATATATTTGACAAGATAAGAAAAAAATTTAAAACATAAATTATGTTAAAAAAAATAAAACAAAAATTTTCAATAGTCTATATAAAGTAACATATACGTTAAATCACTACTTTAGCAAAATAGTGTAAATTCGAAATAAATCATTCAATATATATTGTATGTAAAATACAGTAAGCTGGATCATCCAAGATTATAGCTTCTCTGGCTTATATATTAGAATCATTACATTAGTAAAACATTGGTAAGTTATAAATAAACCATTCAATATATATTATATTTATAGGTAACTGTAAAATACGTCCAGCAGGATCATCAAAGATTAAAGCTTCTCTGGCTTATATAGAAATTGACATCCATGTTAGCCAATTAAAGACCATGCTCACACCATGGGGAGAAAATTCTAAAATATAATAATAAGGAACATAACTGTTAAGGCCAAACAAAAACACACAAAAAAAATGCACTCTTACCATTTTTTTATACGATTTCTTTTACAAATTGATGTGGTAAGTGATATTAGAACTTTTTATTTTTAAACTCTTAAGCAGTCGGGCAAATTTTTTATTTTTATTTTTATTTTTTATTTTCATAGATTTGATTAAATTACAACATTATTCTTTTTCTTAATGCATGAATATGACTTGCATGACAAGAAATGTCTTTATGTGTTGTTATGTTTGTTAATATATACGAATGTAACTCATTAGAACATAATTATAATTTGATTTTTTATATACGTCTGTTCATTATATATATAAATATATATACACTCATGTTAGCATTAAAGACCATTGTAAAATGCATCCATCTATTCATCTCCCTTTAATTTATATTCTAACAATCTTTTGTACGAAATCCTATTTATCTCCCCATAAATTTATACCCTTTATTCCCTTATCTCTCTCTCATATTTGTACAATATTTATGATACAAATAGTTTCTCTTGGCTTTTATAGTGTTGGCAAATATCGTATTTGTATATCTTCTTTTGTATTTGTTCACCAACATTTCATGCAAAGTTTAGCAAAAACTAAATAAATATTTGTAAATAACAATTTGTCAAATTTATCACAAATAAGTGTATGGAATTTCAACCTCTGTAAAATCATATAATAAAAACTTCAATGCATCTTCTTCTGTTATTCAAACAAAAACACAAAAATACATATTTTTAATTGAGCAAAATATATAAATTATTTGTATAAATCAATGTGACAAGTGACATAGCCATAAACCTTCTTTTGCCTTTTTTAGACCATATAAAAATATTTTTTTTGGTTATAAAATATGTATATGGGTGGATGTTCACTTTTATCTAGCATATGAATGAAAAAGTATTTCAAGATACCTGAATTCATACTATAAATAAAGAAAATACAAGTATGGATATACTAATTGAATGAAACATTTGCTCTCTCTCTAAAAAAAAATCCTTTATTTTTCACAACATGTTATAACACAAGAGCTTAATATAATAAAAAGAAAGAGGATTGCCTCCTCGCCATGGATAACAAAAAGTGATGGTAATTTTTGGTTCTTTTCCTTTCTTCACTGAAGTCAAATAAGTACATGATTGTTACCTTTTCTACTGTCAATTTCATAGACTACATCTTCGTTGTCCCTCACATATTTGAATTTGAAAATTTAAAAGTCAACATAGTTGATGCTTATTTTGTTCCTCTCTATTTATAAAGCATCAATTGTTTTCTTTTGGTCCTTTAATACATATTAGCAGGGCCGATCCCGATATTTTATAGTCAAGGCGAATCCTTGAACTGGGATCCATATTAAACAAGAGGTTTTTAATTAATTTATAACTTATGGGTTTTTCAATCGAAAAGATGTCGACTTGATTTTCAGTAGTTTACAATTTTAAATGTTTGCCCCCTCAGTTTTTAATAAATTATTTGTGTGACAATTGAAAAATGACGCTATAAATTTAAATACACCGATAAAATTTTGGAGTGCCTAAAATGTGTTGAATATCGGGGCCCGAGGCGACCGCCTCCCTGGCCTCCCCTCAAAACCGGCTCTAAATATTAGAAAGGTTTATAGTTCTTCTTCATTGTAGTTTATATATAAGAATGAATCAGCTTAGCTTCTAATCCGGTTTATAAAAATATGAGAATTATTAATTAGTCATCAATAATTAAACTACATCCTATAATATTACCTTTTCTTTTCGCCATGTTTTAAGGTATTTTAGTTTGGTCTTATAAGCTTACAAATTATTTTACTTTTTTTTCCTCCCTAGGTTTTAAGCTATATGGGAAGTAATTGCCTTAAAATATAAAAATGGCTATATTTTAGTTTGATCTTATAAGCTTACAAATTATTACATTTAAATTTTGAGTCGTCTTCTCATATAACCATATTTAGCTATGACCTGAAGTTACCAAATCATACGATATTAAGACCTACACCATAATTATTCAACTTTGGAACTTGTACTTTTCTATGTTCTAATTTTAGTATTTGAAGTCCCTAAATTATTTGGACCTAAAGTTTCAAAGAAAATATATCACAATCAAACATGGAGTTTTAATTGAAAGTGTACAAACTGAAAGTCATATAATTTATATTGATTTGTGATATGAAGATCCATAATGATTATTGTGATCAAATGTTCACAAATTATTACTTGTAAATAGGATACAGTTTCTTAGACATACTATTAAAAATGCACGAATCTCTCCTGTTATTTAACGATATTTGGATTAGAGTATCCAAAAGTAATAACCCCCATTTTCTCATGTAAAGATTGGCCAGACATGATACGCCGAAGATGGGGCTTGCTTGTCAATTTATATCATTCTTATCATCGACCGAGAATAAACATTTATATTTTAAACCACATTTTAATTTAAAACTGAATTGAATTAATAAACATGAGATAATAGTAAATCCAACATCCACGTTCAACAAAATAAAATCTAACATAATTATAACATCTCGACTAATAAAACTAAATGACTTCGGGCTTATGCCCATAAAATAATCCAAAATAAATAAAGATAGGAAGAAGTAGCAGCCTAAACTAGAATCAATAAACTTATCCCATATATGTTACAATACGACCAATAATAAAAAAAAAATAAAGACATGAGAGTGGATACAAATGAATCTTTAAAAATGAGACTAAATGCTTAAGATCCCTTAATTATTTGTGACATTATTATTTTCACCAAAATACCCTCAAATGTGATAATGTTCATAGCCCAATGTTTTCGGGTAAAAAGAAAAATATGAGGTTCATTTTAAGTTTGTGCCCAATTATACATGAAATAATATAGTCATTTTACAAGAAAATAGTTGATATAGCAGTTGAAGTTAAAGAACCGTGCTTTTGAGTTCTTTTTATTTTTTATTTTTTTACCACGAAATGGTCGTACAATTTAATTTGTTATCATAATTCGTTCATGATAATCAGTTAAAGACTAATAAGGATTGAGAGAGTATATTACATAGGTGTGCTTAATTTCATTGAATGAAATTGAATCTTGGGCTCATTTTCATTTACATAATGTTCTATTTATTTTTTTTATCATTTTTAATATCATAATATGTGTAATCTATATATATATATATATATATATATATATATATATATATATATATATATATATATATATATATCGTATGCGCATCGCGCGGGTTTACAACTAGTGTTATATATAACACAAGAGCTCAATATAATAAAAAGAAAGAGGATTGCCTCCTTGCCACTTGTAATAATAAATTTCCGTATTTCTTGGTTCTCTTCCTTTTCCTCACTCAAAACAGGTAAGTACATGTCAATTTCATGTACTGCATCTTCATTGTTCATAAAATATTTGAATTAATTTTTTTTAAAATCAACAGAGTTGGTTCTTATTTTGTTTGTTTTTGGTCCTTTACTACTTATTAGAATGTTTTATGCTTGTTCTTCGTTGTAATTTATATGTATGAATGAACCAACTTAACTTCTTATTAGGTCTATAAAAATATAGAATTTATAGGTTAGTTATCAATTATTAAAGGATCAAATACCAAAAAGTCCCTCAAACATTTTTTAATGCACATTTAGTCCAACCCTTTTATTTTGTACCAAAAAGTCCCTTATTCTCTTATCTTTAAAGGTCCGCCCGGTATGGTAAAACTTTTTTGGCTTGGTGAAGGACTTTTTGGCGCAAAATAAAAAGGCTTCTAATAAACGTGTATTAAAAAAGTTCGAGGAACTATTTGCGTACGTGCGCGTGTGTATTGATATTAGATTTAATGTTATATAATATTCATATACATCTAAGGATTCTAAGACATCCCCTCCGAGTTTCCCCACTGGGCGCGCCCCTAAATGACTATCATCTTCCAGGGCCTATCAACAAGACAACCTGGGCACCTAACGCAACGTCGGTAAGTGGCCATATGCCTGCAAGTGAGTCATAACCACACCCAGAATTACCTCACTAGCGCATAATAAAACTTATAACAATCCATCATATGGCCGAGGACTATAGTCTCCCTGCGTTCATTTGTCAGGGCACATCACCTCATGCACGAACTTCCCTTATGATAGCATTTAGAGAGGTGTGTTTAAGTAAATTAGCATTTACCATTTAAATCTCATTTTCATTTCCAGTTTTCATATGTATGTTGCATTTTATTTGAAACCATAATCATTGAATATTCTCATTAGTATTCATCGTATACTAAGTCCCGAATTATTCTCCAAGAGGTCACAACATTTCTACAAGTCAAAAGGTTTTATATACCTCAATTGAGACCCTAAAGTCTCCAAGTATGGGCTTATAATTCCTAGACTCCTAATAATTAACTAAAGGAAAGAAATGTCCTAACCCTAATTTGTTGTAATACCCCGTAATTTTAATGACTTTTAAAATGGGTTATATTTTAAATTAATGGATTAATTGGATCTTATTATAAATTAATTCATTTGGGTTTTATCCGAATTGTCGATATTAAAATGGATGATTCTGAATATTACTTAAAGATATTTAGGTAATATATGAATGTGATGTCATTGATATGACGGTATGATATAAATTCGGTAATTTAAATTTTTAGTCAGACGCGGTATGGGACGTGCCGGGACTAATTTATTAAGTTAAAAAGGAAATTTATTTTCTATTGACCTTATAGTCATTTCGACTGCGTCGTTACATCCGGAAGGTTCGAAATAGTCAGAAAAGTCTATTTGGATGTTAATTTTGAGTCTCGGGTCATTTGGAAATGAAAAGACAACCCAAAAGGGCATTTTGGTTATTTTTACAAGGGGGATGAATAGTGATTTTGGGTTTTGTCTTATTATAAGTATTTGGATATTAGTGTATGTAGGTTCATTTCATCTCTTCTACAAAAAATTAAAAAGTCATCTTCTTAGAGAGAGTGGAAGGTTGCTTGGAAAGAAAAAGAAGTTTTCTTGGGAAGGAGGATAACCAAAGGTCAAAGGTCACCACCACCATCACCACCTGTGTTATTCAACTCCAAAGGATCAGATCTTCATTAGAGGCAAGTGTTTAATATTTGCAATTTAAGTTCGTATATTGTTTATGTTAGGATAGTTATAAAAATAGATGATTTTCATGCTTGGAAGATGAAAGGATATAGTTGTTAATGGATTTTTGGAATCTAAAAATATATAGGAATTAAACCCATGTTGTAGGTAGTTAATAATCCAATAAATATTCATCAATCTGTTGAAGAAATTCTGAAAATAATTTAGTGTTCTTGAAGATAATATGTTGATAATTTTCGGGAAAAAGAGGCAAAAACGAGTGGAATGAGATGAGACAATTTGGAATGTTTAGATCTTCTTTTTGAGTGCATTTGGACGAGATTTAAGAAAAACTCAAAACACATACCTGACTCAATTTTTTGTGTAGAATCCAAATCTGAAGTCGGATTGATGATTTGAATAATTTTTGGATCTGATTTTTCTGAGTATTTAAAATATGAGAATTCATGATGTTGTTTCTTTTTAATGTTGGTTCTTATCCCAAAACTTTTGTAGACCTTCGGTGATTATTAATTGGATATTATGGGACTTAGAGAAGATCAGTAAGCCCTAGTTAAGATTTAAATTGATTTGGTTGGGATTTAATTGATTAGAATTATGATAATTAAAGTTAAAGAGATTTCGGTTGCTAGATTCATGTGTTGGATTCTAATCTGTTTGTATGAGGATTAAGGATAGTTCAAGTAGGGGAGATTTAATATAACACCTGGGTAGCCTTAGGGTTACAATTTAAACATCAAGGACTGAGTTTAAGCTCATTATTGATTTCGCAAGGGCTGAGTGTAGTACAAGAGCGTAGTGGTATGGCTCCTGGATAGAGATGGGAGTTTAGAACACATTTGGTTGAAAGAGGGGATGAGGTTATTCCGATCGCATATTTGAAGTTGACGAACCTCCTCGATCGACAAAGTTAAGTAGTAGTGTATTGGAGGGGTTCCTTGTTTGGATTTCGCTTTGCGAGATGCTCCGCGCATGAACCTTAACGACGTCGGGAGTGGAGAGATGTTATAGGATGCGAGGATAATTAAATTATGAAGTAAAGATATGACATTTTAATACGTGGGATTTAAAGAGATATAATGCTACGTAAGGGAATAATTTAAGGTTAATGTGAGTACCTTGTTGTTAGTATACTATAGGTATGATAATACCTATTTGATTGATTAATGATTATGTGTATGACATACCTAGCTTACTTGCTATCGGTGGGAGATTTGCGCTTGAGGGCAGCCATATCATGATGAATCCATGGGATCATTGATTTGTCGCTCGAGAACATAGGTCTATGAAAGACTTATCGGGGACTTGATAAGTCCGCTGACTATGGGTACGTAGGTATGTACGTGACCCATGGGTATGAGAACTATGTTCGCCTCCAATGATTGTGTTGTTGTTAATGGTTCGAGGTATCCTCACCGAACCTTTTGTCCCCTTTTCGGCGACCAGCGATATTGGGACATGATAGCAGAGTAATGCATTGCACCGTAGCTGTGACTCGGGGTGCCGTATTATATATGAATATATATATATATATATATATATATATATATAATGGATTAAATGAATGAATGGATATTTATTATGGTTAAATCCATCTACGGTGATAATTGTAGATAACGGTGAATAGAGAAAGATAATTGAATTAAGTTAATGAATGTTTATTGAAAAACTTAATTCATATTAATGAGAAATGATTCATGTTAATGAGAAACGATGAGAAATGTAAATGAATAATAATGTGACGTATGGTATGGGACATACGGGGATTATGATATTGGGATGGAATTATAATATGGAGACTATAAAAGAGGAACCATTAACTAGGAGGTTAATAGGAAATGTTAAGTGTGCATTCTAGTTGAGAGGTGAGAATGGCAAGTGAGAGTTGGGTCTAACATGTACATAATAAAAGATTTATTGCACTTGTTAAATACTTGCTGTTTTAAAAATCATTTTCACAATCGGGCTCTGACCCGTTTCCTTGCATATTTTCTTTTCTATTGTATCTTCTATATCAGGTGTCCAGCAACAGGGACGCCAACCTTAGCGGATTATGACAGGCTATGGATTTATGGAGTTTTGCTTAGACGCCTATCATCATTTGATTCACAGTATTCTCTTAGTAGGGCATGTCGCCCAAAGGATTCAGTTATCTTCTTCTATCGGGGTCAAATACTATGGTATTCGTGTCATTTTAATACATTTGATATTGTTGGGATTACTGTAATGGATTAATATTATTTGGGAATGTTTAGTCCAATTGCATTCAAATTATTTTGTGTTATCTAATTGGTTATCAGTGTTGTAGAATAAAATGTGTTGTGTTATTCTTAAACTGGAAATGGATTTTGTTAAATTAAAATTTGAAAAGTTTTTAACACCAACTTAATTGAGTATTGGGTGAGTTGTAAATATTTTCGATAGTGATGCTAAGAATGAGCCAACTGTATATTCTGTTTTAATTTGGTATGGGACTGGCCACCCGGTATTTAATTAGGCGGGGTGTTATATTTGTACACCCCCGAAATAAGCCCTGTTTAACCCATTTCTAATGTAGGGTAGTGACCCAACTCATTTAAAACTCCAGGACTCTATGTTTACTTCATACAAGAAGGTTCCTAGGTCCTAAGCCTAAAGGAAAGGGTTGGAATTGAGCTAAGAAAAATCACTCAAAAATGCAGGATTTTCGAATCGATTTGGCCTGGCCGAATCGATTCGGTCCGGAAACCTGAATTTTTGCATAATTGCCGAATCGATTCGGATAGGCCGAATCGATTCGACCCATTTAGACCTGTAAGCTTCCCCTTGAGCGAATCGATTCGCCCTGGCCGAATTGATTCGCCCCTGCGAATTGGCCAAGTTTGGCTATGGAGTCTTAGACTCCTAAATTCCCCCAACTCAAATCTACCCAAACCAAGATCATTTAACACAATCAACTACTCATAAATGGATCTAGCAACCATAAATAACCCCAATAAACATCTAAATCCACTTTTAAGGGTTTAAAACCTATAAATCCGTTTAAAACCCTAAAATTGTTAAACCATAACCAATCCACAACAATCAATACCATTTTTTCATCTTAAACCGTATATTAGCAAGTAGAAAACTTGCCTTGGTGTTTAAATCTCAGATTTTCTTGTAGTAACAACAATCTCCAAGCTTGAATCTCTCTCTTTTCTTCTTTCTCTCCAAAGTTCTCTTCCTTTCTCTTTCTCTCTAGGTTTAGCAAATACACATAAGGGAAATAAATGAAATGCAAGACTTAAATGGTGCCTTAAGTCTAAATTCCCAAATTAAATGGTTAATACCACATTAAAATGACTTCCAATACGCATTCAATCTATAACTAGTCAAAAGTGCCCGAATCATAAAAATACAATATGGCACTTATTTCGACTATCTCGCACATTTCGGGACTAACTACGCCCTCCAAATTATCATTTGGAAATTTTGTAACTCATTTCAAGTTTCGGTTTCATTTTAAACCATAAATGTCATTTAAATTATATGACACTATAAAACACAACATGGTGATATTTACTTACACATACAGTAAATATGAAACAATTTAGTAAATATTAAGTTTTAACTCCTTTAATTAATATTTTCTCCATATTCCAGTATTTTATATAATTACTTCACACAGTAAATAAATATAAAATAGGTTCTCAAAAGAGAGGGTTGTTACATACTCCCACCCCCCTTATGAGGGAATTTTGTCCCCAAAATTCAAGCGTACCTTGTATAAAGAGATGCAGATACTTTTCCCTCATGTCCTCCTCGCGTTCCCACGCCGATTCCTTGGCGTTGTGATGACTCCATTGGACTCTCACCAAGGGCACCACTCAAGACCTCAATCCACGCTCCCCATGATCTAAGATTGCAATCGGTTGTTCTTCATACGAAATATCGGGTTGCAAGTCGATATATTCGAAAGGAATATGCCAAAGGGCTCCTTCACATCTCTTATACTTCTTCAAAGAGGAAACATGGAACACATCATGGATTTGTTGTAAAGGTTTTGGTAAGGCAAGTTAATACGCCACTGGACCTACCTTAGCAATAACGGGAAAAGGTCCAACAAAACGCGGCGCAATCTTTCCTTTCTTCCCAAAGCGCTTTATGCCTTTCATTGGCGACACATGCACCAAGACTTGATCCCCAATATCCAACTCCATATGCCTTCTATTCGCATCGGCATAACTCTTCTGGCGATCTTGAGCTATTCGAATGCGATTCCGGATGAGTTCAATCTTGGAATAAGTATCCTGGATCATTTCAGGTCCAAGGAATTTATTATCCCCCACCTCCAACCAACACGTGGGTGATCTACAAGGCCGGCCATACAAAGCTTCGTAGGGCGCCATCCCAATAGTAAATTGGTGCGAATTATTATAAGCAAATTCGACCAAAGGGAGATATTGTTCCCAACCACCTTTGAAATCAAGCATACACATACAAAGCATATCCTCCAACATTTGGTTGCTCTTTCAGTTTGCCCATCTGTTTCAGGATGATAAGAAGTGCTTAACTTCAATTCGGTTCCCATAGCCTCTTGAAAACTTCGCCAAAAGTGGGAAAAAAAATCTTATCTCAGTTGAAAACTATATTTAAGGGCACCCCATGGAGTCTAACAACCTTCGCGATGAATAACCGGTCATAACGAGCAGTATCATGATCTGTGCGCATGGGTAGAAAGTGTGCCGACTTAGTCAAGCGGTCGACAATTACCCAAATAGAATCACAACCACTGTGACCTTGGTAAGCTCGTAATAAAGTCCATCGATATACTCTCCCACTTCCACACCGGAATTTCCAACGGTTGCAACAAACCCGTCTGTCACTGATGATCTATCTTGACCAATTGACAAGTAGTGCATTGGGATACGAACTCATAAATATACCTCTTCATGCCTGGCCATCAATACTGACGGCGCATGTCTTGATACATCTTGTCCCCACTAGGATGTACCATAAATTTAGACCCATGAGATTCTGCCATCATGGCCCTTCTCAAATCCCCTTCTTCCGGGACAATGAGTCTCTCGTGGAAACGTAATCCGCCCTCTGAACTTATCGAGTAGGATTCTGCTCCCTCTGACAGCAATCGACGTATATGGTCCTGACAACCTTGGTCCCTTCCTTGGGCTTCTACAACCCTTGCCACAATAGTAGGCGTAATAGTCATTAGACATGAACGCCCTAGCAACCGCATCCTCCTGACTGAGTTCTTTCCATTTAGCTTTCCATACTTTCGCTACCTCCCCCTCGGGCTTTCTACTCAAAGCATCTGCTACCACATTCGCCTTCCCCAGATGATAGTGGATGTCAAATTGATAATCTTTCACAAACTCTAGCCATCGGCATTGCCACATATTTAAATCTTTTTGTGAAAATAAATATTGCAGCGATTTATGGTCCGTGAAAAGACTGAATTTATCCCCTAGGAGATAATGCCTCCAAATCTTCAAGGCAAAAACAACCGCGACAAGTTCCAAGTCATGCACTAGATAATTCTTTTCATGGGGTTTTAGCTTGCGGGAAGCATAAGCAATAGCCCATCGTTCTTGTTGAAGTACACCTCCAAATCCTTATAGAGATGCGTCGGTGAAGACTAGATATTCTAACCCCGGCTTTGGCAATGCAAGGACTGGAGCAGAAGTCAACCTATCCTTAAGCTCATCAAAAGTATCCTGACAAGAATTATCCCAAACAAACCTCACCCCCTTCCGAGTTAAATTTATCAAAGGGCTAGCAATTTTTGAGAAACCCTTGATAAACCGACGGTAATAACTCGCCAAACCCAGAAAACTACGAATCTTGGTAGGTGTCGTGGGCTGACCCCACTCCCTCACCGCAACCACCTTGCTTGGGTCTACCAAAATACCCTGGGCTGTCACAATGTGACCCAGAAACTGCACTTCCTGCAACCAAAATCCGCACTTCTCAAAATTATCATACAATTGGTGATCCCTCAACCTTTGTAGGACCAACCTCAAATGAGTAGCATGGTCAGATTCCGTCTGAGAATACACTAGAATATCATCAATAAACATGATGACAAACCGATCCAAGAAGTCTCGAAATACCCTATTCATGAGGTCCATAAACACGGCGGGAGCATTGGTTAGTCCAAAGGGCATAACCAAAAATTCATAGGACCCATACCTCGTCAGAAAAGTGGTCTTGGACAAATCTTGTTCTCGTATCCTCAACTGGTGACGCCCCGTCCTCTACTCTATCTTAGAGAAGTACGACGCTCCTCTAAGTTGATCAAACAAATCATCAATCCAAGGCAACGGGTATTTGTTCTGGATAGTGACTTTATTTAACTCTCTATAGTCAACAAATAACCGGAGAGAACCGTCCCTTTTCTTCACAAACAACATCGGAGCTCCCCATGGTGACGTGCTATGTCGAATGAATCACTGCTCTAACAACTGCTGAATTTGATCTCTTAACTCCCTCATTTCAACGGCAGCCATGCGGTACGGAGCTCTTGCAATCGGTCTCGTTCCCTGTGCTAAATCAATTACAAATTCGATCTCCCGACTCGAAGGCAAACCCGGTATTTCTCAAAACACATCTTAGAAATATCTAACAACCGGAATAGATTCTAAGGGAACAACTACATCTCGAGAAGTCTCCTCTGCGATACAATACAAGTAAGTGCTAGTACCTCCTTCTAAACGAGGCATAACTACCAAAAACATTTCTTGCCCCGGAACGAAAAAAACTATACTCTTCCTGTAGCAATTAACTATCGCATGATACTTCACTAGCCAATCCATACCGAAAATCATATCATACCCGACCATGTCTAGGACGAGCAAATCGGCCTCAAAGCACAAATTACCAAGACTAATTCCTATTTGTTTACAAATAAAAAAAATGAGCGAACCATCACCCATAGAGGACTCAACACTATTGAAGGTACTCTCGGTAGATTTTATCAACTCTGTAGACTGAGCAAAACTTCTAGAAATGAAAGAGTGAGTTGCACCCGTATCAAACAAAACGCGACCCATGTGCCCCTGAATAAGAAACTTACCCTCAATAGCTGGCGGCGCCGGCGGAGCAGGAGGAAGCATAGCATCCTGAATATGATAAACACACCCATACTATAGCTGACCCTGCTGTGGAGGGGCAACTAGATTAGGTACCTGTGGTGGTAGCTGAATCTGTGGATGCTGAGGAACCCTAGGAAGCTGACCCCCAACCAACTGAGGACACTCCTTCTTGTAATGACCCGCCTCCCCACATTGGAAGCACCATCCCGTCATATTCTCCAGATTTCGGCCCCAGTTATTTCTAAACTGGGTAACACCTTGGCCCAGATGGCCCCTACCCCCGTGACCACCCCGACCTGTTTGTTGTTGTTGTGGGGCACCCTGACCGTGCCTATTGTTATTGCCACCCAAATTAAACCCACTAAAATGTTGCCTTTTTGACAAGTCTCCTTGCCGGGGATCCATTTCTTTCTGCTTATTACCTGAAGATTGGGTCGAAGGAAATGCTCCTCCTCCAGTCCCACTACCTCCAGGTTTTCCCGCTTGCCCCACTACTGTAGCTTTCTTTCCACTCTGCATATACAACCGATGTTCTTGGCAATGGAGCAATGCCGCATTCATTACCTCACCAAAAGTTTGTAAGGCTGGATTACCCAGCAAATGTTGCCGGATCCTCCAGTCCAAACCTCCCATGAACTTAGAAACCTTCCTCTCTTCCGGAGTCACCTCGTCCGGTACAAAACTTGCTAACCAGGTGAACTCCTCTTCATATTCTGCCACGGATCTCTCACCTTGCACCACATCCTGAAGCTTCCTTCTCATCTCCATTTGAACTGTGGGAGGGAAATACTTATGGTCAAACATAACCCAGAAATCAGTGATAGTCATGGTATCTCTCTGCTCTGGCATAGTTATCGACTCCCACCAATGTAATGTGGCCCCAACGAGTTTAAAAGTAGCAAGGACTTGTTTCCTCTCCTCACTACACTCCACCATTCGAAGATGGTGTTGCATATCCTTCTTCAACTGATTAGCTCTAATAACATCAGAACCTCCATCAAATTCCGGGGGATGGCCCTTTAAAAAGGACTCTCTAACTCTCTCCCGCGGAGAAGATCCCGTAGGAGCTTGTACATCCTGCGCTCGTTGTTGTTGAGCTTGTGGTATTTGCTGAGCCATGGCGGTCATAGAAGAATTAACCGCTTGGGCCACGATATTTACTACATCAGCAGCATTTATTGTTCCTTGTGGCGGCGGTGGAGGACCAACCTCCTCTGATACAACTCTATTCCTTCTTGCTGGGCGACATCTAAGATGAAGAAACAAATAGAGTTAGAATACTATTTAAAACAATTTATCTTGCAGAAGATCGCAACCATAAGTAACAAAGCAGTATTCTAACTCTATTTGTAGAGTTACAAAACACACCCAATCACACATTATTTGTTTGATATAAGCAATAACAAGAGAAGAAAAACATTTTATCTCAAAAAATACTTATTTTCTTTATTAGTTCTTATCTTTGAGAGAATGTACGCGTGGGTGTGATATAGTTTGAAAACTTATCACCCAAACAAGAAGTTTGGCATAAATAATGGAATACCAACAATAATTGCCTCCACTTTGTTTGGATCAACCTTCACACCATCACTTGAGACAACATAACCTAAGAATACTAAACTATTTTTCAAGAAGTCACACTTCTTCAATTTAATTTCTACTCACTCAATACATCAAAAACCTTTTGAAGATGCTCAAAATGTTGATTTTGCTCTTTGTTATACATAAGAATGTCATCAAAGTAAACCACAATAAACTTACCAATATAAGGCTTGAATATGTGATTCATAATACGCATAAATGTGCAAGGAGCATTAGAAAGACCAAATGGAATCAATATCCATTCAAATAAGTCATCCCTTGTCTTGAAAGAAGTTTTCCATTCATCTCCTGGTCTTATCCAAATTTGATGATACCCACTTCGAAGATTAATTTTTGAAAAGATTACATCCCCACAAAGTTGGTCTCATCGAGTTGAGGAATAGGAAAATGATACTTAAGGGCAATTTTATTCACCGCCCCCCCTATCAACACACATCTTCTAAGATCCATGATTATTAGGAACAAGTAATTCCAATATAACACACGAACTCATGTTCTCTATACTCAAACCTTTCTCTAATAAATCATTAATTTTCTTTTAAAGATCTTCAAATTTTTTACGATATATTCTGTAGGCTACTGGAAGCATAGAACATGGGACAAGAGCAATACAGTGTTGACTCTTATCAATAGAAGGCGGGATGAAATTTCCTTTAGCACCACATTATAAAATTTATCGAGCAAAGTGTGACAACCTGCTCACCAAAATATGGGGTGGCCAGCCCGATACTCCAATATAACGGAATCATGTATGGAATCATTCTCAGCCTCACAACAATATAATAAGTATACGGGGAAACCACCCAATAATTCAGAAAATGGGTTGCCAAAGTTTTTATTTTATTTTAAGTTAAGGAATAATTTAAACAACCCAATTTAAAAAGAAAGTGGAATCCCAAGAACTTAAATTACATCCACAACAAGAATACAATAAGAGGACCAAATATGTTGTCGGTCAACAGGTACATACAACGTATTACAACAGTTTAATAATTTACATAATACATTCATTAGACAATTACAAAAGTTTGGGCCACACGCCCGAGTGAAAGACCCGATCGTAACTAGATTACAAAAAAATGAAGGCGTCTAACAACATATCCCGTAATATCCGTAAAGTATTATGGCTCCGCAAAAGCACCAGAGTAGGAAAGTCAGAACGGGCGCCCTTGCGGCGGAGCACCTGAGCGGATACAAAATTCATGTACAACAAGAAAAATGAAAGGGTCAGGTCCCGGTTTTATATGATCACCAGATTAATAAAAAGCATGACAATTATGAATAGTTGATCATGAATGATAAAAATGAGAATCTAACAACATAATCTCAAAGCATAATAAGACAATTTAAATGATTATGACTTTTATTTAGTTATGCAAGGGGCTAAAATTAGACATCAATAATTAAAAGTCTCCATCATTATTCACTATTTCATTTCATTTCTCCATTCCTTATCAGGAATGTAATTCCTATCATATTATTTTTGTGGCATTTCTCATACATCAAGTCCCACTTGATTTAGAATTGTTATATTCATATACATATAATGATTCTAAGACCAAACCTTCGAGTTTCCCCACTGGGCGCGCCCCTAAATGACTATCATCTTCCAGGGCCTATCAACAAGACAACCTGGGCACCTAACGCAACGTCGGGAAGTGGACATATGCCTGCGAGTGAGACATAACCACACCCGGAATTACCTCACTAGCGCAGAATAAAACATATAACAATCCATCATATGGCCGAGGACTATAGTCTCCTTGCGTTCATTAGTCAGGGGACATCACCTCATGCGCGAACTTCCCTTATGATAGCATTTAGAGAGGTGTGTTTAAGTAAATTAGCATTTACAATTTACATCTCATTTTCATTTCCATTTTTCATATGTATGTTTCATTTTTTTCGAAACCATAATCATTGAATATTCTCATTAGTATTCATCGTATACTAAGTCCCGAATTATTCTCCAAGAGGTAACAATATTTCTACAAGTCACAAGGTTTTATATACCTCAATTGAACCCCTAAAGTCTCCAAGTATGGGCTTACAATTCCTAGACTCCTAATAATTAACTAAAGGAAAGAAATGTCCTAACCCCAATTTGTACAGCCACGAAATAAGCCCCGTTTAACCCATTTCTAATGTAGGGTAGTGACCCAACTCATCTAAAACTCTAGGTCTCTATGTTTACTTCATACAAGAAAGTTCCTAGGTCCTAAGCCTAAAGGAAAGGGTTGTAATTGAGCTAAGAAAAATCACTCAAAAATGCAGCATTTTCGAATCGATTCGGCCAGGATTAATCGATTCGGTCAGAAAAGGGAATCGATTCGGACCAGCCGAATCAATTCGGTCAGGAAACATGACTTTCTGTATAATTTCTGAATCAATTCAGATAGGCCGAATCGATTCGGCCCATTCAGACATGTAAGCTGCTCCTTGAGCGAATCGATTCGCCCTGGCCGAATCGATTCACCCCTGCGAATTGGCCAAGTTTGCTTATGGAGTCTTGGACTCCTAAATTCCCCCAACTCAAATCTACCCAAACCAAGATCATTTAACACAATCAACTACTCATAAATAAATCTAGCAACCATAAATAACGCCAATAAACATCTAAATCAACTTTCAAGGGTTCAAAACCGACAAATCCATTTAGAACCCTAAAATTGTCAAACCATAACCAATCCACAACAATCAATACCATAACCAATCCAATCTTGTCAAGTTTTATCGCATTTTATACATTGTATAGACAGGATTGAGATGGAAACACTCAAGCCAACATGAGATTGACAAGTGCAATAATCAAATATAGCCGTGCATGTGTGCAATAAAGGATATAGGAGTCAAGCATGTAGGAAATATCACTAATTACATCTCAAGGACTCCAATCAATGTTAAGCACATGGATGAAATGATGTAGCCTCTCAAATCTCTATTAAACAGTCACATGGATATATGGAATGAAGTTGTGACTTGGCTATCTTAAATGCTCATCCATAAAAGACAAATCTCTTTTTGATTTTTTTTTTTTTTAAATTTTATCAAAATAAAATCTTTTTGTGCTTTTCTGAAATTTTTTCTAAAAAGAAAATCTTTTTGTATTTTTCAAAAACAAGAATATATACAAAAATGATACATACTAGCAATAGGCAACCAATGACATCATGAAAAAACACCCTATGCTAGTAAACAAGTCAAACCTCAATCATTAGGCGCGGAGGGGTTTTCCAAAGGTGGTGACAACTTATGAAAAACCTCCATCAATTCTTGTGAAGTTTTGACTAAAAACTTAACTTGCTCACCTAAATGTGCAAACTCTCTCATGTAGTCTCCGGGAGCATGTAAAGTAACATGAGTGGGTGCATGTGTGCCAGAAACACGTGTAGAAGCAAAGCGTGACACATACCCCAACTTAAAGCAAAATTCCCTAAGGTGTCCTCTCCTCTTGCAATGTGAGCAAACATAAATAGGCCTAGGAACACCTCTCTCAAAAACTCTAGGACGCACTTTCCTAATAGGAAAGGGACGCCTAGGTGGGTTAGGATGAGACACATGTGAAACTGTCACTAAAGTGGGAACCGGCTCGGGTGCTAATTGGGAAGCAGAAGCACCGTCATGACTTATTCCTAACTTCTCACCTTTACCCTTAAGAACCACCTTTTCAACCTTCTTAGGTGCGTTCTCAAACATGACTTTGACCACCCTGGCATGTTCGAGATCACTCTCGAGTTGGGATACACGTGTCGTCAGACTAGACAACGTGTCGGTCAAATCACACTTCTCCTTTCTCAAACCCTCCTTCTCTTTCTCCAAATCTAAAACCCGATGACCTAAATCCCTGTTATACTTCTTTGTTTTCAAGGTCTCAAAGTACAAATCTCTAAAAGCTTTTTGGAGCTCACTTTCATCTCCACTTTCACGCTCACTTTCTCCCTCACTTGAATCGCTCAAAACATCACTATCACATTCGTGTGCACTATTGTGGGACAAGGTGGTTGTGCTCACACGACTAGAAAAAGCTACACATTTTTCACCACTAGTCTCATCACCCTCACCTTCACTACTATCACTGAGTGTGGCGGGCATAGCAGTCTCTTTTCCCTTTCTCCTTATCCTAGTAGGACACTCTCTAGCTATGTGCCCTTTCCCTTCACACTCAAAGCACCTGATCTCATCCTCCTTTTCACTATCTTTGGCCTCCTCTTTCTTTTTATTTTTCTCAAAGAAATTCTTTTTATTGGAAGAATTATTTTTGTTCATGTTGAGAAATTTTTTAAAATTTTTCGCAAGCAAGGCCATATCATTAAAATCAAAATCTCCCTCAGAATCGGACTCACAAACTTTTTCTTTCTTTTTCTTAAAATGAGTCTTTAAAGCAATCCCATTATCCTTAGCCTTAATGGTTTTGGGAAACATGTCAATCTCATAGGTTTGAAGATCTCCTACAAGTTCTTCCAACTTAAGTGATTTCAGATTTCCCAAAGAGTTCAAAACAGTGACTTTAGGAATAAAGCGTTTTGGAAGAGATCTCAAAATCTTTTTAACGACACGCGTGTTATCAATCACCTCACCCAAATTAAAACTAGTGTTAACAATGTCCGACAAACGTGCATAAAATTCATCAAAGCATTCGGACTCAGACATGGTGATAGTCTCAAATTGGGTGGCCAGATTTTGTAACTTAGACTCTTTAACAGCGTTCGTACCCTCATGTGTCAGTTTCAAAACATCCCAAGCCTCCTTAGACGTGGAGCACGTCATGATTCGGCGATACTCATCAGGAGTGATAGCACCAGAAATAGCACTCAGACCACGGGAGTTAAAATTGGACAACTTATAATCATCCTCAGTCCAGGCTGACACGGGTTTTAGAGAGGTGATGTTATTAACAGTGACCGTGGGAGGAGTCCAACCATTTTCACAAAGTAACCAAACACGCTCGTCAATAGATTTTAAAATCGATTTCATACGAGCTTTCCAGTAGGCATAATTAGTCCCGTCAAAAATAGGTATCTGATTATATAAGCGCTCCATAGGAAAAATTGCGATTTTTCACAAAACAGATTTTTCAAAAAAAATCAATATCACACGATTTTGCGGAAAATAGGATCACGCGATAAATTAGCGTAACCTGCTATGATACCAATTTGAGAGTGCAGCAGCAGCGGAAATATTGCGACTTCTCAAATAAAAACCAATTTTAATTAAATTCCTTTTAACCCAAATTAACCCTAAGCATGCAACTAGGTGTGATTGAAACAATATGAAATCATGCAAGAATTATTCAACACACAAAGTTTAAGGAAAAATCCCCGAAGGGCAAAACCTTTTATTTCTAGAACTTTAAAGAGTTTACAAGACCATTGACTTACATACAACCTGATAATCGCCCACAAGTGTAACGCACGGTGTCTTCGGTAAACCTTCAAAGCAACGGCTAGAAATAGTGTGACACAGAAATACTCGCAGGTGTCGGTTCCTATATCGGCGGCTGGAATTTTCCCTTTCCAGGAGGGCAGCAATGAAGAGGAAGAAGCGGTCCACTTCACAAGGGTTGAACAACAGTAATGGTGTTCTTGGGTTACCAAACTTTGATTCACATAGATATGGAAGATGTGTGAATCTAAAAACCTAGAATCATAGGACTCAATAGGTGAAGACTTTAGGGTTGATATGCTCTGATAATCGTGGGAAAGTCTTAAGAAAACCAACTGCTGATCGTGGTTTAAATAAGGGATCGAAACCCTACAAAATCGGCTGCACGATCTGGCAGTGATTATCCTCGCCGGATCGGTCCGGTCGATTAGGCGGATCGGTCCGGGTAAGTCGGATCGGTTCTTTTTCTGAAACCGAATCGGTCTGGTTGGCATCGGATCGGTCCGGGACTTTTGCCTTCATCGGTTCGCTATGGATCCGGTGGCTACTGGAGTCTGACAAAACGGATCGGTCCGGTAGATGGTCGGATCGGTCCGGTAAACCGGATCGATTCTTTTTCTGGACCGGATCGGTCCGGCCAGGTCTGATTCCCAAATTCTTTCTTCTTTTGATCTTCGGATTTTGTTGATGACGATGTGATCTTTTCAACCAACAATCTTGTAACGGCGTATGACATAACATATACATAAAGATGGACAAATTGTCCTTACAAATCTCCCCCTATGTCTATGCCGGAACAAACATAAAAAATCCGAATTATCAAATATGAAATTTCCTATACAAATCTACCCTTCCATGAACCCAAAACTGAAAGAGTACAAGTGAATAAGACTGCATCGTTTGTTCTTCAATTCTTCAGGAATCTCAAAGCTTTTCTCATCAGGGTGTGCAATTCAGAGATCATCAAGATAGTGCCTACACACATGAGATAAAGCAAAATACCAAGTGACGTATCGAGTTTTGAAATGAGATAAACATAAGCATATATATCAATGTAAGATGATATTCTCAGAATTTCAAAAACTCCCCCATAATCAGATAATTCATTCTCCCCCTTTTTATGATGTCCCCAAATAGACAAATGAGAGAAATAAATCAAGCAATCAAGTACCGGGATGTCACAAGGCATAAAATCACACCATGAATGAACATAAAACAACCAAGTCGGTGAAAGCGTAAAAGAATGGGTGTGATCAAAATTCGATAGGAAAATCAAAGCATACAAACATGACATATGTGCACGATGAATATTGGATATTCCTAACGAATGAACTCAAATGCTTCCTTTGGTGTAAACGAGTGACAGTATAAGATATTGACTCAATCAAATCATCAAATCAAAGCTCAAAGTGATTTCTACACCAATAACGTCCAAAATGATTTATGCTTTTTCAGGACTTTCAAGGAAGTGCAAACCCGTTTTTCAATCTCCAACCAAACTCCCTCAGATTTATATTATGAATAGAGGTATACTAAATTCTCAAACTTTGGAGAATTGATGGTGAAACCTAAATGGCCCATATATGGCATGTATTGCTTTTTATTGCCTTTCAATTTTTTTCGGGCTCTTTTAACCTCTTAGGACCTCGGATATTACAATTCCTCCATTTTTTAGGTCCTTTTTAACGGTGGCTTTTGCGCAAAGGATTAAAATCAACTTTCGCAGCCCCTCCCCGTTATGCAAATATGCGCACAGTCTCACCAAACGGTTTTTACATGCAATCCAATCTTGTCAAGTTTTATCGCATTTTATACATTGTATAGACAGGATTGAGATGGAAACACTCAAGCCAACATGAGATTGACAAGTGCAATAATCAAATATAGCCGTGCATGTGTGCAATAAAGGATATAGGAGTCAAGCATGTAGGAAATATCACTAATTACATCTCAAGGACTCCAATCAATGTTAAGCACATGGATGAAATGATGTAGCCTCTCAAATCTCTATTAAACAGTCACATGGATATATGGAATGAAGTTGTGACTTGGCTATCTTAAATGCTCATCCATAAAAGACAAATCTCTTTTTGATTTTTTTTTTAAATTTTATCAAAATAAAATCTTTTTGTGCTTTTCTGAAAATTTTTCTAAAAATAAAATCTTTTTGTATTTTTCAAAAACAAGAATATATACAAAAATGATACATACTAGCAATAGGTAACCAATGACATCATGAAAAAACACCCTATGCTAGTAAACAAGTCAAACCTCAATCATTAGGCGCGGAGGGGTTTTCCAAAGGTGGTGACAACTTATGAAAAACCTCCATCAATTCTTGTGAAGTTTTGACTAAAAACTTAACTTGCTCACCTAAATGTGCAAACTCTCTCATGTAGTCTCCGGGAGCATGTAAAGTAACATGAGTGGGTGCATGTGTGCCAGAAACACGTGTAGAAGCAAAGCGTGACACATACCCCAACTTAAAGCAAAATTCCCTAAGGTGTCCTCTCCTCTTGCAATGTGAGCAAACATAAATAGGCCTAGGAACACCTCTCTCAAAAACTCTAGGACGCACTTTCCTAATAGGAAAGGGACGCCTAGGTGGGTTAGGATGAGACACATGTGAAACTGTCACTAAAGTGGGAACCGGCTCGGGTGCTAATTGGGAAGCAGAAGCACCGTCATGACTTATTCCTAACTTCTCACCTTTACCCTTAAGAACCACCTTTTCAACCTTCTTAGGTGCGTTCTCAAACATGACTTTGACCACCCTGGCATGTTCGAGATCACTCTCGAGTTGGGATACACGTGTCGTCAGACTAGACAACGTGTCGGTCAAATCACACTTCTCCTTTCTCAAACCCTCCTTCTCTTTCTCCAAATCTAAAACCCGATGACCTAAATCCCTGTTATACTTCTTTGTTTTCAAGGTCTCAAAGTACAAATCTCTAAAAGCTTTTTGGAGCTCACTTTCATCTCCACTTTCACGCTCACTTTCTCCCTCACTTGAATCGCTCAAAACATCACTATCACATTCGTGTGCACTATTGTGGGACAAGGTGGTTGTGCTCACACGACTAGAAAAAGCTACACATTTTTCACCACTAGTCTCATCACCCTCACCTTCACTACTATCACTGAGTGTGGCGGGCATAGCAGTCTCTTTTCCCTTTCTCCTTATCCTAGTAGGACACTCTCTAGCTATGTGCCCTTTCCCTTCACACTCAAAGCACCTGATCTCATCCTCCTTTTCACTATCTTTGGCCTCCTCTTTCTTTTTATTTTTCTCAAAGAAATTCTTTTTATTGGAAGAATTATTTTTGTTCATGTTGAGAAATTTTTTAAAATTTTTCGCAAGCAAGGCCATATCATTAAAATCAAAATCTCCCTCAGAATCGGACTCACAAACTTTTTCTTTCTTTTTCTTAAAATGAGTCTTTAAAGCAATCCCATTATCCTTAGCCTTAATGGTTTTGGGAAACATGTCAATCTCATAGGTTTGAAGATCTCCTACAAGTTCTTCCAACTTAAGTGATTTCAGATTTCCCAAAGAGTTCAAAACAGTGACTTTAGGAATAAAGCGTTTTGGAAGAGATCTCAAAATCTTTTTAACGACACGCGTGTTATCAATCACCTCACCCAAATTAAAACTAGTGTTAACAATGTCCGACAAACGTGCATAAAATTCATCAAAGCATTCGGACTCAGACATGGTGATAGTCTCAAATTGGGTGGCCAGATTTTGTAACTTAGACTCTTTAACAGCGTTCGTACCCTCATGTGTCAGTTTCAAAACATCCCAAGCCTCCTTAGACGTGGAGCACGTCATGATTCGGCGATACTCATCAGGAGTGATAGCACCAGAAATAGCACTCAGACCACGGGAGTTAAAATTGGACAACTTATAATCATCCTCAGTCCAGGCTGACACGGGTTTTAGAGAGGTGATGTTATTAACAGTGACCGTGGGAGGAGTCCAACCATTTTCACAAAGTAACCAAACACGCTCGTCAATAGATTTTAAAATCGATTTCATACGAGCTTTCCAGTAGGCATAATTAGTCCCGTCAAAAATAGGTATCTGATTATATAAGCGCTCCATAGGAAAAATTGCGATTTTTCACAAAACAGATTTTTCAAAAAAAATCAATATCACACGATTTTGCAGAAAATAGGATCACGCGATAAATTAGCGTAACCTGCTATGATACCAATTTGAGAGTGCAGCAGCAGCGGAAATATTGCGACTTCTCAAATAAAAACCAATTTTAATTAAATTCCTTTTAACCCAAATTAACCCTAAGCATGCAACTAGGTGTGATTGAAACAATATGAAATCATGCAAGAATTATTCAACACACAAAGTTTAAGGAAAAATCCCCGAAGGGCAAAACCTTTTATTTCTAGAACTTTAAAGAATTTACAAGACCATTGACTTACATACAACCTGATAATCGCCCACAAGTGTAACGCACGGTGTCTTCGGTAAACCTTCAAAGCAACGGCTAGAAATAGTGTGACACAGAAATACCCGCAGGTGTCGGTTCCTATATCGGCGGCTGGAATTTTCCCTTTCCAGGAGGGCAGCAATGAAGAGGAAGAAGCGGTCCACTTCACAAGGGTTGAACAATAGTAATGGTGTTCTTGGGTTACCAAACTTTGATTCACATAGATATGGAAGATGTGTGAATCTAAAAACCTAGAATCATAGGACTCAATAGGTGAAGACTTTAGGGTTGATATGCTCTGATAATCGTGGGAAAGTCTTAAGAAAACCAACTGCTGATCGTGGTTTAAATAAGGGATCGAAACCCTACAAAATCGGCTGCACGATCTGGCAGTGATTATCCTCGCCGGATCGGTCCGGTCGATTAGGCGGATCGGTCCGGGTAAGTCGGATCGGTTCTTTTTCTGAAACCGGATCGGTCTGGTTGGCATCGGATCGGTCCGGGACTTTTGCCTTCATCGGTTCGCTATGGATCCGGTGGCTACTGGAGTCTGACAAAACGGATCGGTCCGGTAGATGGTCGGATCGGTCCGGTAAACCGGATTGGTTCTTTTTCTGGACCGGATCGGTCCGGCCAGGTCTGATTCCCAAATTCTTTCTTCTTTTGATCTTCGGATTTTGTTGATGACAATGTGATCTTTTCAACCAACAATCTTGTAACGGCGTATGACATAACATATACATAAAGATGGACAAATTGTCCTTACACATTTATTCATCTTAAACCCTATATTAGCAAGTATAAAACTTGCCTTGGTGTTCAAATCTCATATTTTCTTGTAGTAGCAACAATCTCCAAGCTAGAATCTCTATCTTTTCTTCTTTCTCTCCAAAGTTATCTTCCTCTCTCTTTCCCTCTAGGTTTAGCAAATACACATAAGGGAAATAGATGAAATGCAAGACTTAAATCGTGCCTTCAGTCTAAATTCCCAACTTAAATGGTTAATACCACATTAAAATGACTCCCAATACGCATTCAAGCTATAACCTGTCAAAAGTGCCCGAAACATAAAAATACAATATGGCACTTATTTCGACTATCTCGCTCTTTTTGGGACAAACTACGCCCTCCAAATTATCATTTGGAAATTTTGTAACTCATTTCAAGTTTCGGTTTCATTTTAAACTGTAACAACCCAGGTTTTCGAGCGACTATTTTATACTATTTTGCCTAATGGGCTAATTTTATAAAATAGGGAATGTTGGAGTAAATATTTTTCCCGTGAGACTTAGGGATAATATTTACTATGTTTTGACTATTTACCGTTATGAGAAGGTGAATAGTGTTATATTGTGTATTTTGCGTCGTTATGTGTAAAACGACGGTTATGACCTATATTTAAAGTTGGGTATAATTAATGAATTAAAAATGGAATTTGGAACATAAAAATAGTTCACACTTTCCCGAATACCAAATAGGGGGTGCGGTTGTTTTTAGAATAGTCAAGATAGTCGAAATAAGTGCCCAGTTGTAATTTTTGAGATTTAGGCATTTTAAGGGGTTATGACTCAATTAAGTGGTTACGAGTCATTTTAGTGGTGTATTAGCTATTAGGAGTGGGGATTTATATTTTTAGACCCTTATAAATCCCCCACCCCCTTTCTTTTCTTCATTTGTGTGAGAAAGCCAAAGGAGAGAGAAGAGAGAGTTGGGAGAAGTAGAGAGAAAGAGAGAGAATGGAGGATTTGGGCCGGAATCCGTCGCTACCGGAGGTGTTCCGAGACTACGAACCTCGAGGCAAGTTTCTTACTTGCTAGATATTGATTTAATGTGATAAATTGCATGTATAGTTAGGTTTCGGAGATTTAACCCATAAATGGGTATTTGTTGATTTTGATGATTAAACCCTTGAATCTTAGTTTTAATTTGATTTGAGGATATATTATTAGTTGTAAATGGTGTAGGAATGATTTGGTAGAATTAGATGTTGTTGAGGTTGGGCAAAAGCAAAGATTTGAGGTTTTGGGATTTTAGGGTTTGTATAACCCGTCGCCCAAACTGGGCAAAATCTCAGGACCGAATCGATTCGGCCCTTGGGGCGAATCGATTCGGATAAGGAGAGGGTTACAGGTCTTGCAGACCGAATCGATTCGGGTTGAAACCGAATCTATTCGGCAATTGCAGAAAGTCAGTTTTTGCTCACCGAATCGATTCGGCTGTTTAGCGAATCGATTCGCAAGGGAGAATCGATTCGGCCCAAGGGGCGAATCGATTCGGTTCCCCTATTTTTGTGAGATTTTCTTATTTTGATTTTTAGCCCTTTTTATTTTAGGTCCAAGGTAGGAACCTTCCTTTGGGAAGTACTGGGGAGTCCTAGAGGGATTGTATTGGATAGACTAATGTCCTAGGCTAAGAATGGAAAATTGGGTTTACCCGAGGACTAGTGGTATTAGGTTAATGTCCAATTGATATAGGAGGTTAACCAAAAGATATATTTGAAGTTAAAATATTAATGTTGAGCTTTTGGGAGACACTCCCTTATGGAGACTCACTTTGAGGGTTTATGAGATTATATAAACTATTCGAGGCTATTTTGGGGTTAGTGGCACTTTGGGTCCTAGGTCATTAATAAAATATGACTTAATAAGAATAAATTGCACCTTCTAAAGCTTGGTGCTTAATGGCTAAGTGAATGGTTTTTGGAAATGTAAAAATATGAGTTTTCAAAAATGGAAAAAGTAATGTTTTTTCATAAATGATAATTTATGGATACACACCTCTCTAAATCGCTATCATAAGGGAAGTCGCGCGCGTTGTGGTGAAGCCCCCTGGCTAATGATGCAGGGTGGATATGGTCTCTTCCCGACGTTTCGATAGGATCCCAGGTTGTCTTGGAGGCCCTGGAAGATGATAGCCATTTAGGGGCGCGCACAGTGGGGAAACCCGGACGGGCGGTCTTAGATTTCGTTATATAATATGATATATAACTATGATTCAATAATGTGGGACATTATTGGTTATTAAAGCAATTTATGATAATAAAATGGCTTTAATTTACATTTCCCGGATAGAAGAAGGGAAATGGGATGTTAAATACATTTTCCGGATGGAAGAAGGAAAATGGATGTTATGATATAAAAGGAAAGCATTTTTTTTTATGATGATAAAACTTGCTTTAAATTATGTATTTTTCCTGGATAGAAGAAAGGAAATAAAATTTGGTAAAGAAAGTTTTGAAATGGGATTAATTGGTAAACATTTGATAAAATGAATTTACCATATATGTATATTCCTAAATAAAGAATTAGGAATTGTGCCGTTAGATGATGGATGGGTTTATGTTTTTATTTCTTGAGTAGCTGTAGTTGTGACCTCCCACACTTATGCACACACATGTATTTATTTATTATTTCGTGCTTAGGGTCTAATGGATCTCGACGATCAACCTTTCCTAAGTAGTAGTGTATCGGGGGGGTTCCTTGTTTGGATTTCTCTTTGCGAGACACCCCACGCACGAATAGGGCATAGTGTTGAAAATGGGGAAAAGTTAGCCCTTAGTACTTAGGGTTAACTAGAACATCTCACGATATTGCGTTAGGTTGCTGCTAGATTGAGAGGTGAGCAATATTATTGCTATCTGCGAGAGATTTACGCACCTGCCATGCATTTTAGTCACATGGTAATCATATCAAACCCGGCCCTGACCGGTTTCTATATTTCCTTATTTATGCATATTCTTTGCCGTTACAGGTGCGCTTCCGCATGGACATCTGTATTTACATATTCCATTCCAGTTGTCATGGAGCTACAGCATGTTGCGGATGTTGTAGGATACTTGTAGTAGACGCTCCTTTCTTCTGTACTCTAGTTATGTTCATTATAGTTATTCGGGCGTGTTTGCCCAAGGTATTGCACTCATTTATAATATTATAAATATTGATTGTAATACTTAACATATTATTTGTATTGGTCTGTGCACCGACAGCTTATTCGGTGATTATTTATTGTATTGTCATACTTTATTCATCGATTTTTGATACCCACCATTTTTACAAATGGGATTGTCGAAGTGTTTTTCTTTTACTTTCAAATTTTTGTATATGACAATCGGTTTTCTAAAATGATTGGTGGTTATCTCATACTATTATTTTAATCGACAGTGATGCTAAGAATGGACCATCTATGAGTCCTCTAATTATTGGAATATTGGGCTGGCCACCTATTATTTTAGTAGGCGGGTTGTCACAGATGGTATCAGAGCATTAGGTTCTATAGTCCTTAGGAATCTGTGCGGATGTTTTACGTCTTCTGCGTTTCTCTCTGTTTGATGTAGAGCCTTAGGAATAAGGTCGTTGAATTCTCTTGTGAGATTTCGTTCTCCTGCTTTGGAATGAGAACCCCGAAGATCTTCTGCGCGATCGTGTGAGGCTTGTAAGCCGTTAGATGAAGGGCGTTGAGGAAGGCCGTTGTGAAGGCGTCATAGGATGGGATTACTATAAGCTGTAGGCTGTGGTCGGGAATAAGGACCGCTTTGGAGGTCTCTCCCTTTGCAGCATTATTTTATATTGCCGCCGTGACTACTAAGCACAGTGAAAATAGTTTTCCCAAGTACCGTTGTCGGTAGAGAGTGGTACTATGCTTGGGACTCCGAGCAATGTCAATTCGGAGTTGAGAGGTTCTTTATTAGGACCACATGTTGAAGTTTGGTTGGATCGAGGAAGTGTAACCTCGTTCGGTGAGAACGTGAGGCCCGAGAGTTTTGGCCTAGAGTTGGGTATAGGAGTGCTCAGGTGTGAGGATTTGAGGAAAACCTTTCACCCTTAGGAGTAAGGTTGAAGTGGCGGTTATGATAGTCGCCTCGTTATGGAAGGGAAGAATGTTTTTGCCCATAGAGAGAGCCTCTCAGTGGAAATGATAGGCTCGTAAGTGAGTGTTGGAAACACTTTTTGGAGAAGTAGTGTTCATGAGACCCCACTGGTGGACATCCACCCGGGGAAGGCTCTTGGAGCTAAGGTCGGGGAGGCTGGCAGGATGTTCTCCTTGCTGAAGAAGTCAAGGGAACTATGCGTTCTGATCTTGTCGATTGAAGATAACCGGCAAGAATAGGACTCCTAGTTGAGTCATTGATGGAAGTAGTTTGGTTCGGGTAAGACTAGAATGTCGTGTCTTAGAACTATCGGTAGCAGCCAAGGAGGTTGGCTAGTATGTTGGTGGGACTTTCTAACTAGGGTGCGAGTAGTGCATTCCTTAGGTAAGATGGGAGTAGTTTGGTGTTAGCCCTAGATTCGGGTGCGTATATCGAGCTTGTGATGGTATCGGTACATATTTTTATATATACTCAATATATTTATATGGCTTCCATGATAGGGGAGTTCTATATTTTCCTTCTCACTCGTTATGGGGCGAGTGGTGATATATGTGGTACGTGCTACTTGTATTATATATTATACGAGTAGAGATATTCTTAGATTGGTTGGGGTGATAGCAAGCGAATATATCGCGAGGCTATCCTAGTTCTAGTTCTAGGAGGAGGACTAGTTGTTCTATAATATCTCTCCTGGATACAGGTTGAGGTTTTATAGAGGTGGTTTACGGTAGGTAGATAGTTTCCTTTATTTTTGTTTTTATTTTGTTTGCTTGCTTTGTTTGCTTTACTTGTGTATGATGTGCCTTATCTCCATGACTGACTAGTTAAGGTGACTGCGTGGAGGGGTTACTTGTTTGGATTTCGCTTCGGCGAGACGCTCTATGCATGAACCTTAATGACGTTGGGAGTGGAGAGATGTGCATTTTCTTTTCTGTTCTTTTCTCCTTTTTCTTTTCTGTTGGTTAAGTGCTGGGTTGGAAGGTTTAGCCAAGAATCACGTATATGAGTGATTAAGGGCTAAGTTCAGGTGCGATATATGAGCTCTATGATAGTTTTCCTCTGACCAACGTGGGGGAAGACTAAGATTTTGGATGTCCGATAGAGACGTATGGTTGTGCCTTAATGAGAAGGCCATTTGTGTAGAGGTATGTGTGTCTCTTGGGGTAAAGTGTTGGCGGCATCTTACTGAAAGTAAATGCCTCAATCGATAGTTATGGTAGGACGTAGATGTTTATATGTAATAGTAGAGTTTCGAATTAGGATTTCCAGCGATCCCGATCATGTGTCTTCGACCGTTACTTCTCGACGACTGATAATGTGAGGTAGTAGTGTAACAGAAGGGTTCCTTGTTTGGATTTCGCTTCGGCGAGACGTCCCACGCATGAAACCGAGCTAATGTTGGAAGTCGAGAAAGGTCTTGGACACTAGGGATATTTAGTATTATACTTATACGAGTAGGTTAGGATAGATAGATTGACCTTAGGATTCTTAGGACGCTAGGCCCTTAGGGCATGCGGCGTAATTTTAGGATGATGGTTGGGAGTTGACCACAATAGGTTGTGGGTTAACTCTAAGTAAGATTTGGTCCCTAGACGAGAAGTATGGGATTTCGAGCTCGTTAGAATGTTAGGCCATTAGTGGTGAGGCCTCTCGTAGATAGAGGGTTACATGGGTAGCCTACCTATGGCGGTAGTATTTGCCTTAAAGACTTAGAGGCATTACTCCTGGGCAGGAATTTGGAGTCCTTTCACGAATAACAAGCTTGTGATCGTAAAGGACTATCGATAGGATATTCCCTTTCGCTAAGGCAATGCGAACGGGGGTAGTATAGGCGCCGAGTAGAACCGTCTTAGAGTTTATTCGCGGCATGGAATTCCAAGTGGAGTGAGCTTCACCGAGGGGACGCTATTATAAGGGCATTCAGGTCCATGATTGACTCTTTCACCTATTGGTATGTAGAGAGTAGTGTGGAACGAGGATGGGTGCATCTGTGGACATTTTTATCGAATTGTCGATAATGCAACGGTCATGATTCTAGTTGAGGAAACTGTGGATCATTTGATCAATCGCTACTTGCTCAATGGAAATGGGCGGACTAAGCGGGAGGTGTACGTCCAACTCTTCTTAGTAGGAGTTTTAGATCTGTATGCAGTTTCTAGTAACGGTAGTGAACCGAGACGAGAAATTCGTGTCAAGGTACAGGTAGAGTCTCTAGGGAGAAATGGGAACCATTGGGATATGGGGTATATCCTACCACCCGTAAGTGGAAGGATGGATTTGATTTAAAGGAGAGATCGGAGTAGTAGTTTTATGGATCGAATTTCCGTGCAATAGTTCGGATCGTTTTCGATAAACGTTAGGCCGTGCATAGCCTAGTATAGATGGCAATATACCTTGTCTACTCGTTGGAATGGAAACAACGAATAGTATATTCCTGGGACTGGGAGTGATCCGGGAACCTTCCTTTAGATTGGGCTCAGTGAGCAAGTAGACTTTTGAGGGTTACGCCAACGCGAATAGAAGTTAGTAGTGTTGGGGTTAGCGATTGTAAGTTAGTGTAGTTATTCCCTAGTAGAAGTATAACGTGTTTCGGGAAGTAAGGCAATTAGTGCCGAGCTTGTGTGGGTATCTCCTCCCGTAGTAGAAGGGTAGGATTGATAGTTTCTGAGATCGATAGCGATGACCTTAGTCTGAGTCCTATGGGGACATTTCTATTCGGGGGTTTGCTAGTATGATAGCACGATTTTAATTATAGTATACCCTTTATAGGGTTATGGGTTATGCCTGAATTTTGAGGGCAAAATTCCCCTTTAAGGGGGGGAGTATGTAACAACCCAGGTTTTCGAGCGACTATTTTATACTATTTTGCCTAATGGGCTAATTTTATAAAATAGGGAATGTTGGAGTAAATATTTTTCCCGTGAGACTTAGGGATAATATTTACTATGTTTTGACTATTTACCGTTATGAGAAGGTGAATAGTGTTATATTGTGTATTTTGTGTCGTTATGTGTAAAACGACGGTTATGACCTATATTTAAAGTTGGGTATAATTAATGAATTAAAAATGGAATTTGGAACATAAAAATAGTTCACACTTTCCCGAATACCAAATAGGGGGTGTGGTTGTTTTTAGAATAGTCAAGATAGTCGAAATAAGTGCCCAGTTGTAATTTTTGAGATTTAGGCATTTTAAGGGGTTATGACTCAATTAAGTGGTTACGAGTCATTTTAGTGGTGTATTAGATATTAGGAGTGAGGTTTATATTTTTAGACCCTTATAAATCCCCCACCCCCTTTCTTTTCTTCATTTGTGTGAGAAAGCCAAAGGAGAGAGAAGAGAGAGTTGGGAGAAGTAGAGAGAAAGAGAGAGAATGGAGGATTTGGGCCGGAATCCGTCGCTACCGGAGGTGTTCCGAGACTACGAACCTCGAGGCAAGTTTCTTACTTGCTAGATATTGATTTAATGTGATAAATTGCATGTATAGTTAGGTTTCGGAGATTTAACCCATAAATGGGTATTTGTTGATTTTGATGATTAAACCCTTGAATCTTAGTTTTAATTTGATTTGAGGATATATTATTAGTTGTAAATGGTGTAGGAATGATTTGGTAGAATTAGATGTTGTTGAGGTTGGGCAAAAGCAAAGATTTGAGATTTGGGATTTTAGGGTTTGTATAACCCGTCGCCCAAACTGGGCAAAATCTCAGGACCGAATCGATTCGGCCCTTGGGGCGAATCGATTCGGATAAGGAGAGGGTTACAGGTCTTGCAGACCGAATCGATTCGGGTTGAAACCAAATCGATTCGGTCGTTTAGCGAATCGATTCGCAAGGGCGAATCGATTCGGCCCAAGGGGCGAATCGATTCGGTTCCCCTATTTTTGTGAGATTTTCTTATTTTGATTTTTAGCCCTTTTTCTTTTAGGTCCAAGGTAGGAACCTTCCTTTGGGAAGTACTGGGGAGTCCTAGAGGGATTGTATTGGATAGACTAATGTCCTAGGCTAAGAATGGAAAATTGGGTTTACCAGAGGACTAGTGGTATTAGGTTAATGTCCAATTGATATAGGAGGTTAACCAAAAGATATATTTGAAGTTAAAATATTAATGTTGAGCTTTTGGGAGACACTCCCTTATGGAGACTCACTTTGAGGGTTTATGAGATTATATAAACTATTCGAGGCTATTTTGGGGTTAGTGGCACTTTGGGTCCTAGGTCATTAATAAAATATGACTTAATAAGAATAAATTGCACCTTCTAAAGCTTGGTGCTTAATGGCTAAGTGAATGGTTTTTGGAAATGTAAAAATATGAGTTTTCAAAAATGGAAAAAGTAATGTTTTTTCATAAATGATAATTTATGGGTACACACCTCTCTAAATCGCTATCATAAGGGAAGTCGCGCGCGTTGTGGTGAAGCCCCCTGGCTAATGATGCAGGGTGGATATAGTCCCTAGGCCATGTGAGCGTTTGTTTATATATTTCTGCGCTGGTTAGGAGATTTCGGGTGTGGTCTTGACTATCCCGCAGGCACATGGTCGCTTCCCGACGTTTCGATAGGATCCCAGGTTGGCTTGGAGGCCCTGGAAGATGATAGCCATTTAGGGGCGTGCACAGTGGGGAAACCCGGACGGGCGGTCTTAGATTTCGTTATATAATATGATATATAACTATGATTCAATAATGTGGGACATTATTGGTTATTAAAGCATTTTATGATAATAAAATGGCTTTAATTTACATTTCCCGGATAGAAGAAGGGAAATGGGACGTTAAATACATTTTTCGGATGGAAGAAGGAAAATGGATGTTATGATATAAAAGGAAAGCATTTTTTTTTATGATGATAAAACTTGCTTTAAATTATGTATTTTTCCTGGATAGAAGAAAGGAAATAAAATTTGGTAAAGAAAGTTTTGAAATGGGATTAATTGGTAAACATTTGATAAAATGAATTTACCATATATGTATATTCCTAAATAAAGAATTAGGAATTTTGACGTTAGATGATGGATGGGTTTATGTTTTTATTTCTTAAGTAGCTGTAGTTGTGACCTCCCACACTTATGCACACACATGTATTTATTTATTATTTCGTGCTTAGGGTCTAATGGATCTCGACGATCAACCTTGCCTAAGTAGTAGTGTATCGGGGGGGTTCCTTGTTTGGATTTCGCTTTGCGAGACACCCCACGCACGAATAGGGCATAGTGTTGAAAATGGGGAAAAGTTAGCCCTTAGTACTTAGGGTTAACTAGAACATATCACGATATTGCGTTAGGTTGCTGCTAGATTGAGAGGTGAGGAATATTATTGCTATCTGCGAGAGATTTACGCACTTACCTGCCATGCATTTTAGTTACATGGTAATCATATCAAACCCGGCCCTGACCGGTTTCTATATTTCCTTGTTTCTGCATATTCTTTGCTGTTACAGGTGCGCTTCCGCATGGTCATCTGTATTTACATATTCCATTCCAGTTGTCATGGAGCTACAGCATGTTGCGGATGTTGTAGGATACTTGTAGTAGACGCTCCTTTCTTCTGTACTCTAGTTATGTTCAGTATAGTTATTCGGGCGTGTTTGCCCAAGGTATTGCACTCATTTATAATATTGTAAATATTGATTGTAATACTTAACATATTATTTGTATTGGTCTGTGCACCGACAGCTTATTCGGTGATTATTTATTGTATTGTCATACTTTATTCATCGATTTTTGATACCCACCGTTTTTACAAATGGGATTGTCGAAGTGTTTTTCTTTTACTTTCAAATTTTTGTATATGACAATCCATTTTCTAAAATGATTGGTGGTTATCTCGTACTGTTATTTTAATCGACAGTGATGCTAAGAATGGACCATCTATGATTCCTGTAATTATTGGAATATTGGGCTGGCAACCTATTATTTTAGTAGGCGGGTTGTCACATAAACCATAAATGTTATTTAAATTATATGACACTATAAAACACAACATGGTGATATTTACTTACACATACAGTAAATATGCAAAAATTTTATAAATAATAACTTTTAACTCGTTTAATTAATATTTACTCCATATTCCAGCATTTTATATAATTACTTCACACAGTAAATAAATATAAAACAGGTTCTCAAAAGCGAGGGTTGTTACAAAAAGGTTGTAAGTTAGGTGGGACTTCGAACCTCTCTTCATTTTCCTCTATGATAAGTGCAACGTGTGTCAAAATTAATATTTCGAAGTCATTGATCATCCTCCACATGGGCTACATATAAGCTTCTTCAAACAACAAGTGATTCTCCTTGGTCATCATATAAAACTTCACCCTCACTTTCATCTTCATCACTATAATTTTTTTCCACATCTTCATTAACGTCCACCTCCACTAATGAAACAATCTCTTGATTTGGATATTCAGATGCAATATGCCCAAAGTCGTGATATTTAAATAATGGTGAGAATTTCAATTGGAAGATCCTTGCTAAATTGATTTACCGTTTATATCATTCTTTGAAGGTAGCTTGAAAGATGTCTTCGAAGGCTTGGAAATAGAAGTACTCCCTGATTATAACCTCCATCATGACTCTAACTTCGAACAGTACTTTTCTCCTTGAGTTGCTTATGCACCTTTAGAGACAAATGAACACATTATTATAAGTCCAATATGGTTGCAATTGAACAACATTTAAAATATGAGTCCTTAAACCACTAAGATAATGAGCAATTATTCGATCCCCTGACTCGAATAATACACATCGCATCATGATATGATCAAGTAGTCTTGAATACTCCTCCACGGACAACTAATTTTTATGAAATTGTGAAACTTAAGAAAAGCATCTTGTACGTAATGACTAGGAAAAAATATTTTTAACTCCTTTTTCATCTTCTTCCAAGTTACAATTATTCTTTTACCTTCACATTCACGTTTCTTCTTTAAGTGTTCCCACCAAGTTGAGGTTTGCTTCTTCAACTTTATGGCAACTAATTTCACTTTTTTGATTTCTAGAATTTCATAGTAGTAAAAGATTCTCTCCACGGTGTTGATCCAATCAATGAATTCATCACTTTAGATTTGACCATTAAATTCTTGGATCCTAAATTTTATATAAGCATAGTGATAGGGTTGGTTCCTTCCACATATACGTTTCAAAGGAGCCTCGTATTTCGATGCATGGTCATGAGCATTATAAATGGGGTTAATTTCCTCTTCATCATGTGGAAATTCATTATAACTACTGCGATCCATCACATTCCTGAGATTCAAAGCGTACTAAATGTTGTAAGAGTTTTTCACATGTCCCCTAAATTCATCTAGTTCAATGTCACATAAGTCTCTTTCACATACCGGATTTCCAATATTCGGGCCATGATGATAGTTGCTGGCCATGAAAATCAAGTCTCTGATACCAATATGAAATTGGATAATAAAAGAGAAATATATAACACAAGTGTTAACTGAGGTAACCAACTCAAAATCTAAGCATAATGAAAGAGAAATATATAACACAAGTAACCCACTCAAACTCTAAGGAATCCACTGAAGAGAGGGAGCAACACTCGTCCCCAATTGGAATCCACCAAAAGGTTAAGAGCAAAATAAGAAAACTTTGCTTCTTATACAAAAGTCTGTTTATAATCTCAAATCAAATTATCCTTGTTTCATACATCCTCAGCCCTTATATAGGTGCTTGGAACAACTCTCCAGCAATGGGTGTTAAGATATATTAAATAGAACGTTGAATAAACTAGAAGTTAGAAAACTAAAAGACTAGACCCTTGGACTCAAAACTAATTTGCCAATAAGTTAGGCGTCACTTAAAATGCATGCCACTATATGTGTACATTGAATTAGAAGGTCATACATATACCAATTGAAAGGTATATACATTATATTTCCAATGAGCTTTGAATCATGTCATTTGGACTTTTAAGGAGGGAGTTATGACCATTTTCATAAATGGTGTTTCTGCTGTCGGTATAATCCAAAAATAAACTGTAGAGCTTCTTCAAGCCCATTTAGTGAACCATGACACTTCTAAGTACTTTTATTAATATCAAAGTTGCTCCTGCATAAAAAAAGTTCAGCATGTAAATATGTGAAATTGATGAAAATAGAAGATTATATTGACCAAAGATTGATAATCATAGTAAGCCCAACATATTTTTATAAAAGGAAAAGAATCCTCACATCATTATTATTCCCTTCCATGAAAGGATGTATGGATTATCCTTATATTTATAAGTGATAAGGAATGGACACTTCATGGCCGAACTTTCATTGAACCACTAAAGATATACACTTACCAATTAAGAAAACATGAACATACCCATTTTCACTTTCAGGGTGAGTGAGAAAAAGAAGCACCAAGTCAGTGAGTATATTTATATTTTTGTGCATTGGGAGACATCCCAAATGGCAATATAAATTAAATAACATCTAACAACAATATAACTTCCAACAAATTACCCTCTCCATATGACAACAAAGTATGACATCCCAAAAGATAGTACAAATCGAAAACCATAAATACTAACTAAAATAGTGGTGAAGATATTCAATCTTATAAAAAAATTATGATCAATTTGCAATTTTTTAGTATTTATTCATGTCTATAACATCACCCAAAAAATATATATTGGTAATCAAGGCACTACCTATTCAAGTATGTGACAATTAACGACCTATTATAAAAACAAAATCCCCGCCCCCTCTTTTTGTCTCTTCCCTTTTTAACTTGTAAAAATGATTTTAGTCTAATTATGGGTATTACACTGTTCTACACTAATAAATTAGAAATGAATAAATTCGTAAAACGGTAAAAGTATCTCCTATATAGGATAATTTGAGAGAAAATCAGTGTTGGTTTCTTTGAACATGTTAAACGTAAATCAACAGATGCTTCGTAATAAATAATGATTTAGTTAGTATTGATGGTAACGATATGGGTAGAGGTTGACCCAAATTGACGTGGTAGGATATTATAAATAATTATATGATATGATGTGGATATTAAGGGAAAATGAAAAATTAAGATTCATGTAGCTGCTCACAAATAATTGAAAAATGCTTTGTAGAGTTGAGTACACTGTTTTCCATTAATACGCAAACTTACAATAGTTTGAGCTTTAGATAATTAAACAACGATACAATAAACCCATTCACACTACAAGAAAAATACCATTTTATGACGCTTTAAAAGATGACTTTATGACACTTTAAAAAAAATGTCCTTATAAGTGTAATAATCTTATTTACATGACATATTAATTATAAAGTGTCGTTATAAAAATATTAGTGTTATTATAAATGACACTTTTAATATAATAGTCATATTAAATAATTCATATTATGACCCTTCTTAATAAAAATCCAATACACATATGTAAAAGATAACATATCATGACACTTTCAATTTTTGCTCCAAAATTTTTAGACCTGTGACTCTTTCCCACCATTTCACTTTGGAGAAATTTCCCTCCATCTCACTCTCTCGCATTTTGGCTCTTCTCCCTTTTAACAAAAACCCTCACAACACACACCCTACCCGCCGCCGCCCTCGCCCCCAACGTTTTCGTCCTCAGGTACACCGTCTCCCTCACCCTCTAGCACACATGCATGCACAAAGGTAGACTGTCTCTCTCACCTTCTCTTTCTCTCTCTCTCACATATTTCTGCTTGTTATGGCTTTCAAGTTAAGATCGTCTCTCTCTGATGCTTTATAATATCTTTATAATTTCTGATGCATTTTATGGTTTTTTAGTATATCTTTGGTGTTTTTTAGGTATACTTTGGTGGGTTTTACATTTTGTTTTCTCTTGATTTGTATGTTATGTTTTTAGATCTCAACATATGTCTTTATGAGTTGGTGATTTGACAATTTTGACATCTCTCTATAGTTTTTGATAGTTTGTTGATTTGTAGACAAGTTGTTTCACCAAATACTGAATCTCACATTCTTTACATTATTTTTCTCAGACACCAAACATAACTTTTGAATTTTGCAATAGTGCTCTAATAATTTTATTGACTCTTTTTTCTTTTAAATCTGTAGTAAGATGGAAAGTTGAGATTGTCAGCAGAATCCTTCACTTGGGTGCTTGAAAAAAAATATTCAAGCAGAAACTAGTGTTAAGGAGAGAAGGTGGTGAAAGTTTACTTTTGTATTATTTTTTTATCACCACTGAGAAGGTTGCCTCTTGTATTGTTTTTTATGATTGTATTAATTATTTTTTTATGATGTGCGTTAGAGCGTAGCACTGATTTGTGATTTACCCCAACACCAGATTTTAGATCAGTTATTCATGTGAGTTAAGATCGATTTGAAATTTACCCCTACTGTTTATGTAGTCATCCATATGATATCAATTGTTTACATATTGCATTATGTGCAAGAACCAAAGCATCCATGTTATATATCTGCAATCAAGATTTGTAATAAGTGAGATAGGATGATAATATCACAAAAATGTGAGTTGGGCGTTAATTAGTATGGTTGTTCTTTAATAAGTTACCATTCGATAATTATTACTCCAATATGGTAAATTTAGTTTGTAATAGGAATGAATTACTAGTGGATAGTAGTGGAATTCAGTCTGCTCGGGCTCTTCTTTAATTTTCAGTGAGGTATCAATTTCACCCTCTTATGTATGTATTTTTTTTAGATTCCATTAAGTTTTTAGTGATGTATCATTCATTACTGATTCAGTTTTCTTAGTATTTATCCTATGTACTCATCTAGTGGTTTAGCATTTGTTTTGTTTTGTTTTGTTTTATTTCCTCATAACCGTGTATCAACGTGACGATTCAATTCTTATGTTGTTGTGATGCTTCAATTCTTATGGTGTGATGCTTCAATTCTTATGCTAATTAATATTTATGTTTAGTACATGGTACTATGTCATGAATACCATTGTATCATATGTACATAACTACTTCTCGCTTGGTATTAGCGTAGGCATGGGTTGAGAATCCAGAATTAGGTATAAATTTGAGGTTTAATTTCACACATACGTTTATAATTAGGGTATATATTAGTTTTTACTAATTCAATTTTGGTTCTATGAAGATATTAGATATTGTCTTAAAAATGAGTAACTTTTCATGGGGAAGAGGATATTTATCAAATTTGAAATTTCATCTTTTTATAATTGATCGTGTGAGGGATTTAGAGTTTATTACTGCTGAATTATGGCTCATGAGTTCTGCAGCAATGACTGTTTATGCCTCCTAGAGACTTGTTCTATAAGTTATCACTCAAGATCATAAGTGAGAAGAGTAATGGTGAAGGAATGTATGATCCTGAGGTTGGGGATCTCACTGCCTTGACAGAAACAAGACACAAATGCATTGATGATATTAACACACCTAAAAGACTGTATCTCATTGCTGTAGTTTTCGAGGGTAATTATGCATCTGATAAAGTTTGTATCTATTGTCGAAGCCCACTGTTGTAGTTCTAGGGGTAATGGTGAATCTGAAACAGGTCAGTCCAAATTGTAACCCATGTTCCTCCGAGGAAACTAAGAGTGTTGCGTTATCAAGGTTGAGTGAAGTCATTTGGTCCTTCGAGCAAGATAGTTACCAAAAAGCTGCAGTTTTAAACCGTGTTGCTATAAAATGTAAACATCATAATACCATCAAACTAATATGAGGTCCACTCGGAACAGGAAAAACAAAGATAGTTGGTACAAAATGTAAACATCATAATACCATCAAACCAACGTGGCAGTGTTGGGAGCTACAGCACGGCTAATGAGTTTAGTAAGGGGTTCTCTTAAACATGAAAATTATGGATTGGTAGATATAGTTTTATACGGTAATTATGAGATGCGGCTTCCTGCAATGGTTCAAAGCAAGGTTATTAAAGATCAATTTTCATTTTATTTTGATTAGCGCCTAAAGAAAAACTAAATTATCATTCTAATTGCAATTTTCACCTGATGCTTTTTGTGAATTTTGAAACTCTCTGTTATTTAACAGATTCTTATATGTTTGTTATTTACAGATATGTGAGAGGGATGAATTTGGAAGGAGCTTATTCGAGAGGCTGGTATTATTAGGACACGATAAGCATCTACTCGGAGTTCGGTATAGAATGCATCCACCTATAAAGCCTATTTACAAATAAAGGATGTTATGAAAAATGGATTTTGGATGGCCCAAATGTAAAGAAAATATCATACAAAAGGAAATTTCTTAATGGAAACATGTATGGGTTCTACACTTTCAGAAATGTAGCCCGTGGAAAGGAGGATTTTGATAATAGGTGTAGCCTGAGAAATATGGTGGAAGCTTTTTGTGATAGCTGATATTGTTTCAAGCCTCTTTAAAGGTACTATTCTATGATTTTATCAACTAATCCTATTTACATCAGATAAAAGGTTTATACTAACCACTAAATCAAAATTTGATCATTTTTTTCTATTACATAATCTATTGCGAAAAGGCAGAAGCTTAACGTTGGTTGCATATCACCATATAAGGCTCAAGTTTTCGCAATTCAGGAAAGCTTGTGAAACTTATATAGTGCAAAAGAAAAAAGTGCCTTTTCTGTAAGCGTTCGCATAGTTATTGACTTCCAAGGTGGGCAAGAGGATGTAATATTATAGCTATAGTGCGGAGTGATGAGAGAGGAATAATGGGTTTCCTTTCCAATCTACAAAGAACAAATGTGGCTCTCACCTGTGCAAGGTATCATTTTCAAATAACAAAGCATAGTGTAGTCAAATCTACAAATAGTTTTTCATAGGCTTGTTAACACAATTCGAATGAAACACACAAGTAGAAAGTTAGATGAGGTCGTTATTTGAGACAGAACATCAAAATGAGACAGTCTAAGCCTACACTACAAGAAAAATATCAATTCGTGACAATTTTATTAGTGGCTAATCATTTATTGCCACTAAAATGTATATTTTGTGTCAAAATTTATGTTTGCCACTAAAGGATAATGTATTAGTGGTTACAAAGTAAAATCGCCACCAATTTTGCCACTCAGTATAAAGCGGGAAGAATTAGACATTTAGCGGGAACACAAAATTTTAATTAGTTACAGACTTAAAATCTTTGCCACTAATATAAGTTTATTAATTGCAAATATATTAGTTTTCCATAAAAAACATATAAGATACATCCAATTTACCACCAAAATTAATTTCTACTAAACAAAAAAAACATTATAGGTGGATTCCCCCAAGAATACTTCCTTGCCGAGGAGGTTATTCATTTGACAAATCCTCTAAAAAAAATCCGCCCGTGGTTCAATACCGCCGCCGCTTAATATTTTCCCTTCCGGTTTGAAGGTAAGTAGCCTTTGACTTCCCTTTGAAAATTAAAACTCCCAAGTAGTTAAAAGAGTTTCCACCTTCAGTGATGCTTAGAGAGTTTTCGATGAGCGGATTATATGCCTAGAAAAAATCTGCATGTGTCTTTGTTAATAGATTTCCTAGAGGAAAGCTCATACTCCTGGATGAGGGACATGAGATTAAAATGGAGGATTTGTTGGGGCAGCTGTCCCCATTCAACCCTATTAGGTTTTAAACCTTTAAATGTTAAAAAAATGGATAACATTACATGTTAACCAATTAACTTCAGATCTAAACTGTTAATGGGTCGTGTTATGCCGTGTCAATCATTTTAAAATTGACACGATTTTTTTATATTGTGTAATTCGTGTTGGGTCTTGTTCGTATTATCTAAAATATAGTCGTGTCATGTCGTGTTGAGCCAGGTCAAAACACGACCCATTTGCCCGAATTGCCACCCCTCAACCCCCAAATCCGATAATAAGATTCACTAACAAGTATTAACCGGACATATTATTTTTTTATAGGTATATTTGTATATACATACAAGTATATTTCTTAGCAAATATATTTCTTGTGACCACTGGTCTGAATATCTTGCGAGCGGTTCATCGGTGTGGAACGATTCTTCCGTCTTGAATGATTTAACTTGTTGGAAATTTTAACAAATATATTTTTTGCGTAACAAATATATTTCTTGTGGGATATTCATAGGATACGTGCATTCCTCTAATTTCTCTGGATGCAAAATCGAATATGTGCCTATGATTCACCGATTCAATGCACGGGTCTGTTTGAATACAAATTCAAATATGTGTATATGATTCATTGGTCTGTTTGAATAAATTTTCTAGATAAAAAATCGAATGCATGGGTCAAAATACAAAATCGAATTCATTATATTTATATATTGAATAAATTTCCGGTTTCACTAGTTATATTGTTGATTTGGATATCTGACTGAGTTTGCGATCACAGATCTGGAACGATTTGGGTTTGTGATTTGTGTCTCAATTTTCCTTTTAGTTTTAGATCTGATTCTATGATATATATAATATATTCATTTCTACTTAATCTTGATTTGGGATTTTAATTTGAGATTATATATACTTCAGGCATTGAATTTTTTTTAAGATCATTTTATTTCATTTATGTTTAATGGTCTTAAATTTCAATTTGGGAGATCAATAAGGGTGTTTTTTGTACTTGATTTGGTTTTCATTATTAGGTTTGATTTTTTCTTCTACTCAAAATTTTAGGTATCTTTTTCTTTATGTTTACGGTGTTAGTGTTAGATGCTGGTCATAGATGATGGTAGGTGGTGGAAGTAATTGATTATGGTGGATTTAGTGTTAGTAGTGAAACTGGCAAGAGGTGTTACTGCTTTTGGCCAAGCAGTGAATAACGCCGAGAGTTAATTTCTCATAGACTAGTTTTGAACTATGACCAACAGTAGCTCAATAAAACTAGACCAATTTTGAACACTTGGTATGGACTACAAACCAATCTGGCAATTAAATAACATCCCATGGATTGGTCCTTATCGTGGGCGGCAAAGGAACTGAGTGGAGCTCGAAACTAACTGTGTTGAATTGAATATAATTAAACTCATTATAATTTAATTCGCTTGAATAATTAGATATGCCATTAACAACCTAAAGCTCAATGATAATTTTTTTAACCCGAGTCTAATTTTGATACTTTGAACATTGTAATATATTTACTTTGAATCTAGTTTGGTTCGATGGCCATCAAATAATCAATTGAATAACTTGTTGGGCAGGATATGAGATTCAAATGCCTCAAAAAGAGGACTTTACTGCCTTTATTACATTTAATTGACTTTGATATTTGTGTCACTCCAATATGTCGACAATCTACATTTATCACAGACCTTAAATTCATAATCTTATTAGGATTACAGTGTGCGTTGTTGTTATTATATATGTCATGTGCCTGGAATATTGCTATATTAGTTTTTTCTGATCACTACCTGGACTCAATGCCTTTGGGTCTATTGTGAGCATATACTTTATTGATAGGAATGGGAGGAAGAAGCTTTTGGTGATCAGTTTATGTGGTGTGATTATCTCTCTTAGGCTTTTAGCGACGGTCTTTCACGAGACTACGAGACACTCGCCTATGGTTAGCCTAGCCCCACTGAGACATCTCACTTTGCAACATATGCATGCCCAGTCTATGGGTCATCCAGGTCTTCCCCTGTGTGGGACTGTATGAAGTGTTAGAAGGCTTCACCTCCTGATTGTGGGTTCTGTGCTTCATTTAATAATAAGCTTTTTCTCGGGGCTTATTTGATATCTAACGACACAGTGATGGATATCTGGCATGGAGAAGACTAGTTATGGTACACAAGGGGATGCCCAAGTAAATATTTATGGCTTGCACTTATCGTCTTAGCTCTCTACATCATATTTTTCTATCCTGGAATGGTAACAATCCCATGGATTGTTAACTCTGAAATATACCCATTGAGGTTTCGAGGGGTCTGTGGAGGCATAGCTGCCACCGCAAACTGGATCTCAAACCTCATCGTTGCACAATCCTTCTTATCTTTAACACAGGCCATTGGAACTTTCTTAGACACTCTTTATATTTGGGGTCATATCTGTTGTTGCACTGTTCTTTGTCCTAATTTATGTACCCGAACTGAAGGGGCTTCCGATAGAGGAGGTCGAAAAGATGTTGGAGACAAAATCTCTGCATCTTATGTTCTGGGAAAAAAGGCTAAACAGGTTGAAGAAGACCTAGGATGTGTGAAGAAATAATAAGAGTATGACTGTACGTATATTGGAAGGAAAAAATAATACCAAGTATCATGGTTATTATTATCACACACATTTGTCTCTTTGCGTGATGAGGGGGAGATAGGGATATCGTCATAATAATATATGTTATAGTGATTATATTCTTATAAGATAAGTTGTTTCCTATGTCTTCATGTCTACGCTAGTATTCCTGATAAAGAACCTGTCTTTATCTGTCAGCTTCCATTTAATAGGGACAAGCCCCATAATGCTTTGAATATTTGCCATATGAACTCCTCCTGTACAACTTTGTATCAAATCCCTATGAACTGCTCCTGTACACAAGTGTTAGTGATTGTAAATTTTAATGCCATATGAACTGCTCATGTACAACTTTGTATCAATGACATATGAACTCGTCCTGTACAGGAGTGTTAGTGAATGTAAATTTCAATGCCATATGAACCGTTCTTGTACACGAGGGAGTAAATTTTTACACGACAACCCCCAATTCAAGAGTTGCTTGGGAGAAAGTCATTCATACGAAAGTCGAATAAAACTTAATTGTGAATATTCAAAAGTTTAAATAAAATAAAATCATACTTAGTGTGCGCATATTGATTAGTATTTTTTTAATCAATAAGATATTAATTTGAGTTTTGCTTTTTTCCAGCTCCACATTCAAAGTCAGAGAGGTCTCATAATAACAAAAAGATGTACCATTTGTTGGTGCAGGGGTTGCCCATTTTTTCCTTAGCATATTGATTGCTTATGAGGAAGAAAATAGGTAAACAGAGTATTTTTTTGATATACCATATAATAGTAATACTAGCTTTCTATGTACATCACAAAAATTCCCTTTTTTAAGCGAACTAAATTAAACAGTAAACAAAAATTAAGAAGTACTTATGTCCAATGGCTATCGGTTGTATGACAAACTTTTGCCCGAAACCCAAGTCCACTACATTTGAAAAATTAGAAACATGCGTATATAAAGATAAATAGTCAATTGATTTGTTGTCGTTTGTAAAAGATGAGGAGCTTTGGCAGTGGATGATTTGTTGTTATCTGTCTCTAATGTACATCTAGAGGATCATGTCTAGTAGAGATTGTTATAATCCTGTGCTTATTCTTATTTAAATGTTATAATCCTCTGTTTATGCTTATGTACATCTAGAGGATCATGTGTCATTTAGATAAGTCGTTGTCTAGTAAACACGAAGTCCAATTAGTACCACATGTGTTATGATAGTACAAAACACGGAGGACTAAAAAATTAACTGCTCATGTGACAATGTGCCTTGATCAATGCCATATGAACTGCTACTGTACAGGAGTGTTAGTGATGGGTTATTCAATTAGTTTGGATAGTTATTTTAGTTTATAACATTATTTCTATTTATATATATATATATTATTTGTAGATTAGGCTTCATATAGATGGGTGATTTCATCTTAGGTCCATTACTCAGAGGTGTTGATTAAAGAGGATCACAAAAATGTATGTATGTAGAGAAAATATTGAATATTTTCTGAAGATGAGAGTTATGCTTGTTGATTGGGGTTCAAACTTTTGTATCAGTAGTAAAATTATTAATTGGCTGGTGAATTCAATTATGACCTTTTTAATGTTAGCAAATCCTATATTAGTTGGTGACATATTGTTAATTATGAATCAATTTCCTGATTTAACCAATTGTGTGTGTGCGAGAGAGGTCTCATGTGAAAAAAGAGATTTAATAGCTAATACTGTTTCAGGATGGATTTAGTCCTGTATCTACATTTCCATCCAATAATGTTCCACAGCTAGGTGAGCTCGGACCATGTTTGTTTGTCGAGAAAGTGAAAGAAAATAGAAAAGAAAGGTTTGAAAGTGATGAAATCCCGATGATTGAACTTCGGAACAGTTGCAGTGATGAAATCCCAAGGATTGAACTGGGGAACAATTGTAGTAATGAAATCCCATTCTTCCTATGAAGCATACTCTCCAATGTTATTGGACCATTGCACCTAACTTTTCCTACTTTGGCTAGAACCTGATAAGGTCCAAAAAAACCTTGCACCCAACTTCAAACTTCATCTCATAGCTACTGTGACCTATCTATATGGTTGTAATATGAGGTAGAGAGTCTCCTACTATAACCTGTTTGTATTGGTTGTAATATGAGGTAGATAGTCTCCTACTGTCACCTATCTGTATGCTTGTTAGGGATCTTGTTATGCTATTTCTGCTCAAACACTTGTTTAGGGTTTATGATAATTCAAAACCTTAACTGCTTGTTTAAATTATTAATGTCAGAAGTTTGAATTATTCATGTTGCTATTGAATGAGTTACTGCATTAGGTTAGATTGTGATGCCTGTTGGATGCCTTTGATCTTGTTTGCTGTCAATGTTTAGTAATGTTCATCAATTTAGCATCTAAATTAATTTGTTGTTTTGCATCTTCCAATTTATTGGTTGTTCATAAATTCAGCATTTAAATTTATTGACTGTTTTATATCTAAATTTATTTAATAATGTTTGGTGATGTTCATAAATTTATTGACCGTTAATGTTTAGCATCTAAATTTATTGGATGATGTTTTAATTGTATTTACTTTTTAATAGGTTCATCTCCCAAGAAATGAGTCAGAGGACCAACACGCAGCACACCTTTAGTGGCGATAGCATGACGAAATTTTTTTTGCCACTAAAAGATTTGGTGGTGAATTTTTTATAATTAGGTGCAAAAAATTATGCCACTAGAAATCAATTTTCTTGTAGTGCTACTAACTCATATAATAAATAGGTCGGCGAAGTGTCAAACATGAACAATTAGATTTTGATATGACAAGATGTGTGATTTTAGTTTATTTTTTCCTGTTTCCTGATCTAGTAATTAGTGGTTTTGTTTTGTTTTGTTTTGTTTTGATTCTTTGATTTATGAAAGTGATGGGGTTTTGGTTTATGGTGGGCCTTGAGATAGTATGTTTAATTTAGAAATAACAAATTTCCTAATCCCGAGTTTCTATTTATGGGTTTTAAATGTCAACTTGAACACATAATAATTAGTAAAAATGTGTTCTTTGACACAATTCATTAAACAGGTCAGAGTTCACTAGTAATTGAAACTAATATAAAATACTTTCCATTAGCAAGTCCAAACAACCTTTAGTCCCATTGTTGGTTAAAAACTAACAAGGAAATCTTCATTCTTTTTGTAGGCATTGCCGTTGGGGAATGGATCAACTCTGATTTAAAGTGGATCTGTTTGGAAAAAATAGTTATAGATGCCAAGGCTAGGGGTCGCTTCTACAATGCTGATGAGGGACAGAGTTTAGCTCTAGCAATTAGTAGTGCCTTGATTGAACTTGAGAAACTTACTAATAAACTCAATATGCACTCTCTTCTCTTAAAGGACGCTAAGTGGAAGGTAGTCTTTACACTGAATTCTTTGCTTTTCTTATCAAATACTTTCTTCCACCATTTCTTAAGATTTGAGTGAGGATCATCAAATGTGTGTTCTTGAGCGTTGCGGTGAATTGGATCTATTTCAGCCTATCATGGGTGAGGGGAACATCGTGTCTGTTCCACTATTGATCACCCATATGTAAAGTCACTAGTGAGTTTACAGGGATCCCAAAAAACCACCTGACTAACACTAGTCAAAATTTGGAGATTGAAAATCGATCGCTATCAGCTATACATTACATTATCGACCGGTTGCTAAATAGAATAGTTATTAGTTAGAGAATGCAATTTTTTACTATATATCTTTTTTATGTGTTTAATGCAATTTTGAAATTTGTTTACTCTCTTAGTTTTATGCAGTTTTAGTTGAACGCCTACTGTTTACCCCTACGGTTTACGCCTTTTTAGTTGGCCATTGTTCTATCATTATTTAACATGTCTTAGTGATATGGTTGTTGGGAAAGACACACAGTGATGCACACACGCGCGCGCGCACACACACACACACACACACACAGAGAGCGATGTACACACATGCACACCCAGTGATTCACACACACCCCCACTGCCTCCACCATTGTTTACTTTATTAGTGTTTTTTCTTTGCAATCCATATTCCAGGTTTCTATGAAAGATTATATGAGTTGCTTCAACATTTTTATGGATACGTGTATTTATGTGTGTACTATAGTTGGGAGGAAAAGGGGAAAACTTGCCCCCTCACTCAGTTGTTTAGGATCAGTCAAAGCTCCATCATAATCGTTTTAAATAGTACCAAGATACAGTTCTATATTCATGGAAGGCTAATATGCATCTTAATTGTCTAAAGCCTTATATCTTAACTAGTTGTTACCTTGCCATATCTGAATCCTTTTTCTCCAAACAACCTTATATAAAGTCATGCCATCTATTAAATTGTTGGCAACTAATTTAAAGGTTTGGGTACATATTTATTTGTCATCTTAAATATCCTAACTTGTATTATATTCTCCTGATCTGTTTATTTATTTGTTTGATTGTTTTGTTTTGTTGTTTATTCTTATATCTTCTATTTTTTTCAACTATATATTTTGTTTATTTTTTTGGATTTCGGTCAGTAAGAGACTAATAAGTATCATCCTTAGTGTTTGTGTTTGTGTATATTTTGACTTTTCTAGCATGAAATATACATGGTCTTTATTTTGATGGATGTCGTGTTTGAGTAACAGCTTAATTTTTTGGCAAAATGATGTTTGTCATGCTATTGCAGACCTACTTGAAATTTAAGCAGTCTTCTGTTGATCCAGCTCGGGTTCAAATTCTATATAAACATGCTATTACCGAATTTCCTTTATCTGGCAACCTCTGGCTTGATTACACGCACTACATGGACAAAACCTAGAAAGGTTTTTCTTTGTACTGGTTTATCTTCTGTCCTTTTCATGTAAATGTTTACACTTGAACTTAGTTATTATGTATCTTTTCATTTCAGGCAGTGATCATTGGGAGAGATGTTCATTATAAGGCTACAAGTAACTGTCCCTTGGGAGAGATGCTTATTACAAGGCTACAAGGAACTGTCCCTGGGTTGGAAAATTATAGGTCTGTTATTTGCTTTCCCTTGAACGTGGTAGTGCTTCTGAGGAAGAGATATCTATTGTATGTTTCTGTTATTAACCTTTCCTCATAATGTCTTTCTCTGAATTAAGTTAGCTTTATTTTTATAGGAAGAGGCTACACATAAGATTGTAGTTAAATTATTTGAAATCCCCTTGATCTCCTCCGTGACATAGTTTTTTAACTTTGTCATTTTTTGCAAACAATGTCAATGTTGTTACTTTACTAATGAGCATAACGCGTCACTTACATCTTTGGAGATGAACAAGCCCTTAATATGGAAATATAATGAATATATGATCGATCAGATAATTTGTGTCATATGAACCCAGGAAGAGTGGCTCAAAGTAGTGTATAAAATTACATGAATAATGAATGTAGGAGAGTACTAATGATACTGACAATATTATTATGTAATTTCTTTTCTTTTATTATTTAGAATTCTCATTTTGGTTTATCATATTTTGTTTGACCCATGACATCAATAAAGCTCGCCTTTCATGGAATTGACTTTTAGGTTTCTCATTTTGCATTAATGAATGTTAATGAACAATTTCCAAGACATATTATTGTTGTTGTTGTTGTTGTTGTTGTTGTTGTTGTTGTTGTTGTTGTTGTTGTTGTTGTTGTTGTTGTTGTTGTTGTTGTTGTTGTTGTTGTTGTTGTTGTTATTATTATTATTATTATTATTATTATTATTATTATTATTATTATTATTATTTTATTTATCGATTTTCGCCACCAAATTCCTCTTTGCTTGTCCTTGACATCAACTTTGTGATTTCATTGCTTATCATGTTATGGCAACTTATTGAATATTTTGATCTTTGGCTATTGATCTTTTCCATTCCTGGGAGTGTCACAACACTTTTTATGATATAATGAAGCTATTTCAGGTGCTCATTGTTTCCATGTTGTGCTCCATCAAAATTTGCCCAAAATTGCATCCTAATATATATGGTTCTATAGACTAAATCCAATTTACTTGGCGCAAATGTTAATATGTTTGTACTTGGTTGTATAGTTCATATGTATATTTTGAGGGCATATTCATTTGTAGAGATACAATGTCATAAACGATTTTTTGGAACTTCAGGCACACACATACATTCACAGAGTTGTGACTTGTAAGTGTATGCATGCACGAATTTTCTTTGAAATATTTGCACAAATACTTGTAATGTAAGGATTATACATGCATATGCACACAAATATTTTTGTAGTTAAGCTTATGTCAATTTTGGTTTTCCACTAAACCTTCATTTTTTTAATGTAAACTCAGTGATTATTCAACTAAAGTCAATATTTGAACAATTTCATTAATAATTTTATTACAACATCATGGTTCAGTAAATAATGATCCAATATGAGTTGTATGAATGAATCATATGAAATGATTAGATTTTAAACTCTAATACTATATATGAACTTTCAACAAGGAATGGGTGCCTTTTATTGTTGCAATATTCATAATCCGAACTGAAATCATTTGAATAATACCTATATGATATGCAATTGACATCTTTAATACTATGTAACTGTCTTTTTTGTTTTTATGATTTAATTTTGTGAATGTTATGTAGGGCATGGACCAAGGAACTAAAAACTCTTCAAGAATATTATACACATGGCATTCAAGAGAAGATGGATCAAGTGAAGAAGGTGTAATTACATGAATTATTTTCTGGTATGATTAGACATTACACACCTAAAAGTTCAAAAAGTTCTCTATTAAGTTTTGTGTTTGGTTGTATTCAAGGCTAATTGATCTTGGGGATGTTTCTTTCGATTTTACCATATGTTTCTAAAACAGGCGCACACGGTGGAAGAATAAACAAGTAGAGATAGATTATAATGGATTTGGAAGTTGATAAGCTTGATAAGAAGGTAATTTTTATTCAATTTTTTGTGAACCCATGATTCTCTGTGTTCCAAAATTATTAGCTTTGAGCAATTTATAAAGTTGATAGTTTAATGATTTGTGTAGGTTCCTAATTTTGAATAAGAGATTTCTAGTGGAAAATTATGAAATTTATAGAGATAAACACACACACATGGGTCTCATTGAATATTGTTGTTGTAGTTTTTTATTATTTCTTAAACAGGGTGGATAGTCCTATAAATGGGTGAAGTTCTGTCAAATTTTTTTAAAATTGTTTACAATTATTTGCGTTATATAAAAAATCTTTTCGACTTAAATTTTACTTGACTTAATACTTTGGAAAAACTGGAATTCATATGTTGTGTTCTACATTGCACTATAGATTTATATATGATGTTTTGAACTTATGCAGGAGCATCTACTTAGAGGGACGTGAAAGGTGTATCACTGTCTGAATGTAAGCGAGAAGAGGACTTCGGTGCATTATTGCCTAAAATTATGAAGCAATTATTACTACGGAGGAACATTTAATTTTGATAGACAATTTTAATTTTGTTGATTTGTTAGCTCGATTGACTGAATGTAGTTTTGTTTGATGTGAGACAATATATTGGTGGGAATGTTATTGTATTTCTTGGCGGAATGATATCTATAATGTCTTATTTGTAACATTTAATGTTGAATAAATGATTCTATGAATTTTTATTTATGTTTAGATTTATTTGTCAACTATGACATTAATATTGGTTATTAATTTTTTTTTATTATATGTTTAATTTATGACTGTTTATGTTAAACCCTCATGTGATGAAATATTTTACATGACTTTTTAAACTTTTGAAACCTATTTATCATGACACTTTTTAAATCAAATATGACAACTTATAGAGTATATTATGACCTTTTTTTTTATAGCAGATATGATAGTTTTGAAACAAAAGTCATATATAACCGTTGCCTAATATGACACTTTTATGGACATCAATTATGACACTGAAACTTATGACGCTTTTTATTAAAAAATAAAGTTTCATAAAATGCGTTTAATGACACTTAAAAAAATTCATAAGAAGGCTTTTTTCTTGTAGTGTCAACTTCGATAAATAACACAGTTTCAACTGGAGTGGGGGTGGGGAGGAAAAGCCTTAATATTCAAACCATCGGAATGTAGAAAATTAACCTCACCAAGAATAAAATTAGATAAAGAGAGATTAAAAATAGCAAAAAAAATCCTACGGTTTCATAATTGTGACAAATGAATTGTTTTCAAGTCGATGTTTTTGAAAATCGGTGTATAAAAAATCGATAAATAACTCAGTTTCAACTGGAGTGGGGGTGGGGAGGAAAAGCCTTAATATTCAAACCATCGGAATGTAGAAAATTAACCTCACCAAGAATAAAATTAGATAAAGAGAGATTAAAAATAGCAAAAAAATCCTATGGTTTCATAATTGTGATAATTGAATTCTTTTCAAATCGATGTTGTTTGAAAACCGGTGTATAAAAAACTTACTTGGCGTTCAACGTTGAGGATCTGATGCTCTAATGAGAGGTCTCAATAGCTACCATTGTACCACATCCACCTTACTAAACACATAAATATCGTCATAATATGTAGGGTAGAAAGAAAATACCTTATAAAGAACGTCAATCATAGTAATCATCATGCATAAAATAAATTAATAAATTAAAAACCAAATAATCAAGAACCTTGAAGACAACATGAGGCCTCATTCGATAAAGGATAAATATAAAATTCAACATTTTAAGAATATAGCCTACTAATACCTTTATTCAAACACCAAATAAGAGCATTGTCTGCGAGTGTATGTCACCGATAAATGTGAAGAAAAGAAATGACAGTTAATCAAAAGTTATGATTGATAAATGTGAAGAAAATAACGTACCATTATTATTTTCAATAAAAAAAAATACAATTTTTAATAGGGGACATGCTATTTGATCACCATTTTACCTTAAACATGGCTAAGGAGATCTAAAGGCACAACATATAAGTATTAAATGGACACCTTAGTTTATGCTTACCCTACAAAAGAATGACTAACCAATTAGAAGACTAGGTTATCATGTCTCTTCATTTGGTAGTGCATAACTATTTGAATGTTGAGGAAGAATAAGCATAAAAGGGAAAGAAGCATATGGAATATAAAATGCATGAAAATAGCAACGCATAGAGGCGGATGGAGGGGGGGGGGGGGGGGGAGAGGGGGCTTGGCCCATGCAAATATTTTCAAACTTTCTAAAGCAACAAGTTTTTTTATAGGTGTTATATATTTTTTAATATGGTTTGGCCCCTTCAAAAGTCACGTCTGTTTTGGCCACAACTCAACCAAAGGATAGAAAATACATTTTAAGGTTTAGGTTAATATATAACAACAAAAGTCAATAGAATGGTTGCCGCTTTTAACTTTTACCGACCAAATAAATTCAAAAGAGAAACCACCTGCTAGGCTGCTGCAAAAATCCAAATTCAAAGAAACCAAACAACACCAAAATTTAACCACTGTGGGAAAGTAGCAAATTTGAGTTGGTATTACGAGGTACTTTTTTTTCTTCTTCTCTTTTTTGTTAGTTACAATTCAATATAACAAAAAGTATATTGTAATAGTTTATAAAATACAAAGTTGGGGAAATCCGATGGCTATCTTTTGTAGTTATTTGTCAAGTCCCATCCCATGCTTTTCTTTTATGTTATTTTACAATGACTATTTGCTGGAGTATGGTATGGTTTGAACAAGAGTATTAGAAAATTTTAAAACCGAGTCTTGGTAATCTTAGTTAGAGAGTGGAAATTAAAATTGAAATTGTAACATTAAACAATTTTTTTAATATAATTTCATATATGTGATATTGTTTGTTATTCTAACAATTACACATCTATATATGGGGATTTTATTAAATTAAATATTTTGAATATAGGATTTAAGTTTTAATTTATAATCATCATTTCTGTAATTGTAGTTTAAAATCATTTCTTGATGTTTTAAAATTTTGACAGTTAGTCAAGGTCAAGAGAACAACTATTGATGTATTTTTCAAGAAAGGTGGTGTTGAAAGTTTAGATGTTAGTTCACCGATTTCCAATGAACAATCTTCCTCTAATGTCGAAGATGAACAATGACCCTCCAAGGTTTCCAATATCAGCTCGATTGAAAAAGATCCAAATTTTTCCGAACGTGATCCTGGATTATGCCAACAAATATGGGGGTATCCATATAATCATCGTTATGAACTCTTATGAGCTTATATTAAAGTCGGTACATATCAACATCTTCTTTACCAATACCCATTTAATGAAGATAAACATCCTCGTCGATTTAAAGATTCTTGGTTCAAAATGTTTCCAAATTGATTGGAATATTCTCCAACTACTGATGGGATTTATTATCTTCCTTGCTTTCTTTTTACCAAAACATCGGGTCGCCCCTGGGTCTAAAGCATTCACGGTGGAGGGATTTCGTTCATGGAATAAAGTTAATTGTGATGTCAATTGTGATCGTTTAAATCATGTTGGTAAAGATCCAAATTCGTTCCACGAGAATGCTATGGAGTATTTCCATGATCTCATTAACCAATCGCAACATATTGAGAAGATTGTTGAAAAACAATCTTTTGAAATTGTGAAAAACAATAGATTGAAATTAAAGACTTCAATAGATGCAGTTAAATGTCTCACATTTCAAGCTTGTGCTTTTAGAGGCCTTGATGAACGGAAGAGTCGATAAATCGGGGAAATTTTATTGAATTGATAAAACTTTTGGCATCCTATAGTGAGGAGGTTGCTGCAGTGGTCTTAGATTGAGCTCCTCAAAATGCTACATACATTTCTCATGCGATTCAAAAGGAAATTTTACAAATCTATGCAAGGAAAATTCGGGAAATCATTCGGGAAGAAATTAATGATGCTAAATTTTATATTATTGTGGACAAGTCCCGGGATGAAGCAAAAAGGGAGCAAATGCCCATTGTTCTCAGATTTGTCGATAAAATGGATTTATACGGGAATAATTTTTTGATTTGATTCATGTAGGTGATACCATGTCATTGGCTTTGAAGAAAGAAATATCACATATCCTTTCTAATAATAATCTTAATATACAAAATATGCAAGGTCAAAGATATGATGGTGCTAGTAATATACATGGAGAATGGAATGGGTTGCAAGCCCTTTTTTTTAAATGAGTGTCCTTTTGCATACTATATTAAATAACTTGCTCATCGTCTGTAATTAGCACTTGTGGTTGCTTCACGAGAGGTTTTACCGTTCATTAATTTTTTAATTATTTACCCTTCATTGTTAATGCAATTGGTTCCTCTTATAATGATCAATCAAAAACTGTTCAAGCGGAAGAAATTGCAAAAAAACTTTCCATTGAAGAAGTTGAGTCCGATAAAGGTTTAAATCAAATTAGCACTTTAAAACGGGACAGAGATACCCGATGGAGCTCTCATTTGGGATCTCTTCATAGCTTGATATCTTTGTTTAATGCAACTTGTCCAGTCTTAAAAATGTTATTGCTGATGGAACAAGTTATGATGATTTGATCACTTCTTTTATATTCATATTTACCTTACATCTAATGAGAGAGATCATGGGTATTAGTGAGGATCTTTGCCAATCCTTACAACGTAAATCCCAAGATATAGTGAATGCAATGCATTTGGTATCAACAATAAAATCTCTTATGCAAAAATTGAGAGAAGATGGGTGGAATCCTTTATTTGATAAAGTGAAATCATTTTGGGAAAAGCGTAAGATAGAAATTCCTAATGTGAGTGCTCGTTATAGTGGTGGTCGGGGTAGATCTCAGGAAAGGGACATTATAATTGAGCATCATTTTTTGTTGGAAGTGTTTACTACTGCAATAGACTCTCAAATACTAGAATTGAATCATAGATTTAAAGAAGATGCGATAGAGTTGCGTATTCTGAGCACAACACTTAACACTTATGATTCTAATAAGTCATTCAACATTGATGATATTTATAAACTTGCAAACAAATTCTATCCTAATGACTTCGATGGACAAGAGAATTTGTGTTTGATGTCTCAACTGGAGCATTATGATCTTGGCATTCATAAATATTGAGCTGCAAAGGGCATCCACAATTTCTGAGTTATGCCAAGTTTTGGTGATAATTTGATTCGCCTAGTGTTAACTCTCCCCGTTTCAACTGCAACAAAGGAACGTGCATTTTTGGCCACGAGTCTCGTTAAGACTACGCTATGGAACATGACTTTCTTGCAAATTATTTGATTACATATATCGATAAAGAAATTGCCCGAGATTTTGAAGTTGATGACATTATAGATGATTTTTATGAAATGAAGGAACGCCGATCACAATTTGTGATGCCAAAAATTCCTATGTAGTTAGGGTCATTTTTTTTTTATAATTATCCGTGTCAATGGTGTCTATGTTAATAAAGATCCACGTAGTTATTTTTTTAGGATTATTTATTCATTTTCTTTACTTATTCATATTTATATTTTGTTTACTTAATGCTTTGGCCACACCCAATATAAAATTCCTGGATCCGCCCCTGGCAACGCAATTATATCAAATATGAAAATTCAGAAAGTGAAACAAAACCACTATTGATAATTTGAAAGAAATTAAGTCACCTTAATCTCACTCCTTGATGAAAGTTACTTCTGTGTACCTCTGCAACATCAAGTATAACTTCATATTATTTGATGAGATTCATCCTTGTAAACAACTTCAAGTGCAACTTTAACTTGTTCTTTGAATAACATTTCAATTTTAGGGATCCATTGTTCATATCATTGGAAAATTAGAAAGTGGCTTAGTAATTAGTCATGCCTCCTAAAGAATAGATGTTAAAGACTAAGTGAGAAAAAACTATATTTATAGTGTAACTGAATACAAATTGAAGCCTTGCCAAAATGAAGTTTAAACAAATTCTTCTTTTGTACTTCTCCATATATTCAAACGCAAAAGAGATTTAAAAAAATGGAAAGAAAAATATTTAAAATTTCATTAGAATTCAAGAAAAGAGAAATATAAAATTAACATAGATGATGGCCCGAGGTTGTGCTTTTCATGAGCAGGTGCATTAGTAGTTTTTGATGTACTTACCAACTATTTAGTGTTACTTAAACTTCAAAATAATTGAAATTACTTCTCATTCTCGCGATAACCACTTAAAGTATGTTGAGATGTACATAACAAATAAACATTTAAACACTTAGATATTACATGAGGCAAAATGTAATATAATCATTTTCTTGTAATGATTTGCAATACCTCGGATTTTCAAATTAAGCATAGTGATTATCTTGTAATTTGAGTACACTCCCTAGTTGTAGGTTAATATAATCAATTCAACACAGTGTTAATGTGTTTAGAAATTAGGAATGGGTAATGAATAGATGATCGTGTCCATAAGACATCAGAAAAAACTAATCAAGAATGAGAGTCCACGACTCCTTATACTAATTGATAAGAGACATCTCACCATAATACTAACTTATGATATATCAAATAAAATAGTGGAAGGCATGGTGTCTATTGGTATAGATTTTAGTTGCTTTTTCCTAACCTATACCCTACTTCCCACTTTTATATTATGATGTCTAAGTTTCCAAATCACACAGAACGATTAAAATCCTACACTAAATCAATTCCACTAAATCACCTTAATATTTACAGTAAGAAAATTACGAAATATTTTTTAAAATAAAAAACAATTTTTTATTTTTTTTAAAAAGTTTTTTTTTAAAATTTTAAAAAAAATTATTCTAACTGTTTTATAAAAAAAAGTTATTTTTCAACAAAAATAAAACCTGTTAACCATGAACATAAACTTCTTTACACTGTTAAATAATGTTTTTAACTGTTTAAAAACAATTTTTAATAAGAAACTGTTTTTAAAGGGTTTTTTATACATAAAAGAAATGGTTTATTAACTTTTGAACTAAAAAATTGTTTTAAAATAACCGATTTTAACTTTTTTTAAGAGCTTTATGAAATTAAGAAATTGTTTTAAAGTTAAAAAAGCATCTTAATTATTTTATATAAAAATATTCAATTAGTATGAAAAATACCACGTGGCATCTCAATTCCCTTCGAACATAACTATCATGTGTAAGCTTTGCTCAGAGGCTTTTCTCATTCTTCGTGTCGCTTTGGTTTCTCCACTTATTTGTTTCCTTTTCAATTTTTTTAACAAATTACGTGCAATATCTTTTCAAATAACTTATGCAAAGAACTTTTTAAACTACGTACCATATTTTTAAGGGACATATACCAAATAGTCCCTCAAACATTTTTTAATACTCATTTAGTCCAAGCCTTTTTATTTTGCCTCAAAAAGTCCTTTGCCACATATTTTGGAAAAGGAGTGCCGCTGGCGCGGACCTCTAAAAATAAGAGAATATTGAGTGCTTGAGGGACTAAATGAGTTAAACTAAAAATATGTGTCCTTTTTAAAAAATATATATTTATAGTAGGGACTATTAAATAATTGACCCTATTTTTAACCACGTATACATAATTATTTTATTATTTTTATAAATTATGTACAATATTTTTTAAAATGAAAAAGAGTTTTTTATTTATAACATTTTTAACATCCCACAAAACGCCATGTGGCACCACAATTTTTCATTAAACTTTGTTATGGAGTAATTATGTCTCTCCTCTTTAGTTCATCTCTCTTCCAATTCTTCTTCCTTATTCACTCTTCAAATACAACCCTTTCGTTTTCAAAATTGAATAAAATGACACCCTTTCATTTCTTTAGTAACAAACCCTTTATTTCCATCTGTTGAAGTCCAAAGCACCTTATAAATCATCCACCCATCCATGTAAAACAACACCCCTATTTTGTAAATTGTGGTGCTTTCAAGAGACAAACGATTTCTATTGTCGGTAAATTCTCCGATTGAAAATGGAAGACCCACCGGTGATTGCTGTCGAAGGTGAGTTTACACGGGTTTTGATTTGTTCTGTAGGTGTTGGATTTTGGGCTTAACCATTCTCCATTTTTTTTATCAAATGCTCCACGTGAGCATCATTTATCTATATAAAAAAAATAAGTCATTCCATATAGTTCATTATTAGGATTTTAATTTCAAATTTTCTTTAAAAAATATGTAATAATATTGCGAAGGTGATTGTTAGTAGAAATACTCTAATTTTTTTTTAATGATGTAGGGAAAATATATACAATACTTTATTTTAATGGTTTTAAAATTGACGTTTCAATGCTATGACTTTGAGTATTTCAAAATATATGCTTGATTTGGTTTTAAGTGTTTTGGATTTTTAGATCTAGGTATATACAAGAATGAGTTTCGATTATTTAGTTTTTTTGGCTTTAATTTAATCTCTTAAGATTTGTGGAGCTTCACTCCCATTTATTTTTGAAAATATATTAAGTTTCATATCCATCTCAAACCGCCCATAACTGCTATGTGAGTACCCCGCTTTTTTTTCCCCGAGAATACACTTATCCCATATATGTTACAATACGACCAATAATAAAAAAAATAAAGACATGAGAGTGGATACAAATGAATCTTTAAAAATGAGACTAAATGCTTAAGATCCCTTAATTATTTGTGACATTATTATTTTCACCAAAATACCCTCAAATGTGATAATGTTCATAGCCCAATGTTTTCGGGTAAAAAGAAAAATATGAGGTTCATTTTAAGTTTGTGCCCATGTTAGTTATTGTCTATGGATCTCTTTTTAATTAACAGTTTATTGTGCATTTTTATGGCACCTTATGCACATTTTTATCTTTTTGAATATTGTTAATATCATTTGCCTTTATTTGCATTAATAATCCAATTTTTGTCTTAGTGCTATATATGTTTCAAAAAGAAAAAAAAGTTCTTGAGTTGCCGAGTATATATAATATGTACTATGTTTGACTCTATATATAATCGAAGGCGCTATTTGAGATTGACTATTTCTGCAAATTTTCAAGTATACATGAAATAATATAGTCATTTTACAAGAAAATAGTTGATATAGCAGTTGAAGTTAAAGAACCGTGCTTTTGAGTTCTTTTTATTTTTTATTTTTTTACCACGAAATGGTCGTACAATTTAATTTGTTATCATAATTCGTTCATGATAATCAGTTAAAGACTAATAAGGATTGAGAGAGTATATTACATAGGTGTGCTTAATTTCATTGAATGAAATTGAATCTTGGGCTCATTTTCATTTACATAATGTTCTATTTATTTATTTTTATCATTTTTAATATCATAATATGTGTAATCACTTAAGTTAGGAACTAAATAAATATGTTAATATCAAAAATATATATATATATATATATATATATATATATATATATATATATATATATATATCGTATGCGCATCGCGCGGGTTTACAACTAGTGTTATATATAACACAAGAGCTCAATATAATAAAAAGAAAGAGGATTGCCTCCTTGCCACTCGTAATAATAAATTTCCGTATTTCTTGGTTCTGTTCCTTTTCCTCACTCAAAACAGGTAAGTACATGTCAATTTCATGTACTGCATCTTCATTGTTCATCAAATATTTGAATTAATTTTTTTTAAAATCAACAGAGTTGGTTCTTATTTTGTTTGTTTTTGGTCCTTTACTACTTATTAGAATGTTTTATGCTTGTTCTTCGTTGTAATTTATATGTATGAATGAACCAGCTTAACTTCTTATTAGGTCTATAAAAATATAGAATTTATAGGTTAGTTATCAATTATTAAAGGATCAAATACCAAAAAGTCCCTCAAACATTTTTTAATGCACATTTAGTCCAACCCTTTTATTTTGTACCAAAAAGTCCCTTATTCTCTTATCTTTAAAGGTCCGCCCGGTATGGTAAAACTTTTTTGGCTTGGTGAAGGACTTTTTGGCGCAAAATAAAAAGGCTTCGAATAAACGTGTATTAAAAAAGTTCGAGGAACTATTTGCGTACGTGTGCGTGTGTATTGATATTAGATTTAATGTTATATAATATTTTAATCCCTTATCAAACTTTAATTTTGACATGTGTGTAACAAATATGATGGGAATATTTTTAAATATGACAAAAATTATAATACGACAATCCCTTGTTATATAACGCTGCCTTAATATGACACTATGGACTTCACATTATTCTACAATAAACTTTAAGACCTCAACTACAAATTTATGGGGGTGATTATTCGTGTTCGAATTTCGGAGTTTATTACTAATGCTCTTAATCAAATTATTGTTTGTAAATATGCCTCATACATAAACTTCTCACATTGGTTACATGTGCAATGCGTGTGTGCATCAATTAGTGCGTGAATAGCTATTATTTATGTGACCTTTGTAATTTCTCCCTAGATATCTAGCATCCAAGATGTAATTCCCGTCTTAGTTGTCATTTTCTAAATGTTAAATACAATTAAATGTGCCACAATGTTTTGTAAATCCAAAGCTTATGAACAAACCTAATCCAAACTTATATGTTGTTTCATCCCCTCTTTCCTTCATCTATTTCCTTTTTTTTCAAGAATGGATTATGACCAACTTACCTTTTCAGGGATGGAGAATCAGTATGACTTTGATTGGTTATATTTAGAAGAAAAGTCCCAAGGGTAATCTCATACTTACTAAAGCTCTTTAGTTTTGTCTCCATTCTGTACAAACTAACCTTATATGTTGTGTACATTCTTTAGTTTTGTCTCCATTCTGTACAAACTAACCTTATATGTTGTGTACATTTTTTCTTTTGTACAGAAAATTGGAGGAGTACTCAACAGTCGCTAATAACTTGGATTATAGTCCTTTCGGTGATCCTTTCAACTTTGATCGATACCTACTTCCACAACAAAATAATCAAATTCCCTTTGATTATGATCAACATCAATTTTCACAACTAAATCATCAAATTCCCGTTGATTATGATCAATACAAATTTTTGCAACAAAACAATCAAAATCAGTACCAATTTTCACAACAAGACAATTTCATTCCCCAATTGGAATTCACTGATTTTGAGAATATCGGTACGGGTGATTTGTGTAGCTTGTGGGATGACAATTTTTCATCTATGAGTCAAGACCTTATTCTTGATACCATGCAAGAACTGTTGATGGATACTGAAATTTTGGGCAATTTCACTGATGAAGGAACTTATATGATTGATCCTAAAAACTTTATGATTTCAAACACAAACGAAAATCAAAGTCGACAAAATAAAAGATCGAGAATGTCTCCATTAGAACTGCATGAGATCCAAAAGTATTTTAACGTTCCAATGACTCAAGCTGCCAAAGAATTGAAGGTGGGATTGACCACGTTAAAGAGAAGATGCAGAAAGTTGAATATTATCAGGTGGCCTTATAGGAAGATCAAGAGTATGAAGTCTCTCATTGATAATGTTAAGGTATTATCCTGCCTACATGTTAAGATTCTTTCTAAATGTCATTAGATACATTATTATTTTTCATTCATTTCCTTTGTCTCTAATAAAAGTTTACCGAATATATGTTTTTGGAAGTCATTTTAATTTATTGTGTTTTTTTTACTTTACCCCCCCTAAGAAATGTAGCAATGACATAACCATCCGCTTTTTAGAAAAATAGACATAAACATCGTATGCATAAGGTACAAGAAAGTCAATACACGTGTGGGTGGTCAAGTCTAATCTATGAAAAATAGAGGGGTAATATCTAATTATAGCATTATTGTACGACATGTTTTATTAGTATAATTATTTTGTTTTAAATTACAATTTTAGGAGATGGGATTGACCGACGAGGTAGAGATGCTAGAAGAGAACAAAAAAATGATGGAGAAGCAACCCGATTTTGGAATGAGAGAGAAAATAAAAAAACTCAGGCAAGCTTGCTTCAAGGCCAACTGCAAAAAGAGAAGGCTCCTTGCTGACTATTGATACTGCTTCTTCTCTAATGGCTTGGTAATTTGGGTTTATATTTGGTTTTGAACTTTGTAATGTTATTTCTAGTTTTATTTTGGCACTTTAATAACCTTTTGGAATATTGTTTTCTTAGATATTGTAGTGCCTAAAGCATTACAACCAAATATAAGTTTAAATAAAGTACGATTTTAATATTATTTTTACGTGCCTTAATTTATGTGCCTTGTCATGGAAGTTAATAATTAACCTTGAATCGAGCTTCTTTCTTACTGCAAAATCAATCATTATGTAATGAGAAACATCGATGCATATGAGATTCTTTTATATATATATTTGACAAGATAAGAAAAAAATTTAAAACATAAATTATGTTAAAAAAAATAAAACAAAAATTTTCAATAGTCTATATAAAGTAACATATACGTTAAATCATTACTTTAGCAAAATAGTGTAAATTCGAAATAAATCATTCAATATATATTGTATGTAAAATACGGTAAGCTAGATCATCCAAGATTATAGCTTCTCTGGCTTATATATTAGAATCATTACATTAGTAAAACATCGGTAAGTTATAAATAAACCATTCAATATATATTACATCTATAGGTAACTGTAAAATACGTCCAGCAGGATCATCAAAGATTAAAGCTTCTCTGGCTTATATAGAAATTGACATCCATGTTAGCCAATTAAAGACCATGCTCACACCATGGGGAGAAAATTCTAAAATATAATAATAAGGAACATAACTGTTAAGGCCAAACAAAAACACACAAAAAAAATTCACTCTTACCATTTTTTTATACGATTTCTTTTACAAATTGATGTGGTAAGTGATATTAGAACTTTTAATTTTTAAACTCTTAAGCAGTCGGGCAAATTTTTTATTTTTATTTTTATTTTTTATTTTCATAGATTTGATTAAATTACAACATTATTCTTTTTCTTAATGCATGAATATGACTTGCATGACAAGAAATGTCTTTATGTGTTGTTATGTATGTTAATATATACGAATGTAACTCATTAGAACATAATTAGAATTTGATTTTTTATATACGTCTGTTCATTATATATATAAATATATATACACTCATGTTAGCATTAAAGACCATTGTAAAATGCATCCATCTATTCATCTCCCTTTAATTTATATTCTAACAATCTTTTGTACGAAATCCTATTTATCTCCCCATAAATTTATACCCTTTATTCCCTTATATCTCTCTCATATTTGTACAATATTTATGATACAAATAGTTTCTCTTGGCTTTTATAGTGTTGGCAAATATCGTATTTGTATATCTTCTTTTGTATTTGTTCAGCAACATTTCATGCAAAGTTTAGCAAAAACTAAATGAATATTTGTAAATAACAATTTGTCAAATTTATCACAAATAAGTGTATGAAATTTCAACCTCTGTAAAATCATATAATAAAAACTTCAATGCATCTTCTTCTGTTATTCAAACAAAAACACAAAAATACATATTTTTAATTGAGCAAAATATATAAATTATTTGTATAAATCAATGTGACAAGTGACACAGCCATAAACCTTCTTTTGCCTTTTTTAGACCATATAAAAATATTTTTTTTGGTTATAAAATATGTATATGGGTGGATGTTCACTTTTATCTAGCATATGAATGAAAAAGTATTTCAAGATACCTGAATTCATACTATAAATAAAGAAAATACAAGTATGGATATACTAATTGAATGAAACATTTGCTCTCTCTCTAAAAAAAAATCCTTTATTTTTCACAACATGTTATAACACAAGAGCTTAATATAATAAAAAGAAAGAGGATTGCCTCCTCGCCATGGATAACAACAAGTGATGGTAATTTTTGGTTCTTTTCCTTTCTTCACTGAAGTCAAATAAGTACATGATTGTTACCTTTTCTACTGTCAATTTCATAGACTACATCTTCGTTGTCCCTCACATATTTGAATTTGAAAATTTAAAAGTCAACATAGTTGATGCTTATTTTGTTCCTCTCTATTTATAAAGCATCAATTGTTTTCTTTTGGTCCTTTAATACATATTAGCAGGGCCGATCCCGAGATTTTATAGTCAAGGTGAATTTTTGAACTGGGATCCATATTAAACAAGAGGTTTTTAATTAATTTATAACTTATGGGTTTTTCAATCGAAAAGATGTCGACTTGATTTTCAGTAGTTTACAATTTTAAATGTTTGCCCCCTCAGTTTTTAATAAATTATTTGTGTGACAATTGAAAAATGACGCTATAAATTTAAATACACCGATAAAATTTTGGAGTGCCTAAAATGTGTTGAATATCGGGGCCCGAGGCGACCGCCTCCATGGCCTCCCCTCAAAACCGGCTCTAAATATTAGAAAGTTTTATAGTTCTTCTTCATTGTAGTTTATATATAAGAATGAATCATCTTAGCTTCTAATCCGGTTTATAAAAATATGAGAATTATTAATTAGTCATCAATAATTAAACTACATCCTATAATATTACCTTTTCTTTTCGCCATGTTTTAAGGTATTTTAGTTTGGTCTTATAAGCTTACAAATTATTTTACTTTTTTTTCCTCCCTAGGTTTTAAGCTATATGGGAAGTAATTGCCTTAAAATATAAAAATGGCTATATTTTAGTTTGATCTTATAAGCTTACAAATTATTACATTTAAATTTTGAGTCGTCTTCTCATATAACCATATTTAGCTATGACCTGAAGTTACCAAATCATACGATATTAAGACCTACACCATAATTATTCAACTTTGGAACTTGTACTTTTCTATGTTCTAATTTTAGTATTTGAAGTCCCTAAATTATTTGGACCTAAAGTTTCAAAGAAAATATATCACAATCAAACATGGAGTTTTAATTGAAAGTGTACAAACTGAAAGTCATATAATTTATATTGATTTGTGATATGAAGATCCATAATGATTATTGTGATAAAATGTTCACAAATTATTACTTGTAAATAGGATACAGTTTCTTAGACATACTATTAAAAATGAACGAATCTCTCCTGTTATTTAACGATATTTGGATTAGAGTATCCAAAAGTAATAACCCCCATTTTCTCATGTAAAGATTGGCCAGACATGATACGCCGAAGATGGGGCTTGCTTGTCAATTTATATCATTCTTAGCATCGACCGAGAATAAACATTTATATTTTAAACCACATTTTAATTTAAAACTGAATTGTATTAATAAACATGAGATAATAGTAAATCCAACATCCACGTTCAACAAAATAAAATCTAACATAATTATAACATCTCGACTAATAAAACTAAATGACTTCGGGCTTATGCCCATAAAATAATCCAAAATAAATAAAGATAGGAAGAAGTAGCAGCCTAAACTAGAATCAATAAATCGATCTTCGAGAAGCAATACGTGACAACAAGTTTGATATTCCTTTAGTCCTGCTATCCTTGTCTACACAAACCTTGTAATTTGGGTCAGCACCCTAGAGTGTGTGAGAATTAACTTACTGAAATTGAAATACAAGATTACAGTAAATTTAAGTAGGTGTCTCCCATCTTCACTCGCATAGGATAATCTCCTCACCTCTCACCTAGGTGCAATATTAATCGTATCCTATCCCCAGAAACCAAATGCAATATAGATAACAAGATGATTGGAAAACATGTGATGCGTCTAGCATACACTACAAGAAAAATGATTTTTAGTGACATAATTTTTTGCACCTAATTATAAAAAATTAACCACCAAATCTTTTAGTGGCAAAAAAAATTTCGTCATGCTATTGCCACTAAAGGTGTTCCGCGAATTGTTTTCGTAGCAATTTATTAAATCGCCACTAAAATTTGACTTTTTAGTGACAAAATCACTTCGCCACCAAAACATCGCTTTAGGTGGAATTTTTTTTTGTATCTAATAAAGATTAAATTGCCACTAATAGTTGATAGTTCGACACTAAAAGTTTATTTTTTATAGCAAAATAAAAATTCACCACCAAAAGTAACATTTCGTGGCAAAACAAATCGCCACAATTGAACTTAAATTTCTATGGAACGATTTTTTAAATATTAAATTGCCACCCATAGTTGATCGTTTACCACCAAAAGATTATTTTTTGTAGCAAACCAAAGAATCGCCATCCAAAGGGTTGTTTCGTGGAAAAAAATCTTCACATTTGATCATAAATTTGTATGGAACAACTTTCATAGCAATTTAAATTCGCCACTAAAAGACATTTTTATTGCAAAAAAATCTCCATAAATTGATGTAATATTTTTCACAATACATATATATGTTGCTTTGGTAACAACTTGTGTCTACGCGTTTATAACTTATACATCTACAACTTTCATAATTTTTGTTTTCCCAAAATCATAAACAGTACTCTTAATTTGGGCTTCGAACAGGAAAGTAGCAATTTATCGAAAATCTCAAAACTTTCACATTTTGCGACCAAACATTGCCAATTTCGCATCAACACCCTAATTTACTTTATAAACATAATCATGATTTAGAAACATATTTTATGATTCATTTAACCACATAACTAGTCATATGCTGTAAACATGTTATCCCCGATCATAAGCTCGATTAACATCTAATATAAACCACATATATATCACATGAACATGCATCCCCTAAACATGATAATTAACATGTTTAACACATATAGACAATTTATAACTAATAACTAATCACTTATACTTAATCATGTAATTAACCTTCCTAATCATGTTTTAGAGCCTTACACTATAGGACTCAAGTTATCAAAAAAGGAGAAGGATAGTTTGTTAACTCTACTTTGATCAAAAGTATAGTTGGAAGCATGAGGTACTTGATAATGATAAGACTTTGAATTTTATATGTAGTTGGACTTGTGTGTCGTTACATGGAAAAACCAAGATAATCTCATCGTCTAGCTACTAAGAGCATACTAAGGTATAATAAAGGTGCTCTTTACCGTAGACTTTTTTATGCTTATGGAGAAGATAAAAATCTAGTAAGGTAATTAGATAGTGATTGGGGAGGTTATCGAGATGAGGTGAAAAGCACTACAGGGTAGGTGTTCTACCTTGGTTCAACAACTTTATCTTGGCCATCGAATAGACATATAATTACAACATTATCATCATGTGAAGATGAGTATGTGATAACTTGTTCAATTGTTTGTAAAGGAATTTGGTTGAGAAATATGTTGAAGTCATTGAATCACTTATAAAAAGAATATACAGTGATTCATATGGATAATAAGTCTGCAATCAAGCTTGCAAAGAATCTATTACAACATGGAAGTAGCAAGCATATTGACATTAGGTGACATTTTCTAAGGCATAATACGAAGTAAAAGACAATTGAACTTGCGTATTATCACACCAGGGAGCAGATAACAGATATCCCTACGAACCCTCTCCTGATTGATTATTTCCGAAAGTTACGTGTAATGCTTGGGACGAAGGACTCTTGATTTGAGGGGTGAATGTTGGAATAAACACAAATCAAGTGTCTCTTGCACTATGATAATTAGTGGTAAACCTGACTATGCACTACATAAGCACTATGTGAAGTGATAATCCACAAAGCACTTTCATGATTTTTAATATTTCTTTCTTTAAGTGGTTTAGGTGTTAATTCATTTCCTCCATTGCTTTTTCTAATGGGTTAGATTAATGTTGCCATAATTAATTATGTTATTTTAGTTGTTCCACTTAATGTGTGATTGTGTGTGTTTTGTAATTCTATAAATAGAGTTATAATCTTGTTGTTTGATATAAGCAATAACAAGAAAAAAAAACATTTTATCTCTAAAAATACTTGTTCTCTTTATTAGTTCTTATCTTTGAGAGAATGTACGTGTGGGTGTGATATAGTTTGAAAACTTATCACCCAAACAAGAAGTTTGGCATAAATAATTGAATACCAACAATAATTGCCTCCACTTTGTTTGGATCAACCTTCACACCGTCACATGAGACAACATAACCTAAGAATACTAGACTATTTTTGAAGAAGTCACATTTCTTCAATTTAATTTCTACTCACTAAATACATCAAAAACCTTTTGAGGATGCTCAAAATGTTGATTTTGCTCTTTGTTAGACATAAGAATGTCATCAAAGTAAACCACAATAAACTTACCAGTATAAGGCTTGGATATGTGATTCATAATACGCATAAATGTGCAAGGAGCATTATAAAGACCAAATGGCATCACTATCCATTCAAATAAGTCATCCCTTGTCTTGAAAGAAGTTTTCCATTCATCTCCTGGCCTTATGCAAATTTGATGATACCCACTTCGAAGATTAATTTTTGAAAAGATTACATACCCACAAAGTTGGTCTCATCGAATCGAGGAATAGGAAAACGATACTTAATGGTAATTTTATTCACCGTCCCAGTATCAACACACATCTTCTAAGATCCATCTTTCTTAGGAATAAGTAATGCCGAGATAACACATGAACTCATGTTCTCTATAATCAAAACTTTCTCAGACAAATCATTAATTTTCTTTTAAAGATCTTCATACTTTTTAGAATATATTCGGTAGGCTACTGGAAGCATAGAACATGGGACAAGAGCAATACAGTGTTAACTCTCATCAATAGAAGGCGGGATGAAATTTCCTTTAGCACCAAATCATAAAATTTATCGAGCAAAGGGTGACAACCCGCTCACCAAAATATGGGGTGGCTAGCCCGATACTCCAATATAACGGAATCATGTATGGAATCATTCTCAGCCTCACAACAATATAATAAGTATACGGGGAAGCCACCCAATAATTCAGAAAATGGGTTGCCAAAATTTTTGTTTTATTTTAAGTTAAGGAATAATTTAAACAACCCAATTTAAAAAGAAAGTGGAATCCCAAGAACTTATATTACATCCACAACAAGAATACAATAAGAGGACCGAATATGTTGTCGATCAACATATTCGGACAACATATTACAACAGTTTAATAATTTACATAATACATTCATTAGACAGTTACAAAAGTTTGGGCCACACGCCTGAGTGAAAGACCTGATCGTAACTAGAATACAAAAAAATGAAGGCGTCTAACAACATATCCCGTAATATCCACAAAGTATTACGACTCCCCAAAAGCACCAGAGTAGGAAAATCAGAATGGGAGCCCTTGCGGCGGAGCACCTGAGCGGATACAAAATTCATTCACAACAAGAAAAGTGAACGGGTGAGGGCCCGATTTTATATGATCACCAGATGAATAAAAAGCATGACAGTTATGAATAGTTGATCATGAATGATAAAGATGAGAATCTCACAACATAATCTCAAAGCATAATAAGACAATTTAAATGATTATAACTTTTATTTAGTTATGTAAGGGGATAAAATTAGACATCATTAATTAAAAGTCTCCATCATTATTCACCATTTCATTTCATTTTTCCATTCCTTATCAGGAATGTAATTCCTATCATATGCTCTTTGTGGCATTTCTCATACATCAAGTCCCACTTGATTTAGAATTGTTATATTCATATACATCTAAGGATTCTAAGACCGCCCCTCCGAGTTTCCCCACTGGGCGCGCCCCTAAATGACTATCATCTTCCAGGGCCTATCAACAAGACAACCTGAGCACCTAACGCAACGTCGGTAAGTGGCCATATGCCTGTGAGTGAGTCATAACCACACCCAGAATTACCTCACTAGCGCATAATAAAACTTATAACAATCCATCATATGGCCGAGGACTATAGTCTCCTTGCGTTCATTTGTCAGGGCACATCACCTCATGCGCGAACTTCCCTCATGATAGCATTTAGAGAGGTGTGTTTAAGTAAATTAGCATTTACCATTTAAATCTCATTTTCATTTCCAGTTTTCATATGTATGTTGCATTTTATTTGAAACCATAATCATTGAATATTCTCATTAGTATTCATCGTATACTAAGTCCCGAATTATTCTCCAAGAGGTCACAACATTTCTACAAGTCAAAAGCTTTTATATACCTCAATTGAGACCCTAAAGTTTCCAAGTATGGGCTTATAATTCCTAGACTCCTAATAATTAACTAAAGAAAAGAAATGTCCTAACCCTAATTTGTAGTAATACCCCGTAATTTTAATGACTTTTAAAATGGGTTATATTTTAAATTAATGGATTAATTGGATCTTATTATAAATTAATTCATTTGGGTTTTATCCGAATTGTGGATATTAAAATGGATGATTATGAATATTACTTAAAGATATTTAGGTAATATATGAATGTGATGTCATTGATATGACGGTATGATATAAATTCGGTAATTTGAATTTTTAGTCAGACGCGGTATGGGACGTGTCGGGACTAATTTATTAAATTAAAAAGAAAATTTATCTTCTATTGACCTTATAGTCATTTCGACCGCGTCGTTGCGTCCGGAAGGTTCGAAATAGTCAGAAAAGTCTATTTGAATGTTAATTTTGAGTCTCGGATCATTTGGAAATGAAAAGACAACCCAAAAGGGCATTTTGGTTATTTTTACAAGGGGGATGAATAGTGATTTCGGGTTTTGTCTTATTATAAGTATTTGGAGATTAGTGTATGTAGGTTCATTTCATCTCTTCTACACAAAATTAAAAAGTCATCTTCTTAGAGAGAGTGGAAGGTTGCTTGGAAAGAAAAAGAAGTTTTCTTGGGAAGGAGGAGAACCAAAGGTCAAAGGTCACCACCACCATCACCACCTGTGTTATTCAACTCCAAAGGATCAGATCTTCATTAGAGGCAAGTTTTTGATATTTGCAATTTAAGTTCGTATATTGTCCATGTTAGGATAGTTATAAAAATAGATGATTTTCATGCTTGGAAGATGAAAGGATATAGTTGTTAATGGATTTTTAAAATCTAAAAATATATAGGAATTAAACTCATGTTGTAGGTAGTTAGTAAACCAATAAATATTCATCAATCTGTGGAAGAAATTCTAAAAATAATTTAGTGTTCTTGAAGATAATATGTTGATAATTTTCTGGAAAAAGAGGCAAAAACGAGTGGAATGAGAAGAGCCAATTTGGAATGTTTATATCTTCTTTTTTAGTGCATTTGGATGAGATTTAAGAAAAACTCAAAACACATACCTGACTCAATTTTTTGTGTAGAATCCAAATCTGAAGTCGGATTGATGATTTGAATAATTTTTGGATCTGATTTTTCTGAGTATTTAAAATATGAGAATTCATGATGTTGTTTCTTTTTAATGTTGGTTCTTATCCCAAAACTTTTGTAGATCTTCGGTGATTATTAATTGGATATTATGGGACTTAGAGAAGATCAGTAAGCCCTAGTTAAGATTTGAATTGATTTGGTTGGGATTTAATTGATTAGAATTATGATAATTAAAGTTAAAGAGATTTCGGTTGCTAGATTCATGTGTTGGATTCTAATCTGTTTGTATGAGGATTAAGGATAGTTCAAGTAGGGGAGATATAATATAACACCTCGGTAGCCTTAGGGTTACAATTTAAACATCAAGGACTGAGTTTAAGCTCATTATTGATTTCGCAAGGGCTGAGTGTAGTACAAGAGCGTAGTGGTATGGCTCCTGGATAGAGATGGGAGTTTAGAACACACTTGGTTGAAAGAGGGGATGAGGTTATTCCGATCGCATATTTGAAGTTGACGAACCTCCTCGATCGACAAAGTTAAGTAGTAGTGTATTGGAGGGGTTCCTTGTTTGGATTTTGCTTTGCGAGACGCTCCGCGCATGAACCTTAACGACGTCGGGAGTGGAGAGATGTTATAGGATGCGACTATAATTAAATTATGAAGTAAAGATATGACATTTTAATATGTGGGATTTAAAGAGATATAATGCTACGTAAGGGAATAATCTAAGGTTAATGTGAGTACCTTGTTGTTAGTATACTATAGGTATGATAATACCTATTTGATTGATTAATGATTATGTGTATGACATACCTAGCTTACTTGCTATCGGTGGGAGGTTTGCGCGTGAGGGCAGTCATATCCTGATGAATCCATGGGATCTTTGATTTGTCGCTCGAGAACATAGGTCTATGAAAGACTTATCGGGGAGTTGATAAGTCCGCTGACTATGGGTACATAGGTATGTGCGTGACCCATGGGTATGAGAACTATGTTCGCCTCCAATGATTGTGTTGTTGTTAATGGTTCGAGGTATCCTCACCGAACCTTTTGTCCCCTTTTCGGCGACCAGCGATATTGGGACATGATAGCAGAGTAATGCATTGCACCGCAGCTGTGACTCGGGGTGCCGTATTATATATGAATATATATATATATATATATATATATATATATATATATATATATATATATATATATATATATATATATATAATGGATTAAATGAATGAATGGATATTTATTATGGTTAAATCCATCTACGGTGATAATTGTAGATAACGGTGAATAGAGAAAGATAATTGAATTAAGTTAATGAATGTTTATTGAAAAACTTAATTCATATTAATGAGAAATGATTCATGTTAATGAGAAACGATGAGAAATGTAAATGAATAATAATGTGACGTATGGTATGGGACATACGGGGATTATGATATTGGGATGGAATTATAATATGGAGACTAGAAAAGAGGAACCATTAACTAGGAGGTTAATAGGAAATGTTAAGTGTGCACTCTAGTTGAGAGGTGAGAATGGCAAGTGAGAGTTGGGTCTAACATGTACATAATAAAAGATTTATTGCACTTGTTAAATACTTGTTGTTTTAAAAATCATTTTCACAATCGGGCTCTGACCCGTTTCCTTGCATATTTTCTTTTCTATTGTATCTTCTATATCAGGTGTCCAGCAACAGGGACGCCAACCTTAGCGGATTATGACAGGCTATGGATTTATGGAGTTTTGCTTAGACGCCTATCATCATTTGATTCACAATATTCTCTTAGTAGGGCATGTCGCCCAAAGGATTCAGTTATCTTCTTCTATCGGGGTCAAATACTATGGTATTCGTGTCATTTTAATACATTTGATATTGTTGGGATTACTGTAATGGATTAATATTATTTGGGAATGTTTATTCCAATTGCATTCAAATTATTTTGTGTTATCTAATTGGTTATCAGTGTTGTAGAATAAAATGTGTTGTGTTATTCTTAAACTGGAAATGGATTTTGTTAAATTAAAATTTGAAAAGTTTTTAACACCAGCTTAATTGAGTATTGGGTGAGTTGTAAATATTTTCGACAGTGATGCTAAGAATGAGCCAACTGTATATTCTGTTTTAATTTGGTATGGGACTGGCCACCCGGTATTTAATTAGACGGGGTGTTATATTTGTACACCCCCGAAATAAGCCTCGTTTAACCCATTTCTAATGTAGGGTAGTGACCCAACTCATTTAAAACTCTAGGACTTTATGTTTACTTCATACAAGAAGGTTCCTAGGTCCTAAGCCTAAAGGAAAGGGTTGGAATTGAGCTAAGAAAAATCACTCAAAAATGCAGGATTTTCGAATCGATTTGGCCTGGCCGAATCGATTCGGTCCGGAAACCTGAATTTTTGCATAATTGCCGAATCGATTCGGATAGGCCGAATCGATTCGGCCCATTTAGACCTGTAAGCTTCCCCTTGAGCGAATCGATTCGCCCTGGCCGAATCGATTCGCCCCTGCGAATTGGCCAAGTTTGGCTATGGAGTCTTAGACTCCTAAATTCCCCCAACTCAAATCTACCCAAACCAAGATCATTTAACACAATCAACTACTCATAAATGGATCTAGCAACCATAAATAACCCCAATAAACATCTAAATCAACTTTTAAGGGTTCAAAACCTACAAATCCATTTAAAACCCTAAAATTGTTAAACCATAACCAATCCACAACAATCAATACCATTTATTCATCTTAAACCGTATATTAGCAAGTAGAAAACTTGCCTTGGTGTTTAAATCTCAGATTTTCTTGTAGTAGCAACAATCTCCAAGCTTGAATCTCTCTCTTTTCTTCTTTCTCTCCAAAGTTCTCTTCCTCTCTCTTTCTCTCTAGGTTTAGCAAATACACATAAGGGAAATAAATGAAATGCAAGACTCAAATGGTGCCTTAAGTCTAAATTCCCAAATTAAATGGTTAATACCACATTAAAATGACTTCCAATACGCATTCAATCTATAACTAGTCAAAAGTGCCCGAATCATAAAAATACAATATGGCACTTATTTCGACTATCTCGCACATTTCGGGACTAACTACGCCCTCCAAATTATCATTTGGAAATTTTGTAACTCATTTCAAGTTCCGGTTTCATTTTAAACCATAAATGTCATTTAAATTATATGACACTATAAAACACAACATGGTGATATTTACTTACACATACAGTAATTATGAAACCATTTAGTAAATATTAAGTTTTAACTCCTTTAATTAATATTTTCTCCATATTCCAGTATTTTATATAATTACTTCACACAGTAAATAAATATAAAATAGGTTCTCAAAAGAGAGGGTTGTTACATACTCCCCCCCCCCCCCTTATGAGGGAATTTTGTCCCCAAAATTCAAGCGTACCTTGTATAAAGAGATGCAGATACTTTTCCCTCATGTCCTCCTCGCGTTCCCACGTCGATTCCTTGGCGTTATGATGACTCCATTGGACTCTCACCAAGGTCACCACTCGAGATCTCAATCTACGCTCCCCATGCTCTAAGATTGTAATCGGTTGTTCTTCATACGAAATATTGGGTTGCAAGTCGATATATTCGAAAGGAATATGCCAAAGGGCTCCTTCACATCTCTTATACTTCTTCAAAGAGGAAACATGGAACACATCATGGATTTGTTGTAAAGGTTTTGGTAAGGCAAGTTAATACGCCACTGGACCTACCTTAGCAATAACGGAAAAAGGTCCAACAAAACGCGGCGCAAGCTTTCCTTTCTTCCCAAAGCGCTTTATGCCTTTCATTGGCGACACACGCACCAAGACTTGATCTCCAATCTCCAACTCCATATGCCTACTATTCGCATCGGCATAACTCTTCTGGCGATCTTGAGCTATTAGAATGCGATTCCGGATGAGTTCAATCTTGGAATAAGTATCCTGGATCATTTCAGGTCCAAGGAATTTATTATCCCCCACCTCCAACCAACACGTGGGTGATCTACAAGGCCGGCCATACAAAGCTTCGTAGGGCGCCATCCCAATAGTAAATTGGTGCGAATTATTATAAGCAAATTCGACCAAAGGGAGATATTGTTCCCAACCACCTTTGAAATGAAGCATACACATACGGAGCATATCCTCCAACATTTGGTTGCTCTTTCAGTTTGCCCATCTGTTTCAGGATGATAAGAAGTGCTTAACTTCAATTCGGTTCCCATAGCCTCTTGAAAACTTCGCCAAAAGTGGGAAAAAAAATCTTATCTCAGTTGAAAACTATATTTAAGGGCACCCCATGGAGTCTAACAACCTTCGCGATGAATAACCGGGCATAATGAGCAGTATCATGATCTGTGCGCATGGGTAGAAAGTGTACCGACTTAGTCAAGCGATCGACAATTACCCAAATAGAATCACAACCACTCTGTGACCTTGGTAAGCTCGTAATAAAGTCCATCGATATACTCTCCCACTTCCACACAGGAATTTCCAACGGTTGCAACAAACCCGTCGGTCACTGATGATCTATCTTGACCAATTGACAAGTAGTGCATTGGGATACGAACTCATAAATATACCTCTTCATTCCTGGCCATCAATACTGACGGCGCATGTCTTGATACATCTTGTCCCCACTTGGATGTACCATAAATTTAGACCCATGAGATTCTGCCATCATGGACCTTCTCAAATCCCCTTCTTTCGGGACAATGAGTCTCTCGTGGAAACGTAATCCTCCCTCTGAACTTATCGAGTAGGATTCTGCTCCCTCTAACAGCAATCAACGTATATGGTCCTGACAACCTTGGTCCCTTCCTTGGGCTTCTACAACCCTTGCCACAATAGTAGGCGTAACAGTCATTAGACATGAACGCCCTAGCAACCGCATCCTCCTGACTGAGCTCTTTCCATTTAGCTTTCCATACTTTCGCTACCTCCCCCTCGGGCTTTCTACTCAAAGCATATGCTACCACATTCGCCTTGCCCAGATGATAGTGGATGTCAAATTGATAATCTTTCACAAACTCTAGCCATCGGCATTGCCACATATATAAATCTTTTTGTGAAAATAAATATTGCAGCGATTTATGGTCCGTGAAAAGACTGAATTTATCCCCTAGGAGATAATGCCTCCAAATCTTCAAGGCAAAAACAACTGCGACAAGTTCCAAGTCATGCACTGGATAATTCTTTTCATGGGGCTTTAGCTTACGGGAAGCATAAGCAATAGCCCATCGTTCTTGTTGAAGTACACCTCCAAATCCTTATAGAGATGCATCGGTGAAGACTAGATATTCTAACCCCGGCTTTGGCAATGCAAGGACTGGAGCAGAAGTCAACCTATCCTTCAGCTCATCAAAAGTATCCTGACAAGAATTATCCCAAACAAACCTCACCCCCTTCCGAGTTAAATTTATCAAAGGGCTAGCTATTTTTGAGAAACCCTTGATAAACCGACGGTAATAACTCGCCAAACCCAGAAAACTACGAATCTTGGTAGGTGTCGTGGGTTGACCCCACTCCCTCACCGCAACCACCTTGCTTGGGTCTACCAAAATACCCTAGGCTGTCACAATGTGACCCATAAACTGTACTTCCTGCAACCAAAATCCGCACTTCTCAAACTTAGCATACAATTGGTGATCCCTCAACCTTTGTAGGACCAACCTCAAATGAGTAGCATGGTCAAATTCCATCTGAGAATACACTAGAATATCATCAATAAACATGATGACAAACCGGTCCAGGAAGTCTCGAAATACCCTATTCATAAGGTCCATAAACACGGCGGGAGCATTGGTTAGTCCAAAGGGCATAACTAAAAATTCATAGGACCCATACCTCGTCAGAAAAGTGGTCTTGGACAAATCTTGTTCTTGTATCCTCAACTGGTGATACCCCGTCCTCTACTCTATCTTAGAGAAGTACGACGCTCCTCTAAGTTGATCAAACAAATCATCAATCCAAGGCAACGGGTATTTGTTCTGGATAGTGACTTTATTCAACTCTCTGTAGTCAACAAATAACCGGAGAGAACCGTCCCTTTTCTTCACAAACAACATCGATACGGCCCATGGCGACGTGCTATGCCGAATGAATCACTACTCTAATAACTGCTGAATTTCATCTCTTAACTCCCTCATTTCAACGGCAGCCATGCGGTACGGAGCTCTTGCAATCGGTCTCGTTCCCCGTGCTAAATCAATTACAAATTCGATCTCCCGACTCGAAGGCAAACCCGGTATTTCTCGAAACACATCTTGGAAATCTCTAACAACCGGAATAGATTCTAAGGGAACAACTACATCTCGAGAAGTCTCCTCTGCGATACAATACAGTGCTAGTACCTCCTTCTAAACGAGGCATAACTACCAAAAACATTTCTTGCCCCGGAACGAAAAAAACTATACTCTTCCTGTAGCAATTAACTATCGCATGATACTTCACTAGCCAATCCATACCGAAAATCATATCATACCCGACCATGTCTAGGACGAGCAAATCGGCCTCAAAGCACAAATTACCAAGACTAATTCCTATTTGTTTACAAATAAAGAAAATGAGCAAACCATCACCCATAGAGGACTCAACACTATTGAAGGTACTCTCTGTAGATTTAATCAACTCTGTAGACTAAGAAAAACTTCTAGAAATGAAAGAGTGAGTCGCACCCGTATCAAACAAAACGCGACCCATGTGCCCTTGAATAAGAAACTTACCCTTAATAGCTGGCGGTGCCGGCGGAGCAGGAGGAATCATAGCATCCTGAATATGATAAACACACCCATACTATAGCTGACCCTGCTGTGGAGGGGCAACTAGATTAGGTGCCTGTGGTGGTAGCTGAATCTGTGGATGCTGAGGAACCCTAGGAAGCTGACCCCCAACCAACTGAGGACACTCTTTCTTATAATGACCCGCCTCCCCACATTGGAAGCACAATCATGTCATATTCTCTAGATTTCGGCCCCAGTTATTTCTAAACTGGGTAACACCTTGGCCCAGATGGCCCCTACCCCCGTGACCACCCCGACCTGTTTGTTGTTGTTGCGGGGCACCCTGACCGTGCCTATTATTATTGCCACCCAAATTAAACCCACCAAAACGTTGCCTTTTTGACAAGTCCCCTTGCTGGGGATCCATTTCTTTCTGCTTATTACCTGAAGATTGGGTCGAAGGAAATGCTCCTCCTCCAGTCCCACTACCTCCAGGTTTTCCCACTTGCCCCACTACTGTAGCTTTCTTTCCACTATGCATATACAACCGATGTTCTTGGAAATGGAGCAATGCCGCATTCATTACCTCACCAAAATTTTGTAAGGCTGGATTACCCAGCAAATGTTGTCGGATCCTCCAGTCCAAACCTCCCATGAACTTAGAAACCTTCCTCTATTCCGGAGTCACCTCGTCCGGTACAAAACTTGCTAACCAGGTGAACTCCTCTTCATATTCTACCACGGATCTCTCACCTTGCACCACATCCTGAAGCTTCCTTCTCATCTCCCTTTGAACTGTGGGAGGGAAATACTTATGGTCAAACATAACCCAGAAATCAGTGATAGTCATGGTATCTCTCTCCTCTGGCATAGTTATCGACTCCCACCAATGTAATGCGGCCCCAACGAGTTTAAAAGTAGCAAGGACTTGTTTCCTCTCCTCACTACACTCCACCATTCGAAGATGGTGTTGCATATCCTTCTTCCACTGATTAGCTCTAATAACATCAGAACCTCCATCGAATTCCGGGGGATGGACCTTTAAAAAGGACTCTCTAACTCTCTCCCACGGAGAAGGTCCCATAGGAGCTTGTACATCCTGCGCTCGTTGTTGTTGAGCTTGTGGCATTTGCTGAGCCATGGCGGTCATAGCAGCATTAACCGCTTGGGCCACGATATTTACTACATCAACAGTATTTATTGTTCCTTGTGGCGGCGGTGGAGGACCAACCTCCTCTGCTACAACTCTATTCCTTCTAGCTGGGCGATGTCTCTTAGGCGGAATCTAAGATGAAGAAACAAATAGAGTTAGAATACTATTTAAAACAATTTATCTTGCAGAAGATCGCAACCATAAGTAACAAAGCAGTATTCTAACTCTATTTGTAGAGATACAAAACACACCCAATCACACATTATTTGTTTGATATAAGCAATAACAAGAGAAGAAAAACATTTTATCTTAAAAAATACTTATTTTCTTTATTAGTTCTTATCTTTGAGACAATGTACGTGTGGGTGTGATATAGTTTGAAAACTTATCACCCAAACAAGAAGTTTGGCATAAATAATTGAATACCAACAATAATTGCCTCCACTTTGTTTGGATCAACCTTCACACCATCACATGAGACAACATAACCTAAGAATAATAGACTATTTTTGAAGAAGTCACATTTCTTCAATTTAATTTCTACTCACTCAATACATCAAAAACCTTTTGAAGATGCTCAAAATGTTGATTTTGCTCTTTGTTAGACATAAGAATGTCATCAAAGTAAACCACAATAAACTTACCAATATAAGGCTTGGATATGTGATTCACAATACGCATAAATGTGCAAGGAGCATTATAAAGACCAAATGGCATCACTATCCATTCAAATAAGTCATCCCTTATCTTGAAAGAAGTTTTCCATTCATCTCCTGGTCTTATCCAAATTTGATGATACCCAGTTCGAAGATTAATTTTTGAAAAGATTACATCCCCACAAAGTTGGTCTCATCGAGTTGAGGAATAGGAAAATGATGCTTAATGGTAATTTTATTCACCGCCCCACTATCAACACACATCTTCTAAGATCCATGTTTCTTAGGAACAAGTAATGCCAATATAACACACGAACTCATGTTCTCTATAATCAAACCTTTCTCCAATAAATCATTAATTTTCTTTTAAAGATCTTCAAATTTTTTACGATATATTCTGTAGGCTACTGGAAGCATAGAACATGGGACAAGAGCAATACAGTGTTGACTCTCATCAATAGAAGGCGGGATGAAATTTCCTTTAGCGCCACATCATAAAATTTATCGAGCAAAGTGTGACAACCTGCTCACAAAAATATGGGGTGGCCAGCCCGATACTCCAATATAACGGAATCATGTATGGAATCATTCTCAGCCTCACAACAATATAATAAGTATACGGGGAAACCACCCAATAATTCAGAAAATGGGTTGCCAAAATTTTTGTTTTATTTTAAGTTAAGGAATAATTTAAACAACCCAATTTAAAAAGAAAGTGGAATCCCAAGAACTTAAATTACATCCACAACAAGAATACAATAAGAGGACCAAATATGTTGTCGGTCAACAGGTACATACAACGTATTACAACAGTTTAATAATTTACATAATACATTCATTAGACAATTACAAAAGTTTGGGCCACATGCCCGAGTGAAAGACCCGATCGTAACTAGATTACAAAAAAATGAAGGCGTCTAACAACATATCCCGTAATATCCGTAAAGTATTATGGCTCCGCAAAAGCACCAGAGTAGGAAAGTCAGAACGGGCACCCTTGCGGCGGAGCACCTGAGCAAATACAAAATTCATGCACAACAAGAAAAATGAACGGGTCAGGTCCCAGTTTTATATGATCACCAGATTAATAAAAAGCATGACAATTATGAATAGTTGATCATGAATGATAAAGATGAGAATCTAACATCATAATCTCAAAGCATAATAAGACAATTTAAATGATTATAACTTTTATTTAGTTATGCAAGGGGCTAAAATTAGACATCATTAATTAAAAGTCTCCATCATTATTCACTATTTCATTTCATTTTTCCATTCCTTATCAGGAATGTAATTCCTATCATATTCTTTTTGTGGCATTTCTCATACATGAAGTCCCACTTGATTTAGAATTGTTATATTCATATACATATAATGATTCTAAGACCAACCCTCCGAGTTTCCCCACTGGGCGCGCCCCTAAATGACTATCATCTTCCAGGGCCTATCAACAAGACAACCTGGGCACCTAACGCAACGTCGGGAAGTGGCCATATGCCTGCGAGTGAGAAATAACCACACCCGGAATTACCTCACTAGCGCAGAATAAAACATATAACAATCCATCATATGGCCGAGGACTATAGTCTCCTTGCGTTCATTAGTCAGGGGACATCACCTCATGCGCGAACTTCCCTTATGATAGCATTTAGAGAGGTGTGTTTAAGTAAATTAGCATTTACCATTTAAATCTCATTTTCATTTCCATTTTTCATATGTATGTTTCATTTTTTTCGAAACCATAATCATTGATTATTCTCATTAGTATTCATCGTATACTAAGTCCCGAATTATTCTCCAAGGGGTAATAATATTTCTACAAGTCACAAGGTTTTATATACCTCAATTGAACCCCTAAAGTCTCCAAGTATGGGCTTACAATTCCTAGACTCCTAATAATTAACTAAAGGAAAGAAATGTCCTAACCCCAATTTGTACACCCACGAAATAAGCCCCGTTTAACCCATTTCTAATGTAGGGTAGTGACCCAACTCATCTAAAACTCTAGGACTCTATGTTTACTTCATACAAGAAGGTTCCTAGGTCCTAAGCCTAAAGGAAAGGGTTGTAATTGAGCTAAGAAAAATCACTCAAAAATGCAGCATTTCCGAATCGATTCGGCCTGGATGAATCGATTCGGTCAGAAAAGGGAATCGATTCGGACCAGCCGAATCAATTCGGTCAGGAAACATGACTTTCTTCATAATTTCTGAATCAATTCAGATAGGCCGAATCGATTCGGCCCATTCAGACCTGTTAGCTTCTCCTTGAGCGAATCGATTCGCCCTGGCCGAATCGATTCACCCCTGCGAATTGGCCAAGTTTGCTTATGGAGTCTTGGACTCCTAAATTCCCCCAACTCAAATCTACCCAAACCAAGATCATTTAACACAATCAACTACTCATAAATACATCTAGCAACCATAAATAACGCCAATAAACATCTAAATCAACTTTCAAGGGTTCAAAATCGACAAATCCATTTAAAACCCTAAAATTGTCAAACCATAACCAATCCACAACAATCAATACCATTTATTCATCTTAAACCCTATATTAGCAAGTATAAAACTTGCCTTGGTGTTCATATTTTCTTGTAGTAGCAACAATCTCCAAGCTTGAATATCTATCTTTTATTCTTTCTCTCCAAAGTTATCTTCCTCTCTCTTTCCCTCTAGGTTTAGCAAATACACATAAGGGAAATAGATGAAATGCAAGACTTAAATCGTGCCTTAAGTCTAAATTCCCAACTTAAATGGTTAATACCACATTAAAATGACTCCCAATACGCATTCAAGCTGTAACCTGTCAAAAGTGCCCGAAACATAAAAATACAATATGGCACTTATTTCGACTATCTCGCCCTTTTTGGGACTAACTACGCCCTCCAAATTATCATTTGGAAATTTTGTAACTCATTTCAAGTTTCGGTTTCATTTTAAACCATAAATGTTATTTAAATTATATGACACTATAAAACACAACATGGTGATATTTACTTACACATACAGTAAATATGCAAAAATTTAGTAAATAATAACTTTTAACTCGTTTAATTAATATTTACTCCATATTCCAGCATTTTATATAATTACGTCACATAGTAAATAAATATAAAACAGGTTCTCAAAAGCGAGGGTTGTTACAAAAAGGTTGTAAGTTAGGTGGGACATCGAACCTCTCTTCATTTTCCTCTATGAGAAGTGCAACGTGTGTCAAAATTAATATTTCGAAGTCATTGATCATCCTCCACATGGGCTACATATAAGCTTCTTCAAAGAACAAGTGATTCTCCTTGGTCATCATATAAAACTTCACCCTCACTTTCATCTTCATCACTATAATTTTTTTCCACATCTTCATTAACGTCCACCTCCACTAATGAAACAATCTCTTGATTTGGATATTCAGATGCAATGATATACCCGTTTATACCCTCAGCATGGATGAGGATTACCTAAATACGGACGACACTACGAGGGGACGACCCTTCACCAGGCCCCAGCTGGCCACCACCAGGTCCAGACGATCCTACGAGGGGCCGACCCTCCACCAGGCTCTAGCCGACCCTACGAGGGGCCGACCCTTCACCAGGCTCTAGCCGACCCTACGAGGGGCCGACCCTTCCTCAGGCTCCAGACGACCCTACGAGGGTACGATAGTATGAGGCCAGAATCAAACCAGGCTACCTACCAGAAGAAACTTTGCCCTCGGCCTCAGCTCATAGGCCGAGGGTGACATCATGATAGCGCGTGGTCCGGGACACGCGTGGAACAGTGCGCGTCAGGCTCATATGACACGTGGCAGACCGTTATAACCGAATCACACCCTCACGTGAGGGAATATTATGTCATCATTTGGCATCTACAGGTGTCAACAGGGGATAGGTTAGATCATCATTCACATGCACCATGCTTACTTGGGGGGTACACTACACCCCCCAAGACCTATATAAACTTGTCACCTACAACCCTACAGGGGATCGATCCATGAACAGTAGCCCTAGCTAAAACTCTGCTTGTTCACACACAGTAGAGAGAGAGAGGGTTATGTGCATTGTATCCAAGGCCATTAGTGCCCATACTTAGTGGATCACACACTCACAGTGGATGTAGGCCAAATTGGCTGAACCACTATACATCATTGTCTTATTTCCTCTTATACTCATCCCCTTCTACATACTTATACACTTATAAATCTCTATGGCTGCCATGGCTGTTACTGTTTGAGCTCACTATCACTTATCCGGTGGTGCTAAATCTTAGCATCATCAGTTTGGCGCCGTCTGTGGGAACGAGAAGACATCTCTTCCTTTGTACAGCTTGACCTCACTGGGCACTCTGGTGGTGAACCAACACTCCCCCTGAGAGGAGGTGTTTCACCATTGAAAGAGACCCACTAAGGTTCCCAAGCTCACCAGTATTTCTTCAGTTCAACTTTTCATAGCTCAAGCACATGGCACCTGAGATGCCACCACCGCCTCTTCCCCCGCCGGATGAGGGGGGAAGACCCAGTTCCAGTCAGCCGCCGCCCCAGTCTGAGATGGCTGATGTGGCAGCAGCCCTAAAGTCTCTGGCAGCCAGCCAGCGGATGATGCAGGAGCAGTTCACAGCTCTAAGTCAGAACATACTGAGACCACCGGGGGTATCACCTGAGATGATTACTCCGGCAGCAGCTCCAGGACAGCATGAGGCCAGGGGACCACCCCAGGCACCACGTAAAGACCTGCCACCCCCTCAGCGGCTTAGGGATGTTGCTGACCCCCGGCGTTTACGCCTGGGGAGGCAAGGAAACCCTTGCCCTGAGGACATGTATGACGATCTGGAGGTGGAAGAGGCTCCAGTAGAATGCTGGGAGCCGTATGAGGTCTCCAACAATACTGTACGACCTCTCCAGGACAGTAGAGGAAAGTGCGGGAGACCAAACCCTGATGATCGCCCAAGAGGCTCTGCTTTTGACCGCCTGAGCAGGGGGTCGGCCTTCGAGAGGCTGGGCCCAGTGAATGACCTGCGGGACAAGTTGTCCAAGTCAAGAAGCGCAGCGAGATCTAGGAAAGAAGCAGAAGGCCGACCCCAAAGACGGGACGACGGCCAAAGGGAAGTAAATAGCCGACACAGGCCTGCCGTAGCGGAGCCCTCCATCCACCTACGAGAGGCAGCAGGGGATAACATCGGCCAGGCCGACCCTGTGAGGCCCTGGAATGACTCAATCCAGCGGTTAGAGGATAAGATTGGCGACATATTGAAGAGCCGGGACCCTCTTCAGAGGGGGTACACCATAGGCTCACCCTTTGTGGCAAAGATAGTCAACTTCCCCACGCCGTCAAAATTCAAGCCTCCTGTGGTCACCCCAAGATATGATGGGAGCACCAACCCTGTCCACCATGTGGAGATGTATCAATCCGCGGCAGACATATACTCTATCTCAGATGAGGTGAGATGTCGTGCCTTCTCTGGTACCCTGACAGGGGCTGCGCATGTGTGGTACACGTCTCTTCCAAAAAATTCTATTGGAAACTTTAAGCAGTTGGCAGACCTGTTCATCCATAATTTCTGCTTTGGGGTGAGGCCACAGAAGAAGACCACACACCTGCTCTATGTTAAGCAGGGAAAGAATGAGACTCTGAGAGACTACATAGCCAGATTCAATAAAGAAAAGCTGGAGGTGGAAGACTATGAGGAGAGCATAGCTATGACAGCCCTGATTGGAGGGCTCCAAAAGGGGAAGCTATTATGGAAGCTTGCCGAAGACCCTCCGAGGACGATGGCCGAGCTGTTGTCAACAGCAGGAAAGGTGATGAACGCCAAAGAGGCGATGGCTGCAAAATATGAGGACGAAAGAGGAGGTGCAAGTGGGAGTAAATACCCCAAAAAGAACAAAGAGGGGAAGAAGAGAACCATGGATGATAAGTTCGCGGGGTACACCCCTCTGACGGTCAGCTGTGAACAGATCCTCAATGAGATAAAGAGTGACCGGACGCTGAAGTGGCCTGAGAAGCTGAGGGCAGCCCCCGGCAAGAGGAATAAGAACCTGTGGTGTGAATTTCACCAAGACCACGGCCACGTAACAAACAAATGCTTTGCTCTGAAAGATGAGATTGAGAAGATGCTGAAGGAAGGGAAGCTCAGAAAGTACGTCGATAAAGCCGACATCAAGAGGGGCCGAGGGGACGACCCCAGAAAGAAGCGAGTCGATGCCTGCAGAGAAGGTCCTCAAAAAAGAGGGGACGACCCCTCTGATGATGAGGACGACCCTGACCTCCCGCCGAGAGACGACCAAGGCCCTATCAAGAGGCTCAATATGATCTCGCTCGGGGTGGGAATGATCTCCGGGGGACTTGCAGGAGGAGGGTCTGAGGTCGCCGACAGGAAGGCCCATGTCGCTGAGGCTAAGGCAGTGACGAAGATGGTGCACTCAACCTTCCTAGAGGTCAAGTCAGAAAAAAGGAAGAAGGTTGATATGGACACTTTGATTGTGGGATTTTCAAGAATGGACTTCAAGGGCCTATTGGCCCCGCATGATGACCCTCTCGTCATCACCACCAGGGTGCACGGGTGCGAAGTGCCGAGGATCCTGGTGGATGGGGGCTCATCCGCAGATGTGATGTTTTGGCCATGCTTCAAGGCCTTGGGCCTCAGTCGTGCCAGACTTGTCCCATACCATCATCCATTGATTGGGTTCAGTGGGGAGAAGGTTCACCCCCTAGGAATATACGAGGCTGATGTCAGGATGGGGGACGAATGGCCGAGATGGATCACCAAGAGGGTCAGTTTCTTTGTGCTGGATGAGCATGTGTTTTCGGCATACAACATCATACTGGGACGTGTGGCCCTCAAGGGGTTTGAAGCTGTGCCGTCCACAGTCCACCAGATGGTTAAGTTCCCTACCCTTTATGGGGTGGGGGAAGTTCAGGGAGACCAGACAACAGCGAGAGAGTGCTACTACAACTCCGCTGAAGAAAGGGAGGCACACAAGAGGGCTACGGCCACTTACAACATTGATACCCTAGACCCCAGGGACGAGACGAAGCTCAAAAAAGGAGAGGCCGCTGAGGAGGTAGAACCCATCATCCTCGATGAGGATGACCCGGGAAAAACCGTCCAAGTTGGCAAATCTCTGAAGCCCAGTATCAAGGAAGACCTCATCAAACTGTTGAGGAGAAGGCGAAGCGTCTTCGCGTGGAGTCATGTAGATATGCCAGGGATCGACCCTGAAATCATGTGCCACAAACTCAATGTGGTAGAGGGAGTGAAGCTGGTAAAACAGAAGAGGAGGATTTACTCTAGAGAGAAGTATGAGGTCATCAGGGATGAGGTTAAAAAATTAGAAGACGCTGAATTTATCAGAGAGGTCATCTACCCTGAGTGGCTGTCCAATGCAGTCATCGTCCCAAAGGCCAACGGCAAGTGGAGAATGTGCGTGGACTTCACAGACCTCAATAAGCATTGTCCCAAAGACAGCTTCCCTCTCCCCCGCATCGACCAGATGGTGGACGCTACTGCAGGCCACGAGCTCATGAGTTTCATGGATGCCTACTCAGGGTATAACCAGATCTTCATGAACCCTGATGACTCGGAGAGGACTGCCTTCATCACTGACAAGGGGACATACTGTTATTGGGTCATGCCCTTTGGCCTAAAAAATGCGGGGGCAACGTACCAGCGCCTCGTAAATAAAATGTTCGAAGACCAAATTGGGAAGTCTATGGAGGTTTACGTAGATGACATGCTGACTAAGAGTCTGAAGGCAGAGGATCATGTGGCAGACTTGGAAAGGACCTTTAATACCATGGATAAGTACAAAATGAAGCTCAATCCGGCCAAGTGTGTCTTCGGGGTCGGAGCGGGGAAGTTCTTGGGGTTCATAGTCAACCAAAGAGGCATCGAGGCCAATCCTGAAAAGATAAAGGCCCTTATTGAGATGAAGACCCCCAAGTCCATTAAAGACGTTCAGAGGCTCACAGGGAGAGTGGCTGCCTTGAACAGATTTGTGTCAAGGGCCACAGACAGGTGTCTACCATTCTTCAAGATCCTTAGGAAGGCCTTTGAATGGAGTAAAGAGTGTGATGAGGCTTTCAAGGAGCTAAAATCATACCTAGGGTCTCCTTTGCTGCTGTCATGACCCGTGCAGGGTGAACAACTTTACGTGTACCTTGCTGTCTCAGAGTCCGCCATCAGTGCAGCAATCGTAAGAGACGAAGACGGGATACAGAAGCCCGTATATTTCAACAGCAAGGCACTCTAGGGGGCAGAGCAGAGATACCCGAGGATGGAGAAGTTGGCCTATGCTTTGATCCATGCCTCAAGGAAGATGAAACCATACTTCCACTCCCATACTATGGTCATCCTTACTGACTCTCCTCTTAGGCAGGTCCTGCATAAGCCTGAAAAATCAGGAAGGCTAATGACCTGGGCTATAGAGCTGGGGGAGTTTGACATTGTGTATCAGCCTAAGACAGCCATTAAGGGGCAGGCCTTGGCAGACTTCGTGGCTGAGTTCACCTGGGAAGATGATGAGGCCGAGGGTGAGACCCTCGGGAAGGCAGATACAGAAGACAGACCCGCAGACACACCCACAGATATGGTTGAGACGAGCACCGCTAGAAGGAAAGTGACTGAAAACGAAGAGGGAAGATACATCTTTAGACAGGGGTCCCTCTCGGAGGGAAATTTTTCTGAAGAAAAGACTCCGTGGAGCCTCTTCGTTGACGGGTCCTCCTGTGATAGCGGAAGTGGTGCTGGACTGATACTATCAGCACCCGATGGCACAGACGTCGAATACGCCCTGAGGTTCAGCTTCAAAGCCTCCAACAATGAGGCTGAATATGAGGCCTTAGTAGCAGGCCTCTACTTGGCCAAGTCTCTTAGTGTCGGCCAGATTTTGGTCCATAGTGATTCAAGGCTAGTCGTAAATCAGATACTAGGAGCCTACGAGGCCAAGGACGAGAGGATGGCTAGGTATCTTGACAAGGTGAGGTCATTGCTGAAAAACTTTAATGAAGTGAAACTCAAGAGGATACCTAGGCTCGACAATGGTCGTGCTGATGCCCTTGCAAGGTTGGCCTCAGCTACTAGGACAGACATAAGGAGGACAGTCCCAGTGGAAATCTTACTACGACCAACTATCGAAGACGACGAGGGAACACTTGGCATTTGCATGAATGTTTCTCAAGAACCTTCATGGATGGATCCTCTGATCAGATACATTAAAGGAGGAGAGATGCCAGAAGCAAGCCAAGAGAGGAAGAAGCTGAGATACAGGGCTGCAAAGTTCACTGTCATCGGAGACACGCTGTACAAAAAGGGGTTTCTGCTCCCCTTACTTAGGTGTGTGCATCCTTCAGAAGTCCCTTCCATTTTGCAAGATGTGCATGAAGGGTCGTGCTCAAGCCACATTGGGGGTAGATCCCTAGCGAAGAGGGTAATAACCCAGGGGTACTGGTGGCCGACCTTAGGAAAAGATGCTGCCGCATATGTTAAAAAGTGTGACAAATGCCAAAGATTTGCTACCATCCCTCACCAACCTCATCAGCCTCTTACCTCCATTACATCCCCATGGCCGTTTGCAGTGTGGGGGATTGACCTGGTAGGACCCTTACCGAGGGCAGTCCATAACCATCGGTTCCTCATCGTAGCAATTGACTACTTTTCAAAGTGGGTAGAGGCCGAATCGATGGTCACGATTACAGAGCAGAAGACCTTCCAGTTCATCTGGAAGAATGTGATATGTAGATATGGTCTACCCAATACCCTCATCTCGGATAACGGGACCCAGTTCAAGAATGACTCTCTGCAGAAGTACTGTGAGAGGGTAAGTATCAAACAATTTTTCTCCACCCCAGGCCGACCTCAGGCCAATGGGCAAACCGAAGTTACGAATAGGACAATCCTAGATGGGATTAAGAAGAGGCTTGAGGAGGCAAAAGGAAGATGGGTCGAGGAGTTATATGCAGTGTTGTGGGCGTACAGGACGACAGTAAGGACCTCTACCGGGGAGACCCCATTCATGTTAGCTTATGGATCAGAAGCAGTCATCCCCACCGAAGTTGAGTTTCCTACTCATAGGGTCCAAATGTACGACCCCCAGGGAAATACGGAAGAGAGAAGACTTGACCTAGACCTGATTGAGGAAAGAAGGGAGGATGCTGAGATAAGGCAAGCTTCCTACCAGCAGAGGACCGCAAGGTTTTACAACCAAAGGGTGAAACAGAGGCCTATCGCAGTGGGAGACTTGGTTCTTAAAAAGACTTGGCAGAAACCCAACAAGCTCCATCCTAATTGGCATGGCCCATATAGGGTCATCGATGAAGTTGTCCCAGGGACCTACAGGCTAGAAAACTTAGAGGGGGAACCTTTTTCAAACCCCTGGAATGCAGATCATTTGAAGAAATACTATCAGTAGTGTTGTAAGGTCTTGAAAGGCCATAATTGTAATTAGGGTTGCTCCAACAGAACACTCGGAAAATTAATGAGAAATATCAGTGTTTCCTTCATCCTATTGTCAGTCCTAGCATGCATAGAGAGTTGATCCCTCGGCTATAATGGGGACCAGTGGAGGGGACGACCCCACCACTGTACTCAAGAAAGACGAGGGAAGACAAATAAAATCCATTAATTTGGAAAGTTGATCCCTCGGATATAATGGGGACCAGTGGAGGGGACGACCCCACCACTGTCCTCAAGAAAGACGAGGGAAGACTAAATTAAAATCCATTAATTTGGAAAGTTGATCCCTCGGCTATAATGGGGACCAGTGGAGGGGACGACCCCACCACTGTCCTCAAGAAAGACGAGGGAAGACTTTAAAATCCATTAACTTGGTTAGTTGGCCCCTCGACTATAATGGGGACCAGCGGAGGGGACGACCCCTCCACTCTCCTCAAAAAAGACGAGGGAAGACTAAATTAAAATCCATTAATTTGGAAAGTTGATCCCTCGGCTATAATGGGGACCAGTGGAGGGGACGACCCCACCACTGTCCTCAAGAAAGACGAGGGAAGACTTTAAAATCCATTAACTTGGTTAGTTTGCCCCTCGGCTATAATGGGGACCAGTGGAGGGGACGACCCCTCCACTGTCCTCAAAAAAGACGAGGGAAGACATTGAAATCCATTAATTTGGTTAGTTGATCCCTCGGCTATAATGGGGACCAGTGGAGGGGACGACCCCACCACTGTCCTCAAGAAAGACGAGGAAAGACATTGAAATCCATTAATTTGGTTAGTTGATCCCTCGGCTATAATGGGGACCAGTGGAGGGGACGACCCCTCCACTGTCCTCAAAAAAGACGAGGGAAGACTAAATTAAAATCCATTAATTTGGAAAGTTGATCCCTCGGCTATAATGGGGACCAGTGGAGGGGACGACCCCACCACTGTCCTCAAGAAAGACGAGGGAAGACTTTAAAATCCATTAATTTGGTTAGTTGATCCCTCGGCTATAATGGGGACCAGTGGAGGGGACGACCCCTCCACTGTCCTAAAAAAAGACGAGGGAAGACATTGAAATCCATTAATTTGGTTAGTTGATCCCTCGGCTATAATGGGGACCAGTGGAGGGGACGACCCCTCCACTGTCCTCAAAAAAGACGAGGGAAGACATTGAAATCCATTAATTTAGTTAGTTGATCTCTCGGCTATAATGGGGACCAGTGGAGGGGACGACCCCTCCACTGTCCTCAAAAAAGACGAGGGAAGACATTGAAATCCATTAATTTGGTTAGTTGATCCCTCGGCTATAATGGGGACCAGTGGAGGGGACGACCCCTCCACTGTCCTCAAAAAAGACGAGGGAGGGGTTAGTAGCATAAACAATGAGCAAGCCATAATAAAATGAAAGAAGGAAGACATCAATTATGGAAGAGACTGGTATTAATCAAATATAAGTATCAAGTGTTTTTACAAAGCCTTTGAACAAAATTACAAAAATAAGGCAGCCACCCTAGGGGACGACATCAGAGGGCAGAGCCTCAACATCAATGGGAATGGTCTCCTCAGGTACCAGCACCGGATGATCTTCAGATGTACCGACCCCTTCGAGCTGGACTTGGGCCTCCACTTGGTTGAGGGCCTCGGCAATCAGGGGGTCGTCCAGTTGAACCCCCTCCAGTGATGGGCGAACAGAGGAGACGACATCGCCAAATTTGAGGACGACCCATCGGCAGGCCGTCCTGATCCCCCTCTCAAGATATTCAAGGCCGAAGCCCTGAAATTCATCTGAAGTCTTGTATGCCTCCACAGCATCAGCCTCAGCTTTCTTGATGGCTGCTTCCAGATCAGTCTTATGACGGGCCTCCAGGTTGATCAGAGCCTCATCCTTGCCCTTGATCAATAAGTCCTTGTCTTTGATCAACAAGTCCTTGGCCTGAAGATCGGCATCATGCTGCCTCGTCAGCTCATCAAGGACTCTAGCATGCTCAGTCCTTGTGCTCTCCAGCTCGGCCCTCGCAGTGTCCAGCTCTGTCCGTAGGTCAGCCTCTTGTTGGATGGCCCTCTCAGCTTCATGGAATTTCTGTTGATTCTCGGCCATCCACTTGGTGGCAGAGGTGAAGGCACAGAAAGACTGCAAGAAAAATGAAGATATATCAAGGGGGGCCAAGGAAACACAATGAAATTAAAGGTCAGGGCCAATACCTGAGCAAGGGAGTGCAGACCGTAGTCATACACTTTGGCTGGAGGCATCTGCGCCAAGAACTCGAAGTCGGAGGCCGACGGTGCAGAGAACATAGAGGCCTTTGCTGCCCTCAGGTTGGCAATAAGAGATGAGGGGTCGGCCCTCAGATGGGACAGATTTTGAGACCAGAAGGCCCCCATGCTTGATGAAGAGGTTGCTCCCTCAGAGGCCTCGGCCCTGGCCCTCGTCCTAGGGTCAGGACGAGGATCGACTAGAGCCTCAGGCTCCTTCCTTTTGTGGCTAACAGCTGTCGGCTCAACAACTGTCGGCCCTGAGGCCCTTGTCTTCTTAGGAGCTTGCTGAGGCTCCTTCCCCTTCTTCTTTGTCAGACCAACAAGAAGGCTTGGAGCAATCATATCCCAGAGGTAATCTGACACACCTGCAGGACGACCTGAAAAGGATACGATGAATCAGGAAAGTTCAGAGATAAAGAGAGAACACTTCAAAAATAAGTAAAGAAGGGAAAATGTTCAGTATAACTCACATAGTTCTGTAAGAGGGCCGACCCTCAGACCAGCTTCTTTAAGGAAGCGAGGGGTCATCAAATCTTCGAACTTTGGGATCTCACCCTCTCTCCCTCGTCCCCTCAGATACTCAACGATATCCCTTTCCTCCAGGCTAAGTCCGGGGTCTGACCTAGATTTCATGGAGGGATTAGACCATCAGTTGGGAATCCTCGGAGCATCGGCAGAAGGGGACGCCTCGGTGGAGCTCTCCCATGCCCCAGATATGAAGAAGAACCTTTTTTTCCAGTCATGATTGGAAGTTTGAGCTACGTGGAGCAGCTTCTTCTCAGACCTTCTCGCCCCTAGATGATAGTATCCGGGCTGTTTAGATGAGGAGGTGATATTATAGCAGGCCAAGAACACGTCGGACGAGGGCTCGTCAGTGAAAGCGTTTTTCCACAAAGAGATGTACCCCAGAATCATCCTCCAAGAATTGGGTGGAAGTTGCGAGGGGGAGACGCCCAGAGCCGACAGAATATCTACAATGGCAGGGTGAAAGGGAAGTCTGACACCTACTTTGAACATTTGCTCGTAGACTGCAACTTCTCCCTCTTCACCCTCAAAGACCCTCTCATCCTCAGAGGGAACCCTCATAGTCACCCCAGGTGGCACTCCGTAAATATGCCTCCATATCAGAAGATCCCTATCCCTGACAGAGGAGATAAAAGACGAGGCATGGGAGGTATCAACCTCATCATCTGTATCATCGTCCTCATCCTCCTCATCACCTGCAGGAGGACCCTGAGGAAATGCCACTTGGAAGGCGTTGGGGGATAGGGTTGTCACAGGGACAGCCTCAGAGGGGATCGTACCCTCGGCCTCTCGGGGAGGGCTAAGGTCAGGTGAGTCCCTTCTACCAGAAGTTCCAGCACCAGTTGGAGAGGAGGTTCTCTCGTCCATCTCACTTGGGTTGGGTGTCTCGGCTGGACGAGACGATGACCCACAAGACTCAGAGGGTTCAGATGGTCTAATGGTGGCAAGAGGAATGGGAAAGATGGGTCGTACCCAATTGGGGTCGGCCCCTCGTCTCCTCTCTTCCTCTTCCTCTATCCGTCTGATCTCGGTAAATAGTTTCTCTCTCAAGGACGGGAATTCAGACACCAGGTTGTAAAGCCTCCTAAGCATTAAGGGGAAGACCCTACACTTAAAGAAATTATACTAGACTTGGCTAATTTAACCACAAACACTTGGGAGATTGACCAGGGTTGACCTTTGGATTAAATAAAGAACTCGAGGGTTTTCGTCAAGAACGTTCGAAGAACCAGTGACCGGAGAAGACGTCGGAAAAAGCTATGGGGGAACTCTAAGAACCAGACGACCTACGACCCTAAAAAATAGACAGAAATGAAGACAAAAGAAGGCAAAAGGAGAAAAAGGTTACCTGCTGAGGAGAAAGGCAAGAACGCTGCTGAGACCTGGGAAATCGGAGGCTGAAATGACAATGGGAATTGGTTCTAGAGAGAGAATAGACTTGGGCGCGAAGAAGAAGAAGATGAAGAGAGAGTTTGAAAAATCTCTTAAATACTCTTGTAATGAGTGGACCCATTTACCGAAGAAAGATATAATTAGGGCACAAGGCCCCAAGCGTACTGCACAGCCGCCCTGCCTTGGAAACTGGAACAGCAGTGAGTATCTGCACAGGTGTCACTCACCTAACTGATCACACGTGTCTCGAATTCAGCAAATATCCCTCAGCCATCCCAATGACACCTATGGCTAAGGGCTGGGGGTGATTGATATAACCGTTTATACCCTCAGCATGGATGAGGATTACCTAAATACGGACGACACTACGAGGGGATGACCCTTCACCAGGCCCCAGCTGGCCACCACCAGGTCCAGACGATCCTACGAGGGGCCGACCCTCCACCAGGCTCTAGCCGACCCTACGAGGGGCCTACCCTTCACCAGGCTCTAGCCAACCCTACAAGGGGCCGACCCTTCCTCAGGCTCCAGACGACCCTACGAGGGTACGACAGTACGAGGCCAGAATCAAACCAGGCTCCCTACCGGAAGAAACTTTGCCCTCGGCCTCGGCTCATAGGCCGAGGGTGACATCATGACAGCGCGTGGTCCGGGACACGCGTGGAACAGTGCGCGTCAGGCTCATATGACACGTGGCAGACCGTTATAACCGAATCACACCCTCACGTGAGGGAATATTATGTCATCATTTGGCATCTACAGGTGTCAACAGGGGATAGGTTAGATCATCATTCACATGCACCATGCTTACTTGGGGGGTACACTACACCCCCCAAGACCTATATAAACTTGTCACCTACAACCCTACAGGGGATCGATCCATGAACAGTAGCCCTAGCTAAAACTCTGCTTATTCATACACAGTAGAGAGAGAGAGAGGGTTATGTGCATTGTATCCAAGGCCATTAGTGCCCATACTTAGTGGATCACACACTCACAGTGGATGTAGGCCAAATTGGCTGAACCACTATACATCATTGTCTTATTTCCTCTTATACTCATCCCCTTCTACATACTTATACACTTATACATCTCTATGGCTGCCATGGCTGTTACTGTTTGAGCTCACTATCACTTATCCGGTGGTGCTAAATCTTATCATCATCATGCAATATGCCCAAAGTCGTGACATTTAAATAATGGTGAGAATTTCAATTTGAAGATCCTTGCTAAATTGATTTGCCGTTTATATCATTCTTTGAAGGTAGCTTGAAAGATGTCTTCGAAGGCTTGGAAATAGAAGTACTCCCTGATTATAACCTCCATCATGACTCTAACTTCGAACACTACTTTTCTCCTTGAGTTGCTTATGCACCTTTAGAGACAAATGAACACATTATTATAAGTCCAATATGGTTGCAATTGAACAACATTTAAAATATGAGTCCTTAAACCACTAAGATAATGAGCAATTATTCGATCCCCTGACTCGAATAATACACATCGCATCATGATATGATCAAGTAGTCTTGAATACTCCTCCACGGACAACTAATTTTTATGAAATTGTGAAACTTAAGAAAAGCATCTTGTACGTAATGACTAGGAAAAAATATTTTTAACTCCTTTTTCATCTTCTTCCAAGTTACAATTATTCTTTTACCTTCACATTCACGTTTCTTCTTTAAGTGTTCCCACCAAGTGGAGGTTTGCTTCTTCAACTTTATGGCAACTAATTTCACTTTTTTGATTTCTAGAATTTCATAGTAGTAAAATATTCTCTCCACGGTGTTGATCCAATCAATGAATTCATCACTTTAGATTTGACCATTAAATTCTTGGATACTAACTTTTATATAAGCATAGTGATAGGGTTGGTTCCTTCCACATATACGTTTCAAAGGAGCCTCGTATTCCGATGCATGGTCATGAGCATTATAAATGGGGTTAATTTCCTCTTCATCATGTGGAAATTCATTATTACTACTGCGATCCATCACATTCCTGAGATTCAAAGCGTACTAAATGTTGTAAGAGTTTTTCACATGTCCCCTAAATTCATCTAGCTCAATGTCACATAAGTCTCTTTCACATACCGGTCTCCAATATTCGGGCCATGATGATAGTTTCTGGCCATGAAAATCAAGTCTCTGATACCAATCTGAAATTGGATAATAAAAGAGAAATATATAACACAAGTGTTAACTGAGGTAACCAACTCAAAATCTAAGCATAATGAAAGAGAAATATATAACACAAGTAACCCACTCAAACTCTAAGGAATCCACTGAAGAGAGGGAGCAACACTCGTCCCCAATTGGAATCCACCAAAAGGTTAAGAGCAAAATAAGAAAACTTTGCTTCTTATACAAAAGTCTGTTTATAATCTCAAATAAAATTATCCTTGTTTCATACATCCTCAGCCCTTATATAGGTGCTTGTAACAACTCTTCAGCAATGGGTGTTAAGATATATTAAATAGAACGTCGAATAAACTAGAAGTTAGAAAACTAAAAGACTAGACCCTTGGACTCAAAACTAATTTGCCAATAAGTTAGGCGTCATTTAAAATGCATGCCACTCTATGTGTAAATTGAATTAGAAGGTCATACATATACCAATTGAAAGGTATATACATTAGATTTCCAATGAGCTTTGAATCATGTCATTTGGACTTTTAAGGAGGGAGTTATGACCATTTTCATAAATGGTGTTTCTGCTGTCGGTATAATCCGAAAATAAACTGTAGAGCTTCTTCAAGCCCATTTAGTGAACCATGACACTTCTAAGTACTTGTATTAATATCAAAGTTGCTCCTGCATAAAAAAAGTTCAGCATGTAAATATGTGAAATTGATGAAAATAGAAGATTATATTGACCAAAGATTGATAATCATAGTAAGCCCAACATATTTTTATAAAAGGAAAAGAATCCTCACATCATTATTATTCCCTTCCATGAAAGGATGTATGGATTATCCTTATATTTATAAGTGATAAGGAATGGACACTTCATGGCCGAACTTTCATTGAACCACTAAATATATACACTTACCAATTAAGAAAACATGAACATACCCATTTTCACTTTCAGGGTGAGTGAGAAAAAGAAGCACCAAGTCAGTGAGTATATTTATATTGTTGTGCATTGGGAGACATCCCAAATGGCAATATAAATTAAATAACATCAAACAACAATATAACTTCCAACAAATTACCCTCTCCAGATGACAACAAAGTACGACATCCCAAAAGATAGTACAAATCGAAAACCATAAATACTAACTAAAATAGTGGTGAAGATATTCAATCTTATAAAAAAATTATGATCAATTTGCAATTTTTTAGTATTTATTCATGTCTATAATAGCACCCAAAAAATATATATTGGTAATCAAGGCACTACCTATTCAAGTCTGTGACAATTAACGACCTATTATAAAAACAAAATCCCCGCCCCCTCTTTCTGTCTCTTCCCTTTTTAACTTGTAAAAATGATTTTAGTCTAATTATGGGTATTACACTGTTCTACACTAATAAATTAGAAATGAATAAATTCGTAAAACAGTAAAAGTATCTCCTATATAGGATAATTTGAGAGAAAATCAGTGTTGGTTGCTTTGAACATGTTAAACGTAAATCAACAGATGCTTCGTAATAAATAATGATTTAGTTAGTATTGATGGTAACGATATGGGTAGAGGTTGACCCAAATTGACATGGTAGGATATTATAAATAATTATATGATATAATGTGGATATTAAGGGAAAATGAAAAATTAAGATTCATGTAGCTGATCGAAAATAATTGAAAAATGCTTTGTAGAGTTGAGTACACTGTTTTCCATTAATACGCAAACTTACAATAGTTTGAGCTTTAGATAATTAAACAACAATACAATAGACCCATTCACACTACAAGAAAAATACCATTTTATGACGCTTTAAAAGATGACTTTATGACACTTTAAAAAAAAAATGTCCTTCTAAGTGTAATAATCTTATTTACATGACATATTAATTATAAAGTGTCGTTATAAAAATATTAGTGTTATTATAAATGACACTTTTAATATAATAGTCATATTAAATAATTCATATTATGACCTTTCTTAATTGAAATCCAATACACATATGTAAAAGATAACATATCATGACACTTTCAATTTTTGCTCCAAAATTTTTAGACCTGTGACTCTTTCCCACCATTTCACTTTGGAGAAATTTCCCTCCATCTCACTCTCTCGCATTTTGGCACTTCTCCCTTTTAACAAAAACCCTCACAACACATACCCTACCCGCCGCTGCCCTCGCCCCCAACGGTTTCGTCCTCAGGTACACCGTCTCCTTCACCCTCTAGCACACACGCATGCACAAAGGTAGACTGTCTCTCTCAACCTCTCTTTCTCTCTCTCTCACATATTTCTGCTTGTTATGGCTTTCAAGTTAAGATTGTCTCTCTCTGATGCTTTATAATATCTTTATAATTTCTGATGCATTTTATGGTTTTTTAGTATATCTTTTGTGTTTTTTAGGTATACTTTGGTGGGTTTTACATTTTGTTTTCTCTTGATTTGTATGTTATGTTTTTAGATCTCAACATATGTCTTTATGAGTTGGTGATTTGACAATTTTGACATCTCTCTATAGTTTTTGATAGTTTGTTGATTGGTAGACAAGTTGTTTCACCAAATACTGAATCTCACATTCTTTACATTATTTTTCTCAGACACCAAACATAACTTTTGAATTTTGCAATAGTGCTCTAATAATTTTATTGACTCTTTTTTCTTTTAAATCTGTAGTAAGATGGAAAGTTGAGATTGTAAGCAGAATCCTTCACTTGGGTGCTTGAAAAAAAATATTCAAGCAAAAACTAGTGTTAAGGAGAGAAGGTGGTGAAAGTTTACTTTTGTATTATTTTTTTATCACCACTGAGAAGGTTGCCTATTGTATTGTTTTTTATGATTGTATTAATTATTTTTTTATGATGTGCATTAGAGCGTAGCACTGATTTGTGATTTACCCCAACACCAGATTTTAGATCAGTTATTCATGTGAGTTAAGATCGATTTGAAATTTACCCCTACTGTTTATGTAGTCATCCATATGATATCAATTGTTTACATATTGCATTATGTGAGATAGGATGATAATATCACAAAAATGTGAGTTGGGCGTTAATTAGTATGGTATTTCTTTAATAAGTTACCATTCGATAATTCTTACTCCAATATGGTAAATTTAGTTTGTAATAGGAATGAATTGCTAGTGGATAGTAGTGGAATTCAGTCTGCTCGGGCTCTTCTTTAATTTTCAATGAGGTATCAATTTCACCCTCTTATGTATGTATTTTTTTTTTAGATTCCATTAAGTTTTTAGTGATGTATCATTCATTACTGATTCAGTTTTCTTAGTATTTATCCTATGTACTCATCTAGTGGTTTAGCATTTGTTTTGTTCTGTTTTATTTCCTCATAACTGTGTATCAACGTGACGATTCAATTCTTATGTTGTTGTGATGCTTCAATTCTTATGGTGTGATGCTTCAATTCTTATGCTAATTAATATTTATGTTTAGTACATGGTACTATGTCATGAATACCATTGTATCATATGTACATAACTACTTCTCGCTTGGTATTAGCGTAGGCATGGGTTGAGAATCCAGAATTAGGTATAAATTTGAGGTTTAATTTCACACATACGTTTATAATTAGGGTATATATTAGTTTTTACTAATTCAATTTTGGTTCTATGAAGATATTAGATATTGTCTTAAAAATGAGTAACTTTTCATGGGGAAGAGTATATTTATCAAATTTGAAATTTCATCTTTTTATAATTGATCGTGTGAAGGATTTAGAGTTTATTACTGCTGAATTATGGCTCATGAGTTCTGCAGCAATTACTGTTTATGCCTCCTAGAGACTTGTTCTATAAGTTATCACTCAAGAGCATAAGTGAGAAGAGTAATGGTGAAGGAATGTATGATCCTGAGGTTGGGGATCTCACTGCCTTGACAGAAACAAGACACAAATGCATTGATGATATTAACACACCTAAAAGACTGTATCTCATTGCTGTAGTTTTCGGGGGTAATTGTGCATCTGATAAAGTTTGTATCTATTGTCGAAGCCCACTGTTGTAGTTCTAGGGGTAATGGTGAATCTGAAACAGGTCAGTCCAAATTGTAACCCATGTTCCTCCGAGGAAACTAAGAGTGTTGCGTTATCAAGGTTGAGTGAAGTCATTTGGTCCTTCAAGCAAGATAGTTACCAAAAAGCTGCAGTTTTAAACCGTGTTGCTATAAAATGTAAACATCATAATACCATCAAACTAATATGAGGTCCACTCGGAACAGGAAAAACAAAGATAGTTGGTACAAAATGTAAACATCATAATACCATCAAACCAACGTGGCAGTGTTGGGAGCTGCAGCACGGCTAATGAGTTTAGTAAGGGGTTCTCTTAAACATGAAAATTATGTATTGGTAGATATAGTTTTATACGGTAATTATGAGATGCGGCTTCCTGCAATGGTTCAAAGCAAGGTTATTAAAGATCAATTTTCATTTTATTTTGATTAGCGCCTAAAGAAAAACTAAATTATCATTCTAATTGCAATTTTCACCTGATGTTTTTTGTGAATTTTGAAACTCTATGTTATTTAACAGATTCTCATATGTTTGTTATTTACAGATATGTGAGAGCGATGAATTTTGAAGGAGCTTATTCGAGAGACTGGTATTATTAGGACACGATAAGCATCTACTCGGAGTTCGGTATAGAATGCATCCACCTATAAAGCCTATTTACAAATAAAGGGTGTTATGAAAAATGGATTTTGGATGGCCCAAATGTAAAGAAAATATCATACAAAAGGAAATTTCTTAATGGAAACATGTATGGGTTCTACACTTTCAGAAATGTAGCCCGTGGAAAGGAGGAGTTTGATAATAGGTGTAGCCTGAGAAATATGGTGGAAGCTTTCTGTGATAGCTGATATTGTTTCAAGCCTCTTTAAAGGTACTATTCTATGATTCTATCAACTAATCCTATTTACATCAGATACAAGGTTTATACTAACCACTAAATCAAACTTTGATCATTTTTTTCTATTACAGAATCTGTTGCGAAAAGGCAGAAGCTTAACGTTGGTTGCATATCACCATATAAGGCTCAAGTTTTCGCAATTCAGGAAAGCTTGTGAAACTTATATGGTGCAAAAGAAAAAAGTGCCTTTTCTGTAAGCGTTCGCATAGTTATTGACTTCCAAGGTGGGCAAGAGGATGTAATATTATAGCTATAGTGCGGAGTGATGAGAGAGGAATAATGGGTTTCCTTTCCAATCTACAAAGAACAAATGTGGCTCTCACCTGTGCAAGGTATCATTTTCAAATAACAAAGCATAGTGTAGTCAAATCTACAAATAGTTTTTCATAGGCTTGTTAACACAATTCGAATGAAACACACAAGTAGAAAGTTAGATGAGGTCGTTATTTGAGACAGAACATCAAAATGAGACAGTCTAAGCCTACACTACAAGAAAAATATCAATTCGTGACAATTTTATTAGTGGCTAATCATTTATTGCCACTAAAATGTATATTTTGTCTCAAAATTTATGTTTTCCACTAAAGGATAATGTATTAGTGGAAACAAAGTAAAATCGCCACCAATTTTGCCACTCAATATAAAGCGGGAAGAATTAGACATTTAGCGGGAACACAAAATTTTAATTAGTTACAAACTTAAAATATTTGCCACTAATATAAGTTTATTAATAGCAAATATATTAGTTTGCCATAAAAAACATATAAGATACATCCAATTTACCACCAAAATTAATTTCTACTAAACAAAAAAAACATTATAGGTGGATTCCCCCAAGAATACTTCCTTGCCGAGGAGGTTATTCATCTGACAAATCCTCTAAAAAAAAACCACCCGTGGTTCAATACCGCCGCCGCTCAATATTTTCCCTTCCGGTTTGAAGGTAAGTAGCCTTTGACTTCCCTTTGAAAATTAAAACTCCCAAGTAGTTAAAAGAGTTTCCACCTTCAGTGATGCTTAGAGAGTTTTCGATGAGCGGATTATATGCCTAGAAAAAATCTGCATGTGTCTTTGTTAATAGATTTCCTAGAGGAAAGCTCATACTCCTGGATGAGGGACATGAGATTAAAATGGAGGATTTGTTGGGGCAGCTGTCCCCATTCAACCCTATTAGGTTTTAAACCTTTAAATGTTAAAAAAATGGATAACATTACAAATGTTAACCAATTAACTTCAGATCTAAACTGTTAATGGGTCGTGTTATGCCGTGTCAATCATTTTAAAATTGACACGATTTTTTTATATTGTGTAATTCGTGTTGGGTCTTGTTCGTATTATCTAAAATATAGTCGTGTCATGTCGTGTTGAGCCAGGTCAAAACACGACCCATTTGCCCGAATTGCCAACCCTCAACTGTAATACCCTGTACTTTTGGCTATATTTATTTTTGGGATTAATTAATTTAATGGGTATTAATTGGTAATTAATCCGGGTTAAAATACTAGCGAGATGCGAGTTGGTATTTGATTATATGTACATATATGATTATATATGAAACTGGAATTATGAAATTTGTCGTGAGATTTATATACGGCAATTTGGGAATTTTGTTGAGACGCGTGTGACCGCCGCGTCATGGTGTATTATTTTAATTATAAAAGTAATTTTTATTTCTATTATCTGTATGGTCGTTTTGAGTGCGCCAACGCGTCCGGAAGGGTCGAGATAGTCAGAAAACACTAGCCGGGGGTGTAGTTTGGGTTCCGGGGTATTTTTAGGCCATACCGGCAATATAAAGGGTATTTTGGTAATTTCGTATTTTTAGGAATTAAAAATGACGAAAATTAGAGAAGTAAATCTGATTGGGAATAGACTCACTAAACCCACTAACCAACCCTTAATGACCCAACAAGCTACAGAGATTATCATTTAGGTTTCCAACTTTCCCAAAGAAAACCCTAGCCACCATAGCCACTTTGGAGAAGAAGCTTGGAGGAAGAGAGAGGGAGGGAATTCTGCAGAAAGAGAGAGGAAATCACCATCAAAATCAGAAATCGAATCAAGGGAAGTGATTTAAATTACATTCTTTATGCAGTAAATGTTTCTTCCATGTTAGAAAACTTAATAATCAGACTTGTTTGAGAGATAAAGGAAAACCCATGAAATTTGAAGTTGTTAGTTTAATTTTGGGTATAGTTTGGCATGTAGAAACGTTATTGGAAGATGGAAATTCAGAAATTACATATTTATGTGATGTAAAAATGGATTAAATTCTGGGATTTTAGGATGATTAAAATCTAGGGTTCATGTTCTTGAAAAATTGGGGAAAAGTGTAAAATCTTGTGATTTAATGATGTTTAGGATGTAATAATTCCTTAAAAGGTGTTAGTATATGACCTTAGTATGTTTTAGGATGATTGGAGACCTTAAAACATTGATTGGACGAATTTTGGTTGAGACTTGAGGTGTTAAAATTGGTGAAAAACGAAGTAGGAAAAATCTGGGCTCGAACTGGTCGTTCGTTAGAAGAGCCTCCCCAGGTCGTTCGAACGAGCCTCGTTCGAACGAGCTTCTAACGAGTTGACCAGTCGCTGCGAACGAAAAGGAATATCGTTCGATACTTCGTTCAAACGAGATCTCGTTAGAAGGAGCAGTTCGTTCGAACGAACTGGATCTCGTTCGAACTGTCTCGTTCGAACGAGACTTCTAACGAGCTGACAGTTCAATCTCGTCCGAACAGCCTCGTTTGAACGAGACTTCTAACGAGCTGGCTGTTTAGGCCTTTTTGGCCTGTTTTTATTTTGGGAGTCCCGTAAACTTGTTCGAGGGTAGGGATAACATTCCTTTGATGATGTATTGATAGATTTGGAACTCTTGGGTTACTAGGAGGAGTAAATTAAATACGAGTAATTCATATCAATGGACCGTTTGGGTTGAGACGTGAGTGTTTACTACGACGTGAGAATAACTTATGGCGCGTATGATTATAAACCGGAATCGTATAAAGTGTGTAAATTATATATTGGTACTAGAATGAGAATAGTACTACTATTAAAACTACGGGATTACTAAGACGGGTGTTTACTTAGTATTGGTATATGAATTGTGTGTATGACATACCTACCATACTTGCTATCACGGGAGGTTTGCGTTCGCTTAGGGCCTTCTAATCCTTGTGTTGCCCGGATTTAGATTGGTTACCTTGATGAACATAGGTCATAGAAAGACTTATTGGGATATTGATAAGTCCGCTGATCGTGGGAGCGTAGGTATGTGCGTGACCCATGTGATGTGACTGTGTTCGCCTCCATTATTTGTGATGATTGTTATTGTGAACTATTCCTGAGAGATTCGGAATATGTAATCCTTATGTACGTGATGTACCGGGATGGATAGCAGAGTATGTGTGCACCACAGCTTAGTTCTCGGGGTGCTTGTATAGTATATTTATGGTGTGAATAATATATACTTAATTAATGGGAACCTTCATGTTAATGTTGTGAATATAATTACGGTATTATCTCGAGAAACATAACGGGTTGGCTGATAGTGAAATATATTGCATATTGAGCATCTGAGTTTACGTTAAACCCTATTTAATTACGAGCGTTAAAATGTTAATAGAACTGAGTAATAAGGGTAGGACCTATGACAGTCTATCTAGATATAATGTCACTTAGCTAGTGGGTTGTGTCGTTGTAGATGGGTACTTACGTTAGGAGTGCACAGTTAGACGAGAGGTGAGAATATCATGTGAGTGCACGTCCTAACATGTACTTTGCATTTAATGTTTTAAATGTTTTTAAAGAACTTGCAGGTTTTTAAAAATATCTCCACATTCGGGCTCTGACCCGTTTGCTTTCAAATCTATTTTTTTTGTAAAATCATTTTAGGTGGCCAGCCACAAGGACACCATGCATAGGATACTCATTCAGGTGACGAGCTGTAGCTGTTTGTGGAATCTACAGGGATTTACTTTTAGACGCTTCTATCATTTGGATTCCTGATTCAGTATTTATCAGTTGTAGGGCATGTTGCCCATTTCTTTTAGAGACATCTTTCCATTCCAGTTTTCAGACTTTGTCATGTATTGATTTAGTATTCCTTTATTTATATCAGTTGTGGGATTTGTAGTGAGGAGTTTTCCTCCAGACTTTATTTACATTATGTGATGTTTATTCTATTTATTCCAGTACGGTGAATGGTATTATTTATTCTTCATTACACTTGTTGCATGTTAATCAGACTTTAATTAAAATTTGGCATCGTACTTTTTAAATACTAGGTGGTTAGTAATCATAAATATGCTTTCGAAAGTGATGCTATTAACTGGACCAACTTGGCATTTTGAATTAATTTAATAAAGGAGTAGCTACCCGGTATATAATTAGTCGGGGTGTCACAGGTGGTATCAGAGCATCATGTTCTAGTGTCCTTTAGGATCTGAACGGCTTATTATGTTTTCCGCTGAGCTTTCTTTGATATAGAGCCCTAAATATTAGGAATGTTGTATTCATCTCTGTACTTTGGGAATTCGTACTTCCGCGGTTTGTTTATTTGAATGATGAACTCATCCAAATTTACTTAAATTTTCAGATGGACCGTCAAGAAGAACTAGCTCGAACGGGTAAGGGAATAAACGGGCAAGATCAACTCACACCTTGGGTATCCCCGGTTAGAATATCAACCGCCGAGTTAGCAGGTATCGTGGCGCAAGCAGTTACCACTGCAGTTTTACAATACCAAGAACGCAGCATACAACTTAAAGGAGACAAAAGACCTAGAGAGGTTAGCCAAGTGCATGTGAATAAGGCTGACAAATGTGCGAGGACCCTGAAAATTCGACAACAGACTGCCTAAGACCGAGTCGTTCTAATCAACAACGTGGTACAATGGAGCATTTTTGAATGAGGAATAAAGTTCCAAGCCTGCAAGGACGACATCGTCAGCAGCAGAGTCAGAGGGGGAGTAACTTCAGAGGCCGATGTTTTGTGTGTGGCATGCACGGCCATAAACGCCAGGACTGCCCAGAGGGTGATAGAGCTCCCCAGAAGCAGGGTACCCGTGATGATCCACATGGGCCACTTTTTACAATCGCTCTCACAGCACCAGCTCAGGTGCTAGCCCTACCAACCTTTCCAGTAGCTCCAGTGCAGCAGGGGCAGAATGGGCAGCAGTTTCACCAGGGCCAGCAGGGCCAAGGGAGGAACGATAACGGCCACCAGGGCCGGGGACAGCAGGGGCAGAGAGGAGGGAACTTCCCAGGGAAGTGTTTTATTTGTGGCAAGACTGGCCATAAGCGACAAGATTGTCCTGATAGGGACAGGGCCCCACAGCAGCAGCAACAGGGTGCTCGCCAGGAGCCACAGAGGCCTATGTTTCCCGCCGCTCTCCCCGCACCGCCACAGATGGAAGCATTGCCACCCATTCCAGCAGTCCCAGTACAGCAGGGTCAGCTACAGTATGGACGTGTCTACAACGTCCACCAGGCTGCAGTTCCACAGGCACCACCCGCGATTGAGGGTACGTTTCCTATCCATGGCACTATGGGTCGGGTATTGTTTGATACGGGGGCTACACATTATTTTATAGCTACAAATTTTGTGAAAGCTTTAGGATTGTTAGCTACGGCAGAGAACACAGTGACGTGTGACGACTCACCATTGGGGAGCGGGTCACTTATATTCTTTATATGCCGGGGAGTGGGAGTAGGGATTGGTAGTCTGGTATTACCTGCAGATATGTTGGTATTTGATATGCATGTTCACGATGTGATTATCGGTATGGATTGGCTCGTAGCTTATAGGGCCATGATTGATTGCTTCCGCGAAAGCATTGTTTTTGGCATTCCGGGGCAAGAGATGTTTGTAGTGGCGATGCCTCGCCCAAAGGGAGGATCGACCGCTCATCTGTATTACATAGAAGAGGATACCTCTAGGGAGGTTGTGATTCCTTTAGATTCGATCCCAGTCGTCAGGGAGTATTCAGATGTGTTTCAGGAGATACCAGGCTTACCCCCTAGTCGAGAGATAGACTTTGTTATAGACCTATTGCCAGATACGAGGCCTATGGCACGCGCACCGTACCGTATGGCTCCGGAAGAGATGCGAGAGCTACGAGATCAGATAGAGCAGCTGTTAGGTCAGGGCTTTATTCGCAGGAGTACCTCACCTTGGGGCGCTCCAGTTTTGTTTGTAAAGAAGAGGGATGGTTCACTGAGATTGTGTGTGGACTACCGGGAGTTGAATAAGGTCACGATACGGAATAAGTATCCGTTGCCTCGAATCAATGACTTATTCGACCAGTTGAGAGGAGCTTCTTACTTCTCAAAGGTTGATTTGAGATCGGGATACCATCAGTTGCGTATCAGGGAGGAGGACGTCTCGAAGACTGCGTTCTTGTCGAGATATGAATCTTACGAGTTTCGGGTTATGCCTTTTGGGTTAACCAACGCTCCAGCTGTGTTTATGGACTTGATGAACAGAGTGTTAAGGGATTTCCTAGATCAGTTTGTCATTGTCTTCATCGATGATATTCTGGTTTACTCCCAGACAGAGGCGGAGCACACCGAGCATTTGAGGCAAGTTTTACAGACACTCCGTCAGAACGAGTTGTATGCAAAATATGAGAAGTGCGGGTTTTGGCTGAAGGAGGTCCAATTTTGGGACACATTATTTCCAACCGGGGAATATCTGTTGATCCGGGGAAAGTATCCGCGGTGAGGGAGTGGGGACAACCCACAACACCGACGGAGATTCGTAGTTTCTTGGGCCTAGCAGGATACTACAGGAGGTTTATCCGGGGTTTCTCAGAGATAGCAGGTCCTTTGACACATCTGACTCGTAAGGGTGTGCCATACATCTGGAGTGATGCCTGTCAGCTGGCATTCGATCAGTTGAAGGATAAATTGACCTCAGCACCTGTGTTAGCATTGCCGAGACCGGGAGTTGAGTATTTGGTTTACACCGATGCGTCTTTGCAAGGGCTTGGAGGTGTATTACAGCAGGAGAGACAGACCATAGCTTATGCTTCCCGTAAGCTTAAGACTCATGAGAAGAATTACCCCACGCATGATTTGGAGTTGGCGGTAGTGGTATTTGCCCTACGGATTTGGAGGCACTATCTTTTGGGGGAGAAGTTCCAACTATTCACGGACCACAAGTCCCTACAGTACCTGTTCACGCAGAAGGAGTTAAATATGCGGCAGCGTAGGTGGCTTGAGTTTGTGAAAGATTACCAGTTCGATATCCAGTATCACCCAGGTAAGGCTAACATGGTAGCAGACGCGTTGAGCCGTAGGCCAACAGATGAGGTGGCAGAGGTGTGGAAGGTAAAGTGGAAGGAGTTGGGACACCAGGATGCAGTGGCCCGATCTTTCATGTCTGTGATGACCGTTACACCGCAGATTGTCACGAAGGTAGTATGGGCACAGGCTAATGACTCATTCTGTCAGGAACAGATAGTTCGATTACTAGCAGAGGGAGCCGAGTCCTATACCGTTAGCTCAGACGGGGGATTATGCTTCAATGGGAGATTGGTAGTTCCGAAAGGGGAGAAACTACGACACGAGGTGATGGCAGAGTCGCACGGCTCACGGTTCGCGGTACATCCCAGAGGGGACAAAATGTACCAAGACATGAGATGCCAGTACTGGTGGAGCGGTATGAAGAGAGATATCGCTGAGTTTGTTTCGAAATGCGCCACTTGTCAACTTGTAAAAGTGGATCTTCAGAGACCGGCAGGATTGTTACAGCCGTTGGAGGTCCCAGTGTGGATGTGGGAGAGCATATCCATGGACTTTATCATGGGGTTGCCTACGTCGCAGAGGGGTCACGACTCCGTTTGGGTAATTGTGGACAGGTTGTCCAAAGTCGCTCACTTTTTACCCGTAAGGACTGACTACACTACGGGACAGTATGCCCAGCTCTTCATTTCAGAGGTTGTGAGACTTCACGGTGTGCCCCTAAATATCGTGTCTGACAGAGACAAGATATTTATTTCGAGGTTTTGGGAAAGTTTCCAGGAGGCCATGGGCACGGGATTGCGGTTGAGTACGGCTTATCATCCGCAGACCGATGGGCAGACAGAGCGCACAAATCAGATGTTGGAGGACATGCTACGCATGTGCATTATTGACTTTGGGGGTGGATGGGAGTAGTACCTACCACTGGTGGAGTTTGCTTATAACAACTCCTATCAGTTCACTATTGGCATGGCTCCGTTTGAAGCATTGTACGGTAGGCCTTGTCGTTCCCCAGCATGTTGATTAGAGGTGGGGGACAACAAACTACTTGGGCCGGAAGTGATTCAGGATACTTCGGTAAGGATTGAGTTGATTCGGAGTCGCATTCGGGTAGCTCAAGACAGGCAAAAGAGTTATGCTGATGCGAAGAGATTTTTCAGAGAGTTCCAAGTGGGGGACCAGGTTTTTCTCAGAGTATCTCCTATGAAGGGGATTATGCGATTCGGGAAGAAGGGGAAGTTGGTACCAAGGTATGTGGGACCGGTTCCTATTATTAAGAGGATCGGACCGGTTGCGTATAGACTTGGGTTACCGGAGCATTTGCATCGGATTCACGATGTGTTCCATATTTCCTCGCTGAGGAAATACCTTAGAGATAATTTGGCACATTCTCACATTGCTGTGGAGGACATTGATCTCCAGCGGGATAGCTCCTACGAGGAGGGGCCGATTGCTATTTTGGACCGAAGCGAGAGGAAACTGTGGTCAAAGATAGTCCCGTTAGTGCGTGTTCAGTGGCGACATCACAATGTCGAGGAGTCCACATGGGAACGCGAGGATGAGATGCGCGAACGTTATCCAGAGTTGTTTTTAGCAGGTACTTTCTAGTTTCGAATTTCGGGACGAAATTCAGTTATTAGGGGGGAAGTATGTAATACCCCGTACTTTTGGCTATATTTATTTTTGGGATTAATTAATTTAATGGGTATTAATTGGTAATTAATCCGGGTTAAAATACTAGCGAGATGCGAGTTGGTATTTGATTATATGTACATATATGATTATATATGAATCTGGAATTATGAAATTTGTAGTGAGATTTATATACGGCAATTTGGGAATTTTGTTGAGACGCGTGTGACCGCCGCGTCATGGTGTATTATTTTATTTATAAAAGTAATTTTTATTTCTATTATCCGTATGGTCGTTTTGAGTGCGCCAACGTGTCCGGAAGGGTCGAGATAGTCAGAAAACACTAGCCGGGGGTGTAGTTTGGGTTCCAGGGTATTTTTAGGCCATACCGGCAATATAAAGGGTATTTTGGAAATTTCGTATTTTTAGGAATTAAAAATGACGAAAATTAGAGAAGTAAATCTGATTGGGAATAGACCCACTAAACCCACTAACCAACCCTTAATGACCCAACAAGCTACGGAGGTTATCATTTAGGTTTCCAACTTTCCCAAACAAAACCCTAGCCACCATAGCCACTTTAGAGAAGAAGCTTGGAGGAAGAGAGAGAGAGGGAATTCTGCAGAAAGAGAGAGGAAATCACCATCAAAATCAGAAATCGAATCAAGGCAAGTGATTTAAATTACATTCTTTATGCAGTAAATGTTTCTTCCATGTTAGAAAACTTAATAATCACACTTGTTTGAGAGATAAAGGAAAACCCATGGAATTTGAAGTTGTTAGTTTAATTTTGGGTATAGTTTTGCATGTAGAAACGTTATTGGAAGATGGAAATTCAGAAATTACATATTTATGTGATGTAAAAATGGATTAAATTCTGGGATTTGAGGATGATAAAAATCTAGGGTTCATGTTCTTGAAAAATTGGGGAAAAGTGTAGAATCTTGTGATTTAATGATGTTTAGGATGTAATAATTCCTTAAAAGGTGTTAGTATATGACCTTAGTATGTTTTAGGATGATTGGAGACCTTAAAACATTGATTGGACGAATTTTGGTTGAGACTTGAGGTATTAATATCTAGTCAATATTGAGGTGTTAATATCTAGGAATAGACCTCAACGAATACAATACTCTAGTCAATATCTAGTTCTCAAAACTAGCACAACTATGAGCTAAATTATCCGCTCAACATACCCCTACTAAACTTTAAATCTCACAACTCTAAAACTTCTTTACATACATTAACGTCTTTCCACAATATAAGTCTCCCCTCTTAGGCGCACTATAATCACATGCCCTACCTACCCATAAGACAATAGTCTTATAGTCACTATTCAGCGAACCTTAACATTCCTCACCTCCGGAATTCAATGTTATAACTCTCGACGTTCTCGGTATCGCACAAAGTATGACTTAAACCCAAAGAAAGGTATTCTACCTTATACTTCCATAACCTAATGGTTTCCCCTCACCCTAGAATCTCAACTCAGGGTCCTCAACTCCTTCCAGGAAAATCATTATCCCTAAGCCTATTTCTTCATAAGAGAAACATCTTCCTCAAAATCCTTCCTAACCATTTTGAAGGATAAACACGATGGCGACAACCAAAAACTCCCTCAGTCCTACACAACGAAACTGAGTCTCCAAATTTCTTACTCCCACTTCCCAGAAGGCAATACTCCCAATATTGGGATAACTCCACACACCTCACGTCGAGAAAAGTCACCAACACCAGGTTTTCTAACGAAGGTTAATGGGTTTCGCAACCTGAACCTCCCAAGGACTACACTAACCTCTCCTCAGACTTACTTTACTAAGTCCAAGGTTCACTATTCGAGTAAATTTTTCCTGTCTTACTCAATCGTCGATAAATCACCTCGAACCACTGCTAGAAATATCCTCAATATTTCCTCCTGAATCGGGGAAAAACAATTACCCCCGATTAAAGTGTACCCAAAATATACTATGGGTTCCGTACTTCTAAACCTATTCTTTCCTAGACGACAAAATCTAGGCGACGTCTGAAACGAAAGCAAGAACAATTGTTATCAGAACGTCAATCAAGTGAATATACTTCACAGAATAAAACAACGCAGCGAACACAACAGTCCTATTTGTAGGGCTTTATGTCAAGAACGTTAACGGAAGAATCCATAAACTCGCACAGATCCTAAGGACTCTAGAACCTGATGCTTTGATACCATCTGTAACAACCCGCCTAAAATAATAACGGGTGGCCAGCCCTATACTATATTAAATCAGGAATTCCAGATGGTCCAGTCTCAACATCAACTAACGGTACTATATAATATAGGACTAACTACCCGAAATCATATAAGCGAGATGTTATAATAAATTAAAACTTGCAACATACAACAACCCAACACCATAAAACTACTAATGAATAGGAGAGATGCAGGAAGGAACTATAATAAATAAAATGCTAGAAATAAAATGAACCAATTAAATACAACCGAATGTACTACAAAAAGTAGACCCGAATAAGCTGTCGGATCACAGCCAATACAATAACTGAATGGAATAAATATAAACATGTATATAAATATCCCTATGATACAAACCCGATATACAACATGAATCCTACCTAGAATTTTAAAGAAGTAGGAAGCGGCTACATGAAACATCCCGCAACAGTCCGCACCTGTCACGGCTCCCAAGACTCTGGATAGAAAGTCATCCGGCATCCATGCGGTAGGATACCTGTGGAAATACATATATATATATATATATACAAGCAGGAGAGAAAAGAAAACGGGTCAGAGCCCCGACTGTGTAAAATATTTAGCAAGTGTGTTAACCGTGCATAATAAATACCGGTGTACTTAATTTCATAAATAAGTGAGACCGCACTCTCGTGGAACCCCAACTCACCTCTCATCTAAAGGCGCGCACCTATTCGCGTCCTCAAATTTTAGTTAAATTACCCCCATTGATTTTTAGGACAACCTAACTTATCAGGCCTAGCCTATATCCACGAGAGCTACCTTCCCGTCATAATCTAAGGATCCACCCATTTCTAATCCTATTAGATTATGATTACAACAATTACGCCATAAAAGGCTTAATGAATTCCGATTAATAATCTCATGAATTATAATTATGATAATTCCTAAAGCATTACCCCTATACATATACATATATATATATATATATACCTATATAGGGTAAAAACGTAAGAATTAATATACTTAATAATATGCACATGGAATATTGGCAAGACTTCTCTATAATCCCAAAATTGTACTACGTTTCGTGCGTGGGGAGTCTTGCAAAGCGAAATCCAAACAAGGAACCGACCCGTTACACTACTCCTGACAAGGTCAAGACCAGAGATCCGTGATGCCACCTATGGAATTACTTCTCTCAAATCTCGTCATGGCATTGCGTTTCGTGCGTGAGGTGTCTCGCAAAGCGAAATCCAAACAAGGAACCACCTCGTTACACTACTCCTGGGAAATGTCGATCCTAGAGATCCATAATCCTCAACATACAAGTTAATACTACCATTGCTACTAACTATAACTCCTTAAAGAAAGAAAGAAAGAAAAGAAAAGAAAGAAAACAAATAAGATAAAATAAGAGAACCTCCAATAATATCCTTGGGATGATGTAACCGAAATAATACCTTATGTGCGATACATCAACCCCCATCAATCTAGTACACCATAATCATCTAAGATGTACCTCATAAAAGTCCATATCCTTTCATCTATAGGATATATATATATATATATATATATATATATATATATATAGGTATTTATTTCTAACCGTATATATATCATCATCAATCCAATAGCCAAGTGTACATACTACATATGATGTACAAGGCCATGCACATAATATACCCGGCTATATATATCGCCGATAAAATGCATCAATGCTATCATCTTCCCAGTGCCCGACTCACGTAGCAAAACTGGGGCCACCATGGTGGGACTAAATGACACCCATCTCGTGGTAAACTCACGCACACGACGTCCCGGGAAGCGGTCATAGCTCCAAACCGGCAATGAGACGAAACATACCCATCACGTCTCATCCCAAAATAAACATATATATCATATGGTAACACACGGGACGACTATGACCTGGGGAATATCCACACCCTGCTTTTCTAGCCAGGATGCTCACCCTCTACGCGCGCAACTTCCCAATGATAGCATGAGCGGGGTATGCTTAACCAATTAAGTATATATATCATTTACATGCATAATATATAATCCATATGATCCAATCATATGATCAAGTAATAAATCATCATATACGGTTTAAATATCCATACCATGTATGTCCACAACATAAAGATATCCATATATCTATATACATACAGATATATATATATATCAACACATATTCACATATCCATATCTATATATATAAACTAATTCTCGTTCATATGTATAAGATATATATATACCTGGCTATAAGTATACATAGTCCTCAATAAACAAGCCGTCACCACAATTCCTTTAATTTACCTCGATACGTGAATATAATCCCATACTTGAAACATATTCGATCATTTTCCTATGATGAATAGTCTCCTAAAACCATATGTATATATCTATACCTATATATATTCAACATTAGGGCTATCACCCAAGAGTTTGTGTAGGAATCTTTCACTACACATATCATCTATATCTCCGAGTACATTAAAGAATCTAGTAATCATTTTGACTATCGGTATACATATAACTAATAGTCTATCAGCCTCAAGCTCATTCTTTCAATCATCAAATAATCTCATTTCCCTCGATTTCGACTATGGTTCGATCACTTTTGTGAATACCCTAATCTAAGATCTCTCTAAGAGTTCTTAGCCTCACATCACATCTACACTTACTTTTAATCTACAATTAGGATTCCCAATCCCAAAGGGTTTTCCCCCAAAATCTCTATCCATAACTCCAAATACATACATGGATACATTTCTCCCAAATTACCCTAAGGAGTCCCCAAAACTCTAATGTGTGAGAAACTCCTTATGTGTCTCCAAGAACATATCTCTTACATCATAAGAGAAGGCCCCAAATCAATAAACCCAACCAAAAAGGGTTTGAATTCACTATGGAGAAAATACCTCAAAATGCCCTGTTTCCGAATCGATTTGGTCTAGCGAATCGATTCGGACTCCAAGGCGAATCGATTCGGGTCCAAAGACCTGGGCTTCTGCAATAGGTCGAATCGATTCGGCTTGGGGTCCGAATCGATTCGGTCAATGCAGACCTGCCAATTTTACCAAACCGAATCGATTTGCTTGAGGGGGCGAATCGATTCGGACCCGCAATTTTTGAAGGGTTCTTCTTCTTCATCAAAACCCACGAATTCTAAACCCTAAATTTTCATTTCCAACAATTAAACCTTCATCAATTTATGATTTTAAGCCCATAAGTCAACCCAAAGTTGATCCCAAACATTTCTATTCCATTAAATCCATATTTAATCATTGATTTCAAGATTAAACCTAAAAATCTAGGTTTTGGTATTTATGCCCAAAAATCCATTTCTTTACCCCACAAATTATGAAATGAAATACACAAATAGCTATTTAGCAAGATTAAACACTTGCCTCAGGTTTGTAGAGGTTGAATCGTCCTCGATGTCGCGGTAGGGCCGGAAATCTCCAAGCTTTTCTTCCTCTCTCTTCCTTTCTTCTTCTTCCTCTTCTTCTTCTCTCTCTAGGGCTCTTCTCTCTTTCTCTCAAATGAGAAATGGCTTCATCCGTAAGCCTCCAACCTTTTAAAACAAAATCCCAGTTTTTAAATGTTAATACACACTTTAAATGACTCGTTGACTCCAATTCAAGTCAAAACAACTTAAAAACATTCCGGAGCCGAAATAAGACCCAATGACAGTCATTTTGACTATCTCGACCCTTCCGGGATCGATGGTACCCTCAAAAATATCATCCGGAATACTTTGAAACGTCCTCTATTTTTGGACTTAAATTTCCAAATTTTAAAATTCTCCAATTTAATTAAATTTAATTTTCCCAAAATTAAATTTCTCAGTCTCAAAAGTCTTGGGGTGTTACAATCTTCCCCCCTTACAAAAATTTCGTCCGCGAAATTTAAGACGAGCCTAGGACATCGATATCATCTAGTCCTTACATCAATCCTCAAGATCACTATGCCGATCCTTTCTAGTTCTCACGTCGAACCATATAGCCTTTAAAACAAACTAACTACTCAGGGCGCCCATACACCCCATACCTGATCTCCACTCGTAGAATTTTAATCAGGCTCCATTAGCCTCAAAATTGTAAGATAACCCTCGGTAATAAAATGTATAATGATATACTAAATATATAAAAGTTTGAAAAATTCCACTGGTTGAACTCTCCTCAATTCCTGACGCTAGCCACCTTCGTGCGGGGGAGGTCTCGCAAGCGAAATCCAAACAAGGAACCCTCCCAATACACTACTGTGTAGCTAGGTCGGGGATTGAGATTAGTTGAACCAGGGTTAAGGTTTTATAAAAGAAAGATTTACATATTTTTAGATATTGCCCGAGGGCCTATGCAACAATACTATATAAATCAATCCCGCGTATTTCGACACGCCAAACAAACACCTTATGTTTAAAACACAAGGCCTCAACGAATACAATACTCTAGTCAATATCTAGTTCTCAAAACTAGCACAACTATGAGCTAAATTATCCGCTCAACATACCCCTACTAAACTTTAAATCTCACAACTCTAAAACTTCTTTACATACATTAACGTCTTTCCACAATATAAGTCTCCCCTCTTAGGCGCACTATAATCACATGCCCTACCTACCCATAAGACAATAGTCTTATAGTCACTATTCAGCGAACCTTAACATTCCTCACCTCCGGAATTCAATGTTATAACTCTCGACGTTCTCGGTATCGCACAAAGTATGACTTAAACCCAAAGAAAGGTATTCTACCTTATACTTCCATAACCTAATGGTTTCCCCTCACCCTAGAATCTCAACTCAGGGTCCTCAACTCCTTCCAGGAAAATCATTATCCCTAAGCCTATTTCTTCATAAGAGAAACATCTTCCTCAAAATCCTTCCAAACCATTTTGAAGGATAAACACGATGGCGACAACCAAAAACTCCCTCAGTCCTACACAACGAAACTGAGTCTCCAAATTTCTTACTCCCACTTCCCAGAAGGCAATACTCCCAATATTGGGATAACTCCACACACCTCACGTCGAGAAAAGTCACCAACACCAGGTTTTCTAACGAAGGTTAATGGGTTTCGCAACCTGAACCTCCCAAGGACTACACTAACCTCTCCTCAGACTTACTTTACTAAGTCCAAGGTTCACTATTCGAGTAAATTTTTCCTGTCTTACTCAACCGTCGATAAATCACCTCGAACCACTGCTAGAAATATCCTCAATATTTCCTCCTGAATCGGGGAAAAATAATTACCCCCGATTAAAGTGTACCCAAAATATACTATGGGTTCCGTACTTCTAAACCTATTCTTTCCTAGACGACAAAATCTAGGCGACGTCTGAAACGAAAGCAAGAACAATTGTTATCAGAACGTCAATCAAGTGAATATACTTCACAGAATAAAACAACGCAGCGAACACAACAGTCCTATTTGTAGGGCTTTATGTCAAGAACGTTAACGGAAGAATCCATAAACTCGCACAGATCCTAAGGACTCTAGAACCTGATGCTTTGATACCATCTGTAACAACCCGCCTAAAATAATAACGGGTGGCCAGCCCTATACTATATTAAATCAGGAATTCCAGATGGTCCAGTCTCAACATCAACTAACGGTACTATATAATATAGGACTAACTACCCGAAATCATATAAGCGAGATGTTATAATAAATTAAAACTTGCAACATACAACAACCCAACACCATAAAACTACTAATGAATAGGAGAGATGCAGGAAGGAACTATAATAAATAAAATGCTAGAAATAAAATGAACCAATTAAATACAACCGAATGTACTACAAAAAGTAGACCCGAATAAGCTGTCGGATCACAGCCAATACAATAACTGAATGGAATAAATATAAACATGTATATAAATATCCCTATGATACAAACCCGATATACAACATGAATCCTACCTAGAATTTTAAAGAAGTAGGAAGCGGCTACATGAAACATCCCGCAACAGTCCGCACCTGTCATGGCTCCCAAGACTCTGGATAGAAAGTCATCCGGCATCCATGCGGTAGGATACCTGTGGAAATACATATATATATATATATATATACAAGCAGGAGAGAAAAGAAAACGGGTCAGAGCCCCGACTGTGTAAAATATTTAGCAAGTGTGTTAACCGTGCATAATAAATACCGGTGTACTTAATTTCATAAATAAGTGAGACCGCACTCTCGTGGAACCCCAACTCACCTCTCATCTAAAGGCGCGCACCTATTCACGTCCTCAAATTTTAGTTAAATTACCCCCATTGATTTTTAGGACAACCTAACTTATCAGGCCTAGCCTATATCCACGAGAGCTACCTTCCCGTCATAATCTAAGGATCCACCCATTTCTAATCCTATTAGATTATGATTACAACAATTACGCCATAAAAGGCTTAATGAATTCTGATTAATAATCTCATGAATTATAATTATGATAATTCCTAAAGCATTACCCCTATACATATACATATATATATATATACCTATATAGGCTAGAAACGTAAGAATTAATATACTTAATAATATGCACATGGAATATTGGCAAGACTTCTCTCTAATCCCAAAATTGTACTACGTTTCGTGCGTGGGGAGTCTCGCAAAGCGAAATCCAAACAAGGAACCGACCCGTTACACTACTCCTGACAAGGTCAAGACCAGAGATCCGTGATGCCACCTATGGAATTACTTCTCTCAAATCTCGACATGGCACTGCGTTTCGTGCGTGAGGTGTCTCGCAAAGCGAAATCCAAACAAGGAACCACCTCGTTACACTACTCCTAGGCAATGTCGATCCTAGAGATCCATAATCCTCAACATACAAGTTAATACTACCATTGCTACTAACTATAACTCCTTAAAGAAAGAAAGAAAGAAAAGAAAAGAAAGAAAACAAATAAAATAAAATAAGAGAACCTCCAATAATATCCTTGGGATGATGTAACCGAAATAATACCTTATGTGCGATACATCAACCCCCATCAATCTAGTACACCATAATCATCTAAGATGTACCTCATAAAAGTCCATATCCTTTCATCTATAGGATATATATATAAATATATATATATATATATATATATATATATATATATATATATATATGTATTTATTTCTAACCGTATATATATCATCATCAATCCAATAGCCAAGTGTACATACTACATATGATGTACAAGGCCATGCACATAATATACCCGGCTATATATATCGCCGATAAACTGCATCAATGCTATCATCTTCCCAGTGCCCGGCTCACGTAGCAAAACTGGGGCCACCATGGTGGGACTAAACAACACCCATCTCGTGGTAAACTCACGCACACGACGTCCCGGGAAGCGGTCATAGCTCCAAACCGGCAATGAGACGAAACATACCCATCACGTCTCATCCCAAAATAAACATATATATCATATGGTAACACACGGGACGACTATTACCTGGGGAATATCCACACCCTGCTTTTCTAGCCAGGATGCTCACCCTCTACACGCGCAACTTCCCAATGATAGCATGAGCGGGGTATGCTTAACCAATTAAGTATATATATCATTTACATGCATAATATATAATCCATATGATCCAATCATATGATCAAGTAATAAACCATCATATACGGTTTAAATATCCATACCATGTATGTCCACAACATAAAGATATCCATATATCTATATACATACAGATATATATATATATCAACACATATTCACATATCCATATCTATATATATAAACTAATTCTCGTTCATATGTATATGATATATATATACCTGGCTATAAGTATACATAGTCCTCAATATACAAGCCGTCACCACAATTCCTTTAATTTACCTCGATACGTGAATATAATCCCATACTTGAAACATATTCGATCATTTTCCTATGATGAATAGTCTCCCAAAACCATATGTATATATCTATACCTATATATATTCAACATTAGGGCTATCACCCAAGAGTTTGTGTAGGAATCTTTCACTACACATATCATCTATATCTCCGAGTACATTAAAGAATCTAATAATCATTTTGACTATCGGTATACATATAACTAATAGTCTATAAGCCTCAAGCTCATTCTTTCAATCATCAAATAATCTCATTTCCCTCGATTTCGACTATGGTTCGATCACTTTTGTGAATACCCTAATCTAAGATCTCTCTAAGAGTTCTTAGCCTCACATCACATCTACACTTACTTTTAATCTACAATTAGGATTCCCAATCCCAAAGGGTTTTCCCCCAAAATCTCTATCCATAACTCCAAATACATACATGGATACATTTCTCCCAAATTACCCTAAGGAGTCCCCAAAACTCTAATGTGTGAGAAACTCCTTATGTGTCTCCAAGAACATATCTCTTACATCATAAGAGAAGGCCCCAAATCAATAAACCCAACCAAAAAGGGTTTGAATTCACTATGGAGAAAATACCTCAAAATGCCCTGTTTCCGAATCGATTCGGCCCTATTTCGAATCGATTCGGTCTAGCGAATCGATTCGGCCTCCAAGGCGAATCGATTCGGGTCCAAAGACCTGGGCTTCTGCAATAGGCCGAATCGATTCGGCTTGGGGTCCGAATCGATTCGGTCAATGCAGACCTGCCAATTTTACCAAACCGAATCGATTCGCTTGAGGGGGCGAATCGATTCGGACCTGCAATTTTTGAAGGGTTCTTCTTCTTCATCAAAACCCATGAATTCTAAACCCTAAATTTTCATTTCTAACAATTAAACCTTCATCAATTTATGATTTTAAGCCCATAAGTCAACCCAAAGTTGATCCGAAACATTTCTATTCCATTAAATCCATATTTAATCATTGATTTCAAGATTAAACCTAAAAATCTAGGTTTTGGTATTTATGCCCAAAAATCCATTTCTTTACCCCGCAAATTTTGAGATGAAATACACAAATAGCTATTTAGCAAGATTAAACACTTGCCTCAGGTTTGTAGAGGTTGAATCGTCCTCGATGTCGCGGTAGGGCCGGAAATCTCCAAGCTTTTCTTCCTCTCTCTTCCTTTCTTCTTCTTCCTCTTCTTCTTCTCTCTCTAGGGCTCTTCTCTCTTTCTCTCAAATGAGAAATGGCTTCATCCGTAAGCCTCCAACCTTTTAAAACAAAATCCCAGTTTTTAAATGTTAATACACACTTTAAATGACTCGTTGACTCCAATTCAAGTCAAAACAACTTAAAAACATTCCGGAGCCGAAATAAGACCCAATGACAGTCATTTTGACTATCTCGACCCTTCCGGGATCGATGGTACCCTCAAAAATATCATCCGGAATACTTTGAAACGTCCTCTATTTTTGGACTTAAATTCCCAAATTTTAAAATTCTCCAATTTAATTAAATTTAATTTTCCCAAAATTAAATTTCTCAGTCTCAAAAGTCTTGGGGTGTTACAGTAAAACAACACCCCTATTTTGTAAATTGTGGTGCGTTCAAGAGATAAACGATTTCTATTGTCGGTAAATTCTCCGATTGAAAATGGAAGACCCACCGGTGATTGCTGTGGAAGGTGAGTTTACACGGGTCTGATGTGTGGTTATTTATAACATTTTTAGATGCCTCAACTAGTTGCGATAGTTAAGGTGGCTAAAGGATGGTTTGAATTGGGTTTAGGAGAAGCTTAGGTTGGAGGAGATGGGTAGCGGGTTCCATGGATTTAGAAGCGGGGGTTGAGAGCTGGTGGTTCCGGGTTATGGAATTAGGCTAAATGGTGGTCTGGGTAGTGGGTTCAAGTATGGATGCGGGGGGTCGGGTTGCCATGGGTATGGTTGCGGGTCAGTCAGAGCTTTGTTTTGGAGGAGATGGGTAGCGGGTTCCATGGATTTAGAAGCCGGGGTTGAGAGCTGGTGGTTCCGGGTTATGGAATTAGGCTCGATGGTGGTCCGGGTAGTGGGTTCAAGTATGGCTGCGGGGGGTCGGGTTGCCATGGGTATGGTTGCGGGTCAGACTTGGGTCTGATTATCGTCGGGTCGGGATCGACTTTCCGTCTTTGAAGGTGGTCGGTAGGAGATAGATTTGGTTAGAGGATGATTGAAATCGGTTTTGGGGTCAGCGGTGTGGGTTTTGATTTGGTCTGTAGGTGTTGGATTTTGGGCTTAACCATTCTCCATTTTTTTTTATCAAATGCTCCACGTGAGCATCATTTATCTATATAAAAAATAAGTCATTCCATATAGTTCATTATTAGGATTTTAATTTCAAAGTTTCTTTAACAAAAATGTAATAATATTGCGAAGGTGATTGTTAGTAGAAATACTCTATTTTTTTTTTAATGATGTAGGGAAAATATATACAATACTTTATTTTAATGGTTTTAAAATTGACGTTTCAATGCTATGACTTTGAGTATTTCAAAATATATGCTTGATTTGGTTTTAAGTGTTTTGGATTTTTAGATCTAGGTATATACAAGAATGAGTTTCGATTATTTAGTTTTTTTGGCTTTAATTTAATCTCTTAAGATTTGTGGAGCTTCACTCCCATTTATTTTTGAAAATATATTAAGTTTCATATCCATCTCAAACCGCCCATAACTGCTATGTGAATACCCCGCTTTTTTTCCCCGAGAATACACTTATCCCATATATGTTACAATACGACCAATAATAAATAAAAAATAAAGACATGAGAGTGGATACAAATGAATCTTTAAAAATGAGACTAAATGCTTAAGATCCCTTAATTATTTGTGACATTATTATTTTCACCAAAATACCCTCAAATGTGATAATGTTCATAGCCCAATGTTTTCGGGTAAAAAGAAAAATATGAGGTTCATTTTAAGTTTGTGCCCATGTTAGTTATTGTCTATGGATCACTTTTTAATTAACAGTTTATTATGCTTTTTTATGGCACCTTATCTTTTTGAATATTGTTAATATCATTTGCCTTTATTTGCATTAATAATCCAATTTTTGTCTTAGTGCTATATATGTTTCAAAAAGAAAAAAAAGTTCTTGAGTTGCCGAGTATATATAATATGTACTATGTTTGACTCTATATATAATCGAAGGCGCTATTTGAGATTGACTATTTCTGCAAATTTTCAAGTATACATGAAATAATATAGTCATTTTACAAGAAAATAGTTGATATAGCAGTTGAAGTTAAAGAACCGTGCTTTTGAGTTCTTTTTATTTTTTATTTTTTTTACCACGAAATGGTCGTACAATTTAATTTGTTATCATAATTCGTTCATGATAATCAGTTAAAGACTAATAAGGATTGAGAGAGTATATTACATAGGTGTGCTTAATTTCATTGAATGAAATTGAATCTTGGGCTCATTTTCATTTACATAATGTTCTATTTATTTTTTTTATCATTTTTAATATCATAATATGTGTAATCACTTAAGTTAGGAACTAAATAAATATGTTAGTATAAAATATATATACATATATATATATATATATATATATATATATATATATATATATATATATATATGTATCGTATGCACATCGCGCGGGTTTACAACTAGTGTTATATATAACACAAGAGCTCAATATAATAAAAAGAAAGAGGATTGCCTCCTTGCCACTCGTAATAATAAATTTCCGTATTTCTTGGTTTTGTTCCTTTTCCTCACTCAAAACAGGTAAGTACATGTCAATTTCATGTACTGCATCTTCATTGTTCATCAAATATTTGAATTAATTTTTTTTAAAATCAACAGATTTGGTTCTTATTTTGTTTGTTTTTGGTACTTTACTACTTATTAGAATGTTTTATGCTTGTTCTTCGTTGTAATTTATATGTATGAATGAACCAACTTAACTTCTTATTAGGTCTATAAAAATATAGAATTTATAGGTTAGTTATCAATTATTAAAGGATCAAATACCAAAAAGTCCCTCAAACAGTTTTTAATGCACATTTAGTCCAACCCTTTTATTTTGTACCAAAAAGTCCCTTATTCTCTTATCTTTAAAGGTCCGCCCGGTATGGTAAAACTTTTTTGGCTTGGTGAAGGACTTTTTGGCGCAAAATAAAAAGGCTTCGAATAAACGTGTATTAAAAAAGTTCGAGGAACTATTTGCGTACGTGTGCGTGTGTATTGATATTAGATTTAATGTTATATAATATTTTAATCCCTTATCAAACTTTAATTTTGACATGTGTGTAACAAATATGATGGGAATATTTTTAAATATGACAAAAATTATAATACAACAATCCCTTGTTATATAACGCTGCCTTAATATGACACTATGGACTTCACATTATTCTACAATAAATTTTAAGACCTCAACTACAAATTTATGGGGATGATTATTCGTGTTCGAATTTTGGAGTTTATTACTAATGCTCTTAATCAAATTATTGTTTGTAAATATGCCTCATACATAAACTTCTCACGTTGGTTACACGTGCAATGCGTGTGTGCATCAATTAGTGCGTGAATAGCTATTATTTATGTGACCTTTGTAATTTCTCCCCAGATATCTAGCATCCAAGATGTAATTCCCGTCTTAGTTGTCATTTTCTAAATGTTAAATACAATTAAATGTGCCACAATGTTTTGTAACTCCAAAGCTTATGAACAAACCTAATCCAAACTTATATGTTGTTTCATCCCCTCTTTCCTTCATCTAATTCCTTTTTTTTTTCAAGAATGGATTATGACCAACTTACCTTTTCAGGGATGGAGAATCAGTATGACTTTGATTGGTTATATTTAGAAGAAAAGTCCCAAGGGTAATCTCATACTTACTAAAGCTCTTTAGTTTTGTCTCCATTCTGTACAAACTAACCTTATATGTTGTGTACATTCTTTAGTTTTGTCTCCATTCTGTACAAACTAACCTTATATGTTGTGTACATTTTTTCTTTTGTATAGAAAATTGGAGGAGTACTCAACAGTCGCTAATAACTTGGATTATAGTCCTTTCGGTGATCCTTTCAACTTTGATCAATACCTACTTCCACAACAAAATAATCAAATTCCCTTTGATTATGATCAACATCAATTTTCACAACTAAATCATCAAATTCCCGTTGATTATGATCAATACAAATTTTTGCAACAAAACAATCAAAATCAGTACTAATTTTCACAACAAGACAATTTCATTCCCCAATTGGAATTCACTGATTTTGAGAATATCGGTACGGGTGATTTGTGTAGCTTGTGGGATGACAATTTTTCATCTATCAGTTAAGACCTTATTCTTGATACCATGCAAGAACTGTTGATGGATACTGAAATTTTGGGCAATTTCACTGATGAAGGAACTTATATGATTGATCCTAAAAACTTTATGATTTCAAACACAAACGAAAATCAAAGTCGACAAAACAAAAGATCGAGAATGTCTCCATTAGAACTGCATGAGATCCAAAAGTATTTTAACGTTCCAATGACTCAAGCTGCCAAAGAATTGAAGGTGGGATTAACCACGTTAAAGAGAAGATGTAGAAAGTTGAATATTATCAGGTGGCCTTATAGGAAGATCAAGAGTATGAAGTCTCTCATTGATAATGTTAAGGTATTATCCGGCCTGCATGTTAAGATTCTTTCTAAATGTCATTAGATACATTATTATTTTTCATTCATTTCCTTTGTCTCTAATAAAAGTTTACCGAATATATGTTTTTGGAAGTCATTTTAATTTACTGTGTTTTTTTTACTTTACCCCCCCTAAGAAATGTAGCAATGACATAACCATCCGCTTTTTAGAAAAATAGACATAAACATCGTATGCATAAGGTACAAGAAAGTCAATACACGTGTGGGTGGTCAAGTCTAATCTATGAAAAATAGAGGGGTAATATCTAATTATAGCATTATTGTACGACATGTTTTATTAGTATAATTATTTTGTTTTAAATTACAATTTTAGGAGATGGGATTGACCAACGAGGTAGAGATGCTAGAAGAGAACAAAAAAATGATGGAGAAGCAACCCGATTTTGGAATGAGAGAGAAAATAAAAAAACTCAGGCAAGCTTGCTTCAAGGCCAACTGCAAAAAGAGAAGGCTCCTTGCTGACTATTGATACTGCTTCTTCTCTAATGGCTTGGTAATTTGGGTTTATATTTGGTTTTGAACTTTATAATGTTATTTCTAGTTTTATTTTGGCACTTTAATAACCTTTTGGAATATTGTTTTCTTAGATATTGTAGTGCCTAAAGCATTACAACCAAATATAAGTTTAAATAAAGTACGATTTAAATATTATTTTTACGTGCCTTAAAGTGAATTTATGTGCCTTGTCATGGAAGTTAATAATTAACCTTGAATCGAGCTTCTTTCTTACTGCAAAATCAATCATAATGTAATGAGAAACATCGATGCATATGGGATTCTTTTATACATATATTTGACAAGATAAGAATAAAATTTAAAACATAAATTATGTTAGAAAAAATAAAACAAAAATTTTCAATAGTCTATATAAAGTAACATATACGTTAAATCATTACTTTAGCAAAATAGTGTAAATTCGAAATAAATCATTCAATATATATTGTATGTAAAATACGGTAAGCTGGATCATCCAAGATTATAGCTTCTCTGGATTATATATTAGAATCATTACATTAGTAAAACATCGGTAAGTTATAAATAAACCATTCAATATATATTATATCTATAGGTAACTGTAAAATACGTCCAGCAGGATCATCAAAGATTAAAGCTTCTCTGGCTTATATAGAAATTGACATCCATGTTAGCCAATTAAAGACCATGCTCACACCATGGGGAGAAAATTTTAAAATATAATAATAAGGAACATAACTGTTAAGGCCAAACAAAAACACACAAAAAAATGCACTCTTACCATTTTTTTATACGATTTCTTTTACAAATTGATGTGGTAAGTGATATTAGAACTTTTTATTTTTAAACTCTTAAGCAGTCGGGCAAATTTTTTATTTTTATTTTTATTTTTTTATTTTCATAGATTTGATTAAATTACAACATTATTCTTTTTCTTAATGCATGAATATGACTTGCATGACAAGAAATGTCTTTATGTGTTGTTATGTATGTTAATATATACGATTGTAACTTATTATAACATAATTAGAATTTGATTTTTTATATACGTCTGTTCATTATATATATAAATATATATACACTCATGTTAGCATTAAAGACCATTGTAAAATGCATCCATCTATTCATCTCCCTTTAATTTATATTCTAACAATCTTTTGTACGAAATCCTATTTATCTCCCCATAAATTTATACCCTTTATTCCCTTGTCTCTCTCTCATATTTGTACAATATTTATGATACAAATAGTTTCTCTTGGCTTTTATAGTGTTGGCAAATATCGTATTTGTATATCTTCTTTTGTATTTGTTCACCAACATTTCATGCAAAGTTTAGCAAAAACTAAATAAATATTTGTAAATAACAATTTGTCAAATTTATCACAAATAAGTGTATGAAATTTCAACCTCTGTAAAATCATATAATAAAAACTTCAATGCATCTTCTTCTGTTATTCAAACAAAAACACAAAAATACATATTTTTAATTGAGCAAAATATATAAATTATTTGTATAAATCAATGTGACAAGTGACACAGCGATAAACCTTCTTTTGCCTTTTTTAGACCATATAAAAATATTTTTTTTGGTTATAAAATATGTATATGGGTGGATGTTCACTTTTATCTAGCATATGAATGAAAAAGTATTTCAAGATACCTGAATTCATACTATAAATAAAGAAAATACAAGTATGGATATACTAATTGAATGAAACATTTGCTCTCTCTCTAAAAAAAATCCTTTATTTTTCACAACATGTTATAACACAAGAGCTTAATATAATAAAAAGAAAGAGGATTGCCTCCTCGCCATGGATAACAACAAGTGATGGTAATTTTTGGTTCTTTTCCTTTCTTCACTGAAGTCAAATAAGTACATGATTGTTACCTTTTCTACTGTCAATTTCATAGACTACATCTTCGTTGTCCCTCACATATTTGAATTTGAAAATTTAAAAGTCAACATAGTTGATGCTTATTTTGTTCCTCTCTATTTATAAAGCATCAATTGTTTTCTTTTGGTCCTTTAATACATATTAGCGGGGCCGATCCCGAGATTTTAGAGTCAAGGCGAATTCTTGAACTGGGATCCATATTAAACAAGAGGTTTTTAATTAATTCATAACTTATGGGTTATTTAATCGAAAAGATGCCGACTTGATATCCAGTAGTTTACAAGTTTAAATGTTTGTCCCCTCAGTTTTTAATAAATTATTTGTGTGACAATTGAAAAATGACGCTATAAATTTAAATACACCGATAAAATTTTGGGGTGCCTAAAATGTGTTGAATATCGGGGCCCGAGGCGACCGCCTCCTTGGCCTCCCCTCAAAACCGGCTCTAAATATTAGAAAGTTTTATAGTTCTTCTTCATTGTAGTTTATATATAAGAATGAATCAGCTTAGCTTCTAATCAGGTTTATAAAATTATGAGAATTATTAATTAGTCATCCATAATTAAACTACATCCTATAATATTACCTTTTCTTTTCGCCATGTTTTAAGGTATTTTAGTTTGGTCTTATAAGCTTTCAAATTATTTTACTTTTTTTTTCCTCCCTAGGTTTTAATCTATATGGGAAGTAATTGCCTTAAAATATAAAAATGGCTATATTTTAGTTTGATCTTATAAGCTTACAAATTATTACATTTAAATTTTGAGTCGTCTTCTCATATAACCATTTTTAGCTATGGCCTGAAGTTACCAAATCATACGATATTAAGACCTACACCATAATTATTCAACTTTGGAACTTGTACTTTTCTATAATCTAATTTTAGTATTTGAAGTACCTAAATTATTTGGACCTAAAGTTTCAAAGAAAATATATCACAATCAAGCATGGAGTTTTAATTGAAAGTGTACAAACTGAAAGTCATATAATTTATATTGATTTGTGATATGAAGATCCATAATGATTATTGTGATCAAATGTTCACAAATTATTACTTGTAAATAGGATACAGTTTCTTAGACATACTATTAAAAATGCACGAATCTCTCCTGTTATTTAACGTTATTTGGATTAGAGTATCCAAAAGTAATAACCCCCATTTTCTCATGTAAAGATTGGCCAGACATGATACGCCGAAGATGGGGCTTGCTTGTCAATTTATATCATTCTTAGCATCGACCGAGAATAAACATTTATATTTAAATCACATTTTAATTTAAAACTGAATTGAATTAATAAACATGAGATAATAGTAAATCCAACATCCACGTTCAACAAAATAAAATCTAACATAATTATAACATCTCGACTAATAAAACTAAATGACTTCGGGCTTATTCCCATAAAATAATCCAAAATAAATAAAGATAGGAAGAAGTAGCAGCCTAAACTAGAATCAATAAATCGATCTTCGAGAAGCAATACGTGACAACAAGTTTGATATTCCTTTAGTCCCGCTATCCTTGTCTACACAAACCTTGTAATTTGGGTCAGCACCCTAGAGTGTGTAAGAATTAACTTACTGAAATTGAAATACAAGATTACAGTAAATTTTAGTAGGTGTCTCCCATCTTCACTCGCATAAGATAATCTCCTCACCTCTCACCTAGGTGAAATATTAATCGTATCCTATCCCCAGAAACCAAATGCAATATAGATAACAAGATGATTGGAAAACATGTGATGCGTCTAGCATACACTACAAGAAAAATCATTTTTAGTGACATAATTTTTTGCACCTAATTATAAAAAATTCACCACCAAATCTTTTAGTGGCAAAAAAAATTTCGTCATGCTATTGCCACTAAAGGTGTTCCGCGGATTGTTTTCGTAGCAATTTATTAAATCGCCACTAAAATTTGACTTTTTAGTGACAAAATCACTTCTCCACCAAAACATCGCTTTAGGTGGAATTTTTTTTTGTATCTAATAAAGATTAAATTGCCACTAATAGTTGATAGTTCGACACTAAAAGTTTATTTTTTGTAGCAAAATAAAAATTCACCACCAAAAGTAACATTTCGTGGCAAAACAAATCGCCGCAATTGAACTTAAATTTCTATGGAACGATTTTTTAAATATTAAATTGCCACCCATAGTTGATCGTTTACCACCAAAAGATTATTTTTTTGTAGCAAACCAAAGAATCGCCATCCAAAGGGTTGTTTTGTGGAAAAAAATCTTCACATTTGATCATAAATTTGTATGGAACAACTTTCATAGCAATTTAAACTCGCCACTAAATGACATTTTTTATTGCAAAAAAATCTCCATAAATTGATGTAATATTTTTCACAATACATATATACGTTGCTTTGGAAACAACTCGCGTCTACGCGTATATAACTTATACATCTACAACTTTCATAATTTTTGTTTTCCCAAAATCATAAACAGTACTCTTAATTTGGGCTTCGAACAGGAAAGTAGCAATTTATCGAAAATCTCAAAACTTTCACATTTTGCGACCAATCATTGCCAATTTCGCATCAACACCCTAATTTACTTTATAAACATAATCATGCTTTAGAAAAATATTTTATGATTCATTTAACCACATAACTAGTCATATGCTCTAAACATGTTATCCCCGATCATAAGCTCGATTAACATCTAATATAAACCACATATATATCACATGAACATGCATCCCCTAAACATGATAATTAACATGTTTAACACATATAAACAATTTATAACTAATAAATAATCACTTATACTTAATCATGTAATTAACCTTCCTAATCATGTTTTAGGGCCTTACACTATAGGAGTCAAGTTATCAAAAAAGGAGAAGGATAGTTTGTTAACTCTACTTTGATCAAAAGTATAGTTGGAAGCATGAGGTACTTGATAATGACAAGACTTTGAATTTTATATGTAGTTGGAATTGTGTGTCGTTACATGGAAACACCAAGAGAATCTCATCGTCTAGCTACTAAGAGCATACTAAGGTATAATAAAGGTGCTCTTTACCCTAGACTTTTTTATGCTTATGGAGAAGATGAAAATCTAGTAAGGTATTTAGATAGTGATTGGGGAGGTTATCGAGATGAGGTGAAAAGCACTACAGGGTAGGTGTTCTACCTTGGTTCAACAACTTTATCTTGGCCATCGAATAGACATATAATTACAACATTATCATCATGTGAAGATGAGTATGTGATAACTTGTTCAATTGTTTGTAAAGGAATTTGGTTGAGAAATATGTTGAAGTCATTGAATCACTTATAAAAAGAATATACAGTGATTCATGTGGATAATAAGTCTGCAATCAAGCTTGCAAAGAATCTATTACAACATGGAAGGAGCAAGCATATTGACATTAGGTTACATTTTCTAAGGCATCATATGAAGTAAAAGACAATTGAACTTGCGTATTATCACACCAGGGAGCAGATAACAGATATCCCTACGAACCCTCTCCTGATTGATTATTTCCGAAAGCTACATGTAATGCTTGGGATGAAGGATTCTTGATTTGAGGGGTGAATGTTGGAATAAACACAAATCAAGTGTCTCTTGCACTATGATAATTAGTGGTAAACATGACTATGCACTACATAAGCACTATGTGAAGTGATAATCCACAAAGACCACTTTCATGATTTTTAATATTTCTTTCTTTAAGTGGTTTAGGTGTTAATTCATTTCCTCCATTGCTTTTTCTAATGGGTTAGATTAATGTTTCCATAATTAATTATGTTATTTTAGTTGTTCCACTTAATGTGTGATTGTGTGTGTTTTGTAATTCTATAAATAGAGTTATAATCTTGTTGTTTGATATAAGCAATAACAAGAAAAGAAAAAAAAATTATCTCTAAAAATACTTGTTCTCTTTATTAGTTCTTATCTTTGAGACAATGTACGTGTGGGTGTGATATAGTTTGAAAACTTATCACCCAAACAAGAAGTTTGGCATAAATAATTGAATACCAACAATAATTGCCTCCACTTTGTTTGGATCAACCTTCACACCATCACATGAGACAACATAACCTAAGAATAATAGACTATTTTTGAAGAAGTCACATTTCTTCAATTTAATTTCTACTCACTCAATACATCAAAAACCTTTTGAAGATGCTCAAAATGTTGATTTTGCTCTTTGTTAGACATAAGAATGTCATCAAAGTAAACCACAATAAACTTACCAATATAAGGCTTGGATATGTGATTCACAATAAGCATAAATGTGCAAGGAGCATTATAAAGACCAAATGGCATCACTATCCATTCAAATAAGTCATCCCTTGTCTTGAAAGAAGTTCTCCATTCATCTCCTGGCCTTATGCAAATTTGATGATACCCACTTCGAAGATTAATTTTTGAAAAGATTACATACCCACAATGTTGGTCTCATCGAATCGAGGAATAGGAAAATGATACTTAATGGTAATTTTATTCACCGTCCCAGTATCAACACACATATTCTAAGATCCATCTTTCTTAGGCATAAGTAATGCCGAGATAACACAAGAACTCATGTTCTGTATAATCAAAACTTTCTCCAACAAATCATTAATTTTATTTTAAAGATCTTCATACTTTTTAGAATATATTCGGTAGGCTACTGGAAGCATAGAACATGGGACAAGAGCAATACAGTGTTGACTCTCATCAATAGAAGGCGGGATGAAATTTCCTTTAGCACCACATCATAAAATTTATCGAGCAAAGGGTGACAACCCGCTCACCAAAATATGGGGTGGCCAGCCCGATACTCCAATATAACGGAATCATGGATGGAATCATTCTCAGCATCACAACAATATACTAAGTATATGGGGCAACCACCCAATAATTCAGAAAACAGGTTGCCAAATTTTTTGTTTTATTTTAAGTTAAGGAATAATTTAAACGACCCAATTTAAAAAGAAAGTGGAATCCCAAGAACTTATATTACATCCACAACAAGAATACAATAAGAGGACCGACTATGTTGTCGATCAACATATTCGGACAACATATTACAACAGTTTAATAATTTACATAATACATTCATTAGACAGTTACAAAAGTTTGGGCCACACGCCTGAGTGAAAGACCCGATCGTAACTAGAATACAAAAAAATGAAGGCGTCTAACAACATATCCCGTAATATTCGCAAAGTATTACGACTCCCCAAAAGCACCAGAGTAGGAAAATCAGAACGGGCGCCCTTGCGGCGGAGCACCTGAGCGGATACAAAATTCATTCACAACAAGAAAAGTGAACGGGTCAGGGCCCGATTTTATATGATCACCAGATGAATAAAAAGCATGACAGTTATGAATAGTTGATAATGAATGATAAAGATGAGAATCTCATAACTTAATCTCAAAGCATAATAAGACAATTTAAATGATTATAACTTTTATTTAGTTATGTAAGGGGATAAAATTAGACATCATTAATTAAAAGTCTCCATCATTATTCACCATTTCATTTCATTTTTCCATTCTTTATCTGGAATGTAATTCCTATCATATGCTCTTTGTGGCATTTCTCATACATCAAGTCCCACTTGATTTAGAATTGTTATATTCATATACATCTAACGATTCTAAGACCGCCCCTCCGAGTTTGCCCATTGGGCACGCCCTTAAATGACTATCATCTTCCAGGGCCTATCAACAAGACAACCTAGGCACCTAACGCAACGTCGGTAAGTGGCCATATGCCTGCGAGTGAGTCATAACCACATCCAGAATTACCTCACTAGCGCAGAATAAAACTTATAATAATCCATCATATGTCCGAGGACTATAGTCTCCCTGAGTTCATTTGTCAGGGGACATCACCTCATGCGCGAACTTCCCTTATGATAGCATTTAGAGAGGTGTGTTTAAGTAAATTAGCATTTTCCATTTAAATCTCATTTTCATTTCCAGTTTTCATATGTGTGGGGGAAAAATATATGCCTACGGAATAGCATGACGTGTGGGGAGCACCCCGGTGAAGATGGCGATGTGCCAACAATATAGGGGCGACTAAAGTCCTTAGTAAACGAGAAGACCGAGGAGCAGTATCTGATTGGAATGAAACTCCACGAAGATAGGGCTCATCCATATTTGTTACTCATCCATATTTGTAACCCTAATGTAACCCCTAACTCTATATAAAGGGGACACCCCCCATTGTGAAAGGGGGCTTAGAAATTAGAGAAACACTCTCATGTAAAACTCTCTGATCATTCTAATGAAACACACCAGCAGCTCCGTGGACGTAGGTCATTCATGGTCGAACCACGTAAATCTTTGTCTCTCTCGTATTTATTTTTATACTTGTATCGTGATGAATTGACACCCTCCGACGGGTGAGATTTTTTGCACCTACAATTGGCGCCGTCTGTGGGAAACGGAACAAAAGGCCTTCCCCTTCTTGCTAGAAGAGATCTAGGTTTATGTTCAAGAACAATGGTGCCTACACTGCGCACATAATCAAGAGATAAGTTTTCCTTTTTGATCTGTGCACGAGCAGTTATGTGTTTCATATATAATTATTTGTTTTGAACAAATATCGTTTCATTGATACATGATTTTGCATACAGTTATAATTACAAATCCTATATTTAATTGTTATCTGCAAATCTGCACAACTGCTTTGATTCTAGACAATTTTCATTGTTTGTTTCATAAGAAATTCGTTATCAGATGTGTCTATGAAAACTCTAAATATCTGGACTCTTTTGATGTTTTTACGGGTATACAAGTTATTTTCTGGGTTATCATATATTATGATTCCCATATCCCATATTTTGTGGCACGATATAAGCGTTAAAAGCGGCCCTCTCTCAAAGAGACGTTGACCACATCTTTATGAACATATCTGATGGGTTTCTTTCAAGAAGGGATTTTTCACAAAGATGTACTGGTTTTGGTCACACCCGCAGTTCAAGAGGTCGTCTCCAACCTGTCCTTTGAGGCTGTAACCCAGCCAAGCTCCACCAGCAGAGGGTTGGCTCTTGGAAGAACTAACGCCCTCGGATCAGCATAGTCGTCTCTTCGATCGAGCATAATTTTCTGGTCTCCACTCTGGTTACTCTCTGAACTGCGACCTTCTTGGGTGAATAGCCCCACAATTATCACACATCGGCAATAAAGGATAAAAACGCAGAGCAAAATTTTTCTCGAGCTGATTTTCATCTGCAACATCTTTCCTCTGTCTGGTCGACATCCACGACGAGGACGACCTAATAATAACTGGATACGCATCTTGTCGAGCACAACCAGTGATTTGAACCAAAACGCGAGGTCGGCGAACAGCGTGCCACGGTGACGAGCTCGGAGAAGATCACGACCAAATAACTGGTCGACGGCGAAGATGAGCACAGTCATCCATTCAATCGAGCATCAATGAGCTCATTTCCGACCAACAAACTTCCCGGTCGAGCATCATCGTACATCAGCGACCACTGTATCAGTGCTACGAGCTGGGTAAGGGCATCACAGTAAAAGTAGCATCACGGGAACACTCTTTATTGGTCGGCACCTCTCCTCCGGCTGGTCGACGACCACGACGAGGATGACCAGAGAATAACATCGCTCCGAGCACAGATCTCAGGCGTGGAACCCGCGAACAGATATGAGACCCAATGTCACCACCTGTGCTAAACCACACTTAGCGAGCATCAGCGAGCATCAACGAATTCACCACCTGTGCTTGAGCTCACCTCTCGTGCTTGAGCATCAGCAATCTCACCTTCCTGTGGACGATATCACCTCCGACCTGCTCGGGCAACGCCCGCTGTCGGTGACGAACCAGTAACGGAACCCCTAGCAACCTGTTATCGTGGTTTTTCACCATCAAGCATCATCGGCTCCGCCCCAACTGGTCAGCGAGCAGCGACGACTGCAATCTCAGCTCAACACATTCAGTGCGTGTTGGTACAAGATTCAGTCCCGACGGATGCTCGATAATAATCTTAAGTCCTTGGAAATCTCATCGATGTTTAGACGGATGCTCGAGCACGAATTGCTAGTTATATCTACTTGGTATTCTACAACTTTTCCCCGGCGGACTATCCAGGCACCATTCATTTTATTTATGCTCCGACAGGTAGTCGAGCACACTATGGCACCTTATACCCAAAGAAACGCTTGGGCAAAATTATTATTACTCCGACTGAAGCTCGGATTCTATGATTCGGTAACCTGAAGGACGGTCTGGCACATTTGAGATTCATCTTGGCAGATAATCGGCAAAATATTTCTATATATTTAGTCCCGAAGATATTTGCCTCGCATGTCGCATTTTATCCCCAGTGGATAGTTGGTCAGGATAATTCTTGTATTTAGCACAACCCCACTTGATGGATACACACATTTATTTGTACATTGTACAAGATTCAGTTCCGACGAATGCTTGGCCATAATCTTAAGCTCTTGGAAATCTTATTAATACACCGATAGATGCTCGAGCGCAGATCGCTCTCTATATCTACTCGGACCTGTACAACTTCGCCCTGACAGACCAGCCTGGCACCACTTATTTTGTTAATGCTCCGACGGATTCAGTCCCAACGGATGCTCGGCGATAATCTTAAGCTCTTGAAAATCTTATTAACACACCGATAGATGCTCGAGCGCGGATCGCTCTCTATATCTACTCGGACCTGTACAACTTCGCCCCGGCAAACCAGTCTGGCACCACTTATTTTGTTAATGCTCCGACAGATGGTTGAACACTTTACACCACTTTGGACCCAACAAATGCTTGGGCAATATTATTTATAATAGACAGATGCTCGGATGTTGATATTTCTTGAATTTTAGAATGGGTTATCTGGCTCTATGATTCTTGACCTGCAGGATGATCAGGCATATTCAAGGCTCATCTCGGCAAATGCTCGGCAAAATATTTCTATATATTTAGTCCCGAGGATATTTGCCACACATGTCGCATTTTATCCCCAATAAATGGTTGGTAAGGATAACTCTTGTATTCAGTCCCAACAGATGGTTGGCAGAGTCGATTAATAATCAACATTGCATTTATTGGAAGGTTAGTTTTCACTAACAATACAGGATCATTCGTAATACTTGCTCGGTCCTCTTTGCCTCGACGGATGCTCGAGCATGGATCACCTGCAATATCTACCAGATCCTCTATAGTTTTTGCCTCGACAGGCATTCAGGCATCATTTATCTCATCAATACTCTGACAGATGCTCAGGCATGGATCGTTCGCAACATCTACTAGGTCCTTTACAATTTTGCCTCAACGGACTCTCAACTTCGATCGATAGTTGACATTGTGTGATCACGTCTCAAGCTCCAACAAACAGTTGGGCAATACAGTTCTTATTTAATTCAACCTCGTCGAATGAAAAGTTGAGCGATCTGTACCATAAAGATCCAATAACACATAAAGCAGCATGAAGAGCGACGATCAACTATATTTATCAACAAGGATGAATCCAACTTGTAAGAAGTCACACGCCCAGCAAAATCACAGTCAACGAGCAAGACATGTTGATAACAACACTAGACCATCCTGAATGTATCGAGCGAACATCGTCAGACAACCCATGGTGATCGACGATCACCAAGCAACAAATTAACGCGTCGTCAACATCACGATATCCACTCTAGAGGAACAACGTTTCTTGAACGCCATATCAGATCAACGCATTTCTGCAGAGGGACGCTTTGAATTCATATCAATTTCTTTAGTTGCATGAGCTAAATGGAGTCTTCCACACCCTCCCAGAACCACCATGCATGGTCGACGAACAAGTGCGCCCCGAGGAATGATACATTACATGGAACTATATGATCAAGATAATCCTTAATTATATCCAGCTCGACGAACGATCAACGTGACACTCCTCGACACAACAAAGCCCGAGGAACGATCGAGCACACTTATCATCTCGATTATACAGATCTAGTGACCCAATGGACGGTCAGGCAGCCTTCTCTTCACAGCCCGATTGGGGGCTCCATAACAGCGATGACACATGAATAGATTCACTACAACATTTAAAGAAAAATAGAAGAGGTCAACTCAAGACAGATGCCAATATGGCTAACACCAGAATTAGTCTTTCAAATGACGATCATGATTAAGCTTGATTTAGTTACGACGGCCTTCTTGCTCGTTCCCACTAAATTAGGTACGTCTACAGGCCTTTGTTATCTCCAAACACAAATGGCCTCACGAGTTGCCCAGGCAACAACAAAAGCCCTACGGGGGATCCCTAGGCAAAAAGCCAACCCAGGTTGGTCGCCAACTATGTTGGTCAGTTAAAATCCTGAACGGGTGGATGACCCTCAAACCAGGTGCATTTTTACCATCGCCTTTTAGGCCTAAGGAAGTGTGACGGCACAACCTAAAAGGTAAAATAGGCAGATATTTACATGCGAGGCATTAGAAAATGGAAAAATGTAAACGTAATTGGTATTACATTAAATTATATGAAAAACCTAAGGCAGGGTCTTACCCCTACTAAGTACATGCTCGAGCAAGGCTCGACGCATAGGCCTGTGGTCGGCCTCTCCAATTGGACCATATGAAAAATCTAAGGCAGGGTCTTACCCCTACTAGGTATATGCTCGAGCAAGGCTCAACGCATAGGCTTCTGGTCGGCCTCTCCAATTGGACCATATGAAAAACCTAGGGCAGGGTCTTATCCCTACTAGGTATATGCTCGAGCAAGGATCAACGCATAGGCTTCTGGTCGGCCTCTCCAATTGGACCATATGAAAAACCTAAGGCAGGGTCTTATCCCTACTAGGTACATGCTCGAGCAAGGCTCGACGTATAGGCCTGTGGTCGGCCTCCCCAATTGGACCATATGAAAAACCTAAGGCAGGGTCTTACCCCTACTAGGTACATGTTCGAGCAAGGCTCGACGCATAGGCTTCTGGTCGGCCTCTCCAATTGGACCATATGAAAAACCTAAGGCAGGGTCTTATCCCTACTAGGTACATGCTCGAGCAAGGCTCGACGTATAGGCCTGTGGTCGGCCTCTCCAATTGGACCATATGAAAAACCTAAGGCAGGGTCTTACCCCTACTAGGTACATGCTCGAGCAAGGCTCGATGTATAGGCTTCGGGTCGGCCTCTCCAATTGGACCATATGAAAAACCTAAGGCAGGGTCTTACCCCTACTAGGTACATGCTCGAGCAAGGATCGACTCATAGGCTTCTGGTCGGCCTCTCTAATTGGACCATATGAAAAACCTAAGGCAGGGTCTTACCCCTACTAGGTACATGCTCGAGCAAGACTCGACGCATAGGCCTGTGGTCGGCCTCAACAAATGGACCATACGAGACCAAAATATAGGAAGACGCCCTGAACTTGATATACGCTCGATAAAGCCTCAGCAAACAAATTCTGAACAGGCCTGTGGTCAGCCTCACAAATTGGGCCATATAATAAAATAGATAATGAACTACGTTCGACCTGATCCCAAGAGGCTACGTAGGCAACTCGACACTCTCGAGTCCGGTTCCCATATCGATTGAATGCCTCTCAACTCAAGCCAAGCATTCATCTAAAAATATATGAAGGCGAGAAGATCAACCAAAGAAGGCTTAAAAGTTGAACGATAGATCAAAGAATGCCAATCCAGTTCACACCACCAACTGCATATGTTTAAAGAGATTGTGTACCAGCTCCCAGCTCATCTCAGAATCAACTCAGCTGAACTGCGACCTGTGGGGCTATTGTGGGGGCAAAATATATGCCTACGGAATAGCATGACGTGTGGGGAGCACCCCGGTGAATATGGTGATGTGCCAACAATATAGGGACGACTAAAGTCCTTAGTAAACGAGAAGACCGAGGAGCAGTATCTGATTGGAATGAAACTCCACGAAGATAGGGCTCATCCATATTTGTTACTCATCCATATTTGTAACCCTAATGTAACCCCTAACTCTATATAAAGGGGACACCCCCCATTGTGAAAGGGGGCTTAGAAATTAGAGAAACACTCTCATGTAAAACTCTCTGATCATTCTAATGAAACACACCAGCAGCTCCGTGGACGTAGGCCATTCATGGTCGAACCACGTAAATCTTTGTCTCTCTCGTATTTATTTTTATACTTGTATCGTGATGAATTGACACCCTCCGACGGGTGAGATTTTTTGCACCTACAATATGTATGTTGCATTTTATTTGAAACCATAATCATTGAATATTCTCATTAGTATTCATCGTATACTAAGTCCCGAAATATTCTCCAAGAGGTCACAACATTTATACAAGTCAAAAGGTTTTATATACCTCAATTGAGACCCTAAAGTCTCCAAGTATGGGCTTACAATTCCTAGACTCCTAATAATTAACTAAAGGAAAGAAATGTCATAACCCTAATTTGTTGTAATACCCCGTAATTTTAATGACTTTTAAAATGGGTTATATTTAAATTAATGGATTAATTGGATCTTATTATAAATTAATTCATTTGGGTTTTATCCGAATTGTGGATATTAAAATGGATGATTCTGAATATTACTTAAAGATATTTAGGTAATATATGAATGTGATGTCATTGATATGACGGTATGATATAAATTCGGTAATTTGAATTTTTAGTCAAACGCGGTATGGGACGTGTCAGGACTAATTTATTAAATTAAAAAGGAAATTTATTTTCTATTTACCTTATAGTCATTTTGACCGCGTCGTTGCGTCCGGAAGGTTCGAAATAGTCAGAAAAGTCTATTTGGATGTTAATTTTGAGTCTCGGGTCATTTGGAAATGAAAAGACAACCCAAAAGGGCATTCTGGTTATTTTTACAAGGGGGATGAATTGTGATTTCGGGTTTTGTCTTATTATAAGTATTTGGAGATTAGTGTATGTAGGTTCATTTCATCTCTTCTACACAAAATTGAAAAGTCATCTTCTTAGAGAGAGTGGAAGGTTGCTTGGAAAGAAAAATAAGTTTTCTTGGGAAGGAGGAGAACCAAAGGTCAAAGGTCACCACCACCTGTGTTATTTAACTCCAAAGGATCAAATCTTCATTAGAGGCAAGTGTTTGATATTTGCAATTTAAGTTCGTATATTGTCCATGTTAGGATAGTTATAAAAATAGATGATTTTCATGCTTGGAAGATGAAAGGATATAGTTGTTAATGGATTTTTGGAATCTAAAAATATATAGGAATTAAACTCATGTTGTAGGTAGTTAGTAATCCAATAAATATTCATCAATCTGTGGAAGAAATTCTAAAAATAATTTAGTGTTCTTGAAGATAATATGTTGATAATTTTCTGGAAAAAGGGGCAAAAACGAGTGGAATGAGAAGAGCCAATTTGGAATGTTTAGATCTTCTTTTTGAGTGCATTTGGATGAGATTTAAGAAAAACTCAAAACACATACCTGACTCAATTTTTTGTGTAGAATCCAAATCTGAAGTCGGATTGATGATTTGAATAATTTTTGGATCTGATTTTTCTGAGTATTTAAAATATGAGAATTCATGATGTTGTTTCTTTTTAATGTTGGTTCTTATCCCAAAACTTTTGTAGATCTTCGGTGATTATTAATTGGATATTATGGGACTTAAAGAAGATCAGTAATCCCTAGTTAAGATTTGAATTGATTTGATTGGGATTTAATTGATTAGAATTATGATAATTAAAGTTAAAGAGATTTCGGTTGCTAGATTCATGTGTTGGATTCTAATCTGTTTGTATGAGGATTAAGGATAGTTCAAGTAGGGGAGATTTAATATAACACCTAGGTAGCCTTAGGGTTACAATTTAAACATCAAGGACTGAGTTTAAGCTCATTATTGATTTCGCAAGGGCAGAGTGTAGTACAAGAGCGTAGTGGTATGGCTCCTGGATAGAGATGGGAGTTTAGAACACATTTGGTTGAAAGAGGGGATGAGGTTATTCCGATCGCATATTTGAAGTTGACAAACCTCCTCGATCGACAAAGTTAAGTAGTAGTGTATTGGAGGGGTTACTTGTTTGGATTTCACTTTGCGAGACGCTCCGCGCATGAACCTTAACGACGTCGGGAGTGGAGAGATGTTATAGGATGCGAGGATAATTAAATTATGAAGTAAAGATATGACATTTTAATACGTGGGATTTAAAGAGATATAATGCTACGTAAGGGAATAATCTAAGGTTAATGTGAGTACCTTGTTGTTAGTATACTATAGGTATGATAATACCTATTTGATTGATTAATGATTATGTGTATGACATACCTAGCTTACTTGCTATCGGTGGGAGGTTTGCGCGTGAGGGAAGTCATATCCTGATGAATCCATGGGATCTTTGATTTGTCGCTGGAGAACATAGGTCTATGAAAGACTTATCGGGGAGTTGATAAGTCCGCTGACTATGGGTACGTAGGTATGTGCGTGACCCATAGGTATGAGAACTATGTTTGCCTCCAATGATTGTGTTGTTGTTAATGGTTCGAGGTATCCTCACCGAATCTTTTGTCCCCTTTTCGACGACCAGCGATATTGGGACATGATAGCAGAGTAATGCATTGCACCGCAGCTGTGACTCGGGGTGCCGTATTATATATGAATATATATATATATAATGGATTAAATGAATGAATGGATATTTATTATGGTTAAATCCATCTACGGTGATAATTGTAGATAACGGTGAATAGAGAAAGATAATTGAATTAAGTTAATGAATGTTTATTGAAAAATTTAATTCATATTAATGAGAAATGATTCATGTTAATGAGAAACGATGAGAAATGTAAATGAATAATAATGTGACGTATGGTATGGGACATACGGGGATTATGATATTGGGATGGAATTATAATATGGAGACTAGAAAAGAGGAACCATTAACTAGGAGGTTAATAGGAAATGTTAATTGTGCACTCTAGTTGAGAGGTGAGAATGGCAAGTGAGAGTTGGGTCTAACATGTACATAATAAAAGATTTATTGCACTTGTTAAATACTTGCTGTTTTAAAAATCATTTTCACAATCGGGCTCTGACTCGTTTTCTTGCATATTTTCTTTTCTATTGTATCTTCTATATCAGGTGTCCAGCAACAGGGACGCTAACCTTAGCGGATTATGACAGGCTATGGATTTATGGAGTTTTGCTTAGACGCCTATCATCATTTGATTCATAGTATTCTCTTAGTAGGGCATGTCGCCCAAAGGATTCAGTTATCTTCTTCTATCGGGGTCAAATACCATGGAATTCGTGTCATTTTAACACATTTCATATTGTTGGGATTACTGTAATGGATTAATATTCTTTGGGAATGTTTATTCCAATTGCATTCAAATTATTTTATGTTATCTAATTGGTTATCAGTGTTGTAGAATAAAATGTGTTGTGTTATTCTTAAACTGGAAATGGATTTTGTTAAATTAAAATTTGAAGAGTTTTTAACACCAGCTTAATTGAGTATTGGGTGAGTTGTAAATATTTTCGACAGTGATGCTAAGAATGAGCCAACTGTATATTCTGTTTTAATTTGGTATGGGACTGGCCACCCGGTATTTAATTAGGCGGGGTGTTATATTTGTACACCCCCGAAATAAGCCCCGCTTAACCCATTTCTAATGTAGTGTAGTGACCCAACTCATTTAAAACTCTAGGACTCTATGTTTACTTCATACAAGAAGGTTCCTAGGTCCTAAGCCTAAAGGAAAGGGTTGTAATTGAGCTAAGAAAATCACTCAAAAATGAAGGATTTTCGAATCGATTCGGCCTGGGCGAATCGATTCGGTCTGGAAACCTGAATTTTTGCATAATTGCCGAATCGATTCGGATAGGCCGAATCGATTCGGCCCATTTAGACCTGTAAGCTTCCCCTTGAGCGAATCGATTCACCCTGTCCGAATCGATTCGCCCCTGCGAATTGGCCAAGTTTGGCTATGGAGTCTTAGACTCCTAAATTCCCCCAACTCAAATCTACCCAAACCAAGATCATTTAACACAATCAGCTACTCATAAATGGATCTAGCAACCATAAATAACCCCAATAAACATCTAAATCAACTTTTAAGGGTTCAAAACCTACAAATCCGTTTAAAACCCTAAAATTGTTAAACCATAACCAATCCACAACAATCAATACCATTTATTCATCTTAAACCGTATATTAGCAAGTAGAAAACTTGCCTTGGTGTTTAAATCTCAGATTTTCTTGTAGTAGCAACAATCTCCAAGCTTGAATCTCTCTCTTTTCTTCTTTCTCTCCAAAGTTCTCTTCCTCTCTCTTTCTCTCTAGGTTTAGCAAATACACATAAGGGAAATAAATGAAATGCAAGACTTAAATGGTGCCTTAAGTCTAAATTCCCAAATTAAATGGTTAATACCACATTAAAATGACTTCCAATACGCATTCAATCTATAACTAGTCAAAAGTGCCCGAATCATAAAAATACAATATGGCACTTATTTCGACTATCTCGCACATTTCGGGACTAACTACGCCCTCCAAATTATCATTTGGAAATTTTGTAACTCATTTCAAGTTCCGGTTTCATTTTAAACCATAAATGTCATTTAAATTATATGACACTATAAAACACAACATGGTGATATTTACTTACACATACAGTAAATATGAAACAATTTAGTAAATATTAAGTTTTAACTCCTTTAATTAATATTTTCTCCATATTCCAGTATTTTATATAATTACTTCACACAGTAAATAAATATAAAATAGGTTCTCAAAAGAGAGGGTTGTTACATACCCCCCCCCCCCCCCCTTATGAGGGAATTTTGTCCCCAAAATTCAAGCGTACCTTGTATAAAGAGATGCAGATACTTTTCCCTCATGTCCTCCTCGCGTTCCCACGTCGATTCCTTGGCGTTGTGATGACTCCATTGGACTCTCACCAAGGGCACCACTCGAGACCTCAATCTACGCTCCCCATGCTCTAAGATTGTAATCGGTTGTTCTTCATACGAAATATCGGGTTGCAAGTCGATATATTCTAAAGGAATATGCCAAAGGGCTCCTTCACATCTCTTATACTTCTTCAAAGAGGAAACATGGAACACATCATGGATTTGTTGTAAAGGTTTTGGTAAGGTGTGACAACCCGCTATACGAAATAAAGGGTGGCCAGCCCTATACCTCGATAAAATAGGGAATCATTGATAAATATCATTCTCAACATCACTACAATATGCAAAGTATAAGGAATAACCACACTATATTCCAGAAAAAGGGTTATCAAAAACTTTGGTTTTGAAATAAGAAGAGAACATTTTTCAACAACCCATAATAGAAATAGAGGGTGGAATCCCCCACAAGCGCACAAAACTAAAAGGATACAAAAGAACCAAAAGGAACGTCGGTCAAAATAACCATACAACATACAATAAGTTCCAGGTGTTACATAATAGATCCATTATACAATTACAACGGTTTAGGCCACATGCCCGAATAAACTGATCATAACTAGAAAACATAAATGGAGGCGTCTACACAAAACATCCCGTGCGACCCGCACAATGTCACGGCTCCTCAAAACATATGGAAGGAAAGATCATTTCGGGCGACCGTGCGGCGGAACACCTGAACGGATTATATATATACATACACAACAAGAAGTGAAAACCGGTCAGGGCCGGATATATGTGATCAATAGATAAATGACAGGTATGATAATGATGCGCAAGTAAGCATGGATGATAATCTAGCATGGTAGCACCCAGTAAGGGACTAAACTGATAATTAGCTATATGAAATGAAACTCACTTATACAAGAATTTAAAGTACTAATGAGCCTTTTTCATCTTCCATCATATTTCAATTTCAATCTTCTTTGACATTCCTTATCAGGAATAAAATTATTATCATGTGCTCTTAATGGCACTAATCTCAATAGCATGCTCTTTGTGGCATAAATTTGCTCTTTATGGCATTCATGTTCCATCGAGTCCAACTCGATAATTAGAATAGTCATAAATATAAATATAACGATTCTAAGACCGCCCGTCCGGGTTTCCCCACCGTGCGCGTCCCTAAATAACCATCATCTTCCAGGGCCTAACATAAGACAACCTGGGATCCTATCGAAATCGTCGGGAAGCGGCCATATGCCTGCGGGGTAGTCAAGACCACACCCAGAATCTCCTACCCATCGCAGAAAAAAATAAAACAAGCGCTCATATGGCCTAGGACTATATCCACCCTGCATTCATTAGCTAGGGGGCTTCACCTATCGTACGGACTTCCCTTAAGATGGTATTTAGAGAGGTGTGTAACATCCATTTTATTAATATCCATTACATGATTTAGTAATTTATCAATTACCTTATCAATTTCCCATTTTTAACAAATGTATAAGCTTAAATCGGGACTATACGTATTACGTACCGTCATAACATCCTCGATAAGAAATTCAAACTCCAAAGTTATTTCCAAAGCCTCCTTTAGGCTTTAACATAAACCCTCAAGTCAAATCTAACTCAAGTTAATTCCTAAGGTCTCCAAATTTACCTAAAGATGTTTTAGACCCTTATAAAACTTACAAGATAAAAGTAATGCCTAAACATCACTTTAAATTCCCCCTTAAAAGAACCCTAGATGAACCCTTTCGAGTCTAGGATGTCGACCCAACTCAACTAATACTCTAAACCCTATGTTTACTTCATTTAAGAAGGTCCCTAATTACTAATCCTAAAGAAAAAGGGTTAAAATTTAAAAGAAAAATTTTGGAAAAGTGCAGGGCTACCGAATCGATTCGCCCCCTTGGCCGAATCGATTCGGCCAGAAAATTTGAGTTTCTGCAAAGTTGTCGAACTGATTCGGATGGAAACCGAATCGATTTGGTTAGGAAGTTTGGGGTTTCTGCATAACTGCCCAATCGATTCGGACCAATTCCGAATTGATTCGGTTCACAAGACCTAAGCACTGGACCTAACCGAATCGATTCGCCCAGGGGGCCGAATCGATTCGGGCCTGCGATTTTGCCAAGATTTGGCTATGGAGTCTTGGACTCCATTTTCTACCCCAACTCAAATTTCTCCCAAACCAAACTTATATAACAACACCAAGATAGCATCAATGATACTATTGACCATCTTAAACCTCATGAATCATCCCAATCATCTTTGAATGAATCAAAACCCATAAATACATAAGAAAAACCCTAAGTTTGCTAAACCAAAATCAATACATCATTACCATAGCAAATCATCTATCTCAAGACACAAATAGAAAGTAAAAACTTGCCTTGATTCAGCAAATTGCAGGTCTCTTGGTTGAAGAAGCAATAATCTCTATAAATCTCCAAATCTTTCTCTCTACTCTTCTCTTTCTCTCTTTAGGTTTAGGAAGGGAATTAGGGAAATTGGAAGACTTAGAAAGCTTAAGTCGTGACCTAAGACAAATATCCCAATAAATTAACTAATAGTACGATAAAATAATACGCAACTGCATAATTTGGGTACAATCAGTCAAAAATGCCCAAAACTACAAAATACAATATGGTACATTATTTGACTATATCGCACGTTCCGGAATCAACTGCAACCTCCAAATTATCATTTGGACATTTTAAAATTCAATTTAGGTTCCGGTCTCATTATTATGCCAAATATCATTTTGAGTTCAGATGATATTAATAAGCATAACATAGCAATATTTACCCATAGATCTGATATGTATGCAAACTCATATTAGATACCAACTTTTCTACATTGAATTAACATTCAAATCATAACCCAACACTTGTCTCTAATTACTATACTAAGTAATTACTATAAAATACGGTCTCATAAGCGAGGGTTATTACATACTCCCCCCCTTATGAGGGAATTTTGTCCCCAAAATTCAGGCGTACCTCATAAGAAAAGATGTGGATATTTCTCCCGCATCTCGTCCTCACGTTCCCAAGTTGATTCGTTTGCATGATGATGACTCCAATGAACTCTCACTAGGGGAACCACACGAGATCTTAACTTTCGCTCCCCAAACTCAAGGATAGCAACCGGTTGTTCTTCATAAGAAACATCGGGCTGCAAATCGATATCTTCGAAAGGAATGTGCCAAAGGGAACCTTCACACCTTCTGTACTTCTTCAAAGAGGAGACGTGAAATACATCATGGATTTGTTGTAAAGGTTCCGGCAAAGCAAGTTGGTATGCCACGGGACCAACCTTTGCAATCATCGGGAAAGGTCCAACAAAACGGGGTGCAAGCTTTCCTTTCTTCCCAAAACGCTTAATGCCTTTCATCGAGGACACTCGCACTAACACTTGGTCTCCAACCTCCAACTCCATATGTCTCCTACCCGAATCGGCATAACTCTTTTGACGATCTTGGGCTATCCGTATGCGATTTCGAATAAGCTCAATCTTCGAAGAAGTGTCTTGGATCATTTCAGGTCCAAGGAACTTGTTATCACCCACTTCCAACCAACAAGTGGGCGACCTACAAGGCCTGCCATACAGAGCTTCATAGGGTGCCATTACGATAGTAAATTGGTATGAGTTATCATAAGCAAACTTAACCAATGGAAGGTATTGTTCCCAACTGCCCTTAAAATCGAGTATGCACATACGAAGCATATCCTCCAACATCTGGTTTACCCTTTCGGTCTGACCGTCTGTTTGAGGATGATAGGAAGAGATTAACTTCAACTCGGTCCCCATTGCTCCTTGGAAACTTTGCCAAAAGTGGGACACAAATATCTTATCTCGGTCGGAGACAATATTTAAAGGTACCCCGTGAAGTCTGACGATCTCCTCGATGAACAATTGGGCATAACGAGCAGTATCATAATCAGTGCGCACAGGCAAGAAGTGTGCCGACTTAGTCAAACGGTCGACAATTACCCAAATTGAGTCATGACCCTTCTGCGATCTAGGTAGGCCCGTAATAAAGTCCATCGAAATGCTCTCCCATTTCCATACGGGAATCTCGAGTGGTTGTAACAAACCTGTCGGTCGCTGGTGGTCAATCTTAACCAGCTGACAAGTAGTGCATTGAGACACAAACTCTGAGATATCCCTGTTCATACCCGCCCACCAATACAAACGACGCATATCTTGGTACATCTTGTCCCCGCCTGGATGTAACGCAAACCTTGACCCGTGGGATTCTGCCATCACCGTTCGTCTCAAATCCCCATCGTCGAGAACCACAAGTCTCCCATGGAAACGTAGTCCGCCCTCGAAACCAATCGAGTACGACTCCGCTCCCTCGGACAACAGCTGGCGTGTATGGTCTTGACAAACTTTATCTCCTTTCTGAGCTTCCACAATCTTTGCTATAATCGTGGGAGTAACCATCATCACGGAAAGGAATGCTCTCACTCCTGCATCCTCTAGGCTGAGTTCTTTCCACTTAGCTTTCCACACCTCAGCTAAGTCTCCCTCGGGCTTCCTGCTCAAGGCATCTGCTACTACATTCGCCTTTTCGGGGTGATAATGAATATCAAATTGGTAGTCTTTCACAAACTCCAACCAACGACGCTGGTGCATGTTCAAATCCTTTTGGGAAAATAAGTATTGCAGCGATTTGTGGTCGGTGAAAAGACTAAACTTTTCCCCCAAGAGATAATGCCTCCATATCTTCAAGGCAAATACAACGGCGGCAAATTCCAAGTCATGCACCGGATAGTTCCTCTCGTGAGGTTTCAACTTACGAGAAGCGTACGCAATGGGTTGTCTCTCTTGTTGAAGAACACCTCCTAATCCCTGAAGAGATGCATCGGTGAAGACAAGATATTCCAATCCCGGCTTTGGCAATGCCAGGACTAGTTTCGAAGTTAGTCTATCCTTGAGCTCATCAAAAGCCGCTTGACATGAACTGTCCCATATAAATCTTACTCCTTTCCGATTTAAATTCGTCAATGGGCTAGCAACCTTGGAAAAGCCCTTAATGAATCGACGGTAATAACCCGCCAAGCCCAGAAAACTACGAACTTCAGTGGGCGTCGTGGGCTGACCCCACTCTTTTACCGCGATCACCTTACCCGGATCCACTGACACGCCTTGGGATGACACCACATGCCCTAGAAATTGAACTTCCTTCAACCAGAAGCCACATTTCTCAAACTTTGCATACAGTTGATGATCCCTCAATCTCTGCAGGACCAACCGCAAGTGAGCAGCGTGATCCGACTCTGTCTGAGAATAGACTAGGATGTCATTGATAAAGACATTGACAAACTGGTCAAGGAAATCCCGAAACACCCTGTTCATAAGGTCCATAAACACTGCAGGGGCATTGGTTAGCCCAAAGGGCATAACCAAGAATTCATAAGATCCATAACGGGTCATAAAGGCCGTCTTGGATACATCTTGCTCTCGTATCCTCAATTGGTGATACCCCGTCCTCAAATCGATCTTGGAGAAGTAGGAAGCTCCCCTAAGTTGATCAAACAAGTCGTCGATGCGAGGTAAAGGGTATTTATTCCGGATGGTGACTTTATTCAACTCTCTATAGTCCACGCATAACCGGAGAGAACCGTCTCCCTTCTTCACAAACAATACCGGAGCGCCCCATGGTGAGGTACTACGCCTAATAAAGCCCTGCTCCAATAGCTTCTGAATCTGATCTCTCAGCTCCCTCATCTCCACAGGAACCATTCGATAAGGAGCTTTGGTGATCGATCGAGTTCCCGGCATTAGATCAATCACAAACTCTATTTCCCGACTTGGAGGTAATCCCGGTATCTCCCGAAAAATATCTTCAAAATCTCTAACGATTGGAAGAGAATTTAGGGGAACCACGACATCTCTAGATGCGTCTTCCGCAATACAGTATAGATAAGCCCTCGTTCTCCCTTCCATACAAGGCATAACTACCAGGAACATTTCTTGTCCCGGAACCGTAAAAACTAAGCTCTTCCCGTAACAATTTACTATAGCACGATACTTCACTAGCCAATCCATACCCAAAATAACATCCTACCCGACCATATCAAGGACGAGCAAATCAGCCTCAAAACACAAGTCACCTAGGTTAATTTCTACGTTCTTACATACGAAGAAAATCAATGAGCCATCGCCCATAGAGGGTTCAACGCTAGTGAAGGTACTTTCAGCAGATTTTATCAAACCTGAAGTCCGGGCAAAACTTCTAGAAATAAAGGAGTGTGTAGCACCCGTATCAAATAGTATTCGACCCATGTGCCCACGAATGAGAAACTTACCCTCGATCGCTGGTGGTGCCGGAGGAGCTGGAGGAAGCAGAGCCTCCTGAATATGGTAAACCCGACCGTACTTCAATTGTCCCTGTTGAGGAGGAGCAACCGGATTAGGCGCTTGGGGCGGAAACTGTACATACGGCTGCTGTGGGGCCCTTGGAAGATGCCCTCCAACCAACTGAGGACACGCCCTTTTATAGTGGCCCAGCTCCCCACACTGGAAACATTTATTTGTCGTATTATCCTGATTCCTACCTTGGTTATTTCGGAATTGCCCCGCACCTCGGCCCTGTTGGCCTCTACCTCCATTTCCACCTCTACCACCCTGTGGTTGCTGACCACCTTGACCCTGCCTGTTATTATTGCCACCAGCATTAAACCCACCGAAACGTTGACGCTTTGCCAAATCCCCCTGCTGAGGATCCCTCTCAACCTGCTTGTTCCTCGAGGATTGGGATGAAGAAGATGTTCCCCCTCCGCTCCCAGTTCCTCCTTGTCTCACTGCTTGCCCCGCAACTACAACCTTCTTCTTGTTTTGAACAAACAATCTATGCTCTTGACAGTGAAGTAAAACATCATTCATCACATCACCAAAGGTCACCAGAGATGGATTTCCAAGCAAATGTTGTTTTATTCGCCAGTGCAAACCTCCCACAAACTTGGAGATCCTCTTCGCTTCTGGAGTTACTTCATCCGGTATAAAGCTTGCTAACCGGGTAAACTCCTCCTCGTACTCGGCAACCGATTTCTCCCCTTGTACTAAATCTTGAAGCTTCCTCTGCATTTCCCTCTGAACTGCGGGAGGGAAATACTTTCCATCAAACAAAGCCTAAAAATTTGTGATGGACATAGTATCCCTTTGTTCGGGTGTCATCATTGACTCCCACCAGTGTAAGGCCGGTCCGACCAGCTTGAAGGTAACGAGAATTTGCTTTTTCTCCTCACTACATTCCACCATCCTAAGATGGTGCTGCATATCTCTCTTCCACTGGTTCGCCTTTATAACATCCGAACCTCCCTCAAATTCCGGGGGATGTCCCTTGAGGAAAGACTCCCTCACCCGTTCCCACTGAGAAGGTCCCGTAGGAACTAGTGCTTCTTGTCCCCTTGCTTGAACTTGTGGCATTTGTTGTGCCACTGCGGTCATCGCGGCGTTGACAGCTTGGGCCACAATATTTGCCACTTCAGCGGCACTGATATTCCCTTGTGGCTGCGGTGGAGGACCAAACTCATCCTCAACAACCCTATTACGTCTAGCGGGACGTCCTCTCTTTGGCGGCATCTGAGATAAAGACGAGGCAGAGTTAAAACATAATACAAAATAATCTATTTAGCAGAAGATCGCATACATAAGCAACAAACAATCCTAACATTAAGTTCTATATCAAAGAACGCTACGGTAGAACGTGACAAGTCCGCATAGATCCTAAAGACTCTAGAACCTGATGCTCTGATACCATCTGTGACAACCCGCTATCCGAAATAAAGGGTGGCCAGCCCTATACCTCGATAAAATAGGGAATCATTGATAAATATCATTCTCAGCATCACTACAATATGCAAAGTATAAGGAATAACCACACTATATTCCAGAAAACGGGTTATCAAAAACTTTGGTTTTGAAATAAGAAGAGAACATTTTTCAACAACCCATAATAGAAATAGAGGGTGGAAACCCCCACAAGCGCATAAAACTAAAAGGATACAAAAGGACCGAAAGGAACGTCGGTCAAAATAACCATACAACATACAATAAGTTCCAGGTGTTACATAATAGATCCATTATACAATTACAACGGTTTAGGCCACATGCCCGAATAAAGTGATCATAACTAGAAAACATAAATGGAGGCGTCTACACAAAACATCCCGTGAGACCCGCACAATGTCACAGCTCCTCAAAACATATGGAAGGAAAGATCATTTCGGGCGACCGTGCGGCGGAACACCTGAACGGATTATATATATACATACACAACAAGAAGTGAAAACCGGTCAGGGCCGAATATATGTGATCAATAGATAAATGACAGGTATGATAATGATGCGCAAGTAAGCATGGATGATAATCTAGTATGGTAGCACCCAGTAAGGGACTAAACTGATAATTAGCTATATGAAATGAAACTCACTTATACAAGAATTTAAAGTACTAATGAGCCTTTTTCATCTTCCATCATATTTCAATTTCAATCTTCTTTGACATTCCTTATCAGGAATAAAATTATTATCATGTGCTCTTAATGGCACTAATTTCAATAGTATGCTCTTTGTGGCATAAATTTGCTCTTTATGGCATTCATGTTCCATCGAGTCCAACTCGATAATTAGAATAGTCATAAATATAAATATAACGATTCTAAGACCGCTCGTCCGGGTTTCCCCACCGTGCGCGTCCCTAAATAACCATCATCTTCCAGGGCCTAACATAAGACAACCTGGGATCCTATCGAAATCGTCGGGAAGCGGCCATATGCCTGCGGGGTAGTCAAGACCACACCCATAATCTCCTACCCATCGCAGAAAAAAATAAAACAAGCCTTCATATGGCCTAGGACTATATCCACCCTGCATTCATTAGCTAGGGGGCTTCACCTATCGTACGGACTTCCCTTAAGATGGTATTTAGAGAGGTGTGTAACATCCATTTTATTAATATCCATTACATGATTTAGTAATTTATCAATTACCTTATCAATTTCCCATTTTTAACAAATGTATAAGCTTAAATCGGGACTATACGTATTACGTACCGTCATAACATCCTCGATAAGAAATTCAAACTCCAAAGTTATTTCCAAAGCCTCCTTTAGGCTTTAACATAAACCCTCAAGTCAAATCTAACTCAAGTTAATTCCTAAGGTCTCCAAATTTACCTAAAGATGTTCTAGACCCTTATAAAACTTACAAGATAAAAGTAATGCCTAAACATCACTTTAAATTCCCCCTTAAAAGAACCCAAGATGAACCCTTTCGAGTCTAGGATGTCGACCCAACTCAACTAATACTCTAAACCCTATGTTTACTTCATTTAAGAAGGTCCCTAATTACTAATCCTAAAGAAAAAGGGTTAAAATTTAAAAGAAAATTTTTGGAAAAGTGCAGGGCTACTGAATCGATTCGCCCCCTTGGCCGAATCGATTCGGCCAGAAAATTTGAGTTTCTGCAAAGTTGTCGAATCGATTCGGATGGAAATTGAATCGATTCGGTTAGGGAGTTTGGGGTTTCTGCATAACTGCCGAATCGATTCGGACCAATTCCGAATCGATTCGGTTCACAAGACCTAAGCACTGGACCTAACCGAATCGATTCGCCCAGGGGGCCGAATCGATTCGGGCCTGCGATTTTGCCAAGATTTGGCTATGGAGTCTTGGACTCCATTTTCTACCCCAACTCAAATTTCTCCCAAACCAAACTTATATACCAACACCAAGATAGCATCAATGATACTATTGACCATCTTAAACCTCATGAATCATCCCAATCATCTTTGAATGAATCAAAACCCATAAATACATAAGAAAAACCCTAACTTTGCTAAACCAAAATCAATACATCATTACCATAGCAAATCATCTATCTCAAGACACAAATAGCAAGTAAAAACTTGCCTTGATTCAGCAAATTGCAGGTCTCTTGGTTGAAGAAGCAAGAATCTCTCTAAATCTCCAAATCTTTCTTTCTACTCTTCTCTTTCTCTCTTTAGGTTTAGGAAGGGAATTAGGGAAATTGGAAGACTTAGAAAGTTTAAGTCGTGACCTAAGACAAATATCCCAATAAATTAACTAATAGTGCGATAAAATAATACGCAACTGCATAAATTGGGTACAATCAGTCAAAAATGCCCAAAACTACAAAATACAATATGGTACATTATTTGACTATATCGCACGTTCCGGAATCAACTGTAACCTCCAAATTATCATTTGGACATTTTGAAATTCAATTTAGGTTCCGGTCTCATTATTAAGCCAAATATCATTTTGAGTTCAGATGATATTAATAAGCATAACATAGCAATATTTACCCATAGATCTGATATGTATGCAAACTCATATTAGATACCAACTTTTCTACATTGAATTAACATTCAAATCATAACCCAACACTTGTCTCTAATTACTATACTAAGTAATTACTATAAAATACGGTCTCATAAGCGAGGGTTATTACATAAGGCAAGTTAATACGCCACTGGACCTACCTTAGCAATAACGGGAAAAGGTCCAACAAAACGCGGTGCAAGATTTCCTTTCTTCCCAAAGCGCTTTATGCCTTTCATTGGCGACACACGCACCAAGACTTGATCCCCAATCTCCAACTCCATATGCCTTCTATTCGCATCAGCATAACTCTTTTGGCGATCTTGAGCTATTCGAATGCGATTTCGGATGAGTTCAATCTTGGAATAAGTATCCTGGATCATTTCAGGTCCAAGGAATTTATTATCCCCCACCTCCAACCAACACGCGGGTGATCTACAAGGCCGGCCATACAAAGATTCGTAGGGCGCCATCCCAATAGTAAATTGGTGCGAATTATTATAAGCAAATTCGACCAAAGGGAGATATTGTTCCCAACCACCTTTGAAATCAAGCATACACATACGGAGCATATCCTCCAACATTTGGTTGCTCTTTCAGTTTGCCCATCTGTTTCAGGATGATAAGAAGTGCTTAACTTCAATTCGGTTCCCATAGCCTCTTGAAAACTTTGCCAAAAAGGGGAAAAAAATCTTATCTCAGTTGAAAACTATATTTAAGGGCACCCCATGGAGTCTAACAACCTTCGCAATGAATAACCGGGCATAACGAGCAGTATCATGATCTATGCGCATGGGTAGAAAGTGTGCCGACTTAGTCAAGCGGTCGGCAATTACCCAAATAGAATCACAACCACTCTGTGACCTTGGTAAGCCCGTAATAAAGTCCATCGATATACTCTCCCACTTCCACACCGGAATTTCCAACGGTTGCAACAAACCCGTCGGTCACTGATGATCTATCTTGACCAATTGACAAGTAGTGCATTGGGATACAAACTCATAAATATCCCTCTTCATGCTTGGCCAACAATACTGACGGCGCATATCTTGATACATCTTGTCCCCACTAGGATGTACCATAAATTTAGACCCATGAGATTCTGCCATCATGGCCCTTCTCAAATCCCCTTCTTCCGGGACAATGAGTCTCTCGTGAAAACGTAATTTGCCCTCTGAACTTATCGAGTAGGATTCTACTCCCTCTGACAGCAATCGACGTACGTGGTCCTGACAACCTTGGTCCCTTCCTTGGGCTTCTACAACCCTTGCCACAATAGTAGGCGTAACAGTCATTAGACATGAACGCCCTAGCAACCGCATCCTCCTGACTGAGCTATTTCCATTTAGCTTTCCATACTTTTGCTACCTCCCCCTCGGGCTTTCTACTCAAAGCATCTGCTACCACATTCGCCTTGCCCAGATGATAGTGGATGTCAAATTGATAATCTTTCACAAACTCTAGCCATCGGCATTGCCACATATTTAAATCTTTTTGTGAAAATAAATATTGCAGCGATTTATGGTCCGTGAAAAGACTGAATTTATCCCCTAGGAGATAATGCCTCCAAATCTTGAAGGCAAAAACAACCGCGACAAGTTCCAAGTCATGCACTGGATAATTATTTTCATGGGGCTTTAGCTTGCGGGAAGCATAAGCAATATCCCATCGTTCTTGTTGAAGTACACCTCCAAATCCTTATAGAGATGCGTCGGTGAAGACTAGATATTCTAACCCCGGCTTTGGCAATGCAAGGACTGGAGCAGAAGTCAACCTATCCTTAAGCTCATCAAAAGTATCCTGACAAGAATTATCCCAAACAAACCTCACCCCCTTCCGAGTTAAATTTATCAAAGGGCTAGCAATTTTTGAGAAACCCTTGATAAACCGACGGTAATAACTCGCCAAACCCAGAAAGCTACGAATCTTGGTAGGTGTCGTGAGCTGACCCCACTCCCTCACTGCAACCACCTTGCTTGGGTCTATCGAAATACCCTGGGCTGTCACAATGTGACCCAGAAATTGCACTTCCTACAACCAAAATCCGCACTTCTAAAACTTAGCATACAATTGGTGATCCCTCAACCTTTGTAGGACCAACCTCAAATGAGTATCATGGTCAGATTCCGTCTGAGAATACACTAGAATATCATCAATAAACATGATGACAAACCGGTCCAGGAAGTCTCGAAATACCCTATTCATGAGGTCCATAAACACGACGGGAGCATTGGTTAGTCCAAAGGGCATAACCAAAAATTCATAGGACCCATACCTCGTCAGAAAAGTGGTCTTGGACAAATCTTGTTCTCGTATCCTCAGCTGGTGATACCCCGTCCTCTACTCTATCTTAGAGAAGTACGACGCTCCTCTAAGTTGATCAAACAAATCATCAATCCAAGGCAACGGGTATTTGTTCTGGATAGTGACTTTATTCAACTCTCTGTAGTCAACAAATAACCGGAGAGAACCGTCCCTTTTCTTCACAAAAAACACCGGAGTGCCCCATGGCGACGTGCTACGCCGAATGAATCACTGCTCTAACAACTGCTGAATTTGATCTCTTAACTCCCTCATCTCAACGGCAGCCATGCGGTACGGAGCTCTTGCAATCGGTCTCGTTCCCCGTGCTAAATCAATTACAAATTTGATCTCCCAAATCTAAGGCAAACCCGGTATTTCTCGAAACACATCTTGGAAATCTCTAACAATTGGAATAGATTCTAAGGAAACGACTACATCTCGAGAAGTCTCCTCTGCGATACAATACAAGTAAGTGCTAGTACCTCCTTCTAAACGAGGCATAACTACCAAAAACATTTCTTGCCCCGGAACGAAAAAAACTATACTCTTCCTGTAGCAATTAACTATCACATGATACTTCACTAGCCAATCCATACCGAAAATCATATCATACCCGACCATGTCTAGGACGAGCAAATCGGCCTCAAAGCACAAATTACCAAGACTAATTCCTATTTGTTTACAAATAAAGAAAATGAGCGAACCATCACCCATAGAGGACTCAACACTATTGAAGGTACTCTCTGTAGATTTAATCAACTCTGTAGACTGAGCAAAACTTCTAGAAATGAAAGAGTGAGTCGCACCCGTATCAAACAAAACGCGACCCATGTGCCCCTGAATAAGAAACTTACCCTCAATAGCTGGCGGTGCCGGCGGAGTAGGAGGAAGCATAACATCCTGAATATGATAAACACACCTATACTACAGCTGACCCTGCTGTGGAGGGGCAACTAGATTAGGTGCCTATGGTGGTAACTGAATCTGTGGATGCTGAGGAACCCTAGGAAGCTGACCCCCAACCAACTGAGGACACTCCTTCTTGTAATGACCCGCCTCCCCACATTGGAAGCACCATCCCGTCATATTCTCCAGATTTCGGCCCCAGTTATTTCTAAACTGGGTAACACCTTGGCCCAGATGGCCCCTACCCCCGTGACCACCCCGACCTGTTTGTTGTTGTTGCGGGGCACCCTGACCGTGCCTATTGTTATTGCCACCCAAATTAAACCCACCAAAATGTTGCCTTTTTGACAAGTCCCCTTGCTGGGGATCCATTTCTTTCTGCTTATTACCTGAAGATTGGGTCGAAGGAAATGCTCCTCCTCCAGTCCCACTACCTCCAGGTTTTACCGCTTGCCCCACTACTGTAGCTTTCTTTCCACTCTGCATATACAACCGATGTTCTTGGCAATGGAGCAATGCCGCATTCATTACCTCACCAAAAGTTTGTAAGGCTGGATTACCCAGCAAATGTTATCGGATCCTCCAGTCCAAACCTCCCATGAACTTAGAAACCTTCCTCTCTTCCGGAGTCACCTCGTCCGGTACAAAACTTGCTAACCAGGTGAACTCCTCTTCATATTCTGCCACGGATCTCTCACCTTGCACCACATCCTGAAGCTTCCTTCTCATCTCCCTTTGAACTGTGGGAGGGAAATACTTATGGTCAAACATAACCCATAAATCAGTGATAGTCATGGTATCTCTCTGCTCTGGCATAGTTATCGACTCCCACCAATGTAATACGGACCCAACGAGTTTAAAAGTAGCAAGGACTTGTTTCCTCTCCTCACTACAGTCCACCATTCGAAGATGGTGTTGCATATCCTTCTTCCACTGATTAACTCTAATAACATCAGAACCTGCATCGAATTCCGGGGGATGGCCCTTTAGAAAGGACTCTCTAACTCTCTCCCACGGAGAAGGTCCCGTAGGAGCTTGTACATCCTGCGCTCGTTGTTGTTGAGCTTGTGGCATTTGCTGAGCCATGGCGGTCATAGTAGCATTAACCGCTTGGGCCACGATATTTACTACATCAGCAGCATTTATTGTTCCTTGTGGCGGCGGTGGAGGACCAACCTCCTCTGCTACAACTCTATTCCTTCTAGCTAGGCGACGTCTCTTAGGCGGCATCTAAGATGAAGAAACAAATAGAGTTAGAATACTATTTAAAACAATTTATCTTGCAGAAGATCGCAACCATAAGTAACAAAGCAGTATTCTAACTCTATTTGTAGAGTTACAAAACACACCCAATCACACATTATTTGTTTGATATAAGCAATAACAAGATAAGAAAAACATTTTATCTAAGAAAATACATGTTTTCTTTATTAGTTCTTATCTTTGAGAGAATGTATGCGTGGGTGTGATATAGTTTGAAAACTTATCACCCAAACAAGAAGTTTGGCATAAAAAATGGCATACCAACAATAATTGCCTCCACTTTGTTTGGATCAACCTTCACACCATCACTTGAGACAACATAACCTAAGAATACTAAACTATTTTTCAAGAAGTCACACTTCTTCAATTTAATTTCTACTCACTCAATACATCAAAAACCTTTTGAAGATGCTCAAAATGTTGATTTTTCTCTTTGTTATACATAAGAATGTCATCAAAGTAAACCACAATAAACTTACCAATATAAGGCTTGAATATGTGATTCATAATACGCATAAATGTGCAAGGAGCATTAGAAAGACCAAATGGAATCACTATCCATTCAAATAAGTCATCCCTTGTCTTGAAAGAAGTTTTCCATTCATCTCCTGGTCTTATCCAAATTTGATGATACCCACTTCGAAGACTAATTTTTGAAAAGACTACATCCCCACAAAGTTGGTCTCATCGAGTTGAGGAATAGGAAAATGATACTTAATGGTAATTTTATTCACCGCCCCACTATCAACACACATCTTCTAAGATCCATGTTTCTTAGGAACAAGTAATGCCAATATAACACACGAACTCATGTTCTCTATAATCAAACCTTTCTCCAATAAATCATTAATTTTCTTTTAAAGATCTTCAAATTTTTTACGATATATTCGGTAGGCTACTGGAAGCATAGAACATGGGACAAGAGCAATACAGTGTTGACTCTCATCAATAGAAGGCGGGATGAAATTTCCTTTAGCGCCACATCATAAAATTTATCGAGCAAAGTGTGACAACCTGCTCACCAAAATATGGGGTGGCCAGCCCGATACTCCAATATAACGGAATCATGTATGGAATCATTCTCAGCCTCACAACAATATAATAAGTATACGGGGAAACCACCCAATAATTTAGAAAACGGGTTGCCAAATTTTTTGTTTTATTTGAAGTTAAGGAATAATTTAAACAACCCAATTTAAAAAGAAAGTGGAATCCCAAGAACTTAAATTACATCCACAACAAGAATACAATAAGAGGACCAAATATGTTGTCGGTCAACAGGTACATACAACGTATTACAACAGTTTAATAATTTACATAATACATTCATTAGACAATTACAAAAGTTTGGGCCACACACCCGAGTGAAAGACCCGATAGTAACTGGATTACAAAAAAATGAAGGCGTCTAACAACATATCCCGTAATATCCGTAAAGTATTATGGCTCCGTAAAAGCACCAGAGTAGGAAAGTCAGAACGGGCGCCCTTGCGGCGGAGCACCTGAGCGGATACAAAATTCATGCACACCAAGAAAAATGAACGGGTCAGGTCCCGGTTTTATATGATCACCAGATTAATAAAAAGCATGACAATTATGAATACTTGATCATGATTGATAAAGATGAGAATCTAACAACATAATCTCAAAGCATAATAAGACAATTTAAATGATTATAACTTTTATTTAGTTATGCAAGAGGCTAAAATTAGACATCATTAATTAAAAGTCTCCATCATTATTCACTATTTCATTTCATTTTTCCATTCCTTATCAGGAATGTAATTCCTATCATATTCTTTTTATGGCATTTCTCATACATCAAGTCCCACTTGATTTAGAATTATTATATTCATATACATATAATGATTCTCAGACCACCCCTCCGAGTTTCCCCACTGGGCGCGCCCCTAAATGACTATCATCTTCCAGGGACTATCAACAAGACAACCTGGGCACCTAACGCAACGTCGGGAAGTGGCCATATGCCTGCGAGTGAGACATAACCACACCCGGAATTACCTCACTAGCGCAGAATAAAACATATAACAATCCATCATATGGCCGAGGACTATAGTCTCCTTGCGTTCATTAGTCAGGGGACATCACCTCATGCGCGAACTTCCCTTATGATATCATTTAGAGAGGTGTGTTTAAGTAAATTAGCATTTACCATTTAAATCTCATTTTCATTTCCATTTTTCATATGTATGTTTCATTTTTTTCGAAACCATAATCATTGAATATTCTCATTAGTATTCATCGTATACTAAGTCCCGAATTATTCTCCAAGAGGTAACAATATTTCTATAAGTCACAAGGTTTTATATACCTCAATTGAACCCCTAAAGTCTCCAAGTATGGGCTTACAATTCCTAGACTCCTAATAATTAACTAAAGGAAAGAAATGTCCTAACCCCAATTTGTACACCCACGAAATAAGCCCTGTTTAACCCATTTCTAATGTAGGGTAGTGACCCAACTCATCTAAAACTCTAGGACTCTATGTTTACTTCATACAAGAAGGTTCCTAGGTCCTAAGCCTAAAGGAAAGGGTTGTAATTGAGCTAAGAAAAATCACTCAAAAATGCAGCATTTTCGAATCGATTCGGCCTGGATGAATCGATTCGGTTAGAAAAGGGAATCGATTCGGACCAGCCGAATCAATTCGGTCAGGAAACATGACTTTCTGCATAATTTCTGAATCAATTCAAATAGGCTGAATCGATTCGGCCCATTCAGACCTGTAAGCTGCCCCTTGAGCGAATCGATTAGCCCTGGCCGAATCGATTCACCCCTGCGAATTGGCCAAGTTTGCTTATGGAGTCTTGGACTCCTAAATTCCCCCAACTCAAATCTACATAAACCAAGATCATTTAACACAATCAACTACTCATAAATACATCTAGCAACCATAAATAACGCCAATAAACATCTAAATCAACTTTCAAGGGTTCAAAACCGACAAATCCATTTAAAACCCTAAAATTGTCAAACCATAACCAATCCACAACAATCAATACCATTTATTCATCTTAAACCCTATATTAGCAAGTATAAAACTTGCCTTGGTGTTCAAATCTCATATTTTCTTGTAGTAGCAACAATCTCCAAGCTTGAATCTCTATCTTTTCTTCTTTCTCTCCAAAGTTATCTTCCTCTCTCTTTCCCTCTAGGTTTAGCAAATACACATAAGGGAAATAGATGAAATGCAAGACTTAAATCGTGCCTTAAGTCTAAATTCCCAACTTAAATGGTTAATACCACATTAAAATGACTCCCAATACGCATTCAAGCTATAACCTGTCAAAAGTGCCCGAAACATAAAAATACAATATGGCACTTATTTCGACTATCTCGCACTTTTTGGAACTAACTACGCCCTCCAAATTATCATTTGGAAATTTTGTAACTCATTTCAAGTTTCAGTTTCATTTTAAACCATAAATGTTATTTAAATTATATGACACTATAAAACAAAGCATGGTGATATTTACTTACACATACAGTAAATATGCAAAAATTTAGTAAATAATAACTTTTAACTCGTTTAATTAATATTTACTCCATATTCCAGTATTTTATATAATTACTTCACACAGTAAATAACTATAAAACAGGTTCTTAAAAGCGAGGGTTGTTACAAAAAGGTTGTAAGTTAGGTGGGACTTCGAACCTCTCTTCATTTTCCTCTATGAGAAGTGCAACGTGTGTGAAAATTAATATTTCAAAGTCATTGATCATCCTCCACATGGGCTACATATAAGCTTCTTCAAACAAAAAGTGATTCTCCTTGGTCATCATATAAAACTTCACCCTCACTTTCATCTTCATCACTATAATTTTTTTCCACATCTTCATTAACGTCCACCTCCACTAATGAAGCAATCTTTTGATTTGGATATTCAGATGCAATATGCCCAAAGTCATGACACTTAAATAATGGTGAGAATTTCAATTTGAAGATCCTTGCTAAATTGATTTGCCGTTTATATCATTCTTCGAAGGTAGCTTGAAAGATGTCTTCGAAGGCTTGGAAATAGAAGTACTCCCTGATTATAACCTCCATCATGACTCTAACTTCGAACACTACTTTTCTCCTTGAGTTGCTTATCCACCTTTAGAGACAAATGAACACATTATTATAAGTCCAATATGGTTGCAATTGAGCAACATTTAAAATATGAGTCCTTAAACCACTAAGATAATGAGCAATTATTCGATCCTTTGACTCGAATAATACACATCGCATCATGATATGATCAAGTAGTCTTGAATACTCCTCCACGGACAACTAATTTTTATGAAATTGTGAAACTTAAGAAAAGCATCTTGTACGTAATGACTAGGAAAAAATATTTTTAACTCCTTTTTCATCTTCTTCCAAGTTACAATTATTCTTTTACCTTCACATTCACGTTTCTTCTTTAAGTGTTCCCACCAAGTTGAGGTTTGCTTCTTCAACTTTATGGCAACTAATTTCACTTTTTTGATTTCTAGAATTTCATAGTAGTAAAAGATTCTCTCCACGGTGTTGATCCAATCAATGAATTCATCACTTTAGATTTGACCATTAAATTCTTGGATCCTAACTTTTATATAAGCATAGTGATAGGGTTGGTTCCTTCCACATATACGTTTCAAAGGAGCCTCGTATTTCGATGCATGGTCATGAGCATTATAAATGGGGTTAATTTCCTCTTCATCATGTGGAAATTCATTATAACTACTACGATCCATCACATTCCTGAGATTCAAAGCGTACTAAATGTTGTAAGAGTTTTTCACATGTCCCCTAAATTGATCTAGTTCAATGTCACATAAGTCTCTTTCACATACCGATCTCTAATATTCGGGCCATGATGATAGTTGCTGGCCATGAAAATCAAGTCTCTGATACCAATCTGAAATTGGATAATAAAAGAGAAATATATAACACAAGTGTTAACTGAGGTAACCAACTCAAAATCTAAGCATAATGAAAGAGAAATATATAACACAAGTAACCCACCCAAACTCTAAGGAATCCACTGAAGAGAGGGAGCAACACTCGTCCCCAATTGGAATCCACCAAAAGGTTAAGAGCAAAATAAGAAAACTTTGCTTCTTATACAAAAGTCTGTTTATAATCTCAAATCAAATTATCCTTGTTTCATACATCCTCAGACCTTATATAGGTGCTTCGAACAACTCTCCAGCAATGGGTGTTAAGATATATTAAATAGAACATTGAATAAACTAGAAGTTAGAAAACTAAAAGACTAAACCCTTGGACTCAAAACTAATTTGCCAATAAGTTAGGCGTCACTTAAAATGCATGCCACTCTATGTGTACATTGAATTAGAAGGTCATACATATAGAAATTGAAAGGTATATACCTTAGATTTCCAATGAGCTTTGAATCATGTCATTTGGACTTTTAAGGAGGGAGTTATGACCATTTTCATAAATGGTGTTTCTGCTGTCGGTATAATCCGAAAATAAACTGTAGAGCTTCTTCAAGCCCATTTATTGAACCATGACACTTCTAAGTACTTGTATTAATATCAAAGTTTCTCCTGCATAAAAAAAGTTCAGCATGTAAATATGTGAAATTGATGAAAATAGAAGATTATATTGACCAAAGATTGATAATCATAGTAAGCCCAACATATTTTTATAAAAGGAAAAGAATCCTCACATCATTATTATTCCCTTCCATGAAAGGATGTATGGATTATCCTTATATTTATAAGTGATAAGGAATGGACATTTCATGGACGAACTTTCATTGAACCACTAAAGATATACACTTACCAATTAAGAAAACATGAACATACCCATTTTCACTTTCAGGTTGAGTGAGAAAAAGAAGCACCAAGTCAGTGAGTATATTTATATTGTTGTGCATTGGGAGACATCCCAAATGGCAATATAAATTAAATAACATCTAACAACAATATAACTTCCAACAAATTACTCTCTCCATATGACAACAAAGTATGACATCCCAAAAGATAGTACAAATCGAAAACCATAAATACTAACTAAAATAGTGGTGAAGATATTCAATCTTATAAAAATATTATGATCAATTTGCAATTTTTTAGTATTTATTCATGTCTATAACAGCACCCAAAAAATATATATTGGTAATCAAGGCTCTACCTATTCAAGTCTGTGACAATTAACGACCTATTATAAAAACAAAATCCCCGCCCCCTCTTTCTGTCTCTTCCCTTTTTAACTTGTAAAAATGATTTTAGTCTAATTATGGGTATTACACTGTTCTACACTAATAAATTAGAAATGAATAAATTCGTAAAACGGTAAAAGTATCTCCTATATAGGATAATTTGAGAGAAAATCAGTGTTGGTTGCTTTGAACATGTTAAACGTAAATCAACAGATGCTTCATAATAAATAATGATTTAGTTAGTATTGATGGTAACGATATGGGTAGAGGTTGACCCAAATTTACATGGTAGGATATTATAAATAATTATATGATATGATGTGGATATTAAGGGAAAATGAAAAATTAAGATTCATGTAGCTGATCGCAAATAATTGAAAAATGCTTTGTAGAGTTGAGTACACTGTTTTCCATTAATACGCAAACTTACAATAGTTTGAGCTTTAGATAATTAAACAACAATACAATAGACCGATTCACACTACAAGAAAAATACCATTTTATGACGCTTTAAAAGATGACTTTATGACGCTTTTAAAAAAAATGTCCTTATAAGTGTAATAATCTTATTTACATGACATATTATTTATAAAGTGTCGTTATAAAAATATTAGTGTTATTATAAATGACACTTTTAATATAATAGTCATATTAAATAATTCATATTATGACCCTTCTTAATAAACATCCAATAGACATATGTAAAAGATAACATATCATGACACTTTCAATTTTTGCTCCAAAATTTTTAGATCTGTGACTCTTTCCCACCATTTCACTTTGGAGAAATTTCCCTCCATCTCACTCTCTCGCATTTTGGCTCTTCTCCCTCTTAACAAAAACCCTCACAACACACACCCTACCCGCCGCCGCCCTCGCCCCCAACGGTTTCGTCCTCAGGTACACCGTCTCCCTCACCCTCTAGCACACACGCATGCACAAAGGTAGACTGTCTCTCTCACCCTCTCCTTCTCTCTCTCTCACATATTTCTGCTTGTTATGGCTTTCAAGTTAAGATTGTCTCTCTCTGATGCTTTATAATATCTTTATAATTTCTGATGCATTTTATGGTTTTTTAGGTATATCTTTTGTGTTTTTTAGGTATATTTTGGTGGGTTTTACATTTTGTTTTCTCTTGATTTGTATGTTATGTTTTTAGATCTCAACATATGTCTTTATGAGTTGGTGATTTGACAATTTTGACACCTCTCTATAGTTTTTGATAGTTTGTTGATTTGTAGACAACTTGTTTCACCAAATACTGAATCTCACATTCTTTACATTATTTTTCTCGAACACCAAACATAACTTTTGAATTTTGCAATAGTGCTCTAATAATTTTATTGACTCTTTTTTCTTTTAAATCTGTAGTAAGATGGAAAGTTGAGATTGTCAGCAGAATCCTTCACTTGGGTGCTTGAAAAAAAATATTCAAGCAGAAACTAGTGTTAAGGAGAGAAGGTGGTGAAAGTTTACTTTTGTATTATTTTTTATGATTGTATTAATTATTTTTTTTATGATGTGTGTTAGAGCGTAGCACTGATTTGTGATTTACCCCAACACCAGATTTTAGATCAGTTATTCATGTGAGTTAAGATCGATTTGAAATTTACCCCTACTGTTTATGTAGTCATCCATATGATATCAATTGTTTACATATTGCATTATGTGCAAGAACCAAAGCATCCATATTATATATCTGCAATCAAGATTTGTAATAAGTGAGATAGGATGATAATATCACAAAAATGTGAGTTGGGCGTTAATTAGTATGGTTGTTCTTTAATAAGTTACCATTCGATAATTCTTACTCCAATATGGTAAATTTAGTTTGTAATAGGAATGAATTGCTAGTGGATAGTAGTGGAATTCAGTCTGCTCGGGCTCTTCTTTAATTTTCAGTGAGGTATCAATTTCACCCTCTTATGTATGTATTTTTTCTTAGATTCCATTAAGTTTTTAGTGATGTATCATTCATTACTGATTCAGTTTTCTTAGTATTTACCCTATGTACTCATCTAGTGGTTTAGCATTTGTTTTGTTTTGTTTTATTTCCTCATAACTGTGTATCAACGTGATGATTCAATTCTTATGTTGTTGTGATGCTTCAATTCTTATGGTGTGATGCTTCAATTCTTATGTTAATTAATATTTATGTTTAGTAAATGGTACTATGTCATGAATACCATTGTATCATATGTACATAACTACTTCTCGCTTGGTATTAGCGTAGGCATGGGTTGAGAATCCAGAATTAGGTATAAATTTGAGGTTTAATTTCACACATACGTTTATAATTAGGGTATATATTAGTTTTTACTAATTCAATTTTGGTTCTATGAAGATATTAAATATTGTCTTAAAAATGAGTAATTTTTCATGGGGAAGAGGATATTTATCAAATTTGAAATTTCATCTTTTTATAATTGATCGTGTGAGGGATTTAGAGTTTATTACTGCTGAATTATGGCTCATGAGTTCTGCAGCAATTACTGTTTATGCCTCCCAGAGACTTGTTCTATAAGTTATCACTCAAGAGCATAAGTGAGAAGAGTAATGGTGAAGGAATGTATGATCCTGAGGTTGGGGATCTCACTGCCTTGACAGAAACAAGACACAAATGCATTGATGATATTAACACACCTAAAAGACTGTATCTCATTGCTGTAGTTTTCAGGGGTAATTGTGCATCTGATAAAGTTTGTATCTATTATCGAAGCCCACTGTTGTAGTTCTAGGGGTAATGGTGAATCTGAAACAGGTCAGTCCAAATTGTAACTCATGTTCCTCCGAGGAAACTAAGAGTGTTGCGTTATCAAGGTTGAGTGAAGTCATTTGGTCCTTCAAGCAAGATAGTTACCAAAAAGCTGCAGTTTTAAACCGTGTTGCTATAAAATGTAAACATCATAATACCATCAAACTAATATGAGGTCCACTCGGAAAAGGAAAAACAATGATAGTTGGTACAAAATGTAAACATCATAATACCATCAAACCAACGTGGCAGTGTTGGGAGTTGCAGCACGGCTAATGAGTTTAGTAAGGGGTTCTCTTAAACATGAAAATTATGGATTGGTAGATATAGTTTTATACGGTAATTATGAGATGCGGCTTCCTGCAATGGTTCAAAGCAAGGTTATTAAAGATCAATTTTCATTTTATTTTGATTAGGGCCTAAAGAAAAACTAAATTATCATTCTAATTGCAATTTTCACCTGATATTTTTTGTCAATTTTGAAACTCTCTGTTATTTAACAGATTCTCATATGTTTGTTATTTACAGATATGTGAGACGGATGAATTTGGAAGGAGCTTATTCGAGAGGCTGGTATTATTAGGACACGATAAGAATCTACTCGGAGTTCGGTATAGAATGCATCCACCAATAAAGCCTATTTACAAATAAAGGGTGTTATGAAAAATGGATTTTGGATGGTCCAAATGTACAAAAAATATCATACAAAAGGAAATTTCTTAATGGAAACATGTATGGGTTCTACACTTTTAGAAATGTAGCCCGTGGAAAGGAGGAGTTTGATAATAGGTGTAGCCTGAGAAATATGGTGGAAGCTTTCTGTGATAGCTGATATTGTTTCAAGCCTCTTTAAAGGTACTATTCTATGATTTTATCAACTAATCCTATTTACATCAGATAAAAGGTTTATACTAACCACTAAATCAAACTTTGATCATTTTTTTCTATTACAGAATCTGTTGCGAAAATGCAGAAGCTTAACGTTGGTTGCATATCACCATATAAGGCTCAAGTTTTCGCAATTCAGGAAAGCTTGTGAAACTTATATAGTGCAAAAGAAAAAAGTGCCTTTTCTGAAAGCGTTCGCATAGTTATTGACTTCCAAGGTGGGAAAGAGGATGTAATATTATAGCTATAGTGCGGAGTGATGAGAGAGGAACAATGGGTTTCCTTTCCAATCTACAAAGAACAAATGTGGCTCTCACCTGTGCAAGGTATCATTTTTAAATAATAAAGCATAGTGTAGTCAAATCTACAAATAGTTTTTCATAGGCTTGTTAACACAATTCGAATGAAACACACAAGTAGAAAGTTAGATGAGGTCGTTATTTGAGACAGAACATCAAAATGAGACAGTCTAAGCCTATACTACAAGAAAAATATCAATTCGTGACAATTTTATTAGTGGCTAATCATTTATTGCCACTAAAATGTATATTTTGTCTCAAAATTTATGTTTGCCACTAAAGGATAATGTATTAGTGGCAACAAAGTAAAATCGCCACCAATTTTTCCACTCAATATAAAGCGGGAAGAATTAGACATTTAGCGGGAACACAAAATTTTAATTAGTTACAAACTTAAAATATTTGCCACTAATATAAGTTTATTAATAGCAAATATATTTGTTTGCCATACAAAACATATAAGATACATCCAGTTTACCACCAAAATTAATTTCTACTAAACAAAAAAAACATTATAGGTGGATGCCCCCAAGAATACTTCCTTGCCGAGGAGGTTATTCATCTGACAAATCCTCTAAAAAAAAACCGCCAGTGGTTCAATACCGCCGCTGCTCAATATTTTCCCTTCCGGTTTGAAGGTAAGTAGCCTTTGACTTCCCTTTGAAAATTAAAACTCCCAAGTAGTTAAAAGAGCTTCCACCTTCAGTGATGCTTAGAGAGTTTTTGATGAGCGGATTATATGCCTAGAAAAAATCTGCATGTGTCTTTGTTAATAGATTTCCTAGAGGAAATCTCATACTCCTGGATGAGGGACATGAGATTAAAATGGAGGATTTGTTGGGGCAGCTGTCCCCATTCAACCCTATTAGGTTTTAAACCTTTAAATGTTAAAAAAATGGATAACATTACAAATGTTAACCAATTAACTTAAGATCTAAACTGTTAATGTGTCGTGTTATGCCGTGTCAATCATTTTAAAATTGACACGATTTTTTTATATTGTGTAATTCGTGTTGGGTCTTGTTCGTATTATCTAAAATATAGTCGTGTCATGTAGTGTTGAGCCAGGTCAAAACACGACCCATTTGCCCGAATTGCCACCCCTCAACCCCCAAATCCAATAATAAGATTCACTAACAAGTATTAACCGGACATATTGTTTTTTATAGGTATATTTGTATATACATACAAGTATATTTCTTAGCAAATATATTTCTTGCGACCACTGGTCTGAATATCTTGCGAGCGGTTCATCGGTGTGGAACGATTCTTCCGTCTTGAACGATTTAACTTGTTGGAAATTTTAACAAATATATTTGTTGCGTAACAAATATATTTCTTGCGGGATATTCATAGGATACGTGCATTCCTCTAATTTCTCTGGATACAAAATCGAATAGGTGCCTATGATTCACCGATTCAATGCACGGGTCTGTTTGAATACAAATTCAAATATGTGTATATGATTCATTGGTCTGTTTGAATAAATTTTCTAGATAAAAAATCGAATGCATGGGTCTAAATACAAAATCGAATTCATTATATTTATATATTGAATAAATTTCCGGTTTCACTAGTTATATTGTTGATTTGGATATCTGATTGAGTTTGCGATCACAGATCTGGAACGATTTGGGTTTGTGATTTGTGTTTCAATTTTCCTTTTAGTTTTAGATCTGATTCTATGATATATATAATATATTCATTTCTACTTAATCTTGATTTGGGATTTTAATTTGAGATTCTATATACTTCAGGCATTCAATTTTTTTTAAGATCATTTTATTTCATTTATGTTTAATGGTATTAAATTTCAATTTGGGAGATCAATAAGGGTGTTTTTTGTACTTGATTTGGTTTACATTATTAGGTTTAATTTTTTCTTCTACTTAAAATTTTAGGTATCTTTTTCTTTATGTTTACGGTGTTAGTGTTGGATGCTGGTCATAGATGATGGTAGGTGGTGGAAGTAATTGATTATGGTGGATTTAGTGTTAGTAGGTGAAACTGGCAAGAGGTGTTACTGCTTTTGGCCAAGCAGTGAATAACGCCGAGAGTTAATTTCTCATAGACTAGTTTTGAACTATGACCTACAGTAGCTCAATAAAACTAGACCAATTTTGAACACTTGGTCTGGACTACAAACCAATCTGGCAATTAAATAACATCCCATGGATTGGTCCTTGTCATGGGCGGCAAAGGAACTGAGTGGAGCTCGAAACTAACTGTGTTGAATTGAATATAATTAAACTCATTATAATTTAATTCGCTTTAATAATTAGATATGCCATTAACAACCTAAAGCTCAATGATAATTTTTTTAACCCGAGTCTAATTTTGATACTTTGAACATTGTAATATATTTACTTTGAATCTAGTTTGGTTCGATGGCCATCAAATAATCAATTGAATAACTTGTTAGGCAGGATATGAGATTCAAATGCCTCAAAAAGAGGACTTTACTGCCTTTATTACATTTAATTGACTTTGATATTTGTGTCACTCCAATATGTCGACAATCTACATTTATCGCAGACCTTAAATTCATAATCTTATTAGGATTACAGTGTGCGTTGTTGTTCTTATATATGTCATGTGCCTGGAATATTGCTATATTAGTTTTTTCTCATCACTAGCTGGACTCAATGCCTTTGGGTCTATTATGAGCATATACTTTATTGATAGGAATGGGAGGAAGAAGCTTTTGGCGATTAGTTTATGTGGTGTGATTATCTCTCTTAGGCTTTTAGCGACGGTCTTTCACGAGACTACGAGACACTCGCCTATGGTTAGCCTATCCCCACTGAGACATCTCACTTTGAAACATATGCATGCCCAGTCTATGGATCATCCAGGTCTTCCCCTGTGTGGAACTGTATGAAGTGTTAGAAGGCTTCACCTCCTGATTGTGGGTTCTGTGCTTCATATAATAATAAGCATTTTCCCGGGGCTTATTTGATATCTAACGACACTGTGATGGATATCTGGCATGGAGAAGACCAGTTATGGTACACAAGGAGATGCCCAAGTAAATATTTATGGCTTGCACTTATCGTCTTAGCTCTCTACATCATATTTTTCTATCCTGGAATGGTAACAATCCCATGGATTGTTAACTCTGAAATATACCCATTGAGGTTTCGAGGGGTCTGTGGAGGCATAGTTGCCACCGCAAGCTGGATCTCAAACCTCATCGTTGCACAATCCTTCTTATCTTTAACACAGGCCATTGGAACTTTCTTAGACACTCTTTATATTTGGGGTCATATCTGTTGTTGCACTGTTCTTTGTCCTAATTTATGTACCCGAACTGAAGGGGATTCCGATAGAGGAGGTCAAAAAGATGTTGGAGACAAAATCTCTGCATCTTATGTTCTGGGAAAAAAGGCTAAATAGGTTGAAGAAGACCTAGGATGTGTGAAGAAATAATAAGAGTATGACTGTACGTATATTGGAAGGAAAAAATAATACCAAGTATCATGGTTATTATTATCACACACATTTGTCTCTTTACGTGATGAGGGGGAGATAGGGATATCGTCATAATAATATATGTTATAGTGATTATATTCTTATAAGATAAGTTGTTTCCTATGTCTGCATGTCTACGCTAGTATTTCTGATAAAGAACCTGTCAGCTTCCATTTAATAGGGACAAGCCCCATAGTGCTTTGAATATTTTCCATATGAACTCCTCCTGTACAAATTTGTATCAATGCCCTATGAACTGCTCCTGTACACGAGTGTTAGTGATTGTAAATTTCAATGCCATATGAACTGCTCATGTACAACTTTGTATCAATGACATATGAACTCGTCCTGTACAGGAGTGTTAGTGAATGTAAATTTCAATGCCATATGAACCGTTCTTGTACACGAGGGAGTAAATTTTTACACGACAACCCCCAATTCAAGAGTCGTTTGGGAGAAAGTCATTCATACGAAAGTCGAATAGAACTTAATTGTGAATATTCAAAAGTTTAAATAAAATAAAATCATCCTTAGTGTGCGCATATTGATTAGTATTTTTTTAATCAATAAGATATTAATTTGAGTTTTGCTTCTTTTTCAGCTCCACATTCAAAGTCAGAGAGGTCTCATAATAACAAAAAGATGTACCATTTGTTGGTGCAGGGGTTGCCCATTTTTTCCTTAGCATATTGATTGCTTATGAGGAAGAAAACAGGTAAACAGAGTATTTTTTTGATATACCATATAATAGTAATACTATCTTTCTATGTACATCACAAAAATTCCCTTTTTTTAAGCGAACTAAATTAAACAGTAAACAAAAATTAACAAGTACTTATGTCCAATGGCTATCGGTTGTATGACAAACTTTTGCCCGAAACCCAAGTCCACTACATTTGAAAAATTAGAAACATGCGTATATAAAGATAAATAGTCAATTGATTTGTTGCCGTTTGTAAAAGATGAGGAGTTTTGGCAGTGGATGATTTGTTGTTATCTGTCTCTAATGTACATCTAGAGGATTATGTCTAGTAGAGATTGTTATAATCCTGTGATTATTCTTATTTAAATGTTATAATCCTCTGCTTATGCTTATGTACATCTAGAGGATCATGTGTAATTTAGATAAGTCGTTGTCTAGTAAACACGAAGTCCAATTAGTACCACATGTGTTATGATAGTACAAAACACGGAGGACTAAAAAATTAACTGCTCATGTGACAATGTGCCTTGATCAATGCCATATGAACTGCTACTGTACATGAGTGTTAGTGATGGTTTATTCAATTAGTTTGGACAGTTATTTTAGTTTATAACATTATTTCTATTTATATATATATATATATTATTTGTAGATTAGGCTTCATATAGATGGGTGATTTCATCTTAGGTCCATTACTCAGAGGTGTTGATTAAAGAGGATCACAAAAATGTATGTATGTAGAGAAAATATTGAATATTTTCCGAAGATGAGAGTTATGCTTGTTGATTGGGGTTCAAACTTTTGTATGAGTAGTAAAATTATTAATTGGCTGGTGAATTCAATTATGACCTTTTTAATGTTAGCAAATACTATATTAGTTGGTGACATATTGTTAATTACGAATCAATTTCCTGATTTAACCAATTGTGTGTGTGTGAGAGAGGTCTCATGTGAAAAAAGAGATTTAATAGCTAATACTGTTTCAGGATGGATTTAGTCCTGTATCTACATTTCCATCCAATAATGTTCCACAGCTAGGTGAGCTCGGACCATGTTTGTTTGTCGAGAAAGTGAAAGAAAATAGAAAAGAAAGGTTTGAAAGTGATGAAATCCCGAGGATTGAACTTCGGAACAGTTGCAGTGATGAAATCCCAAGGATTGAACTGGGGAACAATTGTAGTAATGAAATCCCATTCTTCCTATGAAGCATACTCTCCAATGTTGTGGACCATTGCACCTAACTTTTCCTACTTTGGCTAGAACCTGATAAGGTCCAAAAAAACCTTGCACCCAACTTCAAACTTCATCTCATAGCTACTGTGACCTATCTATATGGTTGTAATATGAGGTAGAGAGTCTCCTACTATAACCTGTTTGTATTGGTTGTAATATGAGGTAGATAGTCTCCTACTGTCACCTATCTGTATTCTTGTTAGGGATCTTGTTATGATATTTCTGCTCAAACACTTGTTTAGGGTTTATGATAATTCAAAACCTTAACTGCTTGTTTAAATTATTAATGTCAGAAGTTTGAATTATTCATGTTGCTATTGAATGAGTTACTGCATTAGGTTAGATTGTGATGCCTGTTGGATGCCTTTGATCTTGTTTGCTGTCAATGTTTAGTAATGTGCATCAATTTAGCATCTAAATTAATTTGTTGTTTTGCATCTTCCAATTTATTGGTTTTTCATAAATTCAACATCTAAATTTATTGACTGTTTTATATCTAAATTTATTTAATAATGTTTGGTGATGTCCATAAATTTATTGACCGTTAATGTTTAGCATCTAAATTTATTGGATGATGTTTTAATTGTATTTACTTTTTAATAGGTTCATCTCCCAAGAAATGAGTCAGAGGACCAACACGCAGCACACCTTTAGTGGCGATAGCATGACGAAATTTTTTTTGCCACTAAAAGATTTGGTGGTGAATTTTTTATAATTAGGCGCAAAAAATTATGCCACTAGAAATCATTTTTCTTGTAGTGCTACTAACTCATATAATAAATAGGTCGGCGAAGTGTCAAACATGAACAATTAGATTTTGATATGACAAGATGTGTGATTTTAGTTTATTTTTTCCTGTTTCCTGATCTAGTAATTAGTGGTTTTGTTTTCTTTTGTTTTGTTTTGATTCTTTGATTTATGAAAGTGATGGGGTTTTGGTTTATGGCGGGCCTTGAGATAGTATGTTTAATTTAGAAATAACAAATTTCCTAATCCCGAGTTTTTATTTATGGGTTTTAAATGTTAACTTGAACACATAATAATTAGTAAAAATGTGTTCTTTGACACAATTCATTAAACAGGTCAGAGTTCACTTGTAATTGAAACTAATATAAAATACTTTCCATTAGCAAGTCCAAACAACCTTTAGTCCCATTATTGGTTAAAAACTAACAAGGAAATCTTCATTCTTTTTGTAGGCATTGCCTTTGGGGAATGGATCAACTCTCATTTAAAGTGGATATGTTTGGAAAAAATAGTTATAGAAACCAAGGCCAGGGGTCGCTTTTACAATGCTGATGAGGGACAGAGTTTAGCTCTAGCAATTAGTAGTGCCTTGATTGAACTTGAGAAACTTACTAATAAACTCAATATGCACTCTCTTATCTTCAAGGACGCTAAGTGGAAGGTAGTCTTTACACTATGAATTCTTTGCTTTTCTTATCAAATACTTTCTTCCACCATTTCTTAAGATTTGAGTGAGGATCATCAAATGTGTGTTCTTGAGCGTTACGGTGAATTGGATCTATTTCAGCCTATCATGGGTGAGGGGAACATCGTGTCTGTTCCACTATTGATCACCCATATGTAAAGTCACTAGTGAGTTTACAGGGATCCCAAAAAACCACCTGACTAACACTAGTCAAAATTTGGAGATTGAAAATCGATCGCTATCAGCTATACATTACATTATCGACCGGTTGCTAAATAGAATAGTTATTAGTTAGAGAATGCAATTTTTTACAATATATCTTTTTTTATGTGTTTAATGCAATTTTGAAATTTGTTTACTCTCTTAGTTTTATGCAGTTTTAGTTGAACACCTACTGTTTACCCCTACGGTTTACGCCTTTTTAGTTTCCCATTGTTCTATCATTATTTAACATGGCTTAGTGATATGGTTGTTGGGAAAGACACACAGTGATGCACACATACACACACACGTACACACATACACATAGAGACACACACACACACACAGAGCGATGTACACACATGGGGTGACAGACATGCACACCCAGTGATTCACACACACCCCCACTGCCTCCACCATTGTTTACTTTATTAGTGTTTTTTCTTTGCAATCCATATTCCAGGTTGCTATGAAAGCTTATATGAGTTGCTTCAACATTTTTATGGATACGTGTATTTATGTGTGTACTATAGTTGGGAGGAAAAGGGGAAAACTTGCCCCCTCACTCAGTTGTTTAGGATCAGTCAGAGCTCCATCATAATCGTTTTAAATAGTACCAAGATACAGTTCTATATTCATGGAAGGCTAATATGCATCTTAATTGTCTAAAGCCTTATATCTTAACTAGTTGTTACCTTGCCATATCTGAATCCTTTTTCTCCAAACAACCTTATCTAAAGTCATGCCATCTATTAAATCGTTGGCAACTAATTTAAAGGTTTGGGTACATATTTATTTGTCATCTTAAATATCCTAACTTGTATTATATTCTCCTGATCTGTTTATTTATTTGTTTGATTGTTTTGTTTTGTTGTTTATTCTTATATCTTCTATTTTTTTCAACTATATATTTTGTTTATTTTTTTGGATTTCGGTCAGTAAGAGACTAATAAGTATCATCCTTAGTGTTTGTGTTTGTGTATATTTTGACTTTTCTAACCTGAAATATACCTGGTCTTTATTTTTATGGATGTCGTGTTTGAGTAACAGCTTAATTTTTTGGCAAAATGATGTTTGTCATGCTATTGCAGACCTATTTGAAATTTAAGCAGTCTTCTGTTGATCCAGCTCGGGTTCAAATTCTATATAAACATGCTATTACCGAATTTCCTTTATCTCGCAACCTCTGGCTTGATTACAGGCACTACATGGACAAAACCTAGAAAGGTTTTTCTTTGTACTGGTTTATCTTCTGTCCTTTTCATGTAAATGTTTACACTTGAACTTAGTTATTATGTATCTTTTCATTTTAGGCAGTGATCATTGGGAGAGATGTTCATTATAAGGCTACAAGGAACTGTCCCTTGGGAGAGATGTTTATTACAAGGCTACAAGGAACTGTCCCTGGGTTGGAAAATTATAGGTCGGTTATTTGCTTTCCCTTGAACGTGGTAGTGCTTCTGAGGAAGAGATATCTATTGTATGTTTCTGTTATTAACCTTTCCTCATAATGTCTTTCTATGAATTAAGTTAACTTTATTTTTATAGGAAGAGGCTACACATAAGATTGTAGTTAAATTATTTGAAATCCCCTTGATCTCCTCCGTGACATAGTTTTTTAGCTTTGTCATTTTTTACAAACAATGTCAATGTTGTTGCTTTACTAATGAGCATAATGCGTCACTTACATCTTTGGAGATGAACAAGCCCTTAATACGGAAATATAATGAATATATGATCGATCAGATAATTTGTGTCATATGAACCCAGGAAGAGTGGCTCAAAGTAGTGTATAAAATTACATGAATAATGCATGTAGGAGAGTGCTAATGATACTGCCAATATTATTATGTAATTTCTTTTCTTTTATTATTTAGAATTCTCATTTTGGTTTATCATATTTTGTTTGACCCATGACATCAATAAAGCTCGCCTTTCATGGAATTGACTTTTAGGTTTCTCATTTTGCATTAATGAATGTTAATGAACAGTTTCCAAGACATATTATTATTATTATTGTTGTTGTTGTTGTTGTTGTTGTTGTTGTTGTTGTTGTTGTTGTTGTTTTTATTATTATTATTATTATTATTATTATTATTATTATTATTATTATTATTATTATTATTATTATTATTATTATTATTATTATTATTATTATTATTATTATTTTATTTATCGATTTTCGCCACCGAATTCCTCTTTGCTTGTCCTTGACATCAACTTTGTGATTTCATTGCTTATCATGTTATGTCAACTTATTGAATATTTTGATCTTTGGCTATTGATCTTTTCCATTCCTGGGAGTGTCACAACACTTTTTATGATATAATGAAGCTATTTCAGGTGCTCATTGTTTCCATGTTGTGCTCCATCAAAATTTGCCCAAAATTGCATCTTAATATATATGGTTCTATAGACTAAAGCCAATTTACTTGGCGCAAATGTTATTATGTTTGTACTTGATTGTATAGTTCATATGTATATTTTGAGGGCATATTCATTTGTAGAGATACAATGTCATAAACGATTTTTTGGAACTTCAGGCACACACATACATTCACAGAGTTGTGACTTGTAAGTGTATGCATGCACGAATTTTCTTTGAAATATTTGCACAAATACATGTAATGTAAGGATTATACATGCATATGCACACAAATATTTGTAGTTAAGCTTATGTCAATTTTGGTTTTCCACTAAACCTTCATTTTTTAATGTAAACTCAGTGATTATTCAACTAAAGTCAATATTTGAACAATTTCATTAATAATTTTATTACAACATCATGGTTCAGTAAATAATGATCCAATATGAGTTGTATGGATGAATCATATGGAATGATTAGATTTTAAACTCTAATACTATATATGAACTTTCAACAAGGCATGGGTGCCTTTTATTGTTGCAATATTCATAATCCGAACTGAAATCATTTGAATAATACCTATATGATATGCAATTGACATCTTTAATACTATGTAACTGTCTTTTTTGTTTTTATGATTTAATTTTGTGAATGTTATGTAGGGCATGGACCAAGGAACTAAAACTCTTCAAGAATATTATACACATGGCATTCAAGAGAAGATGGATCAAGTGAAGAAGGTGTAATTACATGAATTATTTTCTGGTATGATTAGACATTACACACCTAAAAGTTCAAAAAGTTCTCTATTAAGTTTTGTGTTTGGTTGTATTCAAGGCTAATTGATCTTCGGGATTTTTCTTTCGATTTTACCATATGTTTCTAAAACAGGCGCACACGGTGGAAGAATAAACAAGTAGAGATAGATTATAATGGATTTGGAAGTTGATAAGAAGGTAATTTTTTTATTCAATTTTTTGTGAACCCATGATTCTCTGTGTTCCAAATTTATTGGCTTTGAGCAATTTATAAAGTTGATAGTTTAATGATTTGGGTAGGTTCCTAATTTTGAATAAGAGATTTCTAGTGGAAAATTATGAAATATATAGAGATAAACACACACACATGGGTCTCATTGAATATTGTTGTAGTTTTTTATTATTTCTTAAACAGGGTGGATAGTCCTATAAATGGGTGAAGTTCTGTCCAAATTTTTTAAAATTGTTTACAATTATTTGCGTTATATAAAAAATCTTTTCGACTTAAATTTTACTTGACTTAATACTTTGGAAAAATTGTAATTCATATGTTGTGTTATACATTGCACTATAGATTTATATATGATGTTTTGAACTTATGCAGGAGCATCTACTTAGAGGGACGTGAAAGGTGTATCACTGTCTGAATGTAAGCGAGAAGAGGACTTCGGTGCATTATTGCCTAAAATTATGAAGCAATTATTACTACGGAGGAACATTTAATTTTGATAGACAATTTTAATTTTGTTGATTTGTTAGCTCGATTGACTGAATGTAGTTTTGTTTGATGTGAGACAATATATTGGTGGGAATGTTATTGTATTTCTTGGCGGAATGATATCTATAATGTCTTATTTGTAACATTTAATGTTGAATAAATGATTCTATGAATTTTTATTTATGTTTAGATTTATTTGTCAACTATGACATTAATATTGGTTATTAATTTTTTTTATTATATGTTTAATTTATGACTCTTTATGTTAAACCCTCATGTGATGAAATATTTTACATGACTTTTTTAAACTTTTGAAACCTATTTATCATGATACTTTTTAAATCAAATATGACAACTCATAGAGTATATTATGACCTTTTTGTTTATAGCAGATATGATAGTTTTGAAACAAAAGTCATATATAACCGTTACCTAATATGACACTTTTATGGACATCAATTATGACACTGAAACTTATGACGCTTTTTATTAAAAAATAAAGTTTCATAAAATGCGTTTAATGACACTTAAAAAATTTCATAAGAAGGCTTTTTTCTTGTAGTGTCAACTTCGATAAATAACACAGTTTCAACTGGAGTGGAGGTGGGGAGGAAAAGCCTTAATATTCAAACCATCGGAATGTAGAAAATTAACCTCACCAAGAATAAAATTAGATAAAGAGAGATTAAAAATAGCAAAAAAAATCCTACGGTTTCATAATTGTGACAAATGAATTGTTTTCAAGTCGACGTTGTTTGAAAATCGGTGTATAAAAAATTGATAAATAACTCAGTTTCAACTGGAGTGGGGCTGGGGAGGAAAAGCCTTAATAATCAAACCATCGGAATGTAGAAAATTAACCTCACCAAGAATAAAATTAGATAAAGAGAGATTAAAAATAGCAAAAAAATCCTATGGTTTCATAATTGTGATAATTGAATTGTTTTCAAGTCCATGTTGTTTGAAAACCGGTGTATAAAAAACTTACTTGGCGTTCAACGTTGAGGATCTGAAACTCTAATGAGAGGTCTCAATAGCTACCATTCATACGCAAATTTGAGTTGGTATTACGAGGTACTTTTTTTTCTTCTCCTCTTTTTTGTTAGTTACAATTCAATATAACAAAAAGTATATTGTAACAGTTTATAAAATACAAAGTTGGGGAAATCCGATGGCTATCTTTTGTAGTTATTTGTCAAGTCCCATCCCATGCTTTTCTTTTATGTTATTTTACAATGACTATTTGCTGGAGTATGGTATGGTTTGAACAAGAGTATTAGAAAATTTTAAAATTGAAATTGTAATAGTCTTGGTAATCTTAGTTAGAGAGTGGAAATTAAAATTGAAATTGTAACATTAAACAATTTTTTTAATATAATTTCATATATGTGATATTGTTTGTTATTCTAACAATTACACATTTATATATGGGGATTTTATTAAATTAAATATTTTGAATATAGGATTTAAGTTTTAATTTAAAATCATCATTTCTGTAATTGTAGTTTAAAATCATCTCTTGATGTTTTAAAATTTTGACAGTTAGTCAAGGTCAAGAGAACAACTATTGATGTATTTTTCAAGAAAGGTGGTGTTGAAAGTTTAGATGTTAGTTCACCGATTTCCAATGAACAATCTTCCTCTAATGTCGAAGCTGAACAATGACCCTCCAAGGTTTCCAATAACAGCTCGATTGAAAAAGATCCAAATTTTTTCGAACGTGATCCTGGATTATGCCAACAAATATGGGGGTATCCATATAATCATCGTGATGAACTCTTACGAACTTATATTAAAGTCGGTACATATCAACATCTTCTTTACCAATACCCATTTAATGAAGATAAACATCCTCATCGATTTAAAGATTCTTGGTTCAAAATGTTTCCAAATTGGTTGGAATATTCTCCAACTACTGATGGGATTTATTATCTTCCTTGCTTTCTTTTTACCAAAGCATCGGGTCGCCCCTGGGTCTAAAGCATTCACGGTGGAGGGATTTCGTTCATGGAATAAAGTTAATTGTGGTGTCAATTGTGATCTTTTAAATAATGTTGGTAAAGATCCAAATTCGTTGCACAAGAATGCTATGGAGTATTGACATGATCTCATTAACCAATCGCAACATATTGAGAAGATTGTTGAAAAACAATCTTTTGAAATTGTGAAAAATAATAGATTGAAATTAAAGACTTCAATAGATGCAGTTAAATGTCTCACATTTCAAGCTTGTGCTTTTAGAGGCCTTGATGAACGGAAGAGTCGATAAATCGGGGAAATTTTATTGAATTGACAAAAGTTTTGGCATCCTATAGTGAGGAGGTTACTGCAGTGGTCTTAGATTGAGCTCCTCAAAATGCTACATACATTTCTCATGCGATTCAAAAGGAAATTTTACAAATCTATGCAAGGAAAATTCGGGAGATCATTCGGGAAGAAATTAATGATGCTAAATTTTATATTATTGTGGACAAGTCCCGGGATGAAGCAAAAAGGGAGCAAATGCCCATTGTTCTCAGATTTGTCGATAAAATAGATTTATACGGGAACAATTTTTTGATTTGATTCATGTAGGTGATACCATGTCATTGACTTTGAAGAAAGAAATATCACATATCCTTTCTAATAATAATCTTAATATACAAAATATGCAAGGTCAAAGATATGATGGTGCTAGTAATATACATGGAGAATGGAATGGGTTGCAAGCCCTTTTTTTAAATGAGTGTCCTTTTGCATACTATATTTAATAACTTGCTCATCGTCTGCAATTAGAACTTGTGGTTGCTTCACGAGAGGTTTTACCGTTCATTAATTTTTTAATTATTTACCCTTCATTGTTAATGCAATTGGTTCCTCTTGTAAACGGAACGATCAATTAAAAATTGTTCAAGCGAAAGAAATTGCAAAAAAACTTGCCATTGAAGAAGTTGAGTCCGGTAAAGGTTTAAATCAAATTAGCACTTTAAAACGGGCCAGAGATACCCGATGGAGCTCTCATTTGGGATCTCTTCATAGCTTGATATCTTTGTTTAATGCAACTTGTCCAGTCTTAAAAATGTTATTGCTGATGGAACAAGTTATGATGATTTGATCACTTCTTTTATATTCATATTTACCTTACATCTAATGAGAGAGATCATGGGTATTAGTGAGGATCTTTGCTAATCCTTACAACGTAAATCCCAAGATATAGTGAATGCAATGCATTTGGTATCAACAATAAAATCTCTTATGCAAAAGTTGAGAGAAGATGGGTGGAATCCTTTATTTGATAAAGTGAAATCATTTTGGGAAAAGCGTAAGATAGAAATTCCTAATGTGAGTGCTCGTTATAGTGGTGGTCGGGGTAGATCTCAGGAAATGGACATTATAATTGAGCATCATTTTTTGTTTGAAGTGTTTACTACTGCAATAGACTCTCAAATACTAGAATTGAATCATAGATTTAAAGAAGATGCGATAGAGTTGCGTATTCTGAGCACAACAATTAACACTTATGATTCTAATAAGTCATTCAACATTGATGATATTTATAAACTTGCAAATAAATTCTATCCTAATGACTTCGATTGACAAGAGAATTTGTGTTTGATGTCTCAACTGGAGCATTATGATCTTGGCATTCATAAATATTGAGCTGCAAAGGGCATCCACAATTTCTGAGTTATGCCAAGTTTTGGCGAAAACAAGAAAAGCTACAATTTATCCCCTTGTTGATAATTTGATTCGCCTAGTGTTAACTCTCCCCGTTTCAACTGCAACAACGGAACGTGCATTTTTGGCCACGAGTCTCATTAAGACTACGCTATGGAACATGACTTTCTTGCAAATTATTTGATTACATATATCGAGAAAGAAATTGCCCGAGATTTTGAAGTTGATGACATTATAGATGATTTTTATGAAATGAAGGAACGCCGATCACAATTTGTGATGCCAAAAATTCCTATGTAGTTAGGGTCATTTTTTTTATAATTATCCGTGTCAATGGTGTCTATGTTAATAAAGATCCATGTTGTTATTTTTTCAGGATTATTTATTCATTTTCTTTACTTATTCATATTTATATTTTGTTTACTTAATGCTTTGGCCACACCCAATATAAAATTCCTGGATCCGCCCCTGGCAACGCAATTATATCAAATATGAAAATTCAAAAAGTGAAACAAAAACACTATTGATAATTTGAAAGAAATTAAGTCACCTTAATCGCACTCCTTGATGAAAGTTACTTCCGTGTACCTCTGCAACATCAAGTATAACTTCATATTATTTGATGAGATTCATCCTTGTAAACAACTTCAAGTGCAACTTTAACTTGTTCTTTGAATAACATTTTAGTTTTAGGGATCCATTGTTCATATCATTGGAAAATTAGAAAGTGGCTTAGTAATTAGTCATGCCTCTTAAAGAATAGATGTTAAAGACTAAGTGAGAAAAAACTATATTTATAGTGTAACTGAATACAAATTGAAGCCTTGCCAAAATGAAGTTTAAACAAATTCTTCTTTTGTACTTCTCCATATATTCAAACGCAAAAGAGATTTAAAAAAATGGAAAGAAAAATATTTAAAATTTCATTAGAATTCAAGAAAAGAGAAATATAAAATTAATATAGATGATGGCCCGAGGTTGTGCTTTTCATGAGCAGGTGCATTAGTAGTTTTTGATGTACTTACCAACTATTTAGTGGTACTTAAACTTCAAAAAAATTGAAATTACTTCTCATTCTCGCGATAACCACTTAAAGTATGTTGAGATGTACATAACAAATAAACATTTAAACACATAGATATTACATGAGGCAAAATGTAATATAATCATTTTCTTGCAATGATTTGCAATACCTCGAATTTTCAAATTAAGCATAGTGATTATCTTGTAATTTGAGTACACTCCCTAGTTGTAGGTTAATATAATCAATTCCTAACACAGTGTTAATGTGTTTAGAAATTAGGAATGGGTAATGAATAGATGATCGTGTCCATAAGACATCAGAAAAAACTAATCAAGAATGAGAGTCCACGACTCCTTATACTAATTGATAAGAGACATCTCACCATAATACTAACTTATGATATATCAAATAAAATAGTGGAAGGCATGGTGTCTATTGGTATAGATTTTAGTTGCTTTTTCCTAACCTATACCCTACTTCCCACTTTTATATTATGATGTCTAAGTTTCCAAATCACACAGAACGATTAAAATCCTACACTAAATCAATTCCACTAAATCACCCTAATATTTACAGTAAGAAAATTACGAAATATTTTTTAAAATAAAAAACAGTTTTTTATTTTTTTTAAAAAGTTTTTTTTTTAAATTTAAAAAAATTTATTCTAACTGTTTTATAAAAAAAAGTTATTTTTCAACAAAAATAAAACCTGTTAACCATGAACATAAACTTCTTTACACTGTTAAATAATGTTTTTAACTGTTTAAAAACAATTTTTAATAAGAAACTGTTTTTAAAGGGTTTTTTATACATAAAAGAAATGGTTTATTAACTTTTGAACTAAAAAAATGTTTTAAAATAACCGATTTTATCTTTTTTAAGAGCTTTATGAAATTAAGAAATTGTTTTAAAGTTAAAAAAACAGCTTAATTATTTAATATAAAAATATTCAATTAATATGAAAAATACCACGTGGCATCTCAATTCCCTTCGAACATAGCTATCATGTGTAAGCTTTGCTCAGAGGCTTTTCTCATTCTTCGTGTCGCTTTGGTTTCTCCACCTATTTGTTTCCTTTTCAATTTTTTTAACAAATTACGTACAATATCTTTTCAAATAACTTATGCAAAGAACTTTTTAAACTACGTACCATATTTTTAACCACGTATACATAATTATTTTATTATTTTTATAAATTATGTACAATATTTTTTAAAATGAAAAACAGTTTTTTATTTATAACATTTTTAACATCCCACAAAACGCCATGTGGCACCACAATTTTTCATTAAACTTTGTTATGCAGTAATTATCTCTCTCCCCTTTAGTTCATCTCTCTTCCAACTCTTCTTCCTTATTCACTCTTCAAATACAACCCTTTCGTTTTCTAAATTGAATAAAATTACACCCTTTCATTATTTCTTTAGTAACAAACCCTTTATTTCCATCTGTTGAAGTCCAAAGCACCTTATAAATCATCCACCCATCCATGTAAAACAACACCCCTATTTTGTAAATTGTGGTGCGTTCAAGAGACAAACGATTTCTATTGTCGGTAAATTCTCCGATTGAAAATGGAAGACCCACCGGTGATTGCTGTGGAAGGTGAGTTTACACGGGTCTGATGTGTGGTTATTTATAACATTTTTAGATGCCTCAACCAGTTGTGATAGTTAAGGTGGCTAAAGGATGGTTTGAATTGGGTTTAGGAGAAGCTTAGGTTGGAGGAGATGGGTAGCGGGTTCCATGGATTTAGAAGCCGGGGATGAGAGCTGGTGGTTCCGGGTTATGGAATTAGGCTAGATGGTGGTCTGGGTAGTGGGTTCAAGTATGGCTGCGGGGGGTCGGGTTGCCATGGGTATGGTTGCGGGTCAGTCAGAGCTTTGTTTTGGAGGAGATGGGTAGCGGGTTCCATGGATTTAGAAGCGGGGGTTGAGAGATGGTGGTTCCGGGTTATGGAATTAGGCTCGATGGTGGTCTGGGTAGTGGGTTCAAGTATGGATGCGGGGGGTCGGGTTGCCATGGGTATGGTTGCGGGTCAGACTTGGGTCTGATTATCGTCGGGTCGGGATCGACTTTCCGTATTTGATGGTGGTCGGTAGGAGATAGATTTGGTTAGAGGATGATTGAAATCGGTTTTGGGGTCAGCGGTGTGGGTTTTGATTTGGTCTGTAGGTGTTGGATTTTAGGCTTAACCATTCTCCATTTTTTTTATCAAATGCTCCACGTGAGCATCATTTATCTATATAAAAAAATAAGTCATTCCATATAGTTCATTATTAGGATTTTAATTTCAAATTTTCTTTAAAAAATATGTAATAATATTGCGAAGGTGATTGTTAGTAGAAATACTCTATTTTTTTTTTAATGATGTAGGGAAAATATATACAATACTTTATTTTAATGGTTTTAAAATTGACGTTTCAATGCTATGACTTTGAGTATTTCAAAATATATGCTTGATTTGGTTTTAAGTGTTTTGGATTTTTAGATCTAGGTATATACAAGAATGAGTTTCGATTATTTAGTTTTTTTGGGTTTAATTTAATCTCTTAAGATTTGTGGAGCTTCACTCCCATTTATTTTTGAAAATATATTAAGTTTCATATCCATCTCAAACCGCCCATAACTGCTATGTGACATCCCCGCTTTTTTTCCCCGAGAATACACTTATCCCATACATGTTACAATACGACCAATAATAAAAAAAAATAAAGACATGAGAGTGGATACAAATGAATCTTTAAAAATGAGACTAAATGCTTAAGAGCCCTTAATTATTTGTGACATTATTATTTTCACCAAAATACCCTAAAATGTGATAATGTTCATAGCCCAATGTTTTCGGGTAAAAAGAAAAATATGAGGTTCATTTTAAGTTTGTGCCCATGTTAGTTATTGTCTATGGATCTCTTTTTCATTAACAGTTTACTATGTTTTTTTATGGCACCCTATGCACATTTTTATCTTTTTGAATATTGTTAATATCATTTGCCTTTATTTGCATTAATAATGCAATTTTTGTCTTAGTGCTATATATGTTTCAAAAAGAAAAAAAAGTTCTTGAGTTGCCAAAGTATATATAATATGTACTATGTTTGACTACATATATAATCGAAGGCGCTATTTGAGATTGACTATTTCTGCAAATTTTCAAGTATACATGAAATAATATAGTCATTTTACAAGAAAATAGTTGATATAGAAGTTGAAGTTAAACAACCGTGCTTTTGAGTTCTTTTTAATTTTTAGTTTTTTTACCACGAAATGGTCGTACAATTTAATTTTTATCATAATTCGTTCATGATAATCAGTTAAAGACTAATAAGGATTGAGGGAGCATATTAGATAGGTGTGCTTAATTTCATTGAATGAAATTGAATCTTTTGGGCTCATTTTCATTTACATAATGTTCTATTTATTTTTTTGTCATTTTTAATATCATAATATGTGTAATCACTTAAGTTAGGAACTAAATAAATATGTTAATATCAAATATATATATATATATATATATGTATCGTATGCGCATCGCGCGGGTTTACAACTAGTGTTATATATAACACAAGAGCTCAATATAATAAAAAGAAAGAGGATTGCCTCCTTGCCACTCGTAATAATAAATTTCCGTATTTCTTGGTTCTGTTCATTTTCCTCACTCAAAACAGGTAAGTACATGTCAATTTCATGTACTGCATCTTCATTGTTCATCAAATATTTGAATTAAAATTTTTTAAAATCAACAGAGTTGGTTCTTATTTTGTTTGTTTTTGGTCCTTTACTACTTATTAGAATGTTTTATGCTTGTTCTTCGTTGTAATTTATATGTATGAATGAACCAGCTTAACTTCTTATTAGGTCTATAAAAATATAGAATTTATAGGTTAGTTATCAATTATTAAAGGATCAAATACCAAAAAGTCCCTCAAACATTTTTAATGCACATTTAGTCCAACCCTTTTATTTTATACCAAAAAGTCCCTTATTCTCTTATCTTTAAAGGTCCGCCCGGTATGGTAAAACTTTTTTGGCTTGGTGAAGGACCTTTTGGCGCAAAATAAAAAGGCTTCGAATAAACGTGTATTAAAAAAGTTCGAGGAACTATTTGCGTACGTGCGCATGTGTATTGATATTAGATTTAATGTTATATAATATTTTAATCCCTTATCAAACTTTAATTTTGACATGTGTGTAACAAATATGATGGGAATATTTTTAAATATGACAAAAATTATAATACGACAATCCCTTGTTATATAACGCCGCCTTAATATGACACTATGGACTTCACATTATTCTACAATAAATTTTAAGACCTCAACTACAAATTTATGGGGGTGATTATTCGTGTTCGAATTTCGGAGTTTATTACTAATGCTCTTAATCGAATTATTGTTTGTAAATATGCCTCATACATAAACTTCTCACGTTGGTTACACGTGCAATGCGTGTGTGCATCAATTAGTGCGTGAATAGCTATTATTTATGTGACCTTTGTAATTTCTCCCTAAATATCTAGCATCCAAGATGTAATTCCCGTCTTAGTTGTCATTTTCTAAATGTTAAATACAATTAAATGTGCCACAATGTTTTGTAACTCCAAAGCTTATGAACAAACCTAATCCAAACTTATATGTTGTTTCATCCCCTCTTTCCTTCATCTAATTCCTTTTTTTTTCAAGAATGGATTATGACCAACTTACCTTTTCAGGGATGGAGAATCAGTATGACTTTGATTGGTTATATTTAGAAGAAAAGTCCCAAGGGTAATCTCATACTTACTAAAGCTCTTTAGTTTTGTCTCCATTCTGTACAAACTAACCTTATATGTTGTGTACATTCTTTAGTTTTGTCTCCATTCTGTACAAACTAACCTTATATGTTGTGTACATTTTTTCTTTTGTACAGAAAATTGGAGGACTACTCAACAGTCGCTAATAACTTCGATTATAGTCCTTTCGGTGATCCTTTCAACTTTGATCAATACCTACTTCCACAACAAAATAATCAAATTCCCTTTGATTATGATCAACATCAATTTTCACAACTAAATCATCAAATTCCCGTTGATTATGATCAATACAAATTTTTGCAACAAAACAATCAAAAGCAGTACCAATTTTCACAACAAGACAATTTCATTCCCCAATTGGAATTCACTGATTTTGAGAATATCGGTACGGGTGATTTGTGTATCTTGTGGGATGATAATTTTTCATCTATTAGTCAAGACCTTATTCTTGATACCATGCAAGAACTGTTGATGGATATTGAAATTTTGGGCTATTTCACTGATGAAGGAACTTATATGATTGATCCTAAAAACTTTATGATTTCAAACACAAACGAAAATCAAAGTCGACAAAACAAAATATCGAGAATGTCTCCATTAGAACTGCATGAGATCCAAAAGTATTTTAATGTTCCAATAACTCAAGCAGCCAAAGAATTGAAGGTGGGATTGACCACGTTGAAGAAAATTTGTAGAAAGTTGAATATTGTGAGGTGGCCTTATAGGAAGATCAAGAGTATGAAGTCTCTCATTGATAATGTTAAGGTATTATCCTGCCTGCATGTTAAGATTCTTTCGAAATGTCATTAGATACATTATTATTTTTCATTCATTTCCTTTGTCTCTAATAAAAGTTTACCGAATATATGTTTTTGGAAGTCATTTTAATTTATTGTGTTTTTTTTACTTTACCCCCCTAAGAAATGTAGCAATGACATAACCATCCGCTTTTTAGAAAAATAGACATAAACATCATATGCATAAGGTACAAGAAAGTCAATACACGTGTGGGTGGTCAAGTCTAATCTATGAAAAATAGAGGGGTAATATCAAATTATAGCATTATTGTACGACATGTTTTATTAGTATAATTATTTTGTTTTAAATTACAATTTTAGGAGATGGGATTGACCAACGAGGTAGAGATGCTAGAAGAGAACAAAAAAATGATGGAGAAGCAACCCGATTTTGGAATGAGAGAGAAAATAAAAAAACTCAGGCAAGCTTGCTTCAAGGCCAACTGCAAAAAGAGAAGGCTCCTTGCTGACTATTGATACTGCTTCTTCTCTAATGGCTTGGTAATTTGGGTTTTTATTTGGTTTTGAACTTTGTAATGTTATTTCTAGTTTTATTTTGGCACTTTAATAACCTTTTGAAATATAGTTTTCTTAGATATTGTAGTGCCTAAAGCATTACAACCAAATATAAATAAAGTACGATTTTAATATTATTTTTACGTGCCTTAAAGTGAATTTATGTGCCTTGTCATGGAAGTTAATAATTAACCTTGAATCGAGCTTCTTTCTTACTGCAAAATCAATCATTATGTAATGAGAAACATAGATGCATATGAGATTCTTTTATATATATATTTGACAAGATAAGAATAAAATTTAAAACATAAATTATGTTAAAAAAAATAAAACAAAAATTTTCAATAGTCTATATAAAGTAACATATACGTTAAATCATTACTTTAGCAAAATAGTGTAAATTCGAAATAAATCATTCAATATATATTGTATGTAAAATACGGTAAGCTGGATCATCCAAGATTATAGCTTCTCTGGCTTATATATTAGAATCATTACATTAATAAAACATCGGTAAGTTATAAATAAACCATTCAATATATATTACATCTATAGGTAACTGTAAAATACGTCCAGCAGGATCATCAAAGATTAAAGCTTCTCTGGCTTATATAGAAATTGACATCCATGTTAGCCAATTAAAGACCATGCTCACACCATGGGGAGAAAATTCTAAAATATAATAATAAGGAACATAACTGTTAAGGCCAAACAAAAACACACAAAAAAAATGCACTCTTACCATTTTTTTATACGATTTCTTTTACAAATTGATGTGGTAAGTGATATTAGAACTTTTTATTTTTAAACTCTTAAGCAGTCGGGCAAATTTTTTATTTTTATTTTCATTTTTATTTTTTATTTTCATAGATTTGATTAAATTACAACATTATTCTTTTTCTTAATGCATGAATATGACTTGCATGACAAGAAATGTCTTTATGTGTTGTTATGTATGTTAATATATACGATTGTAACTCATTAGAACATAATTAGAATTTGATTTTTTATATACGTCTGTTCATTATATATATAAATATATATACACTCATGTTAGCATTAAAGACCATTGTAAAATGCATCCATCTATTAATCTCCCTTTAATTTATATTCTAACAATCTTTTGTACGAAATCCTATTTATCTCCCCATAAATTTATACCCTTTATTCCCTTGTCTCTCTCTCATATTTGTACAATATTTATGATACAAATAGTTTCTCTTGGCTTTTATAGCGTTGGCAAATATCGTATTTCATGCAAAGTTTAGCAAAAACTAAATAAATATTTGTAAATAACAATTTGTCAAATTTATCACAAATAAGTGTATGAAATTTCAACCTCTGTAAAATCATATAATAAAAACTTCAATGCATCTTCTTCTGTTATTCAAACAAAAACACAAAAATACATATTTTTAATTGAGAAAAATATATAAATTATTTGTATAAATCAATGTGACAAGTGACACAGCCATAAACCTTCTTTTGCCTTTTTTAGACCATATAAAAATAATTTTTTTGGTTATAAAATATGTATATGGGTGGATGTTCACTTTTATGTAGCATATGAATGAAAAAGTATTTCAAGATACCTGAATTCATATTATAAATAAAGAAAATACAAGTATGGATATACTAATTGAATGAAACATTTGCTCTCTCTCTAAAAAAAAATCCTTTATTTTTCACAACATGTTATAACACAAGAGCTTAATATAATAAAAAGAAAGAGGATTGCCTCCTCGCCATGGATAACAACAAGTGATGGTAATTTTTGGTTCTTTTCTTTTCTTCACTGAAGTCAAATAAGTACATGATTGTTACCTTTTCTACTGTCAATTTCATAGACTACATCTTCGTTGTCCCTCACATATTTGAATTTGAAAATTTAAAAGTCAACATAGTTGATGCTTATTTTGTTCCTCTCTATTTATAAAGAATCAATTGTTTTCTTTTGGTCCTTTAATACATATTAGCAGGGCTGATCCCGAGATTTTAGAGTCAAGGCGAATTCTTGAACTGGGATCCATATTAAACAAGAGGTTTTTAATTAATTTATAACTTATGGGTTTTTTAATCGAAAAGATGCCGACTTGATTTTCAGTAGTTTACAAGTTTAAATGTTTGTCCCCTCAGTTTTTAATAAATTATTTGTGTGACAATTGAAAAATGAAGCTATAAATTTAAATACACCGATAAACTTTTGGGGTGCCTAAAATGTGTTGAATATCGGGGCCCGAGGAGACCGCCTCCCTGGCCTCCCCTCAAAACCGGCTCTAAATATTAGAAAGTTTTATAGTTCTTCTTCATTGTAGTTTATATATAAGAATGAATCAGCTTAGCTTCTAATCAGGTTTATAAAAATATGAGAATTATTAATTAGTCATCAGTAATTAAACTACATCCTATAATATCACCTTTTCTTTTCGCCATGTTTTAAGGAGTTTTAGTTTGGTCTTATAAGCTTACAAATTATTTTACTTTTTTTTTCCTCCCTAGGTTTTAAGCTATATGGGAAGTAATTACCTTAAAATATAAAAATCGCTATATTTTAGTTTGATCTTATAAGCTTACAAATTATTACATTTAAATTTTGAGTCGTCTTCTCATATAACCATTTTTAGCTATGACCTGAAGTTACCAAATCATACGATATTAAGACCTACACCATAATTATTCAACTTTGGAACTTGTACTTTTCTATGTTCTAATTTTAGTATTTGAAGTCCCTAAATTATTTGGACCTAAAGTTTCAAAGAAAATATATCACAATCAAACATGGAGTTTTAATTGAAAGTGTACAAACTGAAAGTCATATAATTTATATTGATTTGTGATATGAAGATCCATAATGATTATTGTGATCAAATGTCCACAAATTATTACTTGTAAATAGGATACAGTTTCTTAGACATACTATTAAAAATGCACGAATCTCTCCTGTTATTTAACGATATTTGGATTAGAGTATCCAAAAGTAATAACCCCCATTTTCTCATGTAAAGATTGGCCAGACATGATACGCCGAAGATGGGGCTTGCTTGTCAATTTATATCATTCTTAGCATCGACCGAGAATAAACATTTATATTTCAAACCTCATTTTAATTTAAAACTGAATTGAATTAATAAACATGAGATAATAGTAAATCCAACATCCACGTTCAACAAAATAAAATCTAACATAATTATAACATCTCGACTAATAAAACTAAATGACTTCGGGCTTATGCCCATAAAATAATCCAAAATAAATAAAGATAGGAAGAAGTAGCGGCCTAAACTAGAATCAATAAATCGATCTTCGAGAAGCAATACGTGACAGCAAGTTTGATATTCTTTTAGTCCCGATATCCTTGTCTACACAAACCTTGTAATTTGGGTCAGCACCCTAGAGTGTGTAAGAATTAACTTACTGAAATTGAAATACAAGATTACAGTAAATTTAAGTAGGTGTCTCCCATCTTCACTCGCATAGGATAATCTCCTCACCTCTCACCTAGGTGCAATATTAATCGTATCCTATCCCCAGAAACCAAATGCAATATAGATAACAAGATGATTGGAAAACATGTGATGCGTATAGCATACACTACAAGAAAAATGATTTTTAGTGACATAATTTTTTGCACCTAATTATAAAAAATTCACCACCAAATCTTTTAGTGGCAAAAAAAATTTCGTCATGCTATTGCCACTAAAGGTGTTCCGCGGATTGTTTTCGTAGCAATATATTAAATCGCCACTAAAATTTGACTTTTTAGTGACAAAATCACTTAGCCACCAAAACATCGCTTTAGGTGGAATTTTTTTTTGTATCTAATAAAGATTAAATTGCCACTAATAGTTGATAGTTCGACACTAAAAGTTTATTTTTTGTAGCAAAATAAAAATTCACCACCAAAAGTAACATTTCGTGGCAAAACAAATCGCCACAATTGAACTTAAATTTCTATGGAACGATTTTTTAAATATTAAATTGCCACCCATAGTTGATCGTTTACCACCAAAAGATAATTTTTTGTAGCAAACCAAAGAATCGCCATCCAAAGGGTTGTTTCGTGGAAAAAACTCTTCACATTTGATCATAAATTTGTATGGAACAACTTTCATAGCAATTTAAATTCGCCACTAAATGACATTTTTTATTGCAAAAAAATCTCCATAAATTGATGTAATATTTTTCACAATACATATATACGTTGCTTTGGTAACAACTTGTGTCTATGTGTATATAACTTATACATCTACAACTTTCATAATTTTTGTTTTCCCAAAATCATAAACAGTACTCTTAATTTGGGCTTCGAACAGGAAAGTAGCAAATTTATCGAAAATCTCAAAACTTTCACATTTTGCGACCAAACATTGCCAATTTCGCATCAACACCCTAATTTACTTTATAAACATAATCATGCTTTAGAAACATATTTTATGATTCATTTAACCACATAAATAGTCATATGCTCTAAACATGTTATCCCCGATCATAAGCTCGATTAACATCTAATATAAACCACATATATATCACATGAACATGCATCCCCTAAACATGATAATTAACATGTTTAACACATATAAACAATTTATAACTAATAACTAATCACTTATACTTAATCATGTAATTAACCTTCCTAATCATGTTTTAGGGCCTTACACTATAGGACTCAAGTTATCAAAAAAGGAGAAGGATAGTTTGTTAACTCTACTTTGATCAAAAGTATAGTTGGAAGCATGAGGCACATGATAATGATAAGAATTGGAATTTTATATGTAGTTGGACTTGTGTGTCGTTACATGGAAACACCAAGAGATTCTCATCGTCTAGCTACTAAGAGCATACTAAGGTATAATAAAGGTGCTCTTTACCCTAGACTTTTTTATGCTTATGGAGAAGATGAAAATCTAGTAAGGTATTTAGATAGTGATTGGGGAGGTTATCGAGATGAGGTGAAAAGCACTACAGGGTAGGTGTTCTACCTTGGTTCAACAACTTTATCTTGGCCATCGAATAGACATATAATTACAACATTATCATCATGTGAAGATGAGCATGTGATAACTTGTTCATTTATTTGTAAAGGAATTTGGTTGAGAAATATGTTGAAGTCATTGAATCACTTATAAAAAGAATATACAGTGATTCATGTGGATAATAAGTCTGCAATCAAGCTTGCAAAGAATCTATTACAACATGGAAGGAGCAAGCATATTGACATTAGGTTACATTTTCTAAGGCATCATATGAAGTAAAAGACAATTGAACTTGCGTATTATCACACCAGGGAGCAGGTAACAGATATCCCTACGAACCCTCTCCCGATTGATTATTTCACAAAGCTACGTGCAATGCTTGGGATGAAGGACTCTTGATTTGAGGGGTTAATGTTGGAATAAACATAAATCAAGTGTCTCTTGCACTATGATAATTAGTGGTAAACATGACTATGCACTACATAAGCACAATGTGAAGTGATAATCCACAAAGACCACTTTCATGATTTTTAATATTTCTTTCTTTTAGTGGTTTAGGTGTTAATTCATTTCCTCCATTGCTTTTTCTAATGGGTTAAATTAATGTTGCCATAATTAATTATGTTATTTTAGTTGTTCCACTTAATGTGTGATTGTGTGTGTTTTGTAATTCTATAAATAGAGTTATAATCTTGTTGTTTGATATAAGCAATAACAAGAAAAGAAAAACATTTTATCTCTAAACATACTTGTTCTCTTTATTAGTTCTTATCTTTGAGAGAATGTACGTGTGGGTGTGATATAGTTTGAAAACTTATCACCCAAACAAGAAGTTTGGCATAAATAATTGAATACCAACAATAATTGCCTCCACTTTGTTTGGATCAACCTTCACACCATCACATGAGACAACATAACCTAAGAATACTAGACTATTTTTGAAGAAGTCACATTTCTTCAATTTAATTTCTACTCACTCAATACATCAAAAACCTTTTGAAGATGCTAAAAATGTTGATTTTGCTCTTTCTTAGACATAAGAATGTCATCAAAGTAAACCACAATAAACTTACCAATATAAGGCTTGGATATGTGATTCATAATACGCATAAATGTGCAAGGAGCATTATAAAGACCAAATGGCATCACTATCCATTCAAATAAGTCATCCCTTGTCTTGAAAGAAGTTTTCCATTCATCTCATGGCCTTATGCAAATTTGATGATACCCACTTCGAAGATTAATTTTTGAAAAGATTACATACCCACAAAGTGGGTCTCATCGAATCGAGGAATAGGAAAACGATACTTAATGGTAATTTTATTCACCGTCCCAGTATCAACACACATCTTCTAAGATCCATCTTTCTTAGGAATAAGTAATGCCGAGATAACACATGAACTCATGTTCTCTATAATCAAAACTTTCTCCAACAAATCATTAATTTTATTTTAAAGATCTTCATACTTTTTAGGACATATTCGGTAGGCTACTGGAAGCATAGAACACGGGACAAGAGCAATACAGTGTTGACTCTCATCAATAGAAGGCGGGATGAAATTTCCTTTAGCACCACATCATAAAATTTATCGAGCAAAGGGAGACAACCCGCTCACCAAAATATGGGGTGGCCAGCCCGATACTCCAATATAACGGAATCATGTATGGAATCATTCTCAGCATCACAACAATATAATAAGTATACGGGGCAACCACCCAATAATTCAGAAAACGGGTTGCCAAAATTTTTGTTTTATTTTAAGTTAAGGAATAATTTAAACAACCCAATTTAAAAAGAAAGTGGAATCCCAAGAACTTATATTACATCCACAACAAGAATACAATAAGAGGACCGAATATGTTGTCGATCAACATATTCGGATAACATATTACAACAGTTTAATAATTTACATAATACATTCATTAGACAGTTACAAAAGTTTGGGCCACACGCCTGAGTGAAAGACCCGATCGTAACTAGAATACAAAAAAATGAAGGCGTCTAACAACATATCCCGTAATATCCGCAAAGTATTACGGCTCCCCAAAAGCACCAGAGTAGGAAAATCAGAACCGACGCCCTTGCGGCGGAGCACCTGAGCGGATACAAAATTCATGCACAACAAGAAAAGTGAACGGGTCAGGGCCCGATTTTATATGATCACCAGATGAATAAAAAGCATGACAGTTATGAATAGTTGATCATGAATGATAAAGATGAGAATCTCACAACATAATCTCAAAGCATAATAAGACAATTTAAATGATTATAACTTTTATTTAGTTATGTAAGGGGATAAAATTAGACATCATTAATTAAAAGTCACCATCATTATTCACCATTTCATTTCATTTTTCCATTCCTTACCAGGAATGTAATTCCTATCATATGCTCTTTGTGGCATTTCTCATACATCAAGTCCCACTTGATTTAGAATTGTTATATTCATATACATCTAACGATTCTAAGACCGCCCCTCCGAGTTTCCCCACTGGGCGCGCCCCTAAATGATTATCATCTTCCAGGGCCTATCAACAAGACAACCTGGGCACCTAACGCAACGTCGGTAAGTGGCCATATGCCTGCGAGTGAGGCATAACCACACCCAGAATTACCTCACTAGCGCAGAATAAAACTTATAACAATCCATCATATGGCCGAGGACTATAGTCTCCCTAAGTTCATTTGTCAGGGGACATCACCTCATGCGCGAACCTTATGATAGCATTTAGAGAGGTGTGTTTAAGTAAATTAGCATTTACCATTTAAATCTCATTTTCATTTCCAGTTTTCATATGTATGTTGCATTTTATTTGAAACCATAATCATTGAATATTCTCATTAGTATTCATCCTATACTAAGTCACGAATTATTATCCAAGAGGTCACAACATTTCTACAAGTCGAAAGGTTTTATATACCTCAATTGAGACCCTAAAGTCTCCAAGTATGGGCTTACAATTCCTAGACTCCTAATAATTAACTAAAGGAAAGAAATGTCCTAACCCTAATTTGTACACCCCCGAAATAAGCCCCATTTAACCCATTTCTAATGTAGGGTAGTGACCCAACTCATTTAAAACTCTAGGACTCTATGTTTACTTCATACAAGAAGGTTCCTAGGTCCTAAGCCTAAAGGAAAGGGTTGGAATTGAGCTAAGAAAAATCACTCAAAAATGTAGGATTTTCGAATTGATTCGGCCTGGCCGAATCGATTCGGTCTGAAAACCTGAATTTTTGCATAATTTCTGAATCGATTCGGATAGGCCCAATCGATTCGACCCATTTAGACCTGTAAGCTTCCCCTTGAGCGAATCGATTCTCCCTGGCCGAATCGATTCGCCCCTGCGAATTGGCCAAGTTTGGCTATGGAGTCTTAGACTCCTAAATTCCCCCAACTCAAATCTACCCAAACCAAGATCATTTAACACAATCAACTACTCATAAATGGATCTAGCAACCATAAATAACCCCAATAAACATCTAAATCAACTTTTAAGGGTTCAAAACCTACAAATCCATTTAAAACCCTAAAATTGTTAAACCATAACCAATCCACAACAATCAATACCATTTATTCATCTTAAACCGTATATTAGCAAGTAGAAAACTTGCCTTGGTGTTTAAATCTCAGATTTTCTTGTAGTAGCAACAATCTCCAAGCTTGAATCTCTCTATTTTCTTCTTTCTCTCCAAAGTTCTCTTTCTCTCTCTTTCTCTCTAGGTTTAGCAAATACACATAAGGGAAATAAATGAAATGCAAGACTTAAATGGTGCCTTAAGTCTAAATTCCCAAATTAAATGGTTAATACCACATTAAAATGACTTCCAATACGCATTCAATCTATAACTAGTCAAAAGTGCCCGAATCATAAAAATACAATATGGCACTTATTTCGACTATCTCGCACATTTTGGGACTAACTACGCCCTCCAAATTATCATTTGGAAATTTTGGAACTCATTTCAACTTCCGGTTTCATTTTAAACCATAAATGTCATTTAAATTATATGACACTATAAAACACAACATGGTGATATTTACTTACACATACAGTAAATATGAAACAATTTAGTAAATATTAAGTTTTAACTCCTTTAATTAATATTTTCTCCATATTCCAGTATTTTATATAATTACTTCACACAGTAAATAAATATAAATTTGGTTCTCAAAAGAGAGGGTTGTTACATACTCCCCCCCCCCCCCCCTTATGAGGGAATTTTGTCCCCAAAATTCAAGCGTACCTTGTATAAAGAGATGCAAATACTTTTCCCTCATGTCCTCCTCGGGTTCCCACGTCGATTCCTTGGCGTTGTGATGACTCCATTGGACTCTCACCAAGGGCACCACTCGAGACCTCAATCTACGCTCCCCATGCTCTAAGATTGCAATCGGTTGTTCTTCATACGAAATATCGGGTTGCAAGTCGATATATTCGAAAGGAATATGCCAAAGGGATCCTTCACATCTCTTATACTTCTTCAAAGAGGAAACAAGGAACACATCATGGATTTGTTGTAAAGGTTTTGGTAAGGAAAGTTAATACGCCACTGGACCTACCTTAGCAATAATGGGAAAAGGTCGAACAAAACGCGGCGCAAGCTTTCCTTTCTTCCCAAAGCTCTTTATGCCTTTCATTGGCGACACACGCACCAAGACTTGATCCCCAATCTCCAACTCCATATGCCTTCTATTCGCATCGGCATAACTCTTCTAGCGATCTTGAGCTATTCGAATGAGATTCCGGATGAGTTCAATCTTGGAATAAGTATCCTGGATCATTTCAGGTCCAAGGAATTTATTATCCCCCACCTCCAACCAACACGTGGGTGATCTACAAGGCCGGCCATACAAAGCTTCGTAGGGCACCATCCCAATAGTAAATTGGTGCAAATTATTATAAGCAAATTCGACCAAAGGGAGATATTGTTCCCAACCACCTTTGAAATCAAGCATACACATACGGAGCATATCCTCCAACATTTGGTTGCTCTTTCAGTTTTCTCATCTGTTTCAGGATGATAAGAAGTGCTTAACTTCAATTCGGTTCCCATAGCCTCTTGAAAACTTCGCCAAAAGTGGGAAATTTTTTTTTTATCTCAGTTGAAAACTATATTTAAGGGCACCCCATGGAGTCTAACAACCTTCGCGATGAATAACTGGGCATAACGAGCAGTATCATGATCTGTGCGCATGGGTAGAAAGTGTGCCGACTTAGTCAAGCGGTCGACAATTACCCAAATAGAATCACAACCACTCTGTGACCTTGGTAAGCCCGTAATAAAGTCCATCGATATACTCTCCCACTTCCACACCGGAATTTCCAACGGTTGCAACAAACCCATCGGTCACTGATGATCTATCTTGACCAATTGACAAGTAGTGCATTGGGATACAAACTCATAAATATCCCTCTTCATGCTTGGAAATCAATACTGATGGCGCATGTCTTGATACATCTTTTCCCCACTAGGATGTACCATAAATTTAGACCCATGATATTCTTCCATCATGGCCCTTCTCAAATCCCCTTCTTCCGGGACAATGAATCTCTCGTGGAAACGTAATCCGCCCTCTGAACTTATCGAGTAGGATTCTGCTCCCTCTAACAGCAATCGACTTATATGGTCCTGACAACCTTGGTCCCTTACTTGGGCTTCTACAACCCTTGCCACAATAGTAGGCGTAACAGTCATTAGACATGAATGCCCTAGCAGCCGCATCCTCCTGACTGAGCTCTTTCCATTTAGCTTTCCATACTTTCGCTACCTCCCCCTCAGGCTTTCTACTCAAAGCATCTGCTACCACATTCGCCTTGCCCAGATGATAGTGGATGTCAAATTGATAATCTTTCACAAACTCTAGCCATCGGCGTTGCCACATATTTAAATCTTTTTGTGAAAATAAATATTACAACGATTTATGGTCCGTGAAAAGACTGAATTTATCCCCTAGGAGATAATGCCTCCAAATCTTCAAGGCAAAAACAACCGCGACAAGTTCCAAGTCATGCACTGGATAATTCTTTTCATGGGGCTTTAGCTTGCGGGAAGCATAAGCAATAGCCCATTGTTCTTGTTGAAGTACACCTCCAAATCCTTATAGAGATGCGTCGGTGAAGACTAGATATTCTAACCCCGGCTTTGGCAATGCAAGGACTGGAGCAGAAGTCAACCTATCCTTAAGCTCATCAAAAGTATCCTGACAAGAATTATCCCAAACAAACCTCACCCCCTTCCGAGTTAAATTTATCAAAGGGCTAGCAATTTTTGAGAAACCCTTGATAAATCGACGGTAATAACTCACCAAACCCAGAAAACTACGAATCTTGGTAGGTGTCGTGGGCTGACCCCACTCCCTCACCGCAACCACCTTGCTTGGGTCTACCGAAATACCCTGGGCTGTCACAATGTGACCCAGAAACTGCACTTCCTGCAACCAAAATCTGCACTTCTCAAACTTAGCATACAATTGGTGATCCCTCAACCTTCGTAGGACCAACCTCAAATGAGTAGCATGGTCAGATTCCGTCTGAGAATACACTAGAATATCATCAATAAACATGATGACAAACCGGTCCAGGAAGTCTCGAAATACCCTATTCATGAGGTCCATAAACACGGCGGGAGCATTGGTTAGTCCAAAGGGCATAACCAAAAATTCATAGGACCCATACCTCGTCAGAAAAGTGGTCTTGGACAAATCTTGTTCTTGTATCCTCAACTGGTGATACCCCGTCCTCTACTCTATCTTAGAGAAGTACGACGCTCCTCTAAGTTGATCAAACAAATCATCAATCAAAGGCAACGGGTATTTGTTCTGGATAGTGACTTTATTCAACTCTCTGTAGTCAACAAATAACCGGAGAGAACCGTCCCTTTTCTTCACAAACAACACCGGAGCGCCCCATGGTGACGTGCTACGCCGAATGAATCACTGCTCTAACAACTTCTAAATTTGATCTCTTAACTCCCTCATTTCAATGGCAGCCATGCGATACGGAGCTCTTGCAATCGGTCTCGTTCCCCATTCTAAATCAATTACAAATTCGATCTCCTGACTCGAAGGAAAACCCGGTATTTCTCGAAACACATCTTGGAAATCTCTAACAACCGGAATAGATTCTAAGGGAACAACTACATCTCGAGAAGTTTCCTCTGCGATATAATACAAGTAAGTGCTAGTACCTCCTTCTGAACGAGGCATAACTATAAAAAACATTTCTTGCCCCGGAACGAAAAAAACTATACTCTTCCTGTAGCAATTAACTATCACATAATACTTCACTAGCCAATCCATACCGAAAATCATATCATACCCGACCATGTCTAGGACGAGCAAATCGGCCTCAAAGAACAAATTACCAAGACTAATTCCTATTTGTTTACAAATAAAGAAAATGAGCGAACCATCACCCATAGAGGACTCAACACTATTGAAGGTACTCTCGGTAGATTTAATCAACTCTGTAGACTGAGCAAAACTTCTAGAAATGAAAGAGTAAGTCTCACCCGTATCAAACAAAACGCGACCCATGTGCCCCTGAATAAGAAACTTACCCTCAATAGCTAGCGGCGCCGGCGGAGCAGGAGGAAGCATAGCATCTTGAATATGATAAATACACCCATACTATAGCTGACCCTGCTGTGGAGGGGCAACTAAATTAGGTGCCTGTGGTGGTAGCTGAATCTGTGGATGCTGAGGAACCCTAGGAAGCTGACCCCCAACCAACTGAGGACACTCCTTCTTGTAATGACCCGCCTCCCCACATTGGAAGCACCATCCCGTCATATTCTCCAGATTTCGGCCCTAGTTATTTCTAAACTGGGTAACACCTTGGCCCAGATTGCCCCTACCCCCGTGACTACCCCGACCTGTTTGTTGTTGTTGCGGGGCACCCTGACCGTGCCTATTGTTATTGCCACCCAAATTAAACCCACCAAAACGTTGCCTTTTTGACAAGTCCCCTTGCTGGGGATCCATTTCTTTCTGCTTATTACCTGAAGATTGGGTCGAAGGAAATGCTCCTCCTCCAGTCCCACTACCTCCAGGTTTTCCCGCTTGCCCCACTACTGTAGCTTTCTTTCCACTATCTCTCTGCTCTGGCATAGTTATCGACTCCCACCAATGTGATGCGGCCCCAACGAGTTTAAAAGTAGCAAGTACTTGTTTCCTCTCCTCACTACACTCCACCATTCGAAGATGGTGTTGCATATCCTTCTTCCACTGATTAGCTCTAATAACATCAGAACCTCCATCTAATTCCGGGGGATGGCCCTTTAAAAAGGACTCTCTAACTCTCTCCCACGGAGAAGGTCCCGTAGGAGCTTGTACATCCTGCGCTCGTTGTTGTTGAGCTTGTGGCATTTGCTGAGCCATGGCGGTCATAGTAGCATTAACCGCTTGGGCCACGATATTTACTACATCAGCAACATTTATTGTTCCTTGTGGCGGTGGTAGAGGACCAACCTCCTCTGCTACAACTCTATTCCTTCTAGCTGGGCGACGACTCTTAGGCGGCATCTAAGATGAAGAAACAAATAGAGTTAGAATACTATTTAAAACAATTTATCTTGCAAAAGATCGCAACCATAAGTAACAAAGCAGTATTCTAACTCTATTTGTAGAGTTACAAAACACACACAATCACACATTATTTGTTTGATATAAGCAATAACAAGAGAAGAAAAACATTTTATCACAAAAAATACTTGTTTTCTTTATTAGTTCTTATCTTTGAGAGAATGTACATGTGGGTGTGATATAATTTGAAAACTTATCACCCAAACAAGAGGTTTGGCATAAATAATGGAATACCAACAATAATTGCCTCCACTTTGTTTGGATCAACCTTCACACCATCACTTGAGACAACATAACCTAAGAATACTAAACTATTTTTCAAGAAGTCACACTTCTTCAATTTAATTTCTACTCACTCAATACATCAAAAACCTTTTGAAGATGCTCAAAATGTTGATTTTGCTCTTTGTTATACATAAGAATGTCATCAAAGTAAACCACAATAAACTTACCAATATAAGGCTTGAATATGTGATTCATAATACGCATAAATGTGCAAGGATCATTAGAAAGACCAAATGGAATCACTATCCATTCAAATAAGTCATCCCCTGTCTTGAAAGAAGTTTTCCATTCATCTCCTGGTGTTATCCAAATTTGATGATACCCACTTCGAAGATTAATTTTTGAAAAGATTACATCCCCACAAAGTTGGTCTCATCGCGTTGAGGAATAGGAAAATGATACTTAATGGTAATTTTATTCACCGCCCCACTATCAACACACATCTTCTAAGATCCATGTTTCTTAGGAACAAGTAATGCCAATATAACACACGAACTCATGTTCTCTATAATCAAACCTTTCTCCAATAAATCATTAATTTTCTTTTAAAGATCTTCAAATTTTTTACGATATATTCGGTAGGGTACTGGAAGCATAGAACATGGGACAAGAGCAATACAGTGTTGACTCTCATCAATAGAAGGCGGGATGAAATTTCCTGTAGCGCCACATCATAAAATTTATCGAGCAAAGTGTGACAACCTGCTCACCAAAATATGGGGTGGCCAGCATGATACTCCAATATAACGGAATCATGTATGGAATCATTCTCAACCTCACAACAATATAATAAGTATACGGGGAGCCAAAATTTTGTTTTATTTTAAGTTAAGGAATAATTTAAACAACCCAATTTAAAAAGAAAGTGGAATCCCAAGAACTTAAATTACATCCACAACAAGAATACAATAAGAGGACCAAATATGTTGTCGGTCAACAAGTACATACAACGTATTACAACAGTTTAATAATTTACATAATACATTCATTAGACAATTACAAAAGTTTGGGCCACACGCCCAAGTGAAAGACCCGATCGTAACTAGATTACAAAAAAATGAAGGCGTCTAACAACATATCCCGTAATATCCGCAAAGTATTATGGCTCCGCAAAAGCACCAAAGTAGGAAAGTCAGAACGGGCACCCTTGAGGCGGAGCACCTGAGCGGATACAAAATTCATGCACAGCAAGAAAAATGAACGGGTCAGGTCCCTGTTTTATATGATCACCAGATTAATAAAAAGCATGACAATTATGAATAGTTGATCATGAATGATAAAGATGAGAATCTAACAACATAATCTCAAAGCATAATAAGACAATTTAAATGATTATAACTTTTATTTAGTTATGCAAGGGGCTAAAATTAGACATCATTAATTAAAAGTCTCCGTCATTATTCTCTATTTCATTTCATTTTTCCATTCCTTATCAGGAATGTAATTCCTATCATATTCTTTTTGTGGCATCTCTCATACATCAAGTCCCACTTGATTTAGAATTGTTATATTCATATACATATAATGATTCTAAGACCAACCCTCCGAGTTTCCCCACTGGGCGCGCCCCTAAATGACTATCATCTTCCAGGGCCTATCAACAAGACAACCTGGGCACCTAACGCAATGTCGGGAAGTGGCCATATGCCTGCGAGTGAGACATAATCACACCCGGAATTACCTCACTAGCGCAGAATAAAACATATAACAATCCATCATATGGCCGAGGACTATAGTCTCCTTGCGTTCATTAGTCAGGGGACATCACCTCATGCTCGAACTTCCCTTATGATAGCATTTAGAGAGGTGTGTTTAAGTAAATTAGCATTTACCATTTAAATCTCATTTTCATTTCCATTTTTCATATATATGTTTCATTTATTTTGAAACCATAATCATTGAATATTCTCTTTAGTATTCATCGTATACTAAGTCCCGAATTATTCTCCAAGAGGTCACAATATTTCTACAAGTCACAAGGTTTTTTATACCTCAATTGAGCCCCTAAAGTCTCCAAGTATGGGCTTACAATTCCTAGACTCCTAATAATTAACTAAAGGAAAGAAATGTCCTAACCCCAATTTGTACACCCATGAAATAAGCCCCGTTTAACCCATTTCTAATGTAGGGTAGTGACCCAACTCATATAAAACTCTAGGACTCTATGTTTACTTCATACAAGAAGGTTCCTAGGTCCTAAGCCTAAAGGAAAGGGTTGTAATTGAGCTGAGAAAAAGCACTCAAAAATGCAGCATTTCCGAATCGATTCGGCCTGGATGAATCGATTCGGTCAGAAAAGGGAATCGATTCGGACCAGCCGAATCAATTCAGTCAGGAAACATGACTTTCTGCATAATTTCTGAATCAATTCAGATAGGCCGAATCGATTCGGCCCATTCAGACCTGTAAGCTGTCCCTTGAGCGAATCGATTCGCCCCTGCGAATTGGCCAAGTTTTCTTATGGAGTCTTGGACTCCTAAATTCCCCCAACTCAAATCTACCCAAACCAAGATCATTTAACACAATCAACTACTCGTAAATACGTCTAGCAACCATAAATAATTCCAATAAACATCTAAATCAACTTTCAAGGGTTCAAAACTGACAAATCCATTTAAAACCCTAAAATTGTCAAACCATAACCAATCCACAATAATCAATACCATTTATTCATCTTAAACCCTATATTAGCAAGTATAAAACTTGCCTTGGTGTTCAAATCTCATATTTTCTTGTAGTAGCAACAATCTCCAAGCTTAAATCTCTGTCTTTTCTTGTTTCTCTCCAAAGTTATCTTCCTCTCTCTTTACCTCTAGGTTTAGCAAATACACATAAGGGAAATAGATGAAATGCAAGACTTAAATCTTTCCTTAAGTCTAAATTCCCAACTTAAATGGTTAATACCACATTAAAATGACTCCCAATATGCATTCAAGCTATAACCTGTCAAAAGTGCCCGAAACATAAAAATACAATATGGCACTTGTTTCGACTATCTCGCACTTTTTGGGACTAACTACGCCCTCCAAATTATCATTTGGAAATTTTGTAACTCATTTCAAGTTTCAGTTTCATTTTAAACCATAAATGTTATTTAAATTATATGACACTATAAAACAAAGCATGGTGATATTTACTTACACATACAGTAAATATGCAAAAATTTAGTAAATAATAACTTTTAACTCGTTTAATTAATATTTACTCCATATTCCAGTATTTTATATAATTACTTCACACAGTAAATAACTATAAAACAGGTTCTTAAAAGCGAGGGTTGTTACAAAAAGGTTGTAAGTTAGGTGGGACTTCGAACCTCTCTTCATTTTCCTCTATGAGAAGTGCAACGTGTGTGAAAATTAATATTTCAAAGTCATTGATCATCCTCCACATGGGCTACATATAAGCTTCTTCAAACAAAAAGTGATTCTCCTTGGTCATCATATAAAACTTCACCCTCACTTTCATCTTCATCACTATAATTTTTTTCCACATCTTCATTAACGTCCACCTCCACTAATGAAGCAATCTTTTGATTTGGATATTCAGATGCAATATGCCCAAAGTCATGACACTTAAATAATGGTGAGAATTTCAATTTGAAGATCCTTGCTAAATTGATTTGCCGTTTATATCATTCTTCGAAGGTAGCTTGAAAGATGTCTTCGAAGGCTTGGAAATAGAAGTACTCCCTGATTATAACCTCCATCATGACTCTAACTTCGAACACTACTTTTCTCCTTGAGTTGCTTATCCACCTTTAGAGACAAATGAACACATTATTATAAGTCCAATATGGTTGCAATTGAGCAACATTTAAAATATGAGTCCTTAAACCACTAAGATAATGAGCAATTATTCGATCCTTTGACTCGAATAATACACATCGCATCATGATATGATCAAGTAGTCTTGAATACTCCTCCACGGACAACTAATTTTTATGAAATTGTGAAACTTAAGAAAAGCATCTTGTACGTAATGACTAGGAAAAAATATTTTTAACTCCTTTTTCATCTTCTTCCAAGTTACAATTATTCTTTTACCTTCACATTCACGTTTCTTCTTGAAGTGCTCCCACCAAGTTGAGGTATGCTTCTTCAACTTTATGGCAATTAATTTCACTTTTTTGATTTCTAGAATTTCATAGTAGTAAAAGATTCTCTCCACGGTGTTGATCCAATCAATGAATTCATCACTTTAGATTTGACCATTAAATTCTTGGATCCTAACTTTTATATAAGCATAGTGATAGGGTTGGTTCCTTCCACATATACGTTTCAAAGGAGCCTCGTATTCCGAAGCATGGCCATGAGCATTATAAATGGGGTTAATTTCCTCTTCATCATGTGGAAATTCATTATAACTACTGCGATCCATCACATTCCTGAGATTCAAAGCGTACTAAATGTTGTAAGAGTTTTTCACATGTCCCCTAAATTCATCTAGTTCAATGTCACATAAGTCTCTTTCACATACCGGTCTCCAATATTCGGGCCATGATGATAGTTGCTGGCCGTGAAAATCAAGTCTCTGATACCAATCTGAAATTGGATAATAAAAGAGAAATATATAACACAAGTGTTAACTGAGGTAACCAACTCAAAATCTAAGCATAATGAAAGAGAAATATATAACACAAGTAGCCCACTCAAACTCTAAGGAATCCACTGAAGAGAGGGAGCAACACTCGTCCCCAATTGGAATCCACCAAAAGGTTAAGAGCAAAATAAGAAAACTTTGCTTCGTATACAAAAGTCTGTTTATAATCTCAAATAAAATTATCCTTGTTTCATACATCCTCAGCCCTTATATAGGTGCTTGGAACAACTCTCCAGTAATGGGTGTTAAGATATATTAAATAGAACGTTGAATAAACTAGAAGTTATAAAACTAAAACACTAGACCCTTGGACTCAAAACTAATTTGCCAATAAGTTAGGCGTCACTTAAAATGCATGACACTCTATGTGTACATTGAATTAGAAGGTCATACATATACCAATTGAAAGGTATATACATTAGATTTCCAATGAGCTTTGAATCATGTCATTTGGACTTTTAAGGAGGGAGTTATGACCATTTTCATAAATGGTGTTTCTGCTGTCGGTATAATCCGAAAATAAACTGTAGAGATTCTTCAAGCCCATTTATTGAACCATGACACTTCTAAGTACTTGTATTAATATCAAAGTTGCTCCTGCATAAAAAACGTTCAGCATGTAAATATGTGAAAGTGATGAAAATAGAAGATTATATTGACCAAAGATTGATAATCATAGTAAGCCCAACATATTTTTATTAAAGGAAAAGAATCCTCACATCATTATTATTCCCTTCCATGAAAGGATGTATGGATTATCCTTATATTTATAAGTGATAAGGAATGGACACTTCATGGCCGAACTTTCATTGAACCACTAAAGATATACACTTACCAATTAAGAAAACATGAACATACCCATTTTCACTTTCAGGGTGAGTGAGAAAAAGAAGCACCAAGTCAGTGAGTATATTTATATTGTTGTGCATTGGGAGACATCCCAAATGGCAATATAAATTAAATAACATCTAACAACAATATAACTTCCAACAAATTACCCTCTCCATATGACAACAAAGTATAACATCCCAAAAGATAGTACAAATCGAAAACCATAAATACTTACTAAAATAGTGGTGAAAATATTCAATCTTATAAAAAAATTATGATCAATTTGCAATTTTTTAGTATTTATTCTTGTCTATAACAGCACCCAAAAAATATATATTGGTAATCAAGGCACTACCTATTCAAGTCTGTGACATTAACGACCTATTATAAAAACAAAATCCCCGCCCCCTCTTTCTGTCTCTTCCCTTTTTAACTTGTAAAAATGATTTTAGTCTAATTATGGGTATTACACTGTTCTACACTAATAAATTAGAAATGAATAAATTCGTAAAACGGTAAAAGTATCTCCTATATAGGATAATTTGAGAGAAAATCAGTGTTGGTTGCTTTGAACATGTTAAACGTAAATCAATAGATGCTTCGTAATAAATAATGATTTAGTTAGTATTGATGGTAACGATATGGGTAGAGGTTGACCCAAAAAGACATGGTAGGATATTAGAAATAATTATATGATATGATGTGGATATTAAGGGAAAATGAAAAATTAAGATTCATGTAGCTGATCGCAAATAATTGAAAAATGCTTTGTAGAGTTGAGTACACTGTTTTCCATTAATACGCAAACTTACAATAGTTTGAGCTTTAGATAATTAAACAACAATACAATAGACCCATTCATACTACAAGAAAAATACCATTTTATGACGCATTAAAAGATGACTTTATGACACTTTTAAAAAAAATGTCCTTATAAGTGTAATAATCTTATTTACATGACATATTAATTATAAAGTGTCGTTATAAAAATATTAGTATTATTATAAATGACACTTTTAATATAATAGTCATATTAAATAATTCATATTATGACCCTTCTTAATAAAAATCCAATACACATATGTAAAAGATAACATATCATGACACTTTCAATTTTTGCTCCAAAATTTTTAGACCTGTGACTCTTTCCCACCATCTCTCTCACCCTCTCTTTCTCTCTCTCTCACATATTTCTGCTTGTTATGGCTTTCAAGTTAAGATTGTCTCTCTCTGATGCTTTATAATATCTTTATAATTTCTGATGCATTTTATGGGTTTTTAGGTATATCTTTTGTGTTTTTTAGGTATACTTTGGTGGGTTTCACATATTTCTCTTGATTTGTATGTTCTGCTTTTAGATCTCAACATATGTCTTTATGAGTTGGTGATTTGACAATTTTGACATCTCTCTATAGTTTTTGATAGTTTGTTGATTTGTAGACAAGTTGTTTCACCAAATACTGAATCTCACATTCTTTACATTATTTTTCTCAGACACCAAACATAACTTTTGAATTTTGCAATAGTGCTCTAATAATTTTATTGACTCTTTTTTATTTTAAATCTGTAGTAAGATGGAAAGTTGAGATTGTCAGCAGAATCCTTCACTTGGGTGCTTGAAAAAAAATATTCAAGCAGAAACTAGTGTTAAGGAGAGAAGGTGGTGAAAGTTTACTTTTGTATTATTTTTTTATCACCACTGAGAAGGTTGCCTCTTGTATTGTTTTTTATGATTGTATTAATTATTTTTTTATGATGTGCGTTAGAGCGTAGCACTGATTTGTGATTTACCCCAACACCAGATTTTAGATCAGTTATTCATGTGAGTTAAGATCGATTTGAAATTTACCCCTACTGTTTATGTAGTCATCCATATGATATCAATTGTTTACATATTGCATTATGTGCAAGAACCAAAGCATCCATGTTATATATCTGCAATCAAGATTTGTAATAAGTGAGATAGGATGATAATATCACAAAAATGTGAGTTGGGCGTTAATTAGTATGGTTGTTCTTTAATAAGTTACCATTCGATAATTCTTACTCCAATATGGTAAATTTAGTTTGTAATAGGAATGAATTGCTAGTGGATAGTAGTGGAATTCAGTCTGCTCGGGATCTTCTTTAATTTTCATTGAGGTATCAATTTCACCCTCTTATGTATGTATTTTTTTTAGATTTCATTAAGTTTTTAGTGATGTATCATTCATTACTGATTCAGTTTTCTTAGTATATATCCTATGTACTCATCTAGTGGTTTAGCATTTGTTTTGTTTTGTTTTATTTCCTCATAACTGTGTATCAACGTGACGATTCAATTCTTATGTTATTGTGATGCTTCAATTCTTATGGTGTGATGCTTCAATTCTTATGCTAATTAAAATTTATGTTTAGTACATGGTACTATGTCATGAATAGCATTGTATCATATGTACATAACTACTTCTCGCTTGGTATTAGCGTAGGCATGGGTTGAGAATCCAGAATTAGGTATAAATTTGAGGTTTAATTTCACACATACGTTTATAATTAGGGTATATATTAGTTTTTACTAATTCAATTTTGGTTCTATGAAGATGTTAGATATTGTCTTAAAAATGAGTAACTTTTCATGGGGAAGAGGATATTTATCAAATTTGAAATTTCATCTTTTTATAATTGATCGTGTGAGGGATTTAGAGTTTATTACTGCTGAATTATGGCTCATGAGTTCTGCAGCAATTACTGTTTATGCCTCCCAGAGACTTGTTCTATAAGTTATCACTCAAGAGCATAAGTGAGAAGAGTAATGGTGAAGGAATGTATGATCCTGAGGTTGGGGATCTCACTGCCTTGACAGAAACAAGACACAAATGCATTGATGATATTAACACACCTAAAAGACTGTATCTCATTGCTGTAGTTTTCGGGGGTAATTGTGCATCTGATAAAGTTTGTATCTATTGTCGAAGCCCACTGTTGTAGTTCTAGGGGTAATGGTGAATCTGAAACAGGTCAGTCCAAATTGTAACCCATGTTCCTCCGAGGAAACTAAGAGTGTTACGTTATCAAGGTTGAGTGAAGTCATTTGGTCCTTCAAGCAAGATAGTTACCAAAAAGCTGCAGTTTTAAACCGTGTTGCTATAAAATGTAAACATCATAATACCATCAAACTAATATGAGGTCCACTCGGAACAGGAAAAACAAAGATAGTTGGTACAAAATGTAAACATCATAATACCATCAAACCAATGTGGCAGTGTTGGGAGTTGCAACACGGCTAATGAGTTTAGTAAGGGGTTCTCTTAAACATGAAAATTATGGATTGGTAGATATAGTTTTATACGGTAATTATGAGATGCGGCTTCCTGCAATGGTTCAAAGCAAGGTTATTAAAGATCAATTTTCATTTTATTTTGATTAGCGCCTAAAGAAAAACTAAATTATCATTCTAATTGCAATTTTCACCTGATGTTTTTTGTGAATTTTGAAACTCTCTGTTATTTAATAGATTCTCATATGTTTGTTATTTACAGATATGTGAGAGGGATGAATTTGGAAGGAGCTTATTCGAGAGGCTGGTATTATTAGGACACGATAAGCATCTACTCGGAGTTCGGTATAGAATGCATCCACCTATAAAGCCTATTTACAAATAAAGGGTGTTATGAAAAATGGATTTTGGATGGTCCAAATGTAAAGAAAATATCATATAAAAGGAAATTTCTTAATGGAAACATGTATGGGTTCTACACTTTTAGAAATGTAGCCCGTGGAAAGGAGGAGTTTGATAATAGGTGTAGCCTGAGAAATATGGTGGAAGCTTTTTGTGATAGCTGATATTGTTTCAAGCCTCTTTAAAGGTACTATTCTATGATTTTATCAACTAATCCTATTTACATCAGATAAAAGGTTTGTACTAACCACTAAATCAAACTTTGATCATTTTTTTTGTATTACAGAATCTGTTGCGAAAAGGCAGAAGCTTAATGTTGGTTGCATATCACCATATAAGGCTCAAGTTTTTGCAATTCAGGAAAGATTGTGAAACTTATATAGTGCAAAAGAAAAAAGTGCCTTTTCTGTAAGCGTTCACATAGTTATTGACTTCCAAGGTGGGCAAGATGATTTAATATTATAGCTATAGTGCGGAGTGATGAGAGAGGAATAATGGGTTTCCTTTCCAATCTACAAAGAACAAATGTGGCTCTCACCTGTGCAAGGTATCATTTTCAAATAACAAATCATAGTGTAGTCAAATCTACAAATAGTTTTTCATAGGCTTGTTAACACAATTCGAATGAAACACACAAGTAGAAAGTTAGATGAGGTCGTTATTTGAGACAGAACATCAAAATGAGACAGTCTAAGCCTACACTAGAAGAAAAATATCAATTCGTGACAATTTTATTAGTGGCTAATCATTTATTGCCACTAAAATGTATATTTTGTGTCAAAATTTATGTTTGCCACTAAAGGATAATGTATTAGTGGCAACAAAGTAAAATCGCCACCAATTTTGCCACTCAATATAAAGCGGGAAGAATTAGACATTTAGCGGGAACACAAAATTTTAATTAGTTACAAACTTAAAATATTTTCCACTAATATAAGTTTATTAATAGCAAATATATTAGTTTGCCATAAAAATCATATAAGATACATCCAATTTACCACCAAAATTAATTTCTACTAAACAAAAAAAACATTATAGCTGGATTCCCCCAACAATACTTCCTTGCCGAGGAGGTTATTCATCTGACAAATCTTCTAAAAAAAACCCGCCCGTGGTTCAATACAGCCGCCGCTCAATATTTTCCCTTCCGGTTTGAAGGTAAGTAACCTTTGACTTCCCTTTGAAAATTAAAACTCGCAAGTAGTTAAAAGAGTTTCCACCTTCAGTGATGCTTAGAGAGTTTTCGATGAGCGGATTATATGCCTAGAAAAAATCTACATGTGTCTTTGTTAATAGATTTCCTAGTGGAAAGCTCATACTCCTGGATGAGGGACATGAGATTAAAATGGAGGATTTGTTGGGGCAGCTGTCCCCATTCAACCCTATTAGGTTTTAAACCTTTAAATGTTAAAAAAATGGATAACATTACAAATGTTAACCAATTAACTTCAGATCTAAACTGTTAATGGGTTGTGTTATGCCGTGTCAATCATTTTAAAATTGACATGATTTTTTATATTGTGTAATTCGTGTTGGGTCTTGTTCATATTATCTAAAATATAGTCGTGTCATGTCGTGTTGAGCCAGGTCAAAACACGACCCATTTGCCCGAATTGTCACCCCTCAACCCCCAAATCCAATAATAAGATTCACTAACAAGTATTAATCGGACATATTGTTTTTTATAGGTATATTTGTATATACATACAAGTATATTTCTTAGCAAATATATTTCTTGCGACCACTGGTCTGAATATCTTGCGAGCGGTTCATCGGTGTGGAACGATTCTTCCGTCTTGAACGATTTAACTTGTTGGAAATTTTAACAAATATATTTATTGCGTAACAAATATATTTCTTGCGGGATATTCATAGGATACGTGCATTCCTCTAATTTCTCTGGATACAAAATCGAATAGGTGCCTATGATTCACCGATTCAATGCACGGGTCTGTTTGAATACAAATTCAAATATGTGTATATGATTCATTGGTCTGTTTGAATAAATTTTCTAGATAAAAAATCGAATGCATGGGTCTAAATACAAAATCGAATTCATTATATTTATATATTGAATAAATTTTCGGTTTCACTAGTTATATTGTTGATTTGGATATCTGATTGAGTTTGCGATCACAGATCTGGAACAATTTGGGTTTGTGATTTGTGTTTCAATTTTACTTTTAGTTTTAGATCTGATTCTATGATATATATAATATATTCGTTTCTACTTAATCTTGATTTGGGATTTTAATTTGAGATTCTATATACTTCAGGCATTCAATTTTTTTTAAGATCATTTTATTTCATTTATGTTTAATGGTATTAAATTTCAATTTGGGAGATCAATAAGGGTGTTTTTTGTACTTGATTTGGTTTACATTATTAGGTTTGATTTTTTCTTCTACTTAAAATTTTAGGTATCTTTTTCTTTATGTTTACGGTGTTAGTGTTGGATGCTGGTCATAGATGATGGTAGGTGGTGGAAGTAATTGATTATGGTGGATTTAGTGTTAGTAGGTGAAACTAGCAAGAGGTGTTACTGCTTTTGGCCAAGCAGTGAATAACGCCGAGAGTTAATTTCTCATAGACTAGTTTTGAACTATGACCTACAGTAGCTCAATAAAACTAGACCAATTTTGAACACTTGGTCTGGACTACAAACCAATCTGGCAATAAATAACATCCCATGGATTGGTCCTTGTCGTGGGCGGCAAAGGAACTGAGTGGAGCTCGAAACTAACTGTGTTGAATTGAATATAATTAAACTCATTATAATTTAATTCGCTTGAATAATTAGATATGCCATTAACAACCTAAAGCTCAATGATAATTTTTTTAACCCGAGTATAATTTTGATACTTTAAACATTGTAATATATTTACTTTGAATCTAGTTTGGTTCGATGGCCATCAAATAATCAATTGAATAACTTGTTGGGCATGATATGAGATTCAAATGCCTCAAAAAGAGGACTTTACTGCCTTTATTACATTTAATTGACTTTGATATTTGTGTCACTCCAATATGTTGACAATCTACATTTATCTCAGACCTTAAATTCATAATCTTATTAGGATTACAGTGTGCGTTGTTGTTATTATATATGTCATGTGCCTGGACTATTGCTATATTAGTTTTTTCTGATCACTAGCTGGACTCAATGCCTTTGGGTCTATTGTGAGCATATACTTTATTGATTGGAATGGGAGGAAGAAGCTTTTGGTGATCAGTTTATGTGGTGTGATTATCTCTCTTAGGCTTTTAGCGACGGTCTTTCACGAGACTATGAGACACTCGCCTATGGTTAGCCTAGCCCCACTGAGACATCTCAGTTTGCAACATATGCATGCCCAGTCTATGGATCATCCAGGTCTTCCCCTGTGTGGGACTGTATGAAGTGTTAGAAGGCTTCACCTCCTGATTGTGGGTTATGTGCTTCATTTAATAATAAGCTTTTTCCCGGGGCTTATTTGATATCTAACGACACAGTGATGGATATCTGGCATGGAGAAGACCAGTTATGGTACACAAGGGGATGCCCAAGTAAATATTTATGGCTTGCACTTATCGTCTTAGCTCTCTACATCATATTTTTCTATCCTGGAATGGTAACAATCCCATGGATTGTTAACTCTGAAATATACCCGTTGAGGTTTCGAGGGGTCTGTGGAGGCATAGCTACCACCGCAAACTGGATCTCAAACCTCATCATTGCACAATCCTTCTTATCTTTAACACATGCCATTGGAACTTTCTTAGACACTCTTTATATTTGGGGTCATATCTGTTGTTGCACTGTTCTTTGTCCTAATTTATGTACCCGAACTGAAGGGGCTTCCGATAGAGGAGGTCAAAAAGATGTTGGAGACAAAATCTCTGCATCTTATGTTCTGGGAAAAAAGGCTAAACAGGTTGAAGAAGACCTAGGATGTGTGAAGAAATAATAAGAGTATGACTGTACGTATATTGGAAGGAAAAAATAATACCAAGTATCATGGTTATTATTATCACACACATTTGTCTCTTTACGTGATGAGGGGGAGATAGGGATATCGTCATAATAATATATGTTATAGTGATTATATTCTTATAAGATAAGTTGTTTCCTATGTCTGCATGTCTACGCTAGTATTCCTGATAAAGAACCTGTCAGCTTCCATTTAAAAGGGACAAGCCCCATAGTGCTTTGAATATTTTCCATATGAACTCCTCCTGTACAACTTTGTATCAATGCGCTATGAACTGCTCCTGTACACAAGTGTTAGTGATTGTAAATTTCAATGCCATATGAACTGCTCATGTACAACTTTGTATCAATGACATATGAACTCGTCCTGTACAGGAGTGTTAGTGAATGTAAATTTCAATGCCATATGAACCGTTCTTGTACACGAGGGAGTAAATTTTTACACGACAACCCCCAATTCAAGAGTTGTTTGGGAGAAAGTCATTCATACGAAAGTCGAATAGAACTTAATTATGAATATTCAAAAGTTTAAATAAAATAAAATCATACTTAGTGTGCGCATATTGATTAGTATTTTTTTAATCAATAAGATATTAATTTGAGTTTTTCTTCTTTTCAGCTCCACATTCAAAGTTAGAGAGGTCTCATAATAACAAAAAGATGTACCATTTGTTGGTGCAGGGGTTGCCCATTTTTTCCTTAGCATATTGATTGCTTATGAGGAAGAAAACAGGTAAATAGAGTATTTTTTTGATATACCATATAATAGTAATACTAGCTTTCTATGTACATCACAAAAATTCCCTTTTTTAAGCGAACTAAATTAAACAGTAAACAAAAATTAAGAAGTACTTATGTCCAATGGCTATCGGTTGTATGACAAACTTTTGCCCGAAATCCAAGTCCACTACCTTTGAAAAATTAGAAACATGCGTATATAAAGATAAATAGTCAATTGATTTGTTGTTGTTTGTAAAAGATGAGGAGCTTTGGCAGTGGATGATTTGTTGTTATCTGTCTCTAATGTACATCTAGAGGATCATGTCTAGTAGAGATTGTTATAATCCTGTGCTTATTCTTATTTAAATGTTATAATCCTCTGCTTATGCTTATGTACATCTAGAGGATCATGTGTTATTTAGAGAAGTCGTTGTCTAGTAAACACGAAGTCCAATTAGTACCACATGTGTTATGACAGTACAAAACATGGAGGACTAAAAAACTAACTGCTCGTGACAATGTGCCTTGATCAATGCCATATGAACTGCTATTGTACAGGAGTGTTAGTGATGGTTTATTCAATTAGTTTGGACAGTTTTTTTAGTTTATAACATTATTTCTATTTATATATATATATTATTTGTAGATTAGGCTTCATATAGATGGGTGATTTCATCTTAGGTCCATTACTCAGAGGTGTTGATTAAAGAGGATCACAAAAATGTATGTATGTAGAGAAAATATTGAATATTTTCCGAAGATGAGAGTTATGCTTGTTGATTGGGGTTCAAACTTTTGTATCAGTAGTAAAATTATTAATTGGCTGGTGAATTCAATTATGACCTTTTTAATGTTAGCAAATCCTATATTAGTTGGTGACATATTGTTAATTACGAATCAATTTCCTGATTTAACCAATTGTGTGTGTGTGAGAGAGGTCTCATGTGAAAAAAGAGATTTAATAGCTAATACTGTTTCAGGATGGATTTAGTCCTATATCTACATTTCCATCCAATAATTTTCCACAGCTAGGTGATCTCGGACCATGTTTGTTTGTCGAGAAAGTGAAAGAAAATAGAAAAGAAAGGTTTGAAAGTGATGAAATCCCGAGGATTGAACTTCGGAACAGTTGCAGTGATGAAATCCCAAGGATTGAACTGGGGAACAATTGTAGTAATGAAATCCCATTCTTCCTATGAAGCATACTCTCCAATGTTGTTGGACCATTGCACCTAACTTTTCCTACTTTGGCTAGAACCTGATAAGGTCCAAAAAAACCTTGCACCCAACTTCAAACTTCATCTCATAGCTACTGTGACCTATCTATATGGTTGTAATATGAGGTAGAGACTCTCTTACTATAACCTGTTTGTATTGGTTGTAATATGAGGTAGATAGTCTCCTACTGTCACCTATCTGTATGCTTGTTAGGGATCTTGTTATGCTATTTCTGCTCAAACACTTGTTTAGGGTTTATGATAATTCAAAACCTTAACTGCTTGTTTAAATTATTAATGTCAGAAGTTTGAATTATTCATGTTGCTATTAAATGAGTTACTGCATTAGGTTAGATTGCGATGCCTGTTGGATGCCTTTGATCTTGTTTGCTGTCAATGTTTAGTAATGTTCATCAATTTAGCATCTAAATTAATTTGTTGTTTTGCATCTTCCAATTTATTGGTTGTTCATAAATTCAGCATCTAAATTTATTGACTGTTTTATATCTAAATTTATTTAATAATGTTTGCTGATGTTCATAGATTTATTGACCGTTAATGTTTAGCATCTGAATTTATTGGATGATGTTTTAATTGTATTTACTTTTTAATAGGTTCATCTCCCAAGAAATGAGTCAGAGGACCAACACGCAGCACACCTTTAGTGGCGATAGCATGACGAAATTTTTTTTGCCACTAAAAGATTTGGTGGTGAATTTTTTATAATTAGGTGCAAAAAATTATGCCACTAGAAATCATTTTTCTTGTAGTGCTACTAACTCATATAATAAATAGGTCGGCGAAGTGTCAAACATGAACAATTAGATTTTGATATGACAAGATGTGTGATTTTAGTTTATTTTTTCCTGTTTCCTGATCTAGTAATTAGTGGTTTTGTTTTGTTTTGTTTTGTTTTGTTTTGATTCTTTGATTTATGAAAGTGATGGGGTTTTGGTTTATGGAGGGCCTTGAGATAGTATGTTTAATTTAGAAATAACAAATTTCCTAATCACGAGTTTCTATTTATGGGTTTTAAATGTCAACTTGAACACATAATAATTAGTAAAAATGTGTTCTTTGACACAATTCATTAAACAGGTCAGAGTTCACTAGTAATTGAAACTAATATAAAATACTTTCCATTAGCAAGTCCAAACAACCTTTAGTCCCATTGTTGGTTAAAAACTAACAAGAAAATCTTCATTCTTTTTGTAGGCATTGCCTTTGGGGAATGGATCAACTCTGATTTAAAGTGGATCTGTTTGGAAAAAATAGTTATAGATGCCAAGGCTAGGGGTCGCTTCTACAATGCTGATGAGGGACAGAGTTTAGCTCTAGCAATTAGTAGTGCCTTGATTGAACTTGAGAAACTTACTAATAAACTCAATATGCACTCTCTTCTCTTCAAGGACGCTAAGTGGAAGGTAGTCTTTACACTGAATTCTTTGCTTTTCTTATCAAATACTTTCTTCCACCATTTCTTAAGATTTGAGTGAGGATCATCAAATGTGTGTTCTTGAGCGTTACGGTGAATTGGATCTATTTCAGCCTATCATGGGTGAGGGGAACATCGTGTCTGTTCCACTATTGATCACCCATATGTAAAGTCACTAGTGAGTTTACAGGGATCCCAAAAAACCACCTGACTAACACTAGTCAAAATTTGGAGATTGAAAATCGATCGCTATCAGCTAGACATTACATTATCGACCGGTTGCTAAATAGAATATTTATTAGTTAGAGAATGCAATTTTTTACAATATATCTTTTTATGTGTTTAATGAAATTTTGAAACTTGTTTACTCTCTTAGTTTTATGCAGTTTTAGTTGAACACCTACTGTTTACCCCTACGGTTTACGCCTTTTTAGTTGGCCATGGTTCTATCATTATTTAACATGGCTTAGTGATATGGTTGTTGGGAAAGACACACAGTGATGCACACACGCACACACACACACACACACACACACACACAGAGCGATGTACACACATGGGGTGACAGACATGCACACCCAGTGATTCACACACACCCCCACTGCCTCCACCATTGTTTACTTTATTAGTGTTTTTTCTTTGCAATCCATATTCCAGGTTGCTATGAAATCTTATATGGTTGCTTCAACATTTTTATGGATACGTGTATTTATGTGTGTACTATAGTTGGGAGGAAAAGGGGAAAACTTGACCCGTCACTCAGTTGTTTAGGATCAGTCAGAGCTCCATCATAATCGTTTTAAATAGTACCAAGATACAGTTCTATATTCATGGAAGGCTAATATGCATCTTAATTGTCTAAAGCCTTATATCTTAACTAGTTGTTACCTTGCCATATCTGAATCCTTTTTCTCCAAACAACCTTATCTAAAGTCATGCCATCTATTAAATTGTTGGCAACTAATTTAAAGGTTTGGGTACATATTTATTTGTCATCTTAAATATCCTAACTTGTATTATATTCTCCTGATCTGTTTATTTATTTGTTTGATTGTTTTGTTTTGTTGTTTATTCTTATATCTTCTATTTTTTTCAACTATATATTTTGTTTATTTTTTTGGATTTCGGTCAGTAAGAGACTAATAAGTATCATCCTTAGGGTTTGTGTTTGTGTATATTTTGACTTTTCTAGCATGAAATATACCTGGTCTTTATTTTGATGGATGTCGTGTTTGAGTAACAGCTTAATTTTTTGGCAAAATGATGTTTGTCATGCTATTGCAGACCTACTTGAAATTTAAGCAGTCTTCTGTTGATCCAGCTCGGGTTCAAATTCTATATAAACATGCTATTACCGAATTTCCTTTATCTAGCAACCTCTGTCTTGATTACACGCACTACATGGACAAAACCTAGAAAGGTTTTTCTTTGTACTGGTTTATCTTATGTCCTTTTCATGTAAATGTTTACACTTGAACTTAGTTATTATGTATCTTTTCATTTCAGGCAGTGATCATTGGGAGAGATGTTCATTATAAGGCTACAAGGAACTGTCCCTTGGGAGAGATGTTTATTACAAGGCTACAAGGAACTGTCCCTGGGTTGGAAAATTATAGGTCTGTTATTTGCTTTCCCTTGAACGTGGTAGTGCTTCTGAGGAAGAGATATCTATTGTATGTTTTTGTTATTAACCTTTCCTCATAATGTCTTTCTCTGAATTAAGTTAACTTTATTTTTATAGGAAGAGGCTACACATAAGATTGTAGTTAAATTATTTGAAATCCCCTTGATCTCCTCCGTGACATAGTTTTTTAGCTTTGTCATTTTTTTGCAAACAATGTCAATGTTGTTGCTTTACTAATGAGCATAATGCATCACTTACATCTTTGGAGATGAACAAGCCCTTAATATGGAAATATAATGAATATATGATCGATCAGATAATTTGTGTCATATGAACCCAGGAAGAGTGGCTCAAAGTAGTGTATAAAATTACATGAATAATGAATGTAGGAGAGTGCTAATGATACTGACAATATTATTATGTAATTTCTTTTCTTTTATTATTTAGAATTCTCATTTTGGTTTATCATATTTTGTTTGACCCATGACATCAATAAAGCTCGCCTTTCATGGAATTGACTTTTAGGCTTCTCATTTTGCATTAATGAATGTTAATGAACAATTATTATTATTATTGTTGTTGTTGTTGTTGTTGTTGTTGTTGTTGTTGTTGTTGTTGTTGTTGTTGTTGTTGTTGTTGTTGTTGTTGTTGTTGTTGTTGTTGTTGTTGTTGTTGTTATTATTATTATTATTATTATTATTATTATTATTATTATTATTATTATTATTATTATTATTATTTTATTTATCGATTTTCGCCACCAAATTCCTCTTTGCTTGTCCTTGACATCAACTTTGTGATTTTATTGCTTATCATGTTATGGAAACTTATTGAATATTTTGATCTTTGGCTTTTGATCTTTTCCATTCCTGGGAGTGTCACAACACTTTTTATGATATATTGAAGCTATTTCAGGTGCTCATTGTTTCCATGTTGTGCTCCATCAAAATTTGCCCAAAATTGCATCCTAATATATATGGTTCTATAGACTAAAGCCAATTTACTTGGCGCAAATGTTAATATGTTTGTACTTGGTTGTATAGTTCATATGTATATTTTGAGGGCATATTCATTTGTAGAGATACAATGTCATAAACGATTTTTTGGAACTTCAGGCACACACATACATTCACAGAGTTGTGACTTGTAAGTGTATGCATGCACGAATTTTCTTTGAAATATTTGCACAAATACTTGTAATGTAAGGATTATACATGCATATGCACACAAATATTTGTAGTTAAGCTTATGTCAATTTTGGTTTTCCACTAAACCTTCATTTTTTTTTAATGTAAACTCAGTGATTATTCAACTAAAGTCAATATTTGAACAATTTCATTAATAATTTTATTACAACATCATGGACCAGTAAATAATGATCCAATATGAGTTGTATGGATGAATCATATGAAATGATTAGATTTTAAACTCTAATACTATATATGAACTTTCAACAAGGCATGGGTGCCTTTTATTGTTGCAATATTCATAATCCGAACTGAAATCATTTGAATAATACCTATATGATATGCAATTGACATCTTTAATACTATGTAACTGTCTTTTTTGTTTTTATGATTTAATTTTGTGAATGTTATGTAGGGCATGGACCAAGGAACTAAAAACTCTTCAAGAATATTATACACATGGCATTCAAGAGAAGATGGATCAAGTGAAGAAGGTGTAATTACATGAATTATTTTCTGGTATGATTAGACATTACACACCTAAAAGTTCAAAAAGTTCTCTATTAAGTTTTGTGTTTGGTTGTATTCAAGGCTAATTGATCTTGGGGATTTTTCTTTCGATTTTACCATATGTTTCTAAAACAGGCGCACACGGTGGAAGAATAAACAAGTAGAGATAGATTATAATGGATTTGGAAGTTGATAAGCTTGATAAGAAGGTAATTTTTTTATTCAATTTTTTGTGAACCCATGATTCTCTGTGTTCCAAAATTATTGGCTTTGAGCAATTTATAAAGTTGATAGTTTAATGATTTGGGTAGGTTCCTAATTTTGAATAAGAGATTTCTAGTGGAAAATTATGAAATTTATAGAGATAAACACACACACATGGGTCTCTTTGAATATTGTTGTTGTAGTTTTTTATTATTTCTTAAACAGGGTGGATAGTCCTATAAATGGGTGAAGTTCTGTCCAAATTTTTTAAAATTGTTTACAATTTTTTGCGTTATATAAAAAATCTTTTCGACTTAAATTTTACTTGACTTAATACTTTGGAAAAACTGGAATTCATATGTTGTGTTATACATTGCACTATAGATTTATATATGATGTTTTGAACTTATGTAGGAGCATATACTTAGAGGGACGTGAAAGGTGTATCACTGTCTGAATGTAAGCGAGAAGAGGACTTCGGTGCATTATTGCCTAAAATTATGAAGCAACTATTACTACGGAGGAACATTTAATTTTGATAGACAATTTTAATTTTGTTGATTTGTTAGCTCGATTGACTGAATGTAGTTTTTTTTTATGTGAGACAATATATTGGTGGGAATGTTATTGTATTTCTTGGCGGAATGATATCTATAATGTCTTATTTGTAACATTTAATGTTGAATAAATGATTCTATGAATTTTTATTTATGTTTAGATTTATTTGTCAACTATGACATTAATATTGGTTATTAATTTTTTTTATTATATGTTTAATTTATGACTGTTTATGTTAAACCCTCATGTGATGAAATATTTTACATGACTTTTTTAAACTTTTGAAACCTATTTATCATGACACTTTTTAAATCAAACATGACAACTTATAGAGTATATTATGACCTTTTTTTTATAGCAGATATGATAGTTTTGAAACAAAAGTCATATATAACCGTTACCTAATATGACACTTTTATGGACATCAATTATGACACTGAAACTTATGACGCTTTTTCTTAAAAAATAAAGTTTCATAAAATGCGTTTAATGACACTTAAAAAATGTCATAAGTGTAATACCCCGTAATTCTGCTTAATTTTAAATTACGTAAGTAGAGTAATTTAATGGGATTTAAATACGCTTTAATTAAATTACGTGAGTAGAGTAATTTAATGTGATTAAATATGTTTGATTTAAATTACGTGAGTAGAGTAATTTAAATAGATATTATGTTAATAAATATGAATATGTGTTATAGAAAATTTATTAAGGTGAATATAAATTTTCAATGTTAATATGTACGGTCTAGTGACTATATGGACGTACCGGATGTAGCTTGACAAAATTAAGGATGAGAATAGAAAAATATTTACGAGACTCAAATGATAATTTAGAGTCCACGGTTGATTCCGAAAGGGTCGAATTAGTCAAAATAGTGTACCCGGGGGTACTAGTTGAGTGCCGGGTCATTTTCGGGCTAAACCGGGACCATTCGGGGGCATTTTGGTCTCTTTACAATTATGGGAAAGAAGACCTACGAATTTTTGTAACCCTAAATCTGATTATAAGAGTTGTGGCTAGGGTTAGACAATTAGAGTTACACCATAGCCATTAGAGAGAGAGAGAGAGAGGGAAATTCCTTAGGCAAGAAGGAAGGAGGGATCATCTTAGGAAGATTTCACCACAAGATTGTTGGGAAGAAGGATTGAGGCACCAACATCATCAATCATCATCAACAACCACGAAATCAGACCCTACAAACCTTAAGGCAAGTGGTTATTTGCAAAATAATTGAGTTATAATACCCATGTTTAAGCTTGAGGAAGAACATGATTTTTATGATATTCTTGGGAACAAACAATAGATAATAATCCATGATTGATTAGGATTTGCATGTAGGACGTCTTTGAATTACCAAGTATGTTTATATCATAGAAAACTTGATGAGAAATTCGTATGAAAATCTGGAATTTTGATGAAAAATATAAAGAATGCAGTTTTTAGGGTTCTTGAATATTATGGAGATTTTCAGTGAATTTGGCCAAGATTTATAATGATTTTGTTGTTTTAAATCGTTAGTAATCATCCCAGAACATGTAGGAATGATTAGAAATTATTGGTTGTGAATTTGATGGCTTATCATGAAAGTTAGAGATGTAAAAATGGTGAAACCCGTAGGAAGAAGATGAATTGGGTCTGTCACTGCTTGATCGATCGATCGACCCTGGAGTATCGATCGATCGAAGCAGTCGATCGATCGATCATCTTCCTTCGATCGATCGACCCTGTCTGAACTATAGAGAATTTGTGTATAAATTTCTTTAATTGCCGTTACTTAATGGGAACCTTAGAAATGATATTTTTCCTATGAGGAGACTTGAAAATTACCAGTAGGTGTACCATTAGGTTCCTCCACTTATGATTGAGTAGTAATGTTGGAGAAATGGAAAGACGAAAGAACGATTGACTTAGCCGTGAGTTGAGATGGTTAATTTAATTTCGGTTAGAGTGAGACTTTATTCCGGAAAGAAAATACCAGTAGGTTAAAATTTACTTAACTACTGAATTAAGGGAGGGGTAACTAGGGCCCTTAGAGTTACGCGAATACTCGAATAAATACAATAGTGAGATATATTGTAATTAATAAGTACGGAGAATATAAGAGAAGTATATTACGTATGGGTATGATTTATTAGGTCGGGTGCGTACCTACTAAATTTATATAAATAGTTTTGGGTTAAGAGAATATTACCTAAATTAATTATGTTAGGGTCGATGTGACATTCCGAACTAACATAAGACTATTATAAATTTGGGGTCGATGTTTAATGCCGAACCAAACTTTGAACTGGTGCCGCGATGAAAGAGTCCCGAACCAGAATATGTGTATATATTTATATTTGTAGATAGTTGGGGTCGATGAATCATTTCGAACCAACTTTCACTTGGAGTCGATGAATTATTCCGAGCCAAGGGTCCTTTGTGTGTAATAAAAGGATATATTAGTGGTAACTAATATTATATACATTGTTGTGGGATAAAATGTTATATGTGCTAAATCTACAAATTGAGAATAGTAGACAATGAAATGATAAGTAAATGTCTTAGTAATAATTTATAGCATGATGTAATTATTACAAGAATACGGTAACGAGCAGTAAATGAGTTAACTACAGTTATGGGAAGTATAACTAGGTAGACTAAGTTTCCTCGATAGTTACATGCTATGTAAGAGAGGTGAGGAGGTTCAAGGGAGAGTGCGAAACCTTAATATGTGTAATTAATAACTTAATTGTGATAACCGCTTGCAAAATATTTTCAAATGTTTTGAGTACTAACTCTTGCTATGTAAAATTTTAAAAACCTTTTAGGTGCCCAGCCACAAGGACACCCAGCTTGATTTCATGTCAGAGATTTGGGAGCTGCAGCCAGTGTGGAGGTTGCAAGGATTTGTTTAGACGCTTCCTCTTTTTCAGTTCTAGTGCAGGATCTCAGTTTTATTATTCCTTGTTGGAACATGTCGTTCCACCTTTTCTATTTCAGCTATTCTAGTTATGGATTTGTAGTTGTCTTTTTGGGCCGTGGTTTACGGCAAGACTTTAACTGCTTTCAGATTATTTCTATACTGCGTATTCATATCTAGTTTTGGTAATGTGTGGTTTGGATTATTTGTTGTTTAAGAAAGTTAAAATTTGGCACCCGTTTTAATTTCACTTAGGTGGTTAGTAAATATTTAAAAAGGCGTTCGACAGTGATGCTAAGAATGAACCATTAAAGAAACCTATTTATATTAAAATAAGGCTTGATCACCCAAGGTTTAATTAGGCGGGGTGTCACAATAAGAAGGCTTTTTCCTTGTAGTGTCAACTTCGATAAATAACACAGTTTCAACTGGAGTGGGGGTGGGGAGGAAAAGCCTTAATATTCAAACCATCGGAATGTAGAAAATTAACCTCACGAAGAATAAAATTAGATAAAGAGAGATTAAAAATAGAAAAAAAATTCTACGGTTTCATAATTGTGACAAATGAATTGTTTTCAAGTCGATGTTGTTTGAAAATCGGTGTATAAAAAATCGATAAATAACTCAGTTTCAACTGGAGTGGGGGTGGGGAGGAAAAGCCTTAATATTCAAACCATCAGAATGTAGAAAATTAACCTCACCAAGAATAAAATTAGATAAAGAGAGATTAAAAATAGAAAAAAAATCCTATGGTTTCATAATTGTGATAATTGAATTCTTTTCAAGTCGATGTTGTTTGAAAACCGGTGTATAAAAAACTTACTCGGCGTTCAACGCTGAGGATCTGAAGCTCTAATGAGAGGTCTCAATAGCTACCATTGTACCACATCCACATTACTAAACACATAAATATCGTCATAATATGCAGAGTAGAAAGAAAATACCTTATAAAGAACGTCAATCATAGTAATCATCATGCATAAAATAAATTAATAAATTAAAAACCAAATAATCAAGAACCTTGAAGACAACATGAGGCCTCATTCGATAAAGGATAAGTATAAAATTCAACATTTTAAGAATATAGCCTACTAATACCTTTATTCAAACACCAAATAAGAGCATTGTCTGCGAGTGTATGTCACCGATAAATGTAAAGAAAAGAAATGACAGTTAATCAAAAGTTATGATTGATAAATGTGAAGAAAATAACGTACCATTATTATTTTCAAAAAAAAATACAATTTTTAATAGGGGACATGCTATTTGATCACCATTTTACCTTAAATATGGCTAAGAAGATCTAAAGGCACAACATATAAGTATTAAATGGACACCTTAGTTTATGCTTACCCTACAAAAGAATGACTAACCACTTAGAAGACTAGGTTATCATGTCTCTTCATTTGGTAGTGCATAACTATTTGAATGTTGAGGAAGAATAAGCATAAAAGGGAAAGAAGCATATGGAACATAAAATGCATGAAAATAGCAACGCATAGAGGCGGATGGAGGGTGGGGGGGGGCTTGGCCCATGCAAATATTTTCAAACTTTCTATAGCAACAAGTTTTTTTTTATAGGTGTTATATATTTTTTAATATGGTTTGGCCCCTTCAAAAGTCACGTCTGTTTTGGCCACAACTCAACCAAAGGACAGAAAATACATTTTAAGGTTTAGGTTAATATATAACAACAAAAGTCAATAGAATGGTTTCCGCTTTTAACTTTTACCGACCAAATAAATTCAAAAGAGAAACCACCTGTTAGGCTGCTGCAAAAACCCAAATTCAAAGAAACCAAACAACACCAAAATTTAACCACTGTGGGAAAGTAGCAAATTTGAGTTGGTTTTACGAGGTACTTTTTTTTCTTCTCCTCTTTTTTGTTAGTTACAATTCAATATAACAAAAAGTATATTGTAACAGTTTATAAAATACAAAGTTGGGGAAATCCGATGGCTATCTTTTGTAGTTATTTGTCAAGTCCCATCCCATGCTTTTCTTTTATGTTATTTTACAATGACTATTTGCTGGAGTATGGTATGGTTTGAACAAGAGTATTAGAAAATTTTAAAATTGAAATTGTAATAGTCTTGGTAATCTTAGTTAGAGAGTGGAAATTAAAATTGAAATTGTAACATTAAACAATTTTTTTAATATAATTTCATATATGTGATATTGTTTGTTATTCTAACAATTACACATTTATATATGGGGATTTTATTAAATTAAATATTTTGAATATAGGATTTAAGTTTTAATTTAAAATCATCAATTCTTTAATTGTAGTTTAAAATCATTTCTTGATGTTTTAAAATTTTGACAGTGAGTCAAGGTCAAGAGAACAACTATTGATGTATTTTTCAAGAAAGGTGGTGTTGAAAGTTTAGATGTTAGTTCACCGATTTCCAATGAACAATCTTCCCCTAATGTCGAAGCTGAACAATGACCCTCCAAGGTTTCCAATATCAGCTCGATTGAAAAAGATCCAAATTTTTTCGAACGTGATCCTGGATTATGCCAACAAATATGGGGGTATCCATTTAATCATCGTGATGAACTTTTACGAGCTTATATTAAAGTCGGTACATATCAACATCTTCTTTAACAATACCCATTTAATGAAGATAAACAACCTCGTCAATTTAAAGATTCTTGGTTCAAAATGTTTCCAAATTGGTTGGAATATTCTCCAACTACTGATGGGAATTATTATCTTCCTTCCTTTCTTTTTACCAAAGCATCGGGTCGCCCCTGGGTCTAAAGCATTCACTGTGGAGGGATTTCTTTCATGGAATAAAGTTAATTGTGGTGTCAATTGTGATCTTGTAAATCATGTTGGTAAAGATCCAAATTCGTTGCACAAGAATGCTATGGAGTATTGCCATGATCTCATTAACCAATCGCAACATATTGAGAAGATTATTGAAAAACAATCTTTTGAAATTGTGAAAAACAATAGATTGAAATTAAAGACTTCAATAGATGCAGTTAAATGTCTCACATTTCAAGCTTGTGCTTTTAGAGGCCTTGATGAACGGAAGAGTCGATAAATCGGGGAAATTTTATTGAATTGATAAAACTTTTGGCATTCTATAGTGAGGAGGTTGTTGCAGTGATCTTAGATTGAGCTCCTCAAAATGCTACATACATTTCTCATGCGATTCAAAAGGAAATTTTACAAATCTATGCAAGGAAAATTTGGGAGATCATTCGGGAAGAAATTAATGATGCTAAATTTTATATTATTGTGGACAAGTCCCGGGATGAAGCAAAAAAGGAGCAAATGCCCATTGTTCTCAGATTTGTCGATAAAATGGATTTATACGGGAACAATTTTTTTATTTGATTCATGTAGGTGATACCATGTCATTGATTTTGAAGAAAGAAATATCACATATCCTTTCTAATAATAATCTTAATATACAAAATATGCAAGGTCAAAGATATGATGGTGCTAGTAATATACATGGAGAATGGAATGGGTTGCAAGCCCTTTTTTTTAAATGAGTGTCCTTTTGCATACTATATTTAATAACTTGCTCATCGTCTACAATTAGCACTTGTGGTTGCTTCACGAGAGGCTTTACCGTTCATTAATTTTTTAATTATTTACCCTTCATTGTTAATGCAATTGGTTCCTCTTGTAAACAGAATGATCAATTAAAAACTGTTCAAGCGGAAGAAATTGCAAAAAAACTTGCCATTGATGAAGTTGAGTCCGGTAAAGGTTTAAATCAAATTAGCACTTTAAAACGGGCCAGAGATACCCGATGGAGATCTCATTTGGGATCTCTTCATAGCTTGATATCTTTGTTTAATGCAACTTGTCCAGTCTTAAAAATGTTATTGCTGATGGAACAAGTTATGATGATTTGATCACTTCTTTTATATTCATATTTACCTTACATCTAATGAGAGAGATCATGGGTATTAGTAAGTATCTTTGCCAATCCTTACAACGTAAATCCCAAGATATAGTGAATGCAATGCATTTGGTATCAACAATAAGATCTCTTATGCAAAAGTTGAGAGAAGATGGGTGGAATCCTTTATTTCATAAAGTGAAATCATTTTGGGAAAAGCGTAAGATAGAAATTCCTAATGTGAGTGCTCGTTATAGTGGTGGTCGGGGTAGATCTCGGGAAAGGGACATTATAATTGAGCATCATTTTTTATTTGAAGTGTTTACTACTGCAATAGACTCTCAAATACTAGAATTGAATCATAGATTTAAAGAAGATGGGATAGAGTTGCGTATTCTGAGCACAACACTTAACACTTATGATTCTAATAAGTCATTCAACATTGATGATATTTATAAACTTGCAAACAAATTCTATCCTAATGACTTCGATGGACAAGAGAATTTGTGTTTGATGTCTCAACTGGAGCATTATGATCTTGGCATTCATAAATATTGAGCTGCAAAGGGCATCCACAATTTCTGAGTTATGCCAAGTTTTGGCGAAAACAAGAAAAGATACAATTTATCCCCTTGTTGATAATTTGATTCGCCTAGTGTTAACTCTCCCCGTTTCAACTGCAACAACGGAACGTGCATTTTTGGCCACGAGTCTCGTTAAGACTACGCTATGGAACATGATTTTCTTGCAAATTATTTGATTACATATATCGAGAAAGAAATTGCCCGAGATTTTGAAGTTGAGGACATTATAGATGATTTTTATGAAATGAAGGAACGTCGATCACAATTTGTGATGAAAAAAATTCCTATGTAGTTAGGGTCATTTTTTTATAATTATCCGTGTCAATGGTGTCTATGTTAATAAAGATCCACGTAGTTATTTTTTTAGGATTATTTATTCATTTTCTTTACTTATTCATATTTATATTTTGTTTACTTAATGCTTTGGCCACACCCAATATAAAATTCCTGGATCCGCCCCTGGCAACGCAATTATATCAAATATGAAAATTCAAAAAGTGAAACAAAACCACTATTGATAATTTGAAAGAAATTAAGTCACCTTAATCGCACTCCTTGATGAAAGTTACTTTTGTGTACCTCTGCAACATCAAGTATAACTTCATATTATTTGATGAGATTCATCCTTGTAAACAACTTCAAGTGCAACTTTAACTTGTTCTTTTTGAATAACATTTCAATTTTAGGGATCCATTGTTCATATCATTGGAAAATTAGAAAGTGGCTTATTAATTAGTCATGCCTCCTAAAGAATAGATGTTAAAGACTAAGTGAGAAAAAAATATATTTATAATGTAACTGAATACAAATTGAAGCCTTGCCAAAATGAAGTTTAAACAAATTCTTCTTTTGTACTTCTCCCTATATTCAAACGCAAAAGAGATTTAAAAAAAATGGAAAGAAAAATATTTAAAATTTCATTAGAATTCAAGAAAAGAGAAATATAAAATTAACATAGATGATGGCCCGAGGTTGTGCTTTTCATGAGCAGGTGCATTAGTAGTTTTTGATGTACTTACCAACTATTTAGTGTTACTTAAACTTCAAAATAATTGAAATTACTTCTCATTCTCGCGATAACCACTTAAAGTATGTTGAGATGTACATAACAAATAAACATTTAATCACTTAGATATTACATGAGGCATAATGTAATATAATCATTTTCTTGCAATGATTTGCAATACCTCGGATTTTCAAATTAAGCATAGTGATTATCTTGTAATTTGAGTACACTCCCTAGTTGTAGGTTAATATAATCAATTCCTAACACAGTGTTAATGTGTTTAGAAATTAGGAATGGGTAATGAATAGATGATCGTGTCCATAAGACATCAGAAAAAACTAATCAAGAATGAGAGTCCACGACTCCTTATACTAATTGATAAGAGACATCTCACCATAATACTAACTTATGATATATCAAATAAAATAGTGGAAGGCATGGTGTCTATTGGTATAGATTTTAGTTGCTTTTTCCTAACCTATACCCTACTTCCCACTTTTATATTATGATGTCTAAGTTTCCAAATCACACAGAACGATTAAAATCCTACACTAAATCAATTCCATTAAATCACCCTAATATTTACAGTAAGAAAATTACAAAATATTTTTTAAAATAAAAAACAGTTTTTTATTTTTTTGAAAAAGTTTTTTTTTTTAATTTTTAAAAAATTATTCTACTGTTTTATAAAAAAAGTTATTTTTCAACAAAAATAAAACCTGTTAACCATGAACATAAACTTCTTTACACTGTTAAATAATGTTTTTAACTGTTTAAAAACAATTTTTAATAAGAAACTGTTTTTAAAGGGTTTTTTATACATAAAAGAAATGGTTTATTAACTTTTGAACTAAAAAAATGTTTTAAAATAACCGATTTTAACTTTTTTTAAGATCTTTAAGATCTTTATGAAATTAAGAAATTGTTTTAAAGTTAAAAAAACATCTTAATTATTTATTATAAAAATATTCAATTAATATGAAAAATACCACGTGGCATCTCAATTCCCTTCGAACATAACTATCATGTGTAAGCTTTGCTCAGAGGCTTTTCTCATTCTTCGTGTCGCTTTGGTTTCTCCACCTATTTGTTTCCTTTTCAATTTTTTAACAAATTACGTACAATATCTTTTCAAATAACTTATGCAAAGTACTTTTTAAACTACGTACCATATTTTTAACCACGTATACATAATTATTTTATTATTTTTATAAATTATGTACAATATTTTTTAAAATGAAAAACAGTTTTTTATTTATAACATTTTTAACATCCCACAAAACGCCATGTGGCACCACAATTTTTCATTAAACTTTGTTATGCAGTAATTATATCTCTCCTCTTTAGTTCATCTCTCTTCCAATTCTTCTTCTTTATTCACTCTTCAAATACAACCCTTTCGTTTTCTAAATTGTTTCGTCTGCAATAAAATTACACCCTTTCATTTCTTTAGTAACAAACCCTTTATTTCCATCTGTTGAAGTCCAAAGCACGTTATAAATCATCCACCCATCCATGTAAAACAACACCCCTATTTTGTAAATTGTGGTGCGTTCAAGAGACAAACGATTTCTATTGTCGGTAAATTCTCCGATTGAAAATGGAAGACCCACCGGTGATTGCTGTGGAAGGTGAGTTTACACGGGTCTGATGTGTGGTTATTTATAACATTTTTAGATGCCTCAACCAGTTGTGATAGTTAAGGTGGCTAAAGGATGGTTTGAATTGGGTTTAGGAGAAGCTTAGGTTGGAGGAGATGGGTAGCGGGTTCCATGGATTTAGAAGCCGGGGTTGAGAGCTGGTTGTTCCGGGTTATGGAATTAGGCTAGATGGTGGTCTGGGTAGTGGGTTCAAGTATGACTGCGGGGGGTCGGGTTGCCATGGGTATGGTTGCGGGTCAGACTTGGGTCTGATTATCTTCGGGTCAGGATCGACTTTCCGTCTTTGAAGGTGGTCGGTAGGAGATAGATTTGGTTAGAGGATGATTGAAATCGGTTTTGGGGTCAGCGGTGTGGGTTTTGATTTGGTCTGTAGGTGCTGGATTTTGGGCTTAACCATTCTCCTTTTTTTTAATCAAATGCTGCACGTGAGCATGATTTATATATATAAAAAAATAAGTCATTCCATATAGTTCATTATTAGGATTTTAATTTCAAATTTTCTTTAAAAAATATGTAATAATATTGCGAAGGTGATTGTTAGTAGAAATACTCTAATTTTTTTTTAATGATGTAGGGAAAATATATACAATACTTTATTTTAATGGTTTTAAAATTGACGTTTCAATGCTATGACTTTGAGTATTTCAAAATATATGCTTGATTTGGTTTTAAGTGTTTTTGATTTTTAGATCTAGGTATATACAAGAATGAGTTTCGATTATTTAGTTTTTTTGGCTTTAATTTAATCTCTTAAGATTTGTGGAGCTTCACTCCCATTTATTTTTGAAAATATATTAAGTTTCATATCCATCTCAAATCGCCCATAACTGCTATGTGAATACCCCGCTTTTTTTTCCCCGAGAATACACTTATCCCATATAAGTTACAATACGACCAATAATAAAAAAAAAAATAAAGACATGAGGGTGGATACAAATGAATCTTTAAAAATGAGACTAAATGCTTAAGATCCCTTAATTATTTGTGACATTATTATTTTCACCAAAATACCCTCAAATGTGATAATGTTCATAGCCCAATGTTTTCGGGTAAAAAGAAAAATATGAGGTTCATTTTAAGTTTGTGGCCATGTTAGTTATTGTCTATGGATCTCTTTTTAGTTAACAGTTTATTATGCTTTTTTATGGCACCTTATGCACATTTTTATCTTTTTGAATATTGTTAATATCATTTGCCTTTATTTGCATTAATAATCCAATTTTTGTCTTAGTGCTATATATGTTTCAAAAAGAAAAAAAAGTTCTTGAGTTGCCGAGTATATATAATATGTACTATGTTTGACTCTATATATAATCGAAGGCGCTATTTGAGATTGACTATTTCTGCAAATTTTCAAGTATACATGAAATAATATAGTCATTTTACAATAAAATAGTTGATATAGCAGTTGAAGTTAAAGAACCATGCTTTTGAGTTCTTTTTATTTTTTATTTTTTTACCACGAAATGGTCGTACAATTTAATTTGTTATCATAATTCGTTCATGATAATCAGTTAAAGACTAATAAGGATTGAGAGAGTATATTACATAGGTGTGCTTAATTTCATTGAATGAAATTGAATCTTGGGCTCATTTTCATTTACGTAATGTTCTATTTATTTTTTTTATCATTTTTAATATCATAATATGTGTAATCACTTAAGTTAGGAACTAAATAAATATGTTAATATCAAATATATATATATATATATATCGTATGCTCATCGCGCGGGTTTACAACTATTGTTACATATAACACAAGAGCTCAATATAATAAAAAGAAGGAGGATTGCCTCCTTGCCACTCGTAATAATAAATTTCCGTATTTCTTGGTTCTGTTCCTTTTCCTCACTCAAAACAGGTAAGTACATGTCAATTTCATGTACTGCATCTTCATTGTTCATCAAATATTTAAATAAATTTTTTTTAAATCAACAGAGTTGGTTCTTATTTTGTTTGTTTTTGGTCCTTTACTACTTATTAGAATGTTTTATGCTTGTTCTTCGTTGTAATTTATATGTATGAATGAACCAGCTTAACTTCTTATTAGGTCTATAAAAATATAGAATTTATAGGTTAGTTATCAATTATTAAAGGATCAAATACCAAAGAGTCCCTCAAACATTTTTAATGCACATTTAGTCCAACCCTTTTATTTTGTACCAAAAAGTCCCTTATTCTTATCTTTAAAGGTCCGCCCTGTATGGTAAAACTTTTTTGGCTTGGTGAAGGACTTTTTGGCGCAAAATAAAAAGGCTTCGAATAAACGTGTATTAAAAAAGTTCGAGGAACTATTTGCGTACGTGCGCGTGTGTATTGATATTAGATTTAATGTTATATAATATTTTAATCCCTTATCAAACATTAATTTTAACATGTGTGTAACAAATATGATGGGAATATTTTTAAATATGACAAAAATTATAATACGACAATCCCTTGTTATATAACGTTGCCTTAATATGACACTATGGACTTCACATTATTCTACAATAAATTTTAAGACCTCAACTACAAATTTATGGGGGTGATTATTCGTGTTCGAATTTTGGAGTTTATTACTAATGCTCTTAATCAAATTATTGTTTGTAAATATGCCTCATACATAAACTTCTCACGTTGGTTACACGTGCAATGCGTGTGTGCATCAATTAGTGCGTGAATAGCTATTATTTATGTGACCTTTGTAATTTCTCCCTAGATATCTAGCATCCAAGATGTAATTCCCGTCTTAGTTGTCATTTTCTAAATGTTAAATACAATTAAATGTGCCACAATGTTTTGTAACTCCAAAGCTTATGAAAAAACCTAATCCAAACTTATAAGTTGTTTCATCCCCTCTTTCCTTCATCTAATTCCTTTTTTTTTCAAGAATGGATTATGACCAACTTACCTTTTCAGGGATGGAGAATCAGTATGACTTTGATTGGTTATATTTAGAAGAAAAGTCCCAAGGGTAATCTCATACTTACTAAAGCTCTTTAGTTTTGTCTCCATTCTGTACAAACTAACCTTATATGTTGTGTACATTCTTTAGTTTTGTCTCCATTCTGTACAAACTAACCTTATATGTTGTGTACATTTTTTCTTTTGTATAGAAAACTGGAGGAGTACTCAACAGTCGCTAATAACTTGGATTATAGTCCTTTCGGTGATCCTTTTAACTTTGATCAATACCTACTTCCACAACAAAATAATCAAATTCCCTTTGATTATGATCAACATCAATTTTCATAACTAAATCATCAAATTCCCGTTGATTACGATCAATACAAATTTTTGCAACAAAACAATCAAAATCAGTACCAATTTTCACAACAAGACAATTTCATTCCCCAATTGGAATTCACTGATTTTGAGAATATCGGTACGGGTGATTTGTGTAGCTTGTGGGATGACAATTTTTCATCTATTAGTCAAGACCTTATTCTTGATACCATGCAAGAACTGTTGATGGATACTAAAATTTTGGGCAATTTCACTGATGAAGGAACTTATATGATTGATCCTAAAAACTTTATGATTTCAAACACAAACGAAAATCAAAGTCGACAAAACAAAAGATCGAGAATGTCTCCATTAGAACTGCATGAGATCCAAAAGTATTTTAACGTTCCAATGACTCAAGCTGCCAAAGAATTGAAGGTGGGATTGACCACGTTAAAGAGAAGATGTAGAAAGTTGAATATTATCAGGTGGCCTTATAGGAAGATCAAGAGTATTAAGTCTCTCATTGATAATGTTAAGGTATTATCCTGCCTGGATGTTAAGATTCTTTCGAAATGTCATTAGATACATTATTATTTTTCATTCATTTCCTTTGTCTCTAATAAAAGTTTACCGAATATATGTTTTTGGAAGTCATTTTAATTTATTGTGTTTTTTTACTTTACCCCACCCCCCCTAAGAAATGTAGCAATGACATAACCATCGGCTTTTTAGAAAAATAAACATAAACATCGTATGCATAAGGTACAAGAAAGTCAATACACGTGTGGGTGGTCAGATCTAATCTATGAAAAATAGAGGGGTAATATCTAATTATAGCATTATTGTACGACATGTTTTATTAGTATACTTATTTTGTTTTAAATTACAATTTTAGGAGATGGGATTGACCAACGAGGTAGAGATGCTAGAAGAGAACAAAAAAATGATGGAGAAGCAACCCGATTTTGGAATGAGAGAGAAAATAAAAAAACTCAGGCAAGCTTGCTTCAAGGCCAACTGCAAAAAGAGAAGGCTCCTTGCTGACTATTGATACTGCTTCTTCTCGAATGTCTTGGTAATTTGGGTTTATATTTGGTTTTGAACTTTGTAATGTTATTTCTAGTTTTATTTTGGCACTTTAATAACCTTTTGGAATATTGTTTTCTTAGATATTGTAGTGCCTAAAGCATTACAACCAAATATAAGTTTAAATAAAGTATGATTTTAATTTTATTTTTACGTGCCTTAAAGTGAATTTATGTGCCTTGTCATGGAAGTTAATAATTAACCTTGAATTGAGCTTCTTTCTTACTGCAAAATCAATCATTATGTAATGAGAAACATCGATGCATATGAGATTCTTTTATATATATATATTTGACAAGATAAGAAAAAAATTTAAAACATAAATTATGTTAAAAAAATAAAACAAAAATTTTCAATAGTCTATATAAAGTAACATATACGCTAAATCATTACTTTAGCAAAATAGTGTAAATTCGAAATAAATCATTCAATATATATTGTATGTAAAATACGGTAAGCTGGATCATCCAAGATTATAGCTTCTCTGGCTTATATATTAGAATCATTACATTAGTAAAACATCGGTAAGTTATAAATAAACCATTCAATATATATTATATCTATAGGTAACTGTAAAATACGTCCAGCAGGATCATCAAAGATTAAAGCATCTCTGGCTTATATAGAAATTGACATCAATGTTAGACAATTAAAGACCATGCTCACACCATGGGGAGAAAATTCTAAAATATAATAATAAGAAACATAACCGTTAAGGCCAAACAAAAACACACAAAAAAATGCACTCTTACAATTTTTTTATACGATTTCTTTTACAAATTGATGTGGTAAGTGATATTAGAACTTTTTATTTTTAAACTCTTAAGCAGTCGGGCAAATTTTTTATTTTTATTTTTATTTTTTATTTTCATAGATTTGATTAAATTACAACATTATTCTTTTTCTTAATGCATGAATATGACTTGCATGGCAAGAAATGTCTTTATGTGTTGTTATGTATGTTAATATATACGATTGTAACTCATTACAACATAATTAGAATTTGATTTTTTATATACGTCTGTTCATTATATATATAAATATATATACACTCATGTTAGCATTAAAGACCATTGTAAAATGCATCCATCTATTCATCTCCCTTTAATTTATATTCTAACAATCTTTTGTACGAAATCCTATTTATCTCCCCATAAATTTATACCCTTTATTCCCTTGTCTCTCTCTCATATTTGTACAATATTTATGATACAAATAGTTTCTCTTGGCTTTTATAGTGTTGGCAAATATCGTATTTGTATATCTTCTTTTGTATTTGTTCACCAACATTTCAAGCAAAGTTTAGCAAAAACTAAATAAATATTTGTAAATAACAATTTGTCAAATTTATCACAAATAAGTGTATGAAATTTCAACCTTTGTAAAATCATATAATAAAAACTTCAATGCATCTTCTTCTGTTATTCAAACAAAAACACAAAAATACATATTTTTAATTGAGCAAAATATATAAATTATTTGTATAAATCAATGTGACAAGTGACACAGCCATAAACCTTCTTTTGCCTTTTTTAGACCATATAAAAAAAAAAATTTGGTTATAAAATATGTATATGGGTGGATGTTCACTTTTATCTAGCATATGAATGAAAAAGTATTTCAAGATACCTGAATTCATACTATAAATAAAGAAAATACAAGTATGGATATACTAATTGAATGAAACATTTGCTCTCTCTCTAAAAAAAATCCTTTATTTTTCACAACATGTTATAACACAAGAGCTTAATATAATAAAAAGAAAGAGGATTGCCTCCTCGCCATGGATAACAACAAGTGATGGTAATTTTTGGTTCTTTTCCTTTCTTCACTGAAGTCAAATAAGTACATGATTGTTACCTTTTCTACTGTCAATTTCATAGACTACATCTTCGTTGTCCCTCACATATTTGAATTTGAAAATTTAAAAGTCAACATAGTTGATGCTTATTTTGTTCCTCTCAATTTATAAAGCATCAATTGTTTTCTTTTGGTCCTTTAATACATATTAGCAGGGCCGATCCCGAGATTTTAGAGTCAAGGCGAATTCTTGAACTGGGATCCATATTAAACAAGAGGTTTTTAATTAATTTATAACTTATGCGTTTTTTAATCGAAAAGATGCCGACTTGATTTTCAGTAGTTTACAATTTTAAATGTTTGTCCCCTCAGTTTTTAATAAATTATTTGTGTGACAATTGAAAAATGACGCTATAAATTTAAATACACCGATAAAATTTTGGGGTGCCTAAAATGTGTTGAATATCGGGGCCCGAGGCGACCGCCTCCCTGGCCTCCCCTCAAAACCGGCTCTAAATATTAGAAAGTTTTATAGTTCTTCTTCATTGTAGTTTATATATAAGAATGAATCAGCTTAGCTTCTAATCAGGTTTATAAAAATATGAGAATTATTAATTAGTCATCAATAATTAAACTACATCCTATAATATTACCTTTTCTTTTCGCCATGTTTTAAGGTATTTTAGTTTGGTCTTATAAGCTTACAAATTATTTTACTTTTTTTTTTCCTCCCTAGGTTTTAAGCCATACGGGAAGTAATTGCCTTAAAATATAAAAATGGCTATATTTTAGTTTGATCTTATAAGCTTACAAATTATTACATTTAAATTTTGAGTCGTCTTCTCATATAACCATTTTTAGCTATGACCTGAAGTTACCAAATCATACGATATTAAGACCTACACCATAATTATTCAACTTTGGAACTTGTACTTTTCTATGTTCTAATTTTAGTATTTGAAGTCCCTAAATTATTTGGACCTAAAGTTTCAAAGAAAATATATCACAATCAAACATGGAGTTTTAATTGAAAGTGTACAAACTGAAAGTCATATAATTTATATTGATTTGTGATATGAAGATCCATAATGATTATTGTGATCAAATGTTCACAAATTATTACTTGTAAATAGGATACAGTTTCTTAGACATACTATTAAAAATGCACGAATCTCTCCTGTTATTTAACGATATTTGGATTAGAGTATCCAAAAGTAATAACCCTCATTTTCTCATGTAAAGATTGGCCAGACATGATACGCCGAAGATGGGGCTTGCTTGTCAATTTATATCATTCTTAGCATCGACCGAGAATAAACATTTATATTTCAAACCACATTTTAATTTAAAACTGAATTGAATTAATAAACATGAGATAATAGTAAATCCAACATCCACGTTCAACAAAATAAAATCTAACATAATTATAACATCTCGACTAATAAAATTAAATGACTTCGGGCTTATGCCCATAAAATAATCCAAAATAAATAAAGATAGGAAGAAGTAGCAGCCTAAACTAGAATCAATAAATCGATCTTCGAGAAGTAATACGTGACAACAAGTTTGATATTCCTTTAGTCCCGCTATCCTTGTCTACACAAACCTTGTAATTTGGGTCCGCACCCTAGAGTGTGTAAGAATTAACTTACTGAAAGTGAAATACAAGATTACAGTAAATTTAAGTAGGTGTCTCCCATCTTCACTCGCATAGGATAATCTCCTCACCTCTCACCTAGGTGCAATATTAATCGTATCCTATCCCCAGAAACCAAATGCGATATAGATAACAAGATGATTGGAAAACATGTGATGCGTCTAGCATACACTACAAGAAAAATGATTTTTAGTGACATAATTTTTTGCACCTAATTATAAAAAATTCACCACCAAATCTTTTAGTGGCAAAAAAAATTTCGTCATGCTATTGCCACTAAAGGTGTTCCGCGGATTGTTTTCGTAGCAATTTATTAAATCGCCACTAAAATTTGACTTTTTAGTGACAAAATCACTTCGCCACCAAAACATCGCTTTAGGTGGAATTTTTTTTTGTATCTAATAAAGATTAAATTGCCACTAATAGTTGATAGTTCGACACTAAAAGTTTATTTTTTGTAGCAAAATAAAAATTCACCACCAAAAGTAACATTTCGTGGCAAAACAAATCGCCACAATTGAACTTAAATTTCTATGGAACGATTTTTTAAATATTAAATTGCCACCCATAGTTGATCGTTTACCACCAAAAGATTATTTTTTGTAGCAAACCAAAGAATCTCCATCCAAATGGTTGTTTCGTGGAAAAAAATCTTCACATTTGATCAGAAATTTGTATGGAACAACTTTCATAGCAATTTAAATTCGCCACTAAATGACATTTTTTATTGCAAAAAAATCTCCATAAATTGATGTAATATTTTTCACAATACATATATACGTTGCTTTGGTAACAACTTGTGTCTACGCGTATATAACTTATACATCTACAACTTTCATAATTTTTGTTTTCCCAAAATCATAAATAGTACTCTTAATTTGGGCTTCGAACTGGAAAGTAGTAATTTATCGAAAATCTCAAAACTTTCACATTTTGCGACCAAACATTGCCAATTTCGCATCAACACCCTAATTTACTTTATAAACATAATCATGCTTTAGAAACATATTTTATGATTCATTTAACCACATAACTAGTCATATGCTCTAAACATGTTATCCCCGATCATAAGCTCGATTAACATCTAATATAAACCACATATATATCACATGAACATGCATCCCCTAAACATGATAATTAACATGTTTAACACATATAAACAATTTATAACTAATAACTAATCACTTATACTTAATCATGTAATTAACCTTCCTAATCATGTTTTAGGGCCTTACACTATAGGACTCAAGTTATCAAAAAAGGAGAAGGATAGTTTGTTGACTCTACTTTGATCAAAAGTATAGTTGGAAGCATGAGGTACTTGATAATGATAAGACTTTGAATTTTATATGTAGTTGGACTTGTGTGTCGTTACATGGAAACACCAAGAGAATCTCATCGTCTAGCTACTAAGGTATAATAAAGGTGCTCTTTACCCTAGACTTTTTTATGCTTATGGAGAAGATGAAAATCTAGTAAGGTATTTAGATAGTGATTGGGGAGGTTATCGAGATGAGGTGAAAAGCACTACAGGGTGGGTGTTCTACCTTGGTTCAACAACTTTATCTTGGCCATCGAATAGACATATAATTACAACATTATCATCATGTGAAGATGAGTATGTGATAACTTGTTCAATTGTTTGTAAAGGAATTTGGTTGAGAAATATGTTGAAGTCATTGAATCACTTATAAAAAGAATATAAAGTGATTCATGTGGATAATAAGTCTGCAATCAAGCTTGCAAAGAATCTATTACAACATGGAAGGAGCAAGCATATTGACATTAGGTTACATTTTCTAAGGCATCATATGAAGTAAAAGACAATTGAACTTGCGTATTATCACACCAGGTAGCAGATAACAGATATCCCTACGAACCCTCTCTCGGTTGATTATTTCAGAAAGCTACGTGTAATGCTTAGGATGAAGGACTCTTGATTTGAGGGGTGAATGTTGGAATAAACACAAATCAAGTGTCTCTTGCACTATGATAATTAGTGGTAAACCTGACTATGCACTACATAAGCACTATGTGAAGTGATAATCCACAAAGACCACTTTCATGATTTTTAATATTTTTTTCTTTAAGTGGTTTAGGTGTTAATTCATTTCCTCCATTGCTTTTTCTAATGGGTTAGATTAATGTTGCCATAATTAATTATGTTATTTTAGTTTTTCCACTTAATGTGTGATTGTGTGTGTTTTGTAATTCTATAAATAGAGTTATAATCTTGTTGTTTAATATAAGCAATAACAAGAAAAGAAAAATATTTTATCTCTAAAAATACTTGTTCTCTTTATTAGTTCTTATCTTTGAGAGAATGTACGTGTGGGTGTGATATAGTTTGAAAACTTATCACCCAAACAAGAAGTTTGGCATAAATAATTGAATACAAACAATAATTGCCTCCACTTTGTTTGGATCAACCTTCACACCATCACATGAGACAACATAACCTAAGAATACTAGACTATTTTTGAAGAAGTCACATTTCTTCAATTTAATTTCTACTCACTCAATACATCAAAAACCTTTTGAAGATGCTCAAAATGTTGATTTTGCTCTTTGTTAGACATAAGAATGTCATCAAAGTAAACCACAATAAACTTACCAATATAAGGCTTGGATATGTGATTCATAATACGCATAAATGTGCAAGGAGCATTATAAAGACCAAATGGCATCACTATCCATTCAAATAAGTCATCCCTTGTCTTGAAAGAAGTTTTCCATTCATCTCCTGGCCTTATGAAAATTTGATGATACCCACTTCGAAGATTAATTTTTGAAAAGATTACATACCCACAAAGTTGGTCTCATCGAATCGAGGAATAGGAAAACGATACTTAATGGTAATTTTATTCACCGTCCCAGTATCAACACACATCTTCTAAGATCCATCTTTCTTAGGAATAAGTAATGCCGAGATAACACACGAACTCATGTTCTCTATAATCAAAACTTTCTCCAACAAATCATTAATTTTCTTTTAAAGATCTTCATACTTTTTAGAATATATTCGGTAGGCTACTGGAAGCATAGAACATGGGACAAGAGCAATACAATGTTGACTCTCATCAATAGAAGGCGGGATGAAATTTCCTTTAGCACCACATCATAAAATTTATCGAGCAAAGGGTGACAACCCGCTCACCAAAATATGGGGTGGCCAGCCCGATACTCCAATATAACGGAATCATGGATGGAATCATTCTCAGCATCACAACAATATAATAAGTATATGGGGCAACCACCCAATAATTCAGAAAACGGGTTGCCAAAATTTTTGTTTTATTTTAAGTTAAGGAATAATTTAAACAACCCAATTTAAAAAGAAAGTGGAATCCTAGGAACTTATATTACATCCACAACAAGAATACAATAAGAGGACCGAATATGTTGTCGATCAACATATTCGGACAACATATTACAACAGTTTAATAATTTACATAATACATTCATTAGACAGTTACAAAAGTTTGGGCCACACGCCTGAGTGAAAGACCCGATCGTAACTAGAATACAAAAAAATGAAGGCGTCTAACAACATATCCCGTAATATCCGCAAAGTATTACGACTCCCCAAAAGCACCAGAGTAGGAAAATCAGAACGGGCGCCCTTGCGGCGGAGCACCTGAGCGGATACAAAATTCATTCACAACAAGAAAAGTGAACGGGTCAGGGCCCGATTTTATATGATCACCAGATGAATAAAAAGCATGACAGTTATGAATAGTTGATCATGAATGATAAAGATGAGAATCTCAGAACATAATCTCAAAGCATAATAAGACAATATAAATGATTATAACTTTTATTTAGTTATGTAAGGGGATAAAATTAGACATCATTAATTAAAAGTCTCCATCATTATTCACCATTGCATTTCATTTTTCCATTCCTTATCAGGAATGTAATTCCTATCATATGCTCTTTGTGGCATTTCTCATACATCAAGTCCCACTTGATTTAGAATTGTTATATTCATATACATCTAACGATTCTAAGACCGCCCCTCTGAGTTTTCCCACTGGGCGCGCCCCTAAATGACTATCATCTTCCAGGGCCTATCAACAAGGCAACCTTGGCACCTAACGCAACGTCGGTAAGTGGCCATATGCCTGCGAGTGAGTCATAACCACACCTAGAATTACCTCACTAGCGCAGAATAAAACTTATAACAATCCATCATATGGCCGAGGGCTATAGTCTCCCGGCGTTCATTTGTCAGGGGACATCACCTCATGCGCGAACTTCCCTTATGATAGCATTTAGAGAGGTGTGTTTAAGTAAATTAGCATTTACCATTTAAATCTCATTTTCATTTCCAGTTTTCATATGTATGTTGCATTTTATTTGAAACCATAATCATTGAATATTCTCATTAGTATTCATTGTATACTAAGTCCCGAATTATTCTCGAAGAGGTCACAACATTTCTACAAGTCAAAAGGTTTTATATACCTCAATTGAGACCCTAAAGTCTCCAAGTATGGGCTTACAATTCCTAGACTCCTAATAATTAACTAAAGGAAAGAAATGTCCTAACCCTAATTTGTTGTAATACCCCGTAATTTTAATGACTTTTAAAATGGGTTATATTTTAAATTAATGGATTAATTGGATCTTATTATAAATTAATTCATTTGGGTTTTATTCGAATTGTGGATATTAAAATGGATGATTCTGAATATTACTTAAAGATATTTAGGTAATATATGAATGTGATGTCATTGATATGACGGTATGATATAAATTCGGTAATTTTAATTTTTAGTCAGACGCGGTATGGGACGTGTCGGGACTAATTTATTAAATTAAAAAGGAAATTTATTTTCTATTGACCTTATAGTCATTTCGACTGCGTCGTTGCGTCCGGAAGGTTCGAAATAGTCAGAAAAGTCTATTTGGATGTTAATTTTGAGTCTCGGGTCATTTGAAAATGAAAAGACAACCCAAAAGGGCATTTTGGTTATTTTTACAAGGGGATGAATAGTGATTTCGGGTTTTGTCTTATTATAAGTATTTGGAGATTAGTGTATGTAGGTTCATTTCATCTCTTCTACACAAAATTGAAAAGTCATCTTCTTAGAGAGAGTGGAAGGTTGCTTGGAAAGAAAAATAAGTTTTTTGGGAAGGAGGAGAACCAAAGGTCAAAGGTCACCACCACCACCACCACCTGTGTTATTCAACTCCAAAGGATCAGATCTTCATTAGAGGCAAGTGTTTGATATTTGCAATTTAAGTTCGTATATTGTCCATGTTAGGATAGTTATAAAAAGAGATGATTTTCATGCTTGGAAGATGAAAGGATATAGTTGTTAATGGATTTTTGGAATCTAAAAATATATAGGAATTAAACTCATGTTGTAGGTAGTTAGTAATCCAATAAATATTCATCAATCTGTGGAAGAAATTCTAAAAATAATTTAGTGTTCTTGAAGATAATATGTTGATAATTTTCTGGAAAAAGAGGCAAAAACGAGTTGAATGAGAAGAGCCAATTTGGAATGTTTAGATCTTCTTTTTGAGTGCATTTGGATGAGATTTAAGAAAAACTCAAAACACATACCTGACTCAATTTTTTGTGTAGAATCCAAATCTGAAGTCGGATTGATGATTTGAATAATTTTTGGATCTGATTTTTCTGAGTATTTAAAATATGAGAATTCATGATGTTGTTTCTTTTTAATGTTGGTTCTTATCCCAAAACTTTTATAGATCTTCGGTGATTATTAATTGGATATTATGGGACTTAGAGAAGATCAGTAAGCCCTAGTTAAGATTTGAATTGATTTGATTGGGATTTAATTGATTAGAATTATGATAATTAAAGTTAAAGAGATTTCGGTTGTTCGATTCATGTGTTGGATTCTAATCTGTTTGTATGAGGATTAAGGATAGTTCAAGTATGGGAGATTTAATATAACACCTGGGTAGCCTTAGGGTTACAATTTTGTGACAACCCGCCTACTAAAATAATAGGTGGCCAGCCCAATACTCCAATAATTACAGGAATCATAGATGGTCCATTCTTAGCATCACTGTCGATTAAAATAATAGTATGAGATAACCACCAATCATTTTAGAAAACGGATTGTCATGTACAAAAAATTTTAAAAATAAAAGAGAAACACTTAGACAATCCCATTTGTAAAAACGGTGGGTATCAAAAATCGATGAATAAAGTATGACAATACAATAAATAATCACCGAATAAGCTGTCGGTGCACAGACCAATACAAATAATATGCTAAGTATTACAATCAATAATTACAATATTATAAATGAGTGCAATACCTTGGGCAAACACGCCCGAATAAAAGAACTGAACATAACTAGAGTACAATAGAGGGGAGCGTCTACTACAAGTATCCTACAACATCCGCAATATGCCGTAGCTCCATGACAACTGGAAATGGAAATGTAAACACAGGTGTCCATGCGGAAGAGCACCTGTAACGGCAAAGAATATGCAGAAACAAGGAAATATAGAAACCGGTCAGGGCCGGGTTTGATATGATTACCATGTGACTAAAATGCATGGCAGGTAAGTGCGTAAATCTCCCGCAGATAACAATAATATTCCTCACCTCTCAATCTAGCAGCAACCTAGCGCAATATAAATGATGCTCAGGTTATAGAAAGAACAGAAGGCTAACTTCTCCCCAGTCTCAACACTATGCCCTATTCGTGCGTGGGGTGTCTCGCAAAGAGAAATCCAAACAAGGAACCCCCCGATACACTACTACTTAGGCAAGGTTGATCGTCGAGATACATTAGGCCCTAAGCACGAAATAATAAATAAATACCTGTGTGTGCATAAGTGTGGGAGGTCACATCTACAGCTACATAAAGAAAATATAAAAGTAAAACCCATCCATCATCTATTGGCACAATTCCTAATTCTATCTTTAGGAATATACATATAAATGGTACAACACTTTATCAAATGTTTACCAAATTACTTTCATCGTAAACTAATTCTTTTCATGAATTTGTTCCTTATTAGGAAATATAATCATACTTTTCATGCTCTAGTGGCATTTATCACAATTGTTCGCTTTGTAAAAATATCTTCCTTATCAGGAATATGATCATCATCATAGGCTCTTTATGGCCTTACATCGTGCTCTTTATGGCACTTTCATCATGCTCTATATGGCATTTTACTGTGCTCTTTATGGCACCCATCAAACATCAAGTCCAACTTGATTTAGAATAGTTATACTCATATATATATATAACGATTCTAAGACCGCCCGTCCGGGTTTCCCCACTGTGCGCGCCCCTAAATGGCTATCATCTTCCAGGGCCTCCAAGACAACCTGGGATCCTATCGAAACGTCGGGAAGCGACCATGTGCCTGCGGGATAGTCAAGACCACACCCGGAATCTCCTAACCAGCGCAGAAAATATATAACAAACGCTCACATGGCCTAGGGACTATATCCACCCTGCATCATTAGCCAGGGGGCTTCACCACAACGCGCGCGACTTCCCTTATGATAGCGATTTAGAGAGGTGTGTATCCATAAATTAACATATATGAAAAACATTACTTTTTTTTTCCATTTTTGAAAACTCATATTTTATATTTCCAAAAATCATTCACTTAGCCTTTAAGCACCAAGTTTTAGAAGGTGCAATATATTCTTATTATGTCATATTTTATAAATGACCTAAGACCCCAAAGTGCCACTAACCTCAAAATAACCTCAAATAGTTTATATAATTCATAAGCCCTCAAAGTGAGTCTCCATAATGGAGTGTCTCTCAAAATCTCGACATTAATATTTTCACTTCAAATATATCTTTAGGTTAACCTCCTATATCCGTTGGACATTAACCTAAACCAAACTAGTCCTCGGGTAAACCTAAATCTCCATTATTTGCCTAGGACGTTAGTCTACCCAATACAACCCTTTCGGACTCCCCATTACTTCCCGAAGGAAGGTTCCTAAGCCTCGAACCTAAAGGAAAAGGGCTAAAACAAAAATTGGAAAAACCTCACCTTTTCAGACGAGGTCGATCGATCGACCTCTGGCCGTCGATCGATCGAAAGTCGATCGATCGATCCTCCAGGTTCGATCGATCGATCCTGGCGGACAACTTCTTCTCCGAGAAGCTGTTTCGGCCATTGCCGAGCCAACCAAGCTTCTACCCGCTATTTCACCCAACCACAACAACAAATAATGATACCCAATCACTTCTAAACATCCTACAATCAATTATTCATCCTCAAATCAAATTAAAACACAAGATTAATGGATTAAACACCAAAATCTACAAAACCCCATTTATGGTTTAAACCTCCCAAAACTTAACTACACATGCAATTTATCACACTAAATCAATATCTAGCAAGTAAGAAACTTGCCTCGAGGTTCGTAGTCTCTGAACACCTCCGGTAGCGACGGATTCCGGCCCAAATCCTCCATTTCTCTCTACTTTCTCCTCTCTCTCTCTCTCTCTCTCTCTCTCTCTCTCTCCTTTGGTTTCTCACACAAATGAAGAAAAAGAAAGGGGGTGGGGGATTTATAAGGGTCTAAAAATATAAACCCCCACTTCTAAATGCTAATACACCACTAAAATGACTCGTAACCACTTAATTGAGTCATAACCCCTTAAAAATGCCCGAATCCCAAAAATTACAACTGGGCACTTATTTCGATTATCTCGACTATTCTAAAAACAACCGCACCCCCTATTTTGGCATTCGGGAAAGTGTGAACTATTTTTGTGTTCCAAATCCATTTTTAATTCATTAATTATACCCAAATTTAAATATAGGACATAACCGTCGTTTTACATATAACGACGCAAAATACACAATATAACACTATTTACCTTCTCATAACGGTAAATAGACAAAGCATAGTAAATATTATCCCTAAGTCTCGCGGGAAATAATATTTACTCCAACTTTCCTATTTTATAAAATTAGCCCGTCAGGCAGAAATAGTATAAAATAGTCGCTCAAATCTTTGGGTTGTTACATACTCCCCCCCTTAAAGGGGAATTTTGCCCTCAAAATTCAGGCGTAACCCATAACCATGAAAAGGGTATACTATAATAAAAATCGTTCTATCATACTAGCCAACCCCCGAATAGAAATGTCCCCATAGGGCTCAGACTAAGGTCATCGCTATCGATCTCAGAAACTATCGATCCTACCCTTCTACTACGGGAGGAGATACCCACACAAGCTCGGCACTAATTGCCTTGCTTTCCGAAACACGTTACCTTTACTAGGGAATAACTACACTAACTTACAATCGCTAATCCCAACACTACTAACTTCTATTCGCGTTGGTGTAACCCTCAAAAGTCTACTTGCTCACTGAGCCCCATCTAAAGGAAAGTTCCCGGACCACTCCCAGTCCCAGGAATATACTATTCGCTGTTTCCATTCCAACGAGTAGACAAGGCATATTGCCATCTATACTAGGCTATGCACGGCCTAACGTTTATCGAAAACGATCCGAACTATTGCACTGAAATTCGATCCATAAAAACTACTACTCCGATCTCTCCTTTAAATCAAATCCACTCTTCCACTTACGGGTGGTAGGATATACCCCATATCCCAACGGTTCCCCATTTCTCCCTGGAGACTTTACCTGTATCTTGACACGAATGTCTCGTCTTGGTTCGCTACCGTCTGATAGGAACCGCATACAGATCTAAAACTCCCACTAAGAAGAGTTGGGCGTACACCTCCCGCTTAGTCCGCCCATTTACATCGAGCAAGCAGCGATTGATCAAATGATCCACAGTTTCCTCAACTAGAATCATGACCGTTGTATTATCGAGAATTCGATAAAAATGTCCACGGATATACCCATCCTTGTTCCACACTACTCTCTACATACCAGTAGGTGAAAGGGTCAATCATGGACCTGAATGTCCTTACAATAGCGCCTCCTCGGTGAAGCTCACTCCACTTGGCCTTCTATGCCACGAATAAACTCTAAGACGGTATCTACTCGGCGCCTATACTACTCCCATCCGCATTGCCTTAGCGAAAGGAAACATCCTAACGAGCTCAAAATCCCATACTTCTCGTCTAGGGACCAAATCCTACTTAGAGTTACCCCACACCCTATGGTGGTCAACTCCCTACCATCTTCCTAAAATAACGCCGCATGCCCTAAGGGCCTAGCATCCTAAGAATCCTAAGGTCAATCAATCTATCATAACCTAGTCGTATAAGTATAATACTAAATATCCCTAGTGTCCAAGACCTTTCCCGACTTCTGACATTAGCTAGGTTTCATGCGTGGGACGTCTCGCCGAAGCGAAATCCAAATAAGGAACCCTCCCGTTACACTACTACCTCGCATTGTCAGTCGTCGAGAAGTAACGGACGAAGACACATGATCGGGATCGACAGAAATCCTAACTCTAAATTCTACTACTACATATACGTCTAAGTCCTATCATAACAATCGACTGAGGCATTTACTTTCAGTAAGATGCCACCAATACTCTACCCCAAGAGATAAATATATCTCTAAACAAATGGCCTTCTCATTAAGGCACAACCATAAGTCCCTATCGGACTTTCATCATCCTAGTCTTCCCCACATCGATTTAGAGGAAAACCATCATCGCGCTCATATATCGCACATGAACTTAGCCCTTAATCACTCATATACGTGATTCTTGGCTAAACCTTCCAACCCAACACTTAACCAACAGAAAAGAAAAGAAAGAAGAAAAGAACAGAAAAGAAAATGCACATCTCTCCACTCCCAATGTCGTTAAGGTTCATGCGTGGAGCGTCTCGCCGAAGCGAAATCGAAACAAGGAACCCCTCCACACAGTCACCTTAACTAGCCGGTCATGGAGATAAGGCAATAGCATACACAAGCAAGGCAAACAAAGCAAGCAAAGAGAATAAAATAAAAATAAAAATAAAGGAAACTATCTAAACACCGTAAACCACTTCTATAAAGTCTCAACCCGTATCCAGGAGAGATATTATAGAACAAATAGTCCTCCTCTTAGAACTAGAACTAGGATAGCCTCGCGATATATTCGTTTGCTATCACCCCAACCAATCTAAGAATATCTGTACTCGTATAATATATATAATACAAGTAGCACGTACTACATATATCACCACTCGCCCCAAAACGAGTGAGAAGGAAAATACAGAACTCCCCTATCATGGAAGCCATATAAATATACTTACTACTATATATAGAAATACATACCGATACTATCACAAGCTCGATATTCGCACCCGAATCTAGGGCTAACACCAATATACTCCCATCTTACCTAAGGAATGCACTACTCGCACCCTAGTTAGAAAGTCCCACCAACATACTAGCCAACCTCCTTAGCTGCTACCGATAGTTCTAAGACACGACATTCTAGTCTTACCCGAACCAAACTACTTCCATCAAAGACTCAACTAGGAGTCCTATCCTTGCCGGTTATCTTCAATCGACAAGATCAGAACGCATACTTTCCTTGACTTCTTCAGCAAGGAGAACATCCTGCCAGCCTCCCCGACCTTAGCTCCACGAGCCTTCCCCAGGTGGATGTCCACCAGTGGGGTCTCATGAACACTACTTCTCCAAAAGTGTTTCCAACACTTACTTACGAGCCTAGCATTTCCACTGAGAGGCTCTCTCTATGGGCAAAAACATTCTGCCCCTCCATATCGAGGCGACTATTATAACCGCCACTTCAACCTTACTCCTAAGGGTGAAAGGTTTTCCTCAAATCCTCACACCCGGCACTCCTATACCCAACTCTAGGCCAAAACTCTCGGGCCTTACGTTCTCACCGAACGAGGTTACACTTCCTCTAACCAACCGAACTTCAACTTGTGGTCCTGACAAAGAACCTCTCAACTCCGAATTGACATTGCTCGGAGTCCCAAGCATAGTACCACTCTCTACCGGCAGCGGTACTTGGGAAAACTATTTTCACCGCACTTAGTAGTCACGGCAGCATTATAAAATAATGCTACAAAGGGGGAGACCTCCAAAGCGGTCCTTATTCCCGACCACAACCTACAGCTTATAGTAATCCCTTCCAATGACGCCTTCACCACGGCCTTCCTCCACGCCCTTCATCTAACGACTTACAAGTCTCACACGAACGCGCAAAAGATCTTCGGGGTCCGCATACCATAGCAGGAGAACGAAATCTCACCAGAGAATTCAATGACCTTATTCCTAAGGCTCTACATCAAACAGAGAGGAACGCAGAAGACGTAAAACATCCGCACAGATTCCTAAGGACTCTAGAACCTAATGCTCTGATACCATCTGTGACAACCCGCCTACTAAAATAATAGGTGGCCAGCCCAATACTCCAATAATTACAGGAATCATAGATGGTCCATTCTTAGCATCACTGTCGATTAAAATAATAGTATGAGATAACCACCAATCATTTTAGAAAACGGATTGTAATATACAAAAAATTTTAAAAATAAAAGAGAAACACTTAGACAATCCCATTTGTAAAAACGGTGGGTATCAAAAATCGATGAATAAAGTATGACAATACAATAAATAATCACCGAATAAGCTGTCGGTGCACAGACCAATACAAATAATATTCTAAGTATTACAATCAATAATTACAATATTATAAATGAGTGCAATACCTTGGGCAAACACGCCCGAATAAAAGTACTGAACATAACTAGAGTACAATAGAGGGGAACGTCTACTACAAGTATCCTACAACATTCGCAATATGCCGTAGCTCCATGACAACTGGAAATGGAAATGTAAACACAGGTGTCCATGCGGAAGAGCACCTGTAACGGCAAAGAATATGCAGAAACAAGGAAATATAGAAACCGGTCAGGGCCGGGTTTGATATGATTACCATGTGACTAAAATGCATGGCAGGTAAGTGCGTAAATCTCCCGCAGATAACAATAATATTCCTCACCTCTCAATCTAGCAGCAACCTAGCGCAATATAAATGATGCTCAGGTTATAGAAAGAACAGAAGGCTAACTTCTCCCCAGTCTCAACACTATGCCCTATTCGTGCGTGGGGTGTCTCGCAAAGAGAAATCCAAACAAGGAACCCCCCGATACACTACTACTTAGGCAAGGTTGATCGTCGAGATACATTAGGCCCTAATCACGAAATAATAAATAAATACATGTGTGTGCATAAGTGTGGGAGGTCACATCTACAGCTACATAAAGAAAATATAAAAGTAAAACCCATCCATCATCTATTGGCACAATTCCTAATTCTATCTTTAGGAATATACATATAAATGGTACAACACTTTATCAAATGTTTACCAAATTACTTTCATCGTAAACTAATTCTTTTCATGAATTTGTTCCTTATTAGGAAATATAATCATACTTTTCATGCTCTAGTGGCATTTATCACAATTGTTCGCTTTGTAAAAATATCTTCCTTATCAGGAATATGATCATCATCATAGGCTCTTTATGGCCTTACATCGTGCTCTTTATGGCACTTTCATCATGCTCTATATGGCATTTTACTGTGCTCTTTATGGCACCCATCAAACATCAAGTCCAACTTGATTTAGAATAGTTATACTCATATATATATATAACGATTCTAAGACCACCCGTCCGGGTTTCCCCACTGTGCGCGCCCCTAAATGGCTATCATCTTCCAGGGCCTCCAAGACAACCTGGGATCCTATCGAAACGTCGGGAAGCGACCATGTGCCTGCGGGATAGTCAAGACCACACCCGGAATCTCCTAACCAGCGCAGAAAATATATAACAAACGCTCACATGGCCTAGGGACTATATCCACCCTGTATCATTAGCCAGGGGGCTTCACCACAACGCGCGCGACTTCCCTTATGATAGCGATTTAGAGAGGTGTGTATCCATAAATTAACATTTATGAAAAACATTACTTTTTTTTTTCCATTTTTGAAAACTCATATTTTATATTTCCAAAAATCATTCACTTAGCCTTTAAGCACCAAGTTTTAGAAGGTGCAATATATTCTTATTATGTCATATTTTATAAATGACCTAAGACCCCAAAGTGCCACTAACCTCAAAATAGCCTCAAATAGTTTATATAATTCATAAGCCCTCAAAGTGAGTCTCCATAATGGAGTGTCTCTCAAAATCTCGACATTAATATTTTCACTTCAAATATATCTTTAGGTTAACCTCCTATATCCGTTGGACATTAACCTAAACCAAACTAGTCCTCGGGTAAACCTAAATCTCCATTATTTGCCTAGGACGTTAGTCTACCCAATACAACCCTCTCGGACTCCCCATTACTTCCCGAAGGAAGGTTCCTAAGCCTCGAACCTAAAGGAAAAGGGCTAAAACAAAAATTGGAAAAACCTCACTTTTTCAGACGAGGTCGATCGATCGACCTCTGGCCGTCGATCGATCGAAATTCGATCGATCGATCCTCCAGGTTCGATCGATCGATCCTGGCGGACAGCTTCTTCTCCGAGAAGCTGTTTCGGACATTGCCGAGCCAACCAAGCTTCTACCCGCTATTTCACCCAACCACAACAACAAATAATGATACCCAATCACTTCTAAACATCCTACAATCAATTATTCATCCTCAAATCAAATTAAAACACAAGATTAATGGATTAAACACCAAAATCTACAAAAACCCATTTATGGTTTAAACCTCCCAAAACTTAACTACACATGCAATTTATCACACTAAATCAATATCTAGCAAGTAAGAAACTTGCCTCGAGGTTCGTAGTCTCTGAACACCTCCGGTAGCGACGGATTCCGGCCCAAATCCTCCATTTCTCTCTACTTTCTCCTCTCTCTCTCTCTCTCTCTCTCTCTCTCTCTCTCTCTCTCTCCTTTGGTTTCTCACACAAATGAAGAAAAAGAAAGGGGGTGGGGGATTTATAAGGGTCTAAAAATATAAACCCCCACTTCTAAATGCTAATACACCACTAAAATGACTCGTAACCATTTAATTGAGTCATAACCCCTTAAAAATGCCCGAATCCCAAAAATTACAACTGGGCACTTATTTCGATTATCTCGACTATTCTAAAAACAACCGCACCCCCTATTTTGGCATTCGGGAAAGTGTGAACTATTTTTGTGTTCCAAATCCATTTTTAATTCATTAATTATACCCAAATTTAAATATAGGACATAACCGTCGTTTTACATATAACGACGCAAAATACACAATATAACACTATTTACCTTCTCATAACAGTAAATAGACAAAGCATAGTAAATATTATCCCTAAGTCTCGCGGGAAATAATATTTACTCCAACATTCCTATTTTATAAAATTAGCCCGTCAGGCAGAAATAGTATAAAATAGTCCCTCAAATCTTTGGGTTGTTACAAATTTAAACATCAAGGACTGAGTTTAAGCTCATTATTGATTTCGCAAGGGCTGAGTGTAGTACAAGAGCGTAGTGGTATGGCTCCAGGATAGAGATGGGAGTTTAGAACACATTTGGTTGAAAGAGGGGATGAGGTTATTCCGATCGCATATTTGAAGTTGACAAACCTCCTCGATCGACAAAGTTAAGTAGTAGTGTATTGGAGGGGTTCCTTGTTTGGATTTCGCTTTGCGAGACGCTCCACGCATGAACCTTAACGACGTCGGGAGTGGAGAGATGTTATAGGACGCGAGGATAATTAAATTATGAAGTAAAGATATGACATTTTAATACGTGGGATTTAAAGAGATATAATGCTACGTAAGGGAATAATCTAAGGTTAATGTGAGTACCTTGTTGTTAGTATACTATAGGTATGATAATACCTATTTGATTGATTAATGATTATGTGTATGACATACCTAGCTTACTTGCTATCGGTGGGAGGTTTGCGCGTGAGGGCAGTCATATCCTAATGAATCCATGGGATCTTTGATTTGTCGCTCGAGAACATAGGTCTATGAAAGACATATCGGGAAGTTGATAAGTCCGCTGACTATGGGTACGTAGGTAAGTGCGTGACCCATGGGTATGAGAACTATGTTCGCCTCCAATGATTGTGTTGTTGTTAATGGTTCGAGGTATCCTCACCGAACCTTTTGTCCCCTTTTCGGCGACCAGCGATATTGGGACATGATAGCAGAGTAATGCATTGCACCGCAGCTGTGACTCGGGGTGCCGTATTATATATGAATATATACATATAATGGATTAAATGAATGAATGGATATTTATTATGGTTAAATTCATCTACGGTGATAATTGTAGATAACGGTGAATATAGAAAGATAATTGAATTAAGTTAATGAATGTTTATTGAAAAACTTAATTCATATTAATGAGAAATGATTCATGTTAATGAGAAACGATGAGAAATGTAAATGAATAATAATGTGACGTATGGTATGGGACATAAGGGGATTATGATATTGGGATGGAATTATAATATGGAGACTAGAAAAGAGGAACCATTAACTAGGAGGTTAATAGGAAATGTTAAGTGTGCACTCTAGTTGAGAGGTGAGAATGGCAAGTGAGAGTTGGGTCTAACATGTACATAATAAAAGATTTATTGTACTTGTTAAATACTTGCTGTTTTAAAAATCATTTTCACAATCGGGCTCTGACCTGTTTCCTTGCATATTTTCTTTTCTATTGTATCTTCTATATCAGGTGTCCAGCAACAGGGACGCCAACCTTAGCGGATTATGACAGGCTATGGATTTATGGAGTTTTGCTTAGACGCCTATCATCATTTGATTCATAGTATTCTCTTAGTAGGGCATGTCGCCCAAAGGATTCAGTTATCTTCTTCTATCGGGGTCAAATACTATGGTATTCGTGTCATTTTAATACAATTGATATTGTTGGGATTACTGTAATGGATTAATATTATTTGGGAATGTTTATTCCAATTGCATTCAAATTATTTTGTGTTATATAATTGGTTATCAGTGTTGTAGAATAAAATGTGTTGTGTTATTCTTAAACTGGAAATGGATTTTATTAAATTAAAATTTGAAAAGTTTTTAACACCAGCTTAATTGAGTATTGGGTGAGTTGTAAATATTTTCGACAGTGATGCTAAGAATGAGCCAACTGTATATTCTGTTTTAATTTGGTATGGGACTGGCCACCCGGTATTTAATTAGGAGGGGTGTTATATTTGTACACCCCCGAAATAAGCCCCGTTTAACCCATTTCTAATGTAGGGTAGTGACCCAACTCATTTAAAACTCTAGGACTCTATGTTTACTTCATACAAGAAGGTTCTTAGGTCCTAAGCCTAAAGGAAAGGGTTGGAATTGAGCTAAGAAAAATCACTCAAAAATGCAGGATTTTCGAATCGATTCGGCCTAGCCGAATCGATTCGGTCCGGAAACCTGAATTTTTGCATAATTGCCGAATCGATTTGGATAGGCCGAATCGATTCGGCCCATTTAGACCTGTAAGCTTCCCCTTGAGCGAATCGATTTGCCCCTGCGAATTGGCCAAGTTTGGCTATGGAGTCTTAGACTCCTAAATTCCTCTAACTCAAATCTACCCAAACCAAGATCATTTAACACAATCAACTACACATAAATGGATCTAGTAACCATAAATAACCCCAATAAACATCTAAATCAACTTTCAAGGGTTCAAAACCTACAAATCCGTTTAAAACCCTAAAATTGTTAAACCATAACCAATCCACAACAATCAATACCATTTATTCAACTTAAACCGTATATTAGCAAGTAGAAAACTTGCCTTGGTGTTTAAATCTAAGATTTTCTTGTAGTAGCAACAATCTACAAGCTTGAATCTCTCTCTTTTCTGTAATACCCCGTACTTTTGGCTATATTTATTTTTGGGATTAATTAATTAAATGCGTAATAATTGGAAATTAATCCGGGTTATAAATACTAACGAGATGCGAGTTGGTATTTGATTATGTGCATATATGATTATATATGAATTTGGAATTATGAAATTTGTCGTGAGATTAATATACGGCAATTTGAGAATTTTGTTGAGACGCGTGTGACCGCCGCGTCATGGTATATTATTTTAATTATAAAAGTGATTTTTATTTCTATTATCTGTATGGTCGTTTTGAGTGCGCCAACGCGTCCGGAAGGGTCGAGATAGTCAAAAAACTCTAGCCGGGGGTGTAGTTTGGATTCCGGGGTATTTTTAGGCCATACCGGCATCATAAAGGGTATTTTGGTAATTTTACATTTTGAGGAATTAAAAGTGACGAAAATTGGGAGTTTTAATCTGATTGGGAATTGACCCACTAAACCCACTAACCAACCCATATTAACCCATTAAGCTACGGAGGCTATCATTAGGTTTACAACTTTCCCAAAGAAAAACCCTAGCCACCATAAGCCACCATTGGAGAAGAAGCTTGGAGAGAGAAGAAATTCTGCAGAAAAGCTTCATTAAACCTACACCAAACTCAGAGACAATAAAGGCAAGTGACTTAAGTCCATTTAATTTCAGAAAATGTTCTTTCCATGTTAGAAAATTCAAATTTATGTTTGTTCTTGGTGAAATATGAAAACCCATGTAGTTTAGAACTTAGAACTTGAAAATCTTGAGGAGAATTGCATGTAGAATGATAGGTAGATGATTATTCTCATGATATTTGTGATTGGAAGAAATTAAAATGGATTTAGATTGGATTAATTCATGATTCAAAAAGTTAGGGTTCATGTTCTTGATAATTAGGAAAAAAGTTTAGAGATTTGTAAATTTGGTTAATGTTAGGATGGATTAATCCTTTAAAACGTGTTAGGATGTGATTATACTATGTTTAGGATTGTTAAAGACCTTTAAATGATTGTTGGGACTTAGTTTAGAAGAGATTTGAGGAGTAAAAATGGTGAAAAACGAGTTTTAAGAAAATCTGGGACGAAACTGGCAGGTCGTTAGAAGCCCCTGCCCAGGTCATTCGAACGAACTCGTTCGAACGAGCTTCTAACGAATTGACCAGTCGCTTCTAACGAAAGGGAACTTTGTTCGATAATCTCGTTCGAACGAGATATCGTTAGAAGGTACAGTTCGTTCGAACGAACTGGAACCTCGTTCGAACAGTCTCGTTCGAACGAGACTTCTAACGAGTTGACAGAGGAATCTCATTCGAACAGTCTCGTTCGAACGAGACTTCTAACGAGTTGACAGTCTGGGCCTTTTTGGACTGTTTTGATTTTTGGAGTCCCGTAAACTTGTTCGAGGATATAGATAACATTCTGATGTTGATGTAATGATAGGATTGGGACTTTTGGGTATTTATGAGAAGGAAATTATATATGAGAGTTAAATTAGTTGGACGGTTTGGGTTGAGACGTGAGTGTCTACTACGACGTGAGTAAATTATGGCGCGTATGATTATAAACCGGAATGGTATAAATAGTGATAAATTATAAGTTAGTACGAGAATGCGATATGTACTACGATTAAACTACGGGATTACTAAGATGTGTGTTTACTTAGTATTGGTATATGAATTGTGTGTATGGCATACCTACCATACTTGCTATCACGGGAGGTTTGCGTTCGCTTAGGGCCCTCTAATCCTTGTGTTGCCCGGATTTAGACTGGTTACCTTGATGAACATAGGTCATAGAAAGACTTATTGGGATTTTAATAAGTCCGCTGATCGTAGGAGCGTAGGTATGTGCGTGACCTATGTGATGTGACTGTGTTCGCCTCCATTATTTGTGATGTTGTTATCTGTGAACTATTCCTGAGAGATTCGGAATATGTAATCCTTATGTACGTGATGTACCGGGATGGATAGCAGAGTATGTGTGCACCGCAGCTTAGTTCTCGGGGTGCTTGTATTGTATATTTATGTTGTGATTAATATACACTTAATTAATGGGAATCTTCATGTTAATGCTATGAAAATAAGTACGGTATTGCTTCGAGAAACATAACGAGTTAGCTGATTGTGAAATATATTGCATATTGAGGATCTGAGTTTACGTTAAACCCCTATTTAATTACGAGCGTTATAATGTTATTAGAACCGAGTTATATGGGTAGGACCTATGATAGTCTAGCTAGATATGATGTCACTTAGCTAGTGGTTTGTGTCGTTATAGATGGGTACTTACGTTAGGAGTGCACAGTTAGACGAGAGGTGAGAATATCATGTGAGTGCACGTCCTAACATGTACTTTGCATTTAATGTTTTAAATGTTTTTAAAGCACTTGCAGGTTTTTAAAATATAACTCCACATTCGGGCTCTGACCCGTTTGCTTTTCAAATCTACTTTTCTTGTAAAACCATTTTAGGTGCCCAGCCACAAGGACACCATGCATAGGATATTCATTCAGGTGACGAGCTGTAGCTGTTTGCGGAAGCTACAGGGATTTGCTTGTAGACGCCTCTATCACTTGGATTCCAGATTCATTATCTATCAGTTGTAGGGCATGTTGCCCATTTCTATTAGAGTTACATTTCCATTACAGTTTTCAAACTTTGGCATGTACTGTTTTAGTTTTCGGTTTACTTATTTCAGTTGTGGGATTGTAGTGAGGAAGTTTTCCTCTAGACTTTATTTACGTTATGTGATGGTTATTCTATCTACTTCATTATGGTGAATGGTGTTATTACTCTTTATTACACTTGTTGCATGTTAATCAGACTTTAAATAAAATTTGGCACTTACTTTTTAAATACTAGGTGGTTAGTAATAATAAAAAAAAATGTTTTCGACAGTGATGCTATTAACTGAGCCAACTTGGCATTTTGAATTAATTTAATAAAGGAGTAGCTACCTGGTATTTAATTAGTCGGGGTGTCACAGGTGGTATCAGAGCATCAGGTTCTAGTGTCCTTTAGGATCTGACGGCTTATTATGTTTCCGCTAAGTTTCTTTGATATAGAGCCCTATATTTTAGGACTGTTGTACTCTTTTTGTGTATGCTTCATTTTTCAGCTATTTTAAGTTTATAAACAGCGAACTTATAAACTTTGTTATTATTTCAGATGCCTCCACGACGTGCACGACGAGTTCCCAGGGATGCAACGCCAGAACCCCAGCCCGCTCCAATTCAGGGCATGATGAACGCCGCTGAGGTTGCAGCTATAGTAGCCCAAGCGGTAAATGCCGCCATTGCCGTTGTTCAGCAGGCACCACCTCAGGCGCCGGTTGCCACGCCAGTACAGGCTAATGCATTCCCGTCTGCTTGGGAGCGTGTACGTGACGCTTTTTAGAAAGTGCATCCGCCAGAGTTTGCTGGTAGCTCAAATGTGGTAGTCTCGAGCCAGTGGAGGAAGGATATGCAGAGGCACTTAAGGATGTATGAGTGCACGGATGTCCAGAAGCAGGTGCTAGCTACTTTCAAGCTAGTTGGATCTGCACTGCAGTGGTGGGAGTCTATTACCACCATGGAGGAGAGGGATACTCTCACTATTCAGGACTTCTGGGTGCGGTTTGACCGCAAATACTTTCCGTCGGCTGTTCACACGGAAATGAGGAGGAAATTGATGAGTCTGAAGCAGGAAGGTAAGACTGTGGCCGAGTATGAGGCCAAGTTCAAGAATCTGCTGAACATCATTCCAGATGAGATACCAACAGAGAAGGAGAAGATTGAGAAGTTCACGGACGGGTTGACATGGAGGATCCGTCAGCATCTGCTAGGGAACCTATCGTTGGCCACCTATTCTGATGTGGTTGACGCTGCATTGTTACACTGCCAGGACCACCGTTTTCATATGGCCGAGGGCAAGAGGTCGAGAGAGTCTAGCCATCAGGGCAGGACTGGTGGACATGGTGCCAGCGGGGCACAATCTGGTCAGGGGCAGAGACAGAATGAGCAGGGCTCCCAGCAGGGGGATAATAAGAGGTTCCGGTCAGGGAATTACAGACAGGGACAAGGAGGTTTCCGTCAGGGACAACAGGGGCAGAATGGGCAGCAGTTTCACCAGGGCCAGCAGGGCCAAGGGAGGAACGGTAATGGCCACCAGGGCCGGGGACAGCAAGGGCAAAGAGGAGGAAACTTCTCGGGGAAGTGCTTTGTTTGTGGCAAGACTGGCCATAAGCGACAGGATTGTCCTGATAGGGGCAGGGCCCCACAGCAGCAGCAGCAGGGTGCTCGCCAGGAGCCACCGAGGCCTATGTTTCCCGCCGCTCTTCCCGCACCGCCATAGATGGCAGCATTGCCATCCATTCCAGCAGTCCCAGCTCAGCAGGGGCAGCTACAGTATGGACGTGTCTACAACGTCCACCAGGCTGCAGTTCCACAGGCACCGCCCGCGATTGAGGGTACGTTTCCTATCCATGGCACTATGGGTCGGTTATTATTTGATACGGGTGATACACACTATTTTATAGCTACACACTTCGCGAAAGCTTTAGGATTGTTAGCTACGGCAGAGAGCACAGTAACGTGTGTCGACTTACCATTGGGGAGTGGGTCACTTATTTTCTTTATATGCCGGGGAGTGGGGGTAGAGATTGGTGGTTTGGTATTACCTGCAGACATGTTAGTATTAGATATGCATGTTCACGATGTGATTATCGGTATGGATTGGCTCGTAGCTTATAGGGCCATGATTGATTGCTTCAGCGGGAGCATTGTTTTTGCCATTCCGGGGCAAGAGATGTTTATAGTGGCGATGCCTCGCCCAGAGGGAGGATCGACCGCTCATCTGTATTACATTGAGGAGGATACCTCTAAGGAGGTAGTGATTCCTTTAGATTCTATCCCAGTAGTCAGGGAGTATTCAGATGTGTTTCAGGAGATACCGGGCTTACCCCCCAGTCGAGAGATAGCCTTTGTTATAGATTTGCTACCGGGTACGAGACCTATAGCACGCGCACCGTACCGTATGGCTCCAGTTGAGATGAGGGAGTTACGGGATCAGATAGAGCAGCTATTAGGTCAGGGCTTTATTCGCAGGAGTACCTCACCTTGGGGCGCTCCAGTTTTATTTGTGAAGAAGAGGGACGGTTCACTGAGATTATGTGTGGACTACCAAGAGTTGAATAAGGTCACGATACGGAATAAGTATCCGTTGCCTCGAATCGATGACTTATTCGACCAGTTGAGAGGAGTTTCTTTCTTCTCGAAGATTGATTTGAGATCAGGATACCATCAGTTGCGTATCAGGGAGGAGGATGTCTCGAAGACTGCGTTCTTGTCGAGATATGGTTCTTACGAGTTTCGGGTTATGCCTTTCGGTTTGACCAACGCTCCAGCAGTGTTTATGGACTTGATGAACAGAGTGTTCAGGGATTTCCTAGACCAGTTTGTCATTTTCTTCATTGATGATATTCTAGTTTAATCTCAGACAGAGGAGGAGCACGCCGAGCATTTGATGCAGGTTTTGCAGACACTTCGTCAGAACGAGTTGTATGCAAGATATGAGAAGTGCGGGTTTTGGCTGAAGGAAGTCCAATTTTTGGGACACATTATTTCCGACCAGGGAATATCTGTTGATCCGGGGTAGGTATCAGCGGTGAGGGAGTGGGGACAGCCCACGACACCAACGGAGATTCGTAGTTTCTTGGGTCTAGCAGGATACTACAGGAGGTTTATTCGGGGTTTCTCGGAGATAGGAGGTCCTTTGACACATCTGACACGTAAGGGTGTGCCATACATCTGGAGTGATGCCTGTCAGTTGGCATTCGATGAATTGAAGTACAAATTGACCTCAGCACCTATGTTAGCATTACCGAGACCGGGAGTTGAGTATTTGGTTTACACTGATGCGTCTTTGCAAGGACTGGGAGGTGTATTGCAGCAGGAGAGACAGGCCATAGCTTATGCTTCCCGTAAGCTTAAGCCTCATGAGAAGAATTACCCCACGCACGATTTATAGTTGGCGACAGTGGTATTTGCCCTACGGATTTGGAGGCACTATCTTTTGGGGGAAAAGTTCCAACTGTTCACGGACCACAAGTCCCTACAGTATCTGTTCACGCAGAAGGAATTGAATATGCGGCAACGTAGGTGGCTTGAGTTTGTGAAGGACTACCAGTTCGACATCCAGTATCACCCGGGGAAGGCTAACGTGGTAGCAGACGCGTTGAGCCGTAAGCCAGCAGATGAGGTGGCCGAGGTGTGGAAGGCTAAGTGGAAGGAATTGGGACACCAGGATGCAGTGGCCCGATCTTTCATGTCTGTGATGACCGTTACACCGCAGATTGTCACGAAGGTAGTACGGGCACAGGCTAATGACTCGTTCTGTCGAGAGCAGATAGTTCGATTACTAGCAGAGGGAGCCGAATCCTATACCGTTAGCTCAGACGGGGGATTACGCTTCAATGGGAGATTGGTGGTTCCGGAAGGAGAGGAATTGCGACACGACGTGATGGCAGAGTCGCACGGCTCACGGTTCGCGGTACATCCCGGAGGGGACAAAATGTACCAAGACATGAGACGACAGTATTGGTGGAGCGGTATGAAGAGAGATATCGCTGAGTTTGTTTCGAAATGCGCCACTCGTCAGCTTGTAAAAGTGGATCATCAGAGACCGGCAGGATTGCTACAGCCATTGGAGGTCCCGGTATGGACGTGGGAGACCATATCCATGGACTTTATCACGGGGTTGCCTACGTCACAGAGGGGTCACGACTCCGTTTGGGTAATTGTGGACAGGTTGTCCAAGGTCTCTCATTTTTTACCCGTAAGGACTGACTACACTACGGGACAGTATGCCCAGCTCTTCATTTCAGATATTGTGAGACTTCACGGTGTGCCCCTAAATATCGTGTCTCACAGAGACAAGATATTTGTTTCGAGGTTTTGGGAGAGTTTCCAGGAGGCCATGGTCACGGAATTGCGGTTGAGTACGGCTTACCATCCGCAGACTGATGGGCAGACTGAGCGCACAAATCAGATGTTGGAGGACATGCTACGCATGTGCATTATTGACTTTGGGGGTGGATGGGAGCAGTACCTTCCACTGGTGGAGTTTGCTTACAACAACTCCTATCAGTTCACTATTGGCATGGATCCATTTGAGTCATTTTACGGTAGGCCTTGTCGTTCCCCAGCATGTTGGTTAGAGGTGGGGGACAACAAACTGCTTGGGCCGGAAGTGATTCAGGATACTTCGGCAAGGATTGAGTTGATTCGGAGTCGCATTCGGGTAGCTCAAGACAGGCAGAAGAGTTATGCTGATGCGAAGAGGTTTTTCAGAGAATTCCAAGTGGGGGACCAGGTTTTGCTCAGAGTGTCTCCTATGAAGGGGATTATGCATTTCGGTAAAAAGGGGAAGTTGGCACCGAGGTATGTGGGGCCGTTTCCCATTATTGAGCGGATCGGACCGGTTGCGTATAGACTTGGACTATCGGAGCATTTGCATCGGATTCACGATGTGTTCCGTATTTCCTCGCTGAGGAAATACCTTAGAGATAATTTGGCTCATTCTCACATTGCTGTGGAGGACATCGATCTCCAGCCGGATAGCTCCTACGAGGAGGGGCCGATTGCTATTTTGGACCGAAGCGAGAGGAAACTGCGGTCAAAGATAGTTCCGTTAGTGCGTGTTCAGTGGCGACATCACAATGTCGAGGAGTCCACAAGGGAGCGCGAGGATGAGATGCGCGAACACTATCCAGAGTTATTTTTAGCAGGTACTTTCTAGTTTCAAATTTCGGGACGAAATTCAGTTATTAGGGGGGAAGTATGTAATACACCGTACTTTTGGCTATATTTATTTTTGGGATTAATTAATTAAATGCGTAATAATTGGAAATTAATCCAGGGTATAAATACTAACGAGATGCGAGTTGGTATTTGATTATGTGCATATATGATTATATATGAATTTGGAATTATGAAATTTGTCGTGAGATTAATATACGGCAATTTGAGAATTTTGTTGAGACGCGTGGGACCACCGCGTCATGGTATATTATTTTAATTATAAAAGTGATTTTTATTTCTATTATCCGTATGGTCGTTTTGAGTGCGCCAACGCGTTCGGAAGGGTCGAGATAGTCAGAAAATACTAGCCGGGGGTGTAGTTTGGATTCCGGGGTATTTTTAGGCCATACCGGCATCATAAAGGGTATTTTGTTAATTTTACATTTTGAGGAATTAAAAGTGACGAAAATTGGGAGTTTTAATCTGATTGGGAATTGACCCACTAAACCCACTAACCAACCCATATTAACCTATTAAGCTACGGAGGCTATCAATAGGTTAACAACTTTCCCAAAGAAAAACCCTAGCCACCATAAGCCACCATTGGAGAAGAAGCTTGGAGAGAGAAGAAATTCTGCAGAAAAGCTTCATTAAACCTACACCAAACTCAGAGACAATCAAGGCAAGTGACTTAAGTCCATTTAATTTCAGAGAATGTTCTTTCCATGTTAGAAAATTCAAATTTATGTTTGTTCTTGGTGAAATATGAAAACCCATGTAGTTTAGAACTTAGAACTTGAAAATCTTGAGGAGAATTGCATGTAGAATGATAGGTAGATGATTATTCTCATGATATTTGTGATTGGAAGAAATTAAAACGGATTTAGATTGGATTAATTCATGATTCAAAAAGTTAGGGTTCATGTTCTTGATAATTAGGAAAAAAGTTTAGAGATTTGTAAATTTGGTTAATGTTAGGATGGATTAATCCTTTAAAACGTGTTAGGATGTGATTATTCTATGTTTAGGATTGTTAAAGACCTTTAAACGATTGTTGGGACTTAGTTTAGAAGAGATTTGAGGAGTAAAAATGGTGAAAAACGAGTTTTAGGAAAATCTGGGACGAAACTGGCAGGTCGTTAGAAGCCCCTGCCCAGGTCGTTCGAACGAGCTTCTAATGAATTGACCAGTCGCTTCTAATGAAAGGGAACTTCGTTCGATAATCTCGTTCGAACGAGATATCGTTAGAAGGTACAGTTTGTTCGAACGAACTGGAACCTCGTTCGAACAGTCTCGTTCGAACGAGACTTCTAACGAGTTAATAGAGGAATCTCGTTAGAACAGTCTCATTCGAACGAGACTTCTAACGAGTTGATAGTCTGGGCCTTTTTGGACTGTTTTGATTTTTGGAGTCCCGTAAACTTGTTCGAGGATATAGATAACATTTCGATGTTGATGTAATGATAGGATTGGGACTTTTGGGTATTTATGAGAAGGAAATTATATACGAGAGTTAAATTAATTGGATGGTTTGGGTTGAGACGTGAGTGTCTACTACGACGTGAGTAAATTATGGCGCGTATGATTATAAACCGGAATGGTATAAATAGTGATAAATTATAAGTTAGTATGAGAATGCGATATGTACTACGATTAAACTACGGGATTACTAAGATGTGTGTTTACTTAGTATTGGTATATGAATTGTGTGTATGACATACCTACCATACTTGCTATCACGGGAGGTTTGCGTTCGCATAGGGCCCTCTAATCCTTGTGTTGCCCGAATTTAGACTGGTTACCTTGATGAACATAGGTCATAGAAAGACTTATTGGGATATTAATAAGTCCGCTGATCGTAGGAGCGTAGGTATGTGCGTGACCTATGTGATGTGACTGTGTTCGCCTCCATTATTTGTGATGTTGTTATCTGTGAACTATTCCTGAGAGATTCGGAATATGTAATCCTTATGTACGTGATGTACCGGGATGGATAGCAGAGTATGTGTGCACCGCAGCTTAGTTCTCGGGGTGCTTGTATTGTATATTTATGTTGTGATTAATATACACTTAATTAATGGGAATCTTCATGTTAATGCTATGAAAATAAGTACGGTATTGCTTCGAGAAACATAACGAGTTAGCTGATTGTGAAATATATTACATATTGAGCATCTGAGTTTACGTTAAACCCCTATTTAATTACGAGCGTTATAATGTTATTAGAACCGAGTTATATGGGTAGGACCTTGATAGTCTAGCTAGATATGATGTCACTTAGCTAGTGGTTTATGTCGTTATAGATGGGTACTTACGTTAGGAGTGCACAGTTAGACGAGAGGTGAGAATATCATGTGAGTGCACGTCCTAACATGTACTTTGCATTTAATGTTTTAAATGTTTTTAAAGCACTTGCAGGTTTTTAAAATATAACTCCACATTCGGGCTCTGACCCGTTTGCTTTTCAAATCTACTTTTCTTGTAAAACCATTTTAGGTGCCCAGCCACAAGGACACCATGCATAGGATATTCATTCAGGTGACGAGCTGTAGCTGTTTGCGGAAGCTACAGGGATTTTCTTGTAGACGCCTCTATCACTTGGATTCCAGATTCATTATCTATCAGTTGTAGGGCATGTTGCCCATTTCTATTAGAGTTACATTTCCATTACAGTTTTCAGACTTTGGCATGTACTGTTTTAGTTTTCGGTTTACTTATTTCAGTTGTGGAATTGTAGTGAGGAAGTTTTCCTCCAGACTTTATTTACGTTATGTGATGGTTATTCTATCTACTTCATTATGGTGAATGGTGTTATTACTCTTTATTACACTTGTTGCATGTTAATCAGACTTTAAATAAAATTTGGCACTTACTTTTTAAATACTAGGTGGTTAGTAATAATAAAAAAAAATGTTTTCGACAGTGATGCTATTAACTGAGCCAACCTGGCATTTTGAATTAATTTAATAAAGGAGTAGCTACCCGGTATTTAATTAGTCGGGGTGTCACATTTTCTTCTTTCTCTCCAAAGTTCTCTTCCTCTCTCTTTCTCTCTAGGTTTAGCAAATACACATAAGGGAAATAAATGAAATGCAAGACTTAAATGGTTCCTTAAGTCTAAATTCCCAAAGGTTAATACCACATTAAAATGACTTCCAATACGCATTCAATCTATAACTAGTCAAAAGTGCCTGAATCATAAAAATACAATATGGCACTTATTTCGACTATCTCGCACATTTCGGGACTAACTACACCCTCCAAATTATTATTTGGAAATTTTGTAACTCATTTTAAGTTCCGGTTTCATTTTAAACCATAAATGTCATTTAAATTATATGACACTATAAACACAACATGGTGATATTTACTTACACATACAGTAAATATGAAACAATTTAGTAAATATTAAGTTTTAACTCCTTTAATTAATATTTTCTCCATATTCCAGTATTTTATATAATTACTTCACACAGTAAATAAATATAAAATAGGTTCTCAAAAGAGAGGGTTGTTACATACTCCCCCCCCCCCCCTTATGAGGGAATTTTGTCCCCAAAATTCAAGCGTACCTTGTATAAAGAGATGTAAATACTTTTCCCTCATGTCCTCCTCGCGTTCCCACGTCAATTCCTTGGCGTTGTGATGACTCCATTGGACTCTGACCAAGGGCACCACTCGAGACCTCAATCTACGCTCCCCATGCTCTAAGATTGTAATCGGTTGTTCTTCATACGAAATATCGGGTTGCAAGTCGATATATTCGAAAGGAATATGCCAAAGGGCTCCTTCACATCTCTTATACTTCTTCAAAGAGGAAACATGGAACACATCATGGATTTGTTGTAAAGGTTTTGGTAAGGCAAGTTAATTCGCCACTGGACCTACCTTAGCAATAACGGGAAAAGGTCCAACAAAATGCGGCGCAAGCTTTCCTTTCTTCCCAAAGCTATTTATGCCTTTCATTGGCGACACACGCACCAAGACTTGATCCCCAATCTCCAACTCCATATGCCTTCTATTCGCATCGGCATAACTCTTTTGGCAATCTTGAGCTATTCGAATGCGATTCCGGATGAGTTCAATCTTGGAATAAGTATCATGGATCATTTCAGGTCCAAGGAATTTATTATCACCCACCTCCAACCAACACGTGGGTGATCTACAAGGCCGACCATACAAAGCTTCGTAGGGCGCCATCCCAATAGTAAATTGGTGCAAATTATTATAAGCAAATTCGACCAAAGGGAGATATTGTTCCCAACCACCTTTGAAATCAAGCATACACATACGGATCATATCCTCCAACATTTGGTTGCTCTTTCAGTTTGCCCATTTGTTTCAGGATGATAAGAAATGCTTAACTTCAATTCGGTTCCCATAGCCTCTTAAAAACTTCGCCAAAAGTGGGAAAAAAAATCTTATCTAAGTTGAAAACTATATTTAAGGGCACCCCATGGAGTCTAACAACCTTCGCGATGAATAACCGGGCATAACGAGCAGTATCATGATCTGTGCGCATGGGTAGAAAGTGTGCCGACTTAGTCAAGTGGTCGACAATTACCCAAATAGAATCACAACCACTCTGTGACCTTGGTAAGCCCGTAATAAAGTCCATCGATATACTCTCCCACTTCCACACCGGAATTTCCAACGGTTGCAATAAACCCGTCGGTCACTGATGATCTATCTTGACCAATTGACAAGTAGTGCATTGGGATACGAACTCATAAATATCCCTCTTCATGCCTGGCCATCAATACTGATGGCGCATGTCTTGATACATCTTGTCCCCACTAGTATGTACCATAAATTTAGACCCATGAGATTCTTCCATCATGGCCCTTCTCAAATCCCCTTCTTCCGGGACAATGAGTCTCTCATGGAAACGTAATCCGCCCTCTGAACTTATCGAGTAGGATTCTGCTCCCTCTGACAGCAATCGACGTATATGGTCTTGACAACCTTGGTCCCTTCCTTGGGCTTCTACAACCCTTGCCACAATAGTAGGCGTAACAGTCATTAGACATGAACGCCCTACCAACCGCATCCTCTTGACTGAGCTCTTTCAATTTAGCTTTCCATACTTTCGCTACCTCCCCCTCGGGCTTTCTACTCAAAGCATCTGCTACCACATTCGCCTTGCCCAGATGATAGTGGATGTCAAATTGATAATCTTTCACAAACTCTAGCCATCGGCATTGCCACATATTTAAATCTTTTTGTGAAAAAAAATATTGCAGTGATTTATGGTCCGTGAAAAGACTGAATTTATCCCCTAGGAGATAATGCCTCCAAATCTTCAAGGCAAAAACAACCGCGACAAGTTCCAAGTCATGCACTAGATAATTATTTTCATGGGGCTTTAGCTTGCGGGAAGCATAAGCAATAGCCCGTCGTTCTTGTTGAAGTACACCTCCAAATCCTTATAGAGATGTGTCAGTGAAGAATAGATATTCTAAGCCCGGCTTCGGCAATGCAAGGACTGGAGCAGAAGTCAACCTATCCTTAAGCTCATGAAAAGTATCCTGACAAGAATTATCACAAACAAACCTCACCCCCTTCCGAGTTAAATTTATCAAAAGGCTAGCAATTTTTGAGAAACCCTTGATAAACCGACGGTAATAACTCGCCAAACCCAGAAAACTACGAATCTTGGTAGGTGTCGTGGGCTGACCCCACTCCCTCACCGCAACCACCTTGCTTGGGTCTACCGAAATACCCTGGGCTGTCACAATGTGACCCAGAAACTGCACTTCCTGCAACCAAAATCCGCACTTCTCAAACATAGCATACAATTGGTGATCCCTCAACCTTTGTAGGACCAAACTCAAATGAGTAGCATGGTCAGATTCCGTCTGAGAATACACTAGAATATCATCAATAAACATGATGACAAACCAGTCCAGGAAGTCTCGAAATACCCTATTCATGAGGTCCATAAACATGACGGGAGCATTGGTTAGTCCAAAGGGCATAACCAAAAATTCATAGGACCCATACCTCGTCAGAAAAGTGGTCTTGGACAAATCTTGTTCTCGTATCCTCAACTGGTGATACCCCGTCCTCTACTTTATCTTAGAGAAGTACGACGCTCCTCTAAGTTGATCAAACAAATCATCAATCCAAGGCAACGGGTATTTGTTCTGGATAGTGACTTTATTCAACTCTCTGTAGTCAACAAATAACCGGAGAGAACCGTCCCTTTTCTTCACAAACAACACCGGAGCGCCCCATGGCGACGTGCTACGCCGAATGAATCACTGCTCTAACAACTGCTAAATTTGATCTCTTAACTCCCTCATTTCAACGGCAGCCATGCGGTACGGAGCTCTTGCAATCGGTCTCGTTACCCGTGCTAAATCAATTACAAATTCGATCTCCCGACTCGAAGGAAAACCCGGTATTTCTCGAAACACATCTTGGAAATCTCTAACAACCGGAATAGATTCTAAGGGAACAACTACATCTCGAGAAGTCTCCTCTGCGATACAATACAAGTAAGTGCTAGTACCTCCTTCTAAACGAGGCATAACTACCAAAAACATTTCTTGCCCCAGAACGAAAAAAACTATACTCTTTCGGTAGTAATTAACTATCGCATGATACTTCACTAGCCAATCCATACCGAAAATCATATCATACCCGACCATGTCTAGGATGAGAAAATCGGCCTCAAAGCACAAATTACCAAGACTAATTCCTATTTGTTTACAAATAAAAAAAATGAGCGAACCATCACCCATAGAGGACTCAACACTATTGAAGGTACTTTCTGTAGATTTAATCAACTCTGTAGACTGAGCAAAACTTCTAGAAATGAAAGAGTGAGTCGCACCCGTATCAAACAAAACGCGACCCATGTGCCCCTGAATAAGAAACTTACCCTCAATAGCTGGCGGCGCCGGCGGAGCAGGAGGAAGCATAGCATCCTGAATATGATAAACACACCCATACTATAGCTGACCCTGCTGTGGAGGGGTAACTAGATTAGGTGCCTGTGGTGGTAGCTGAATCTGTGGATGCTGAGGAACCCTAGGAAGCTGACCCCCAACCAATTGAGGACACTCCTTCTTGTAATGACCCGTCTCCCCACATTGGAAGCACCATCCAGTCATATTCTCCAGATTTCGGCCCCAGTTATTTCTAAACTGGGTAACACCTTGGCCCAGATGGCCCCTACCCCCGTGACCACCCCGACCTGTTTGTTGTTGTTGTGGGGCACCCTGACCGTGCCTATTGTTATTTCCACCCAAATTAAACCCACCAAAACGTTGCCTTTTTGACAAGTCCCCTTACTGGGGATCCATTTCTTTCTGCTTATTACTTGAAGATTGGGTCGAAGGAAATGCTCCGACTCCAGTCCCACTACCTCCAGGTTTTCCCGCTTGCCCCGCTACTATAGCTATCTTTCCACTCTGCATATACAACCGATGTTCTTGGCAATGGAGCAATGCCGCATTCATTACCTCACCAAAAGTTTGTAAGGCTGGATTACCCAGCAAATGTTATCGGATCCTCCAGTCCAAACCTCCCATGAACTTAGAAACCTTCCTCTCTTCTGGAGTCACCTCGTCCGGTACAAAACTTGCTAACCAGGTGAACTCCTCTTCATATTCTGCCACGGATCTCTCACCTTGCACCACATCCTGAAGCGTCCTTCTTATCTCCCTTTGAACTGTGGGAGGGAAATACTTATGGTCACACATAACCGAGAAATCAGTGATAGTCATGGTATCTCTCTGCTCTGGCATAGTTATCGACTCCCACCAATGTAATGCGGCCCCAATGAGTTTAAAAGTAGCAAGGACTTGTTTCCTCTCCTCACTACACTCCACCATTCGAAGATGGTGTTGCATATCCTTCTTCCACTGATTAGCTCTAATAACATCAGAAGCTCCATCGAATTCCGGGGGATGGTCCTTTCAAAATGACTCTCTAACTCTCTCCCACGGAGAAGGTCCCGTAGGAGCTTGTACATCCTGCGCTCGTTGTTGTTGAGCTTGTGGCATTTGCTGAGCCATGGCGGTCATAGCAGCATTAACCGCTTGGGCCACGATATTTACTACATCAGCATCATTTATTGTTCCTTGTGGCGGCGGTGGAGGACCAACCTCCTCTGCTACAACTCTATTCCTTCTAGCTGGGCGACGTCTCTTAGGCGGCATCTAAGATGAAGAAACAAATAGAGTTAGAATACTATTTAAAACAATTTATCTTGCAGAAGATCGCAACCATAAGTAACAAAGCAATATTCTAACTCTATTTGTAGAGTTACAAAACACACCCAATCACACATTATTTGTTTGATATAAGCAATAACAAGAGAAGAAAAATATTTTATCTCAAAAAATACTTGTTTTCTTTAATAGTTCTTATCTTTGAGAGAATGTATGTGTGGGTGTGATATAGTTTGAAAACTTATCACCCAAACAAGAAGTTTGGCATAAATAATGGAATACCAACAATAATTGCCTCCACTTTGTTTGGATCAACCTTCACACCATCACTTGAGACAACATAACCTAAGAATACTAAACTATTTTTCAAGAAGTCACACTTCTTCAATTTAATTTCTACTCACTCAATACATCAAAAACCTTTTGAAGATGCTCAAAATGTTGATTTTGCTCTTTGTTATACATAAGAATGTCATCAAAGTAAACCACAATAAACTTACCAATATAAGGCTTGAATATGTGATTCATAATACGCATAAATGTGCAAGGAGCATTAGAAATACCAAATGGAATCACTATCCATTCAAATAAGTCATCCCTTGTCTTGAAAGAAGTTTTCCATTCATCTCCTGGTCTTATCCAAATTTGATGATACCCACTTCGAAGATTAATTTTTGAAAAGATTACATCCCCACAAATTTGGTCTCATCGAGTTGAGGAATAGGAAAATGATACTTAATGGTAATTTTATTCACCGCCCCACTATCAACACACATCTTCTAAGATCCATGTTTCTTAGGAACAAGTAATGCCAATATAACACACGAACTCATGTTCTCTATAATCAAACCTTTCTCCAATAAATCATTAATTTTCTTTTAAAGATCTTCAAATTTTTTACGATATATTCGGTAGGCTATTGGAAGTATAGAACATGGGACAAGAGCAATACAGTGTTGACTCTCATCAATAGAAGGCGGGATGAAATTTCCTTTAGCGCCACATCATAAAATTTATCGAGCAAAGTGTGACAACCTGCTCACCAAAATATGGGGTGGCCAGCCGATACTCCAATACAACGGAATCATGTATGGAATCATTCTCAGCCTCACGACAATATAATAAGTATACGGGGAAACCAACCAATAATTCAGAAAACGGGTTGCCAAAATTTTTGTTTTATTTTAAGTTAAGGAATAATTTAAACAACCCAATTTAAAAAGAAAGTGGAATCCCAAGAACTTAAATTACATCCACAACAAGAATACAATAAGAGGACCAAATATGTTGTCGGTCAACAGGTACATACAACGTATTACAACAGTTTAATAATTTACATAATACATTCATTAGACAATTACAAAAGTTTGGGCCACACGCCCGAGTGAAAGACCCGATCGTAACTAGATTACAAAAAAATGAAGGCGTCTAACAACATATCCCGTAATATCCGTAAAGTATTACGGCTCCGCAAAAGCACCAGAGTAGGAAAGTCAGAACGGGCGCCCTTGTGGCGGAGCACCTGAGCGGATACAAAATTCATGCACACCAAGAAAAATGAACGGGTCAGGTCCCGGTTTTATATGATCACCAGATTAATAAAAAGCATGCCAATTATGAATAGTTGATCATGAATGATAAAGATGAGAATCTAATAACATAATCTCAAAGCATAATAAGAAAATTTAAATGATTATAACTTTTATTTAGTTATGCAAGGGGATAAAATTAGACATCATTAATTAAAAGTCTCCATCATTATTCACTGTTTCATTTCATTTTTCCATTCCTTATCAGGAATGTAATTCATATCATATTCTTTTTGTGGCATTTCTCATACATCAAGTCCCACTTGATTTAGAGTTGTTATATTCATATACATATAATGATTCTAAGACCACCCCTCCGAGTTTCCCCACTGGGCGCGCCCCTAAATGACTATCATCTTCCAGGGCCTATCAACAAGACAACCTGGGCACCTAACGCAACGTCGGGAAGTGGCCATATGCCTGCGAGTGAGACATAACCACACCCGGAATTACCTCACTAGCGCAGAATAAAACATATAACAATCCATCATATGGCCGAGGACTATAGTCTCCTTGCCTTCATTAGTCAAGGGACATCACCTCATGCGCGAACTTCCCTTATGATTGCATTTAGAGAGGTGTGTTTAAGTAAATTAGCATTTATCATTTAAATCTCATTTTCATTTCCATTTTTCATATGTATGTTTCATTTTTTTCGAAACCATAATCATTGAATATTCTCATTAGTATTCATCGTATACTAAGTCCCGAATTATTCTCCAAGAGGTAACAATATTTCTACAAGTCACAAGGTTTTATATACCTCAATTGAACCCCTAAAGTCTGCAAGTATGGGCTTACAATTCCAATACTCCTAATAATTAACTAAAGGAAAGAAATGTCCTAACCCCAATTTGTACACCCACGAAATAAGCCCCGTTTAACCCATTTCTAATGTAGGGTAGTGACCCAACTCATCTAAAACTCTAGGACTCTATGTTCACTTCATATAAGAAGGTTCCTAGGTCCTAAGCCTAAAGGAAAGGGTTGTAATTGAGCTGAGAAAAATCACTCAAAAATGCAGCATTTCTGAATCGATTCGTCCTGGATGAATCGATTCGGTCAGAAAAGGGAATCGATTCGGACTAGCCGAATCAATTCGATCAGGAAACATGAATTTCTGCATAATTTCTGAATCAATTCAGATAGGACGAATCGATTCGGCCCATTCAGACTTGTAAGCTGCCCCTTGAGCGAATCGATTCTCCCTGGCCGAATCGATTCACCCCTACGAATTGGCCAAGTTTGCTTATGGAGTCTTGGACTCCTAAATTCCCCAACTCAAATCTACCCAAACCAAGATCATTTAACACAATCAACTACTCATAAATACATCTAGCAACCATAAATAACGCCAATAAACATCTAAATCAACTTTCAAGGGTTCAAAATCGACAAATCCATTTAAAACCCTAAAATTGTCAAACCATAACCAATCCACAACAATCAATACCATTTATTCATCTTAAACCCTATATTAGCAAGTATAAAAGTTTCCTTGGTGTTCAAATCTCATATTTTCTTATAGTAGCAACAATCTCCAAGCTTGAATCTCTATCTTTTCTTCTTTCTCTCCAAAGTTATCTTCCTCTCTCTTTCCCTCTAGGTTTAGCAAATACACATAAGGGAAATAGATGAAATGCAAGACTTAAATCGTGCCTTAAGTCTAAATTCCCAACTTAAATGGTTAATACCACATTAAAATGACTCCCAATACGCATTCAAGCTATAACCTGTCAAAAGTGCCCGAACCATAAAAATACAATATGGCACTTATTTCGACTATCTCGCACTTTTTGGGACTAACTACACCCTCCAAATTATCATTTGGAAATTTTGTAACTCATTTCAAGTTTCGGTTTCATTTTAAACCATAAATGTTATTTAAATTATATGACACTATAAAACACAACATGGTGATATTTACTTACACATACAGTAAATATGCAAAAAAATTAGTAAATAATAACTTTTAACTCGTTTAATTAATATTTACTCCATATTCCAGCATTTTATATAATTACTTCACACAGTAAATAAATATAAAACAGGTTCTGAAAAGCGAGGGTTGTTACAAAAAGGTTGTAAGTTAGGTGGGACTTCGAACCTCTCTTCATTTTCCTCTATGAGAAGTGCAACGTGTGTCAAAATTAATATTTCGAAGTCATTGATCATCCTCCACATGGGCTACATATAAGCTTCTTCAAACAACAAGTGATTCTCCCTGGTCATCATATAAAACTTCACCCTCACTTTCATCTTCATCACTATAATTTTTTTCCACATCTTCATTAACGTCCACCTCCACTAATGAAACAATCTTTTGATTTGGATATTCAGATGCAATATGCCCAAAGTCGTGACATTTAAATAATGGTGAGAATTTCAATTTGAAGATCCTTGCTAAATTGATTTGCCGTTTATATCATTCTTCGAAGGTAGCTTGAAAGATGTCTTCGAAGGCTTGGAAATAGAAGTACTCCCTGATTATAACCTCCATCATGACTCTAACTTCGAACACTACTTTTCTCCTTGAGTTGCTTATGCACCTTTAGAGACAAATGAACACATTACTATAAGTCCAATATGGTTGCAATTGAACAACATTTAAAATATGAGTCCTTAAACCACTAAGATAATGAGCAATTATTCGATCCTTTGACTCGAATAATACACATCGCATCATGATATGATCAAGTAGTCTTGAATACTCCTCCACGGACAACTAATTTTTATGAAATTGTGAAACTTAAGAAAAGCATCTTGTACGTAATGACTAGGAAAAAATATTTTAACTCCTTTTTCATCTTCTTCCAAGTTACAATTATTCTTTTACCTTCACATTCACGTTTCTTCTTTAAGTGTTCCCACCAAGTTGAGGTTTGCTTCTTCAACTTTATGGCAACTAATTTCACTTTTTTGATTTCTAGAATTTCATAGTAGTAAAAGATTCTCTCCACGGTATTGATCCAATCAATGAATTCATCACTTTAGATTCGACCATTAAATTCTTGGATCCTAACTTTTATATAAGCATAGTGATAGGATTGGTTCCTTCCACATATACGTTTCAAAGGAGCCTCGTATTCCGATGCATGGTCATGAGCATTATAAATGGGGTTAATTTCCTCTTCATCATGTGGAAATTCATTATAACTACTGCGATCCATCACATTCCTGAGATTCAAAGTGTACTAAATGTTGTAAGAGTTTTTCACATGTCCCCTAAATTCATCTAGTTCAATGTCACATAAGTCTCTTTCACATACCGGTCTCCAATATTCGGGCCATGATGATAGTTGCTGGCCATGAAAATCAAGTCTCTGATACCAATCTGAAATTGGATAATAAAAGAGAAATATATAACACAAGTGTTAACTGAGGTAACCAACTCAAAATCTAAGCATAATGAAAGAGAAATATATAACACAAGTAACCCACTCAAACTCTAAGTAATCCACTGAAGAGAGGGAGCAACACTCGTCCCCAATTGGAATCCACCAAAAGGTTAAGAGCAAAATAAGAAAACTTTGCTTCTTATACAAAAGTCTGTTTATAATCTCAAATCAAATTATCCTTGTTTCATACATCCTCAGCCCTTATATAGGTGCTTGGAACAACTCTCCAGCAATGGGTGTTAAGATATATTAAATAGAACGTTGAATAAACTAGAAGTTAGAAAACTAAAAGACTAGACCCTTGGACTCAAAACTAATTTGCCAATAAGTTAGGCGTCACTTAAAATGCATGCCACTCTATGTGTACATTGAATTAGAAGGTCATACATATACCAATTGAAAGGTATATACATTAGATTTCCAATGAGCTTTGAATCATGTCATTTGGACTTTTAAGGAGGGAGTTATGACCATTTTCATAAATGGTGTTTCTGCTGTCGGTATAATCCGAAAATAAACTGTAGAGCTTCTTCAAGCCCATTTATTGAACCATGACACTTCTAAGTACTTTTATTAATATCAAAGTTGCTCCTGCATAAAAAAAGTTCAGCATGTAAATATGTGAAATTGATGAAAATAGAAGATTATATTGACCAAAGATTGATAAGCATAGTAAGCCCAACATATTTTTATAAAAGGAAAAGAATCCTCACATCATTACTATTCCCTTCCATGCAAGGATGTATGAATTATCCTTATATTTATAAGTGATAAGGAATGGAAACTTCATGGCCGAACTTTCATTGAACCACTAAAGATATACACTTACCAATTAAGAAAACATGAACATACCCATTTTCACTTTCAGGGTGAGTGAGAAAAAGAAGCACCAAGCCAGTGAGTATATTTATATTGTTGTGCATTGGGAGACATCCCAAATGGCAATATAAACTAAATAACATCTAACAACAATATAACTTCCAACAAATTACCCTCTTCATATGACAACCAAGTATGACATCCCAAAAGATAGTACAAATCGAAAACCGTAAATACTAACTAAAATAGTGGTGAAGATATTCAATCTTATAAAAAAATTATAATCAATTTGCAATTTTTTAGTATTTATTCATGTCTATAACAGCACCAAAAAAATATATATTGGTAATCAAGGCACTGCCTATTCAAGTCTGTGACAATTAACGACCTATTATAAAAACAAAATCCCCGCCCCCTCTTTCTGTCTCTTCCCTTTTTAACTTGTAAAAATGATTTTAGTCTAATTATGGGTATTACACTGTTCTACACTAATAAATTAGAAATGAATAAATTCGTAAAACGGTAAAAGTATCTCCTATATAGGATAATTTGAGAGAAAATCAGTGTTGGTTGCTTTGAACATGTTAAACGTAAATCAATAGATGCTTCGTAATAAATAATGATTTAATTAGTATTGATGGTAACGATATGGGTAGAGGTTGACCCAAATTGACATGGTAGGATATTATAAATAATTATATGATATGATGTGGATATTAAGGGGAAATGAAAAATTAAGATTCATGTAGCTGATCGCAAATAATTGAAAAATGCTTTGTAGAGTTGAGTACACTATTTTCCATTAATACGCAAACTTACAATAGTTTGAGCTTTAGATAATTAAACAACAATACAATAGACCCATTCACACTACAAGAAAAATACCATTTTATGACGCTTTAAAAGATGACTTTATGACACTTTTAAAAAAAATGTCCTTATAAGTGTAATAATCTTATTTACATGACATATTAATTATAAAGTGTCGTTATAAAAATATTAGTGTTATTATAAATGACACTTTTAATATAATAGTCATTATAAATAATTCATATTATGACCCTTCTTAATAAAAATCCAATACACATATGTAAAAGATAACATATCATGACACTTTCAATTTTTGCTCCAAAATTTTTAGACCTGTGACTCTTTCCCACCATTTCACTTTGGAGAAATTTCCCTCCATCTCACTCTCTCGCATTTTGTCTCTTCTCCCTTTTAACAAAAACCCTCACAACACACACCCTACCCGCCGCCGCCCTCGCCCCCAACGGTTTCGTCCTCAGGTACACCGTCTCCCTCGCCCTCTAGCACACACACATGCACAAAGGTAGACTGTCTCTCTCACCCTCTCTTTCTCTCTCTCACACATATTTCTGCTTGTTATGGCTTTCAAGTTAAGATTGTCTCTCTCTGATGCTTTATAATATCTTTATAATTTCTGATGCATTTTATGGTTTTTTAGGTATATCTTTTGTGTTTTTTAGGTATACTTTGGTGGGTTTTACATTTTATTTTCTATTGATTTGTATGTTATGTTTTTAAATCTCAACATATGTCTTTATGAGTTGGTGATTTGACAATTTTGACATCTCTCTATAGTTTTTGATAGTTTGTTGATTTGTAGACAAGTTGTTTCACCAAATACTGAATCTCACATTCTTTACATTATTTTTCTCAGACACCAAACATAACTTTTGAATTTTGCAATAGTGCTCTAATAATTTTATTGACTCTTTTTTCTTTTAAATCTGTAGTAAGATGGAAAGTTGAGATTGTCAGCAGAATCCTTCACTTGGGTGCTTGAACAAAAATATTCAAGCAGAAACTAGTGTTAACGAGAGAAGGTGGTGAAAGTTTACTTTTGTATTATTTTTTTATCACCACTGAGAAAGTTGCCTCTTGTATTGTTTTTTATGATTGTATTAATTATTTTTTTATGATGTGCGTTAGAGCGTAGCACTGATTTGTGATTTACCCCAACACCAGATTTTAGATCAGTTATTCAGGTGAGTTAAGATCGATTTGAAATTTACCCCTACTGTTTATGTAGTCATCCATATGATATCAATTGTTTACATATTGCATTATGTGCAAGAACCAAAGCATCCATGTTATATATCTGCAATCAAGATTTGTAATAAGTGAGATAGGATGATAATATCACAAAAATGTGAGTTGGGCATTAATTAGTATGGTTGTTCTTTAATAAGTTACCATTCGATAATTCTTACTCCAATATGGTAAATTTAGTTTGTAATAGGAATGAATTGCTAGTGGATAGTAGTGGAATTCAGTCTGCTCGGGCTTTTCTTTAATTTTCAGTGAGGTATCAATTTCACCTTCTTATGTATGTATTTTTTTAGATTCCATTAAGTTTTTAGTGATGTATCATTCATTACTGATTCAGTTTTCTTAGTATTTATCCAATATACTCATCTAAAGGTTTAGCATTTGTTTTGTTTTGTTTTATTTCCTCATAACGGTGTATCAACGTGACGATTCAATTCTTATGTTTTTTGATGCTTCAATTCTTATGGTGTGATGCTTCAATTCTTATGTTAATTAATATTTATGTTTAGTACATGGTACTATGTCATGAATACCATTGTATCATATGTACATAACTACTTCTCTCTTGGTATTAGCATAGGCATGGGTTGAGAATCCAGAATTAGGTATAAATTTGAAGTTTAATTTCACACATACGTTTATAATTAGGGTATATATTAGTTTTTACTAATTCAATTTTGGTTCTATGAAGATATTAGATATTGTCTTAAAAATGAGTAACTTTTCATGGGGAAGAGGATATTTATCAAATTTGAAATTTCATCTTTTTATAATTGATCGTGTGAGGGATTTAGAGTTTATTACTGCTGAATTATGGCTCATGAGTTCTGCAACAATGACTGTTTATGCCTCCTAGAGACTTGTTCTATAAGTTATCACTCAAGATCATAAGTGAGAAGAGTAATGGTGAAGGAATGTATGATCCTGAGGTTGGGGATCTCACTGCCTTGACAGAAACAAGACACAAATGCATTGATGATATTAACACACCTAAAAGACTGTATCTCATTGCTGTAGTTTTCGGGGGTAATTGTGCATCTGATAAAGTTTGTATCTATTGTCGAAGCCCACTGTTGTAGTTCTAGGGGTAATGGTGAATCTGAAACAGGTCAGTCCAAATTGTAACCCATGTTCCTCCGAGGAAACTAAGAGTGTTGCGTTATCAAGGTTGAGTGAAGTCATTTGGTCCTTCAAGCAAGATAGTTACTAAAAAGCTGCAGTTTTGAACCGTGTTGCTATAAAATGTAAACATCATAATACCATCAAACTAATATGAGGTCCACTCGGAATAGGAAAAACAAAGATAGTTGGTACAAAATGTAAACATCATAATACCATCAAACCAACGTGGCAGTGTTGGGAGTTGCAGTACGACTAATGAGTTTAGTAACGGGTTCTCTTAAACATGAAAATTATGGATTGGTAGATATAGTTTTATACGGTAATTATGAGATGCGTCTTCCTGCAATGGTTCAAAGCAAGGTTATTAAAGATCAATTTTCATTTTATTTTGATTAGCGCCTAAAGAAAAACTAAATTATCATTCTAGTTGTAATTTTCACCTGATGTTTTTTGTGAATTTTGAAACTCTCTGTTATTTAACAGATTCTCATATGTTTGTTATTTACAGTTATGTGAGAGGGATGAATTTGGAAGGAGCTTATTCGAGAGACTGGTATTATTAGGACACGATAAGCATCTACTCGGAGTTTGGTATAGAATGCATACACCTATAAAGCCTATTTACAAATAAAGGGTGTTATGAAAAATGGATTTTGGATGGTCCAAATGTAAAGAAAATATCATACAAAAGGAAATTTCTTAATGGAAACATGTATGGGTTCTACACTTTTAGAAATGTAGCCCGTGGAAAGGAGGAGTTTGATAATAGGTGTAGCCTGAGAAATATGGTGGAAGCTTTCTGTGATAGCTGATATTGTTTCAAGCCTCTTTAAAGGTACTATTCTATGATTTTATCAACTAATCCTATTTACATCAGATAAAAGGTTTATACTAACCACTAAATCAAACTTTGATAATTTTTTTCTATTACAGAATCTGTTGCGAAAAGGAAGAAGCTTAACGTTGGTTGCATATCACAATATAAGGCTCAAGTTTTCGTAATTCAGGAAAGCTTGTGAAACTTATATAGTGCAAAAGAAGAAAGTTCCTTTTCTGTAAGCGTTCGCATAGTTATTGACTTCCAAGGTGGGCAAGAGGATGTAATATTATAGCTATAGTGCGGAGTGATGAGAGAGGAATAATGGGTTTCCTTTCCAACCTACAAAGAACAAATGTGGCTCTCACCTGTGCAAGGTATCATTTTCAAATAAAAAGCATAGTGTAGTCAAATCTACAAATAGTTTTTCATAGGCTTGTTAACACAATTCGAATGAAACACACAAGTAGAAAGTTAGATGAGGTCGTTATTTGAGACAGAACATCAAAATGAGACAGTCTAAGCCTACACTACAAGAAAAATATCAATTCGTTATAATTTTATTAGTGGCTAATCATTTATTGCCACTAAAATGTATATTTTGTGTCAAAATTTATGTTTGCCACTAAAGTATAATGTATTAGTGGCAACAAAGTAAAATCGCCACCAATTTTTCCACTCAATATAAAGCGGGAAGAATTAGACATTTAGCGGGAACACAAAATTTTAATTAGTTACAAACTTAAAATATTTTCCACTAATATAAATTTATTAATAGCAAATATATTAGTTTGCCATAAAAAACATATAAGATACATCCAATTTACCACCAAAATTAATTTCTACTAAACAAAAAAAACATTATAGGTGGATGCCCCCAAGAATACTTCCTTCCCGAGGAGGTTATTCATCTGACAAATCCTCTAAAAAAAACACGCCAGTGGTTCAATACCGCCGCCGCTCAATATTTTCCCTTCCGGTTTGAAGGTAAGTAGCCTTTGACTTCCCTTTGAAAATTAAAACTCCCAAGTAGTTAAAAGAGTTTCCACCTTCAGTGATGCTTAGAGAGTTTTCGATGAGCGGATTATATGCTTAGAAAAAATCTGCATGTGTCTTTGTTAATAGATTTCCTAGAGGAAAGCTCATACTCCTGGATGAGGGACATGAGATTAAAATGGAGGATTTGTTGGGGCAGCTGTCCCCATTCAACCCTATTAGGTTTTAAACCTTTAAATGTTAAAAAAATGGATAACATTACAAATGTTAACCAATTAACTTCAGATCTAAACTGTTAATGTGTCGTGTTATGCCGTGTCAATCATTTTAAAATTGACACGATTTTTTTATATTGTGTAATTCGTGTTGGGTCTTGTTCGTATTATCTAAAATATAGTCGTGTCATGTCGTGTTGAGCCAGGTCAAAACACGACCCATTTACCCGAATTGCCACCCCTCAACCCCCAAATCCAATAATAAGATTCACTAACAAGTATTAACCCGACATATTGTTTTTTTATAGGTATATTTGTATATACATACAAGTATATTTCTTAGCAAATATATTTCTTGCGACCACTGGTCTGAATATCTTGCGAGCGGTTCATCGGTGTGGAACGATTCTTCCATCTTGAACGATTTAACTTGTTGGAAATTTTAACAAATATATTTGTTGCGTAACAAATATATTTCTTGCGGGATATTCATAGGATACGTGCATTCCTCTAATTTCTCTGGATACAAAATCGAATAGGTGCCTATGATTCACCAATTCAATGCAGGGGTTTGTTTGAATACAAATTCAAATATGTGTATATGATTCATTGGTCTGTTTGAATAAATTTTCTAGATAAAAAATCGAATGCATGGGTCTAAATACAAAATCGAATTCATTATATTTATATATTGAATAAATTTCCGGTTTCACTAGTTATATTGTTGATTTGGATATCTGATTGAGTTTGCGATCACAGATCTGGAACGATTTGGGTTTGTGATTTGTGTTTCAATTTTCCTTTTAGTTTTAGATCTGATTCTATGATATATATAATATATTTGTTTCTACTTAATCTTGATTTGGGATTTTAATTTGAGATTCTATATACTTCAGGCATTCAATTTTTTTTAAGATCATTTTATTTCATTTATGTTTAATGGTATTAAATTTCAATTTGGGAGATTAATAAGGGTGTTTTTTGTACTTGATTTGGCTTACATTATTAGGTTTGATTTTTTCTTCTACTTAAAATTTTATATATCTTTTTCTTTATGTTTACGGTGTTAGTGTTGGATGCTGGTCATAGATGATGGTAAGTGGTGGAAGTAATTGATTATGGTGGATTTAGTGTTAGTAGGTGAAACTGGAAAGAGGTGTTACTGCTTTTGGCCAAGCAGTGAATAACGCCGAGAGTTAATTTCTCATAGACTAGTTTTGAACTATGACCTACAGTAGCTCAATAAAACTAGACCAATTTTGAACACTTGGTCTGGACTACAAACCAATCTGGCAATTAAATAACATCCCATGGATTGGTCCTTTCCGTGGGCGGCAAAGGAACTGAGTGGAGCTCGAAACTAACTGTGTTGAATTGAATATAATTAAACTCATTATAATTTAATTCGCTTGAATAATTAGATATGCCATTAACAAACTAAAGCTCAATGATAATTTTTTTAACCCGAGTCTAATTTTGATACTTTGAACATTGTAATATATTTACTTTGAATCTATTTTGGTTCGATGGCCATCAAATAATCAATTGAATAACTTGTTGGGCAGGATATGAGATTCAAATGCCTCAAAAAGAGGACTTTACTGCCTTTATTACATTTAATTGACTTTGATATTTTTGTCACTCCAATATGTCGACAATCTACATTTATCGCAGACCTTAAATTCATAATCTTATTAGGATTACAGTGTGCGTTGTTGTTATTATATATGTCATGTGCCTGGAATATTGCTATATTAGTTTTTTCTGATCACTAGTTGGACTCAATGCCTTTGGGTCTATTGTGATCATATACTTTATTGATAGGAATGGGAGGAAGAAGCTTTTGGTGATCAGTTTATGTGGTGTGATTATCTCTCTTAGGCTTTTAGCGACGGTCTTTCACGAGACTACGAGACAGTTGCCTATGGTTAGCCTAGCCCCACTGAGACATCTCACTTTGCAACATATGCATGCCCAGTCTATGGATCATCCAGGTCTTCCCCTGTGTGGGACTGTATGAAGTGTTAGAAGGCTTCACCTCCTGATTGTGGGTTTTGTGCTTCATTTAATAATAAACTTTTTCCCGGGGATTATTTGATATCTAACGACACAGTGATGGATATCTGGCATGGAGAAGACCAGTTATGGTACACAAGGGGATGCCCAAGTAAATATTTATGGCTTGCACTTATCGTCTTAGCTCTCTACATCATATTTTTCTATCCTGGAATGGTAACAATCCCATGGATTGTTAACTCTGAAATATACCCATTGAGGTTTCGAGGGGTCTGTGGAGGCATAGCTGCCACCGCAAAATGGATCTCAAACCTCATCGTTGCACAATCCTTCTTATCTTTAACACAGGCCATTGGAACTTTCTTAGACACTCTTTATATTTGGGGTCATATCTGTTGTTGCACTGTTCTTTGTCCTAATTTATGTACCCGAACTGAAGGGGCTTCTGATAGAGGAGGTCAAAAAGATGTTGGAGACAAAATCTCTGCATCTTATGTTCTGGGAAAAAAGGCTAAACAGGTTGAAGAAGACCTAGGATGTGTGAAGAAATAATAAGAGTATGATTGTACGTATATTGGAAGGAAAAAATAATACCAAGTATCATGGTTATTATTATCACACACATTTGTCTCTTTACGTGATGAGGGGGAGATAGGGATATCGTCATAATAATATATGTTATAGTTATTATATTCTTATAAGATAAGTTGTTTCCTATGTCTGCATATCTACGCTAGTATTTCTGATAAAGAACCTGTCAGCTTCCATTTAATAGGGACAAGCCCCATAGTGCTTTGAATATTTTCCATATGAACTCCTCCTGTACAACTTTGTATCAATGCCCTATGAACTGCTCCTCTACACGAGTGTTAGTGATTGTAAATTTCAATGCCATATGAACTGCTCATGTACAACTTTGTATCAATGACATATGAACTCATCCTGTACAGGAGTGTTAGTGAATGTAAATTTCAATGCCATATGAACCGTTATTGTACACGAGGGAGTAAATTTTTACACGACAACCCCCAATTCAAGAGTCCTTTGGGAGAAAGTCATTCATAAGAAAGTCGAATAGAACTTAATTGTGAATATTCAAAAGTTTAAATAAAATAAAATCATACTTAGTGTGCGCATATTGATTAGTATTTTTTTAATCAATAAGATATTAATTTGAGTTTTGCTTCTTTTCAGCTCCACATTCAAAGTCAGAGAGGTCTCATAATAACAAAAAGATGTACCATTTGTTGGTGCAGGGGTTGCCCATTTTTTCCTTAGCATATTGATTGCTTATGAGGAAGAAAACAGGTAAACAGAGTATTTTGTTTATATACCATATAATAGTAATACTAGCTTTCTATGTACATCACAAAAATGCCCCTTTTTTAAGCGAACTAAATTAAACAGTAAACAAAAATTAAGAAGTACTTATGTCCAATGGCTATCGGTTGTATGACAATCTTTTGCCCGAAACCCAAGTCCACTACATTTGAAAAATTAGAAACATGCGTATATAAAGACAAATAGTCAATTGATTTGTTGCCGTTTGTAAAAGATGAGGAGCTTTGGCAGTGGATGATTTGTTGTTATCTGTCTCTAATGTACATCTAGAGGATCATGTCTAGTAGAGATTGTTATAATCCTGTGCTTATTCTTATTTAAATGTTATAATCCTCTGCTTATGCTTATGTACATCTAGAGGATCATGTGTCATTTAGAGAAGTCGTTGTCTAGTAAACACGAAGTCCAATTAGTACCACATGTGTTATGATAGTACAAAACACGGAGGACTAAAAAATTAACCGCTCATGTGACAATATGCCTTGATCAATGCCATATGAACTTCTACTGTACAGGAGTGTTAGTGATGGTTTATTCAATTAGTTTGGACAGTTTTTTTAGTTTATAACATTATTTCTATTTATATATATATATATTATTTTTAGATTAGGCTTCATATAGATGGGTGATTTCATCTTAGGTCCATTACTCAGAGGTGTTGATTAAAGAGGATCACAAAAATGTATGTATGTAGAGAAAATATTGAATATTTTCCGAAGATGAGAGTTATGCTTGTTGATTAGGGTTCAAACTTTTGTATCAGTAGTAAAATTATTAATTGGCTGGTGAATTAAATTATGACCTTTTCAATGTTAGCAAATCCTATATTAGTTGGTGACATATTGTTAATTACGAATCAATTTCCTGATTTAACCAATTGTGTGTGTGTGAGAGAGGTCTCATGTGAAAAAAGATATTTAATAGCTAATACTGTTTCAGGATGGATTTAGTCCTGTATCTACATTTCCATCCAATAATGTTCCACAGCTAGGTGAGCTCGGACCATGTTTGTTTGTCGAGAAAGTGAAAGAAAATAGAAAAGAAAGTTTTGAAAGTGATGAAATCCCGAGGATTGAACTTCGGAACAGTTGCAGTGATGAACTCCCAAGGATTGAACTGGGGAACAATTGTAGTAATGAAATCCCATTCTTCCTATGAAGCATACTCTCCAATGTTGTTGGACCATTGCACCTAACTTTTCCTACTTTGGCTAGAACCTGATAAGGTCCAAAAAAACCTTGCACCCAACTTCAAACTTCATCTCATAGCTACTGTGACCTATCTATATGGTTGTAATATGAGGTAGAGAGTCTCCTACTATAACCTGTTTGTATTGGTTGTAATATGAGGTAGATAGTCTCCTACTGTCACCTATATGTATGCTTGTTAGGGATCTTGTTATGCTATTTCTGCTCAAACACTTGTTTAGGGTTTATGATAATTCAAAACCTTAACTGCTTGTTTAAATTATTAATGTCAGAAGTTTGAATTATTCATGTTGCTATTGAATGAGTTACTGCATTAGGTTAGATTGTGATGCCTGTTGGATGCCTTTGATCTTGTTTGCTGTCAATGTTTAGTAATGTTCATCAATTTAGCATCTAAATTAATTTGTTGTTTTGCATCTTCCAATTTATTGGTTGTTCATAAATTCAGCATCTAAATTTATTGACTGTTTTATATCTAAATTTATTTAATAATGTTTGGTGATGTTCATAAATTTATTGACCGTTAATGTTTAGCATCTAAATTTATTGGATGATGTTTTAATTGTATTTACTTTTTAATAGGTTCATCTCCCAAGAAATGAGTCAGAGGACCAACACGCAGCACACCTTTAGTGGCGATAGCATGATGATATTTTTTTTGCCACTAAAAGATTTGGTGGTGAATTTTTTATAATTAGGTGCAAAAAATTATGCCACTAGAAATCATTTTTCTTATAGTGCTACTAACTCATATAATAAATAGGTCGGCGAAGTGTCAAACATGAACAATTAGATTTTGATATGACAAGATGTGTGATTTTAGTTTATTTTTTCCTGTTTCCTGATCTAGTAATTAGTGGTTTTGTTTTGTTTTGATTCTTTGATTTATGAAAGTGATGGGGTTTTGGTTTATGGCGGGCCTTGAGATAGTTTGTTTAATTTAGGAATAACAAATTTCCTAATCCCGAGTTTCTATTTATGGGTTTTAAATGTCAACTTGAACACATAATAATTAGTAAAAATGTGTTCTTTGACACGATTCATTAAACAGGTCAGAGTTCACTAGTAATTGAAACTAATATAAAATACTTTCCATTAGCAAGTCCAAACAACCTTTAGTCCCATTGTTGGTTAAAAACTAACAAGGAAATCTTCATTCTTTTTGTAGGCATTGCCTTTGGGGAATGGATCAACTCTGATTTAAAGTGGATCTGTTTGGAAAAAATAGTTATAGATGCCAAGGCTAGGGGTCGCTTCTACAATGTTGATGAGGGACAGAGTTTAGCTCTAGAAATTAGTAGTGCCTTGATTGAACTTGAGAAACTTACTAATAAACTCAATATGCACTCTCTTATCTTCAAGGACGCTAAGTGGAAGGTAGTCTTTACACTATGAATTCTTTGCTTTTCTTATCAAATACTTTCTTCCACCATTTCTTAAGATTTGAGTGAGGATCATCAAATGTGTGTTCTTGAGCGTTACGGTGAATTGGATCTATTTCAGCCTATCATGGGTGAGGGGAACATCGTGTCTGTTCCACTATTGATCACCCATATGTAAAGTCACTAGTGAGTTTACAGGGATCCCAAAAAACCACCTGACTAACACTAGTAAAAATTTGGAGATTGAAAATCGATCGCTATCAGCTATACATTACATTATCGACCGGTTGCTAAATAGAATAGTTATTAGTTAGAGAATGCAATTTTTTACAATATATCTTTTTTTATGTGTTTAATGCAATTTTGAAATTTGTTTACTCTCTTAGTTTTATGCAGTTTTAGTTGAACACCTACTATTTACCCCTACGGTTTACGCCTTTTTAGTTGGCCATTGTTCTATCATTATTTAACATGGCTTAGTTATATGGTTGTTGGGAAAGACACACAGTGATGCACACATACACACACACATACACACACACACACACACACACACACAGAGCGATGTACACACATGGGGTGACAGACATGCACACCCAGTGATTCACACACACACCCACTGCCTCCACCATTGTTTACTTTATTAGTGTTTTTTCTTTGCAATCCATATTCCAGGTTGCTATGAAAGCTTATATGAGTTGCTTCAACATTTTTATGGATACGTGTATTTATGTGTGTACTATAGTTGGGAGGAAAAGGGGAAAACTTGCCCCCTCACTCAGTTGTTTACGATCAGTCAGAGCTCCATCATAATCGTTTTAAATAGTACCAAGATACAGTTCTATATTTATGGAAGGCTAATATGCATCTTTATTGTCTAAAGCCTTATATCTTAACTAGTTGTTACCTTGCCATATCTGAATCCTTTTTCTCCAAACAACCTTATCTAAAGTCATGCCATCTATTAAATCATTGGCAACTAATTTAAAGGTTTGGGTACATATTTATTTGTCATCTTAAATATCCTAACTTGTATTATATTCTCCTGATCTGTTTATTTATTTGTTTGATTGTTTTGTTTTGTTATTTATTCTTATATCTTCTATTTTTTTCAACTATATATTCTGTTTATTTTTTTGGATTTCGGTCAGTAAGAGACTAATAAGTATCATCCTTAGTGTTTGTGTATATTTTGACTTTTCTAGCATGAAATATACCTGGTCTTTATTTTGATGGATGTCGTGTTTGAGTAACAGCTTAATTTTTTGGCAAAATGATGTTTGTCATGCTATTGCAGACCTACTTGAAGTTTAAGCAGTCTTCTGTTGATCCAGCTCGGGTTCAAATTCTATATAAACATGCTATTACCGAATTTCCTTTATCTGGCAACCTCTGGCTTGATTACACGCACTACATGGACAAAACCTAGAAAGGTTTTTCTTTGTACTGGTTTATCTTCTGTCCTTTTCATGTAAATGTTTACACTTGAACTTAGTTATTATGTATCTTTTTATTTCAGGCAGTGATCATTGGGAGAGATGTTCATTATAAGGCTACAAGGAACTGTCCCTTGGGAGAGATGTTTATTACAAGGCTACAAGGAACTGTCCCTGGGTTGGAAAATTATAGGTCTGTTATTTGCTTTCCCTTGAACGTGGTAGTGCTTATGAGGAAGAGATATCTATTGTATGTTTCTGTTATTAACCTTTCCTCATAATGTCTTTCTCTGAATTAAGTTAACTTTATTTTTATAGGAAGAGGCTACACATAAGATTGTAGTTAAATTATTTGAAATCCCCTTGATCTCCTCTGTGACATAGTTTTTTAGCTTTGTCATTTTTTGCAAACAATGTCAATGTTGTTGCTTTACTAATGAGCATAATGCGTCACTTACATCTTTGGAGATGAACAATCCCTTAATATGGAAATATAATGAATATATGATCGATCAGATAATTTGTGTCATATGAACCCAGGAAGAGTGGCTCAAAGTAGTGTATAAAATTACATGAATAATGAATGTAGGAGAGTGCTAATGATACTGACAATATTATTATGTAATTTCTTTCCTTTTATTATTTAGAATTCTCATTTTGGTTTATCATATTTTGTTTGACCCATGACATCAATAAAGCTCGCCTTTCATGGAATTGACTTTTAGGTTTCTCATTTTGCATTAATGAATGTTAATGAACAATTTCCAAGACTTTTAGGTTTCTCATTTTGCATTAATGAATGTTATTATTATTATTATTATTATTTTATTTATCGATTTTCGCCACCAAATTCCTCTTTTCTTGTCCTTGACATCAACTTTGTGATTTCATTGCTTATCATGTTATGGCAACTTATTGAATATTTTGATCTTTGGCTATTGATCTTTTCCATTCCTAGGAGTGTCACAACACTTTTTATGATATAATGAAGCTATTTCAGGTGCTCATTGTTTCCATGTTGTGCTCCATCAAAATTTGCCCAAAATTGCATCCTAATATATATGGTTCTATAGACTAAAGCCAATTTACTTGGCGCAAATGTTAATATGTTTGTACTTGGTTGTATAGTTCATATGTATATTTTGAGGGCATATTCATTTGTAGAGATACAATGTCATAAACGATTTTTTGGAACTTCAGGCACACACATACATTCCCAGAGTTATGACTTGTAAGTGTATGCATGCACGCATTTTCTTTGAAATATTTGCACAAATACTTGTAATGTAAGGATTATACATGCATATGTACACAATTATTTGTAGTTAAGCTTATGTCAATTTTGGTTTTCCACTAAACCATCATTTTTTTAATGTAAACTCAGTGATTATTCAACTAAAGTCAATATTTGAACAATTTCATTAATAATTTTATTACAACATCATGGTTCAGTAAATAATGATCCAATATGAGTTGTATGGATGAATCATATGAAATGATTAGATTTTAAACTCTAATACTATATATGAACTTTCAACAAGGCATGGGTGCCTTTTATTGTTGCAATATTCATAATCCGAACTGAAATCATTTGAATAATACCTATATGATATGCAATTGACATCTTTAATACTATGCAACTGTCTTTTTTGTTTTTATGATTTAATTTTGTGAATGTTATGTAGGGCATGGACGAAGGAACTAAAAACTCTTCAAGAACATTATACACATGGCATTCAAGACAAGATGGATCAAGTGAAGAAGGTGTAATTACATGAATTATTTTCTGGTATGATTAGACATTACACACCTAAAAGTTCAAAAAGTTCTCTATTAAGTTTTGTGTTTGGTTGTATTCAAGGCTAATTGATCTTGGGGATTTTTCTTTCGATTTTACCATATGTTTATAAAACAGGCGCACACGGTGGAAGAATAAACAAGTAGAGATAGATTATAATGGATTTGGAAGTTGATAAGCTTAATAATAATGTAATTTTTTTATTCAAATTTTTGTGAACCCATGATTCTCTATGTTTCAAAATTATTGGCTTTGAGCAATTTATAAAGTTGATAGTTTAATGATTTGGGTAGGTTCCTAATTTTGAATAAGAGATTTCTAGTGGAAAATTATGAAATTTATAGAGATAAACACACACACATGGGTCTCATTGAATATTGTTGTTGTAGTTTTTTATTATTTCTTAAACAGGGTGGATAGTCCTATAAATGGGTGAAGTTCTGTCCAAATTTTTTAAAATTGTTTACAATTATTTGCGTTATATAAAAAATCTTTTCGACTTAAATTTTACTTGACTTAATACTTTGGAAAAACTGGAATTCATATGTTGTGTTATACATTGCACTATAAATTTATATATGATGTTTTGAACTTATGCAGGAGCATCTACTTAGAGGGACGTGAAAGGTGTATCACTGTCTGAATGTAAGCGAGAAGAGGACTTCGGTGCATTATTGCCAAAATTATGAAGCAATTATTACTACGGAGGAACATTTAATTTTGATAGACAATTTTAATTTGGTTGATTTGTTAGCTCGATTGACTGAATGTAGTTTTGTTTGATGTGAGACAATATATTGGTGGGAATGTTATTGTATTTCTTGGCGGAATGATATCTATAATGTATTATTTGTAACATTTAATGTTGAATAAATGATTCTATGAATTTTTATTTATGTTTAGATTTATTTGTCAACTATGACATTAATATTGGTTATTAATTTTTTTTATTATATGTTTAATTTATGACTGTTTATGTTAAACCCTCATGTGATGAAATATTTTACATGACTTTTTTAAACTTTTGAAACCTATTTATCATGACACTTTTTAAATCAAATATGACAACTTATAGAGTATATTATGACCTTTTTTTATAGCAGATATGATAGTTTTGAAACAAAAGTCATATATAACTGTTACCTAATATGACACTTTTATGGACATCAATTATGACACTGAAACTTATGACGCTTTTTATTAAAAAATAAAGTTTCATAAAATGCGTTTAATGACACTTAAAAAATTTCATAAGAAGGCTTTTTTCTTGTAGTGTCAACTTCGATAAATAACACAGTTTCAACTGGAGTGGAGGTGGGGAGGAAAAGCCTTAATATTCAAACCATCGGAATGTAGAAAATTAACCTCACCAAGAATAAAATTAGATAAAGAGAGATTAAAAATAGCAAAAAAAATCCTACGGTTTCATAATTGTGACAAATGAATTGTTTTCAAGTCGATGTTGTTTGAAAATCGGTGTATAAAATATCGATAAATAACTCAGTTTCAACTGGAGTGGGGGTGGGGAGGAAAAGCCTTAATATTCAAACCATCGGAATGTAGAAAATTAACCTCACCAAGAATAAAATTAGATAAAGAGAGATTAAAAATAGCAAAAAAATCATATGGTTTCATAATTGTGATAATTGAATTCTTTTCAAGTCGATGTTGTTTGAAAACCGGTGTATAAAAAACTTACTCGGCGTTCAACGTTGAGGATCTGAAGCTCTAATGAGAGGTCTCAATAGCTACCATTGTACCACATCCACCTTACTAAACACATAAATATCGTCATAATATGCAGGGTAGAAAGAAAATACCTTATAAAAAACGTCAATCATAGTAATCATCATGCATAAAATAAATTAATAAATTAAAAACCAAATAATCAAGAACCTTGAAGACAACATGAGGCCTCATTCGATAAAGGATAAGTATAAAATTCAACATTTTAAGAATATAGCCTACTAATACCTTTATTCAAACACCAAATAAGAGCATTGTCTGCGAGTGTATGTCACCGATAAATGCAAAGAAAAGAAATGACAGTTAATCAAAAGTAATGTGTGACAACCCGCTCACCAAAATAAGGGGTGGCCAGCCCAATACTCCAATATAACGGAATCATAGATGGAATCATTCTCAACATCATAATAAAATATAGAGTATCCAGGATAACCACCCAATATTTCAGAAAACGGGTTGCCAAAATTTTGAATTTAAAGTAAATAAAGAAAAATAAACAACCCAATTTCTGAAAAGATGGGGGAGGACCCAAGACATAAATAAATAATACAACAAGAATACAATAAAAGACCGAATATGATACCGGTCATCAACTGATACACCAATAATACACAAGTTCAATAAATTACATATTACACTTCATTAAACATTTACAAAAGCTTGGGCCTCTCGCCCGAGTAAAAAGACTTGATCTTAACTAGAATGCAAAAATGAAAACGTCTATACCAATTGTGTCCCGTAATACCCGCAATGCATCACGGCTCGCAGAGGACATCGGAATAGAAATTCAAATCAGGCATCCCTGCGGAGGAGTACCTGAGCAGAGACAAGATGCATATGCAACAAGAAGTGTAAACGGGTCATGTCCCGGTTCCATATGATTACCAGATGAATAAAGAATATGACAGTTATGAATATCATCATGCTAGGAAGAATAAAATCTATCTACACAGTTCTAAAACATAACTAAGACAGAAAAGAAAATCATGAGTTTAATTTAAATGTGCAAAGGAAAAGAAAGAGTAACATAAGTTAAAAAGCTTCCATCTCATTATTATGTTCCTTATCAGGAACTCGTAATTTCAATATTTATGCTCTTTACTAGCATTTCATATAATTAAAATCTTAAGCACTTTATGGCTTTTATTTCAATTACATGCCCATCCCGGTACAACCATTCCTTAGCAGGAATATCATCAACATTAAATGCCCTTTGTGGCATTGTACTGTGCTCTTTGTGGCACTTCTTCATGCTCTTTATGGCATATAATCCATCAAGTCCCACTTGATGATGAATAGTTATATTTATATACATATAACGATTCTAAGACCGCCCCTCCGAGTTTCCCCACTGGGCGCGCCCCTAAATGACCATCATCTTCCAGGGCCTATCTATACAAGACAACCTGGGCACCTATCGCAATACGTCGGGAAGTGGCCATATGCCTGCGGGAGAGTCAAGACCACACCCGAAATCTCCTCACCAGCGCAGAAAACATAACATATCGCTCATATGGCCTATGGACTATATCCATCCTGCATTCATTAGCCAGGGGGCATCACCAAGCGCGCGAACTTCCCTTATGATGTCATTTAGAGAGGTGTGTTTAACCAAATTACCATTTATCATGTTAACGATTAAGTAAATTATCATTTACCATCATTTCCATATCCAATTACATTTTAGCAAAAGTATAATTCCATTTATCTGCAACCATATTCATTTACATGATGTAAATATTTTGCCTTTTAAAATTCAGAGCCGCACGTATTTACATTGAGATTTTGACCTCAAAGAATAAACAGACTTTTAATTATTCTCCCAAGATTCATTGATAGATATAATAAACCCCCAAGGATAACATAGCTCCAATGAGCTTCTAGGGTCTGCCAATCATAACAGTGCATCCCTTAGTTTAATAGAATTAACTAGAAGAAAGAGTGCCCTAACATCACAAGGCATAACCCCGGAAAAGTTCCCACCTATCCTATTTCTAATGTAAGGTGGATGACTAATTCCTCTAGGACTCTAAAACTCTAAATTTACTTCATTCAAGAAGGTTCCTACTCCCTATTGAAGAAAATAAATCTAGGAAACAAAATAAGGTTTTAGGATGAAAAACAGGGGACCGGTCGACCGGTCCCGAGACCGCGGTCGACCGCGTCTCAAGATTTTGCCTACGAAGGAAAGCAGAAAGCTCAAAATGGTATAGTTGGTCGACCGGCCAAGGGACCGCGGTCGACCGCAAAAGAATTTTATGCCTTTGTGGGAAAGCAGTAAGCCTGCCCCCGAAGGCCCGGTCGACCGATCAGGGGACCGCGGTCGACCGGTCATATCGGACCTAGGGTTCTTCCTTCTTCCAAAAGCTAAACCCAAATCTCAAATCTCTTTCATTTTAAACACAACCAAAAACTTTTATCTACCCAAAGATTATCCTACATGATTTACAACCATTACAACTCACCATTTCATCATCAAAACCAAATCTAGGTTTAAATACCAAAATTTCCATTTTTGATCTCCAAATATATATATATACATAAATATCACACAATTTATTCATCTAAAACATATATTTGCAAGTAGAAAACTTGCCTCATGGTTGCAAATTCAGATTTCTTGGTGGTAGAAGCAATCTCCCATCTTCAATCTTCATTTTCTCTCTCTTTCTCCACTTTTCTCTTCTTCTTTCTTTCTCTCCTTATCTCTCTAGGTTTAAGACAAGAAATGAGGGAAATGAAATAAGGGAAAGACTAAAATCGTGACTTAAGTTAAAACTCCCAACTTAAATGGTTAATACCACATTAAAATGACTCCCAAATACGCATTTAAGTTAAAACCAGTCAAAAGTGCCCGAAACACAAAAATACAATATGGCACTTATTTTGACTGTCTCGCACCTTCCGAGACTAACTACCCCCTCTAAAATGGCATCCGGAAATTTTATAAATTATTTTGAGTTTCAAACTTCATTTAAACTATCGTGTCATTTATATACATGACACTATAAACATGCAACCTGATGATATTTACTTCCACATAATGTAAATATGCATCAGTCTAGTAAATATTAACTTTAAATTCATTCAATTAATATTTACTCCAGTCCCCACATTATATATAATTACCTTATGTGGTATAATTAATATAAAATGAGCCTCCCAGAATCGAGGGTTGTTACATACTCCCCCCCTTAAGAGGGAATTTTGCCCCCAAAATTCGGGCATACCCAAATCTCATAAAGGGTGTACTACTCTAAACTAGGATTCTACTATCCTAAACAAACCCCTCGTTATCACAACGTCCAAAATGGACCCGGATTAAGATCGACCCTATCGATCTCCGTCTACATCATTTGTGCTCTACAATAGCACGAAGCGTTCCTCACTAACTATCGATTCTAGCTTCCTATGGCGGAAGACGATGCCAACATGACTCAGCACCCATCGCCCAACCTCCAGAATCATAATACATCTCCCCTCGGGGTACCCATACGGACTCTAAGTTGCTTAACCCCAACACTACTCAACTTTCCCCCTGCAATGACGTATCTCATCAAGGTGTATGGCTTAAAAGCCGAATCTTTAAAGAAATGTCCCGAGACCAAACCAAGTCCAAGGAACATATTACCCGTTGGTTCCTTCCAACGAGTATGCGAATTACTCAACCAACCACGCTAGGTCAATCACAATGCTATGCCTTAGGAAATGATCCATAAGGCCATTCAAAAACCTAATGGTTATACAGGGATTTCCATCCATACGCCCTATGGCTCCGTCAGTCATATATTCTAAGGCGTACATTCAAAATATGCTTTTCGACATTAAGTCAACCTCCTCCATTCGATCATCCGAGTTAGGGGTAAGGTATACTCCATTTCCATATGGTTCCCATTACTTCATGGAAACTTGTGCCAAACCTCCGACACGAATTCTAGTCTCGGTCCACCCTATTTTAATAGGCACCTCCCACGGTTCAACCATTCGTCTTTAAAGAGCGGGCCGTATTCATCCACATGAAATTCATTTATAATGGACGAAAATGCAACAGTCTGGTCAAACGACCAACAATTCTCTCAAATAGGATCATGACCAGAATGCTGCTGACAATTCAATGCAAACGTCTATGAATATACCCTTCTTCATTCCACCGATACTCTTCTTCGCACGAGTAGGTGAAATGGTCGATCACAGACCGGAATTCCCTCGCTACAGAGTCTTCCGAGTCATGCTCATTTCATTTGGCTTTCCAAGCCAACACCAATATCTCTGACGGTTTTCTACTCGATGCACCTACTACCCCAATCGCATTCCCTTAGAGAATGAGAAAATATCCAATCACTAGTCCTTGTGACCTTCGAGCACCAACTCGATCTCTCCCACGACATATTGCAACAACTCGCTGCTAGCGAGAAAGACTAGATTTCCTGCCCAAGAAGTAGTGCCTTATCTATTTAAGGTGATCACTACTACGATGAATTCTATTTCAAGCATGGGATAATACTTCCCACAAGTTTAAGCTTGTGAGACGCATAAATAATGGGTCTATGCTCCCGTATTATTACTCCCCAATCCTGGCAGAAGCTTCTCCAATACAACCACTCTCGAGCTCACTATCATGGGCTCATGAGTGAGGGTCCACCCGTCCTTTTAACTCCCCGGAAGTGGAGTTACCAACGCAACATTATTCCTAAGAAAGGCCTCATCTCCTTCGGCCGAACTTACCAAACCTCTCGAGACCCCATAAATCTCGTTCCTAGGGATCTAATCCCACATAGAGCTAACCCACCTACCCTCAAGGTCTTACATCCTAAAAATTCTAAGGTCTATCTATATAAATATCCTACCTAAATCGTAAGCATTCAATACTAAATATATCCCTAGTGTCCAAGACCTATCTCAACTTCTGACATTCGCTCGGTTTCGTGCGTGGGACGTCTCGCCGAAGCGAAATACAAATAAGGAACCCTCCCATTACACTACTACCTCGCATCGTCGGTCATTGAGAGGTAACGGTCTAAGACACATGATCGGGATCGGTACAATTCTAATTTACAATCCTACTTACCATATCATCTTTTAAAGATCTTAACTGACCAGACATTCACTTCATGCGAAGTCTTTTAGATACATATCCCCCTTATAAAAACATGGACTTCTTATCAAGGCACAATCCCGAAGTCTCAATTCGACTTCGTATCTCAGTCTCCCTCACATCGATCAGAGGAGAGAACTGTGTATAGTGCTTCTATCTCGCACTTCAATAGCCCTTAATCACTCTACTACGTGATTCTCGGCTAATCTTCCAATCCCACTTCCAATAACAAAATAAATAAAGTAAAAGAGAAAGAAAAGGATAGCGTCTCTCCAATCACAACACCGTTAAGTGTTCATGCGGCGGAGTGTCTCACCGAAGCGAAATCCAAACAAGGAACCCCTCCGACACATGCCTACTTAACTAGTTGATCCTGGAGATAAGCGTAACATGCATAAAGAAGACAAACAAACAATCAAACACTCACACAAGATAACTAAACGAATAACAAAATCTCCTACCTACCTCGATTCACCTCTATAAAGTCTCAACCTGTATCCAGGAGAGAAATTATAGAATAGATAGTTCCATTCCGAACTAGTAGTGAGATAAGCCTTACAATTTTATTTGTTTGCTATCACCCCAAACCAACCAAAATACCTTTACTCGCGTATTACACATAAATAAGAGAAAGGAAAATAACATTTCTCCATTCCCAACGTTGTTAAGGTTCACTGAGAACGTGTGTGCACGCGTTCAAATGATCAAGTTATATATTAAATACCTTTTAACCCAAACAAACCCTAAACATGCAACTAGGTGTGATTGAAACAATATGAAATCATGCAAGAGTTATTCAAACACACATAATTAAGGAAAAATCCCCCACAGGGGCAAAACCATTTATTTTCACTATAATTTGTAAGAAAACGGCTTACAATCGGATTACAATGAAAATACAAGTTGACTAAGAATTACCCTCGGGTATCGGATTCTGTAGTCGCGGCTGGAAGAATCCCTTTCCAGTTGGGCAGCAATGAAGAAGAGAAAAGGCTTCTCCCCAAGGGTTGAACAAACCAAAGTTGTGTTCTTGGGTTACCAAAATTGATTCACATAGATATGGAAGACGTGTGAATCTAAAAACCTAGAATCATAGGACTCAATAGGTGAAGACTTTTGGGTTGATATGCTCTGAAAATCGTTGAAAAGTCTTAGAAAAACCACTTCCCATAGTGGGATTAAATAGGAGAACTTGAGCCCTAAAATTCGGAACATGATCTGAACACGATCTGTTTGGATTTATCCTCATCGGATCGGTCCGGTATCTTTAGGCGGATCGGTCCGGATGAACCGGATCGGTTCTTTTATCTGAAGGCGGATCGATCCGGTTGGCATCGGATCGGTTCGGAATTTTGACTTTATCGGTTCGCTATGGATCCGGGGTACACTGGCCTCACCTCAGCAGGCGGATTGGTCCGGTCTCTTTAGGCGGATCGGTCCGAAGGAACCGGATCGGTTCTTTTATCTGTGCCGGATCGGTCCGGTCTATTCCCCTGATTCCTTTTCTCCTTTTGATATTCGGATTCCGTTGATGAGCGAATGATTCTTGAATTTTCTCAACGGTGTAACGGCGTACGACATATAAAATGCTAATGGACAAAAATGTCCTTACAAATCTCCCCCTATGTCTATGCCGGTACATACATAAAAACAGACATCCGAATTATCAAAGAAATGAAAATGCCTATACAAATCTACCCTTCCATGAACCCAAAACTGAAAGAGTACAAGTGAATAAGACGGCATCGTTTGATCTTCAAATCTTCAAGAATCTCAACGCTTTTCTCATCAGTGTGTGCAATTCAGTTATTAAAGAAGTACCTACACACATGAGACAAAGCAAAATACCAAGTGACATATCGAGTTTGAAATGAGATAAACATATATACCAACAAAACTCAAAATTTCAAATCTCCCCCATAATAAGATAATTCTTTCTCCCCCTTTTTATGATGTCCCCAAATAGACAAATGAGAGAAATAAATCTAATAAGCAAGTGCGGGATGTCACAAGGATAAAAACACACCATGAATGAACACAAAGCAACCAAGTCGATGATAGCGTAAATGAAGAAGTGTGATCAACTTCGATAGGAAAATCAATGCATACAAACATGACATATGTGCACGATGAATATTGGATATTCCTAGCAAATGAACTCAAATGCTTCCTTTGGTGTAAAAGAATGACAATAAGATATTGACTCAATCATATCAACAATTCAAAGCTCAAAATGATTTTCACACCAATAACGTCCAAAATGATTTTATGCTTTTTCAGGACTTTCAAGGAAGTGCAAACCCGTTTATATTCGCCAACCAAACTCCCTCAGATATTATGTGGAATAGAGGCATTCTAAATTCTCAAACTTTGGAGAATTAATGGTGAAACCTAAGTGGCCCATATTTGGCATGAATGGCTTTTTATTGCCTTTTAAATTTTTTCGGGCTCTTTTAACCTCTTTGGACCTCGGATATTAAAATTCTTCCATTTTTAGGTCCTTTTTAACGGTGGCTTTTGCGCAAAGGAAAGATGATTACCTTTCGCAGCCCCTCCCCGTTATATAAAAACACACAGTCTCACCAAAACGGTTTTTACATGCATTCCAATCTTGTTAAGTTTTATCGCATTTTATATATTGTATAGACATGATTGAGATGGAAACACTCAATCCAACATGAGATTGACAAGTGCAACAATCAAATATAGCCGTGCATGTGTGCAATAAAGGATATAGGAGTCAAACATGTAGGAAGATATCACTAATTACATCTCAAAGACTCCATACAATGTAAAGCACATGGATGAAATGATGTAGCCTCTCAAATCTCTATCAAACAGTCACATGGATATATGGAATGAAGTTGTGACTTGGCTATCTTAAATGCTCATCCATATAAGGTGCTTAAAAGGATAAAGCTCTTTTTGGTCTTTTTCAAAAAATTTATCAAAATGAAATCTTTTTGTGATTTTCTTAAAAATAAAGAAAATCTTTTTGTATTTTTTCAAAAGAAATGTACAAAGTAAAAAGAATAAAACAAAGCTGTACAACTAAGCAATGGTACATATAAAACAGACTAGTAATAGGAAGCATATGATATGAACATGAAAAAGCATCTTATTCTAGACATAGACGAACCCCTCAGTCAACTGTGCAAATCCCAAAGACTTCCTAAGACTCTCAAATCTAAGGGCATCTAAAGGTTTCGTGAAAATATTAGCTAACTGACGGTCGGTGGGAACAAAACTCAGGGATACAGTGTTCTCCTCAACTAACTGACGAATAAAGTGCTCACGTATCCTGATGTGCTTGGTGCGCGAATGCTGAACAGGATTGTGGGATATGTGTATCGCGCTCGTGTTATCACAGGAAATGATCATGGTGTCCTGTGATATCCCATAATCCTCCAGCATTTGCTTCATCCACAAGAGTTGTGTGCAACAACTCCCTGCAGCTATGTACTCAGCCTCAGCAGTGGACAAAGAGATGGAATTTTGCTTCTTGCTCAGCCAGGAGACAAGAGTAGAACCAAAATGGAAACACCCACCAGAAGTGCTCCTACAGCCATCTACATCCCCAGCCCAATCGGCATCCGAATAGGCGGACAGACGGTCATCGGTATCAAAGGAATACCAAATCCCGTATGAGAGAGTCCCACTCACGTATTTAATAATACGTTTTAGAGAAAGTAAATGTGACTCTTTTGGGGATGCCTGATATCGCGCACAGACTCCAACACTAAAGGCGATGTCGGGACGACTAGCAGTCAAGTAGAGAAAACTACCTATCATACTCCGATATAAGGTTTGTTCTACGTCCTTGCCTTAAGTGTCCTTACTAAGCTTGGTGGTGGTACTCATAGGTGTACGTGCATGCTTAGCAGCGTCTAAACCAAATTTCTTCACTAGGTCTCTAGCATACTTGGATTGGGAGATGAACATCCCATCCTCTAGCTGACGAACCTGGAGACCAAGGAAGAATGTAAGCTCACCAACCATGCTCATCTCAAATTCACTTTTCATCTCTTCCTCAAAGTGGTGAGCATGCTGGGAGCATGTGGATCCAAAGACTATGTCGTCCACATAGACCTGGGCAACCAAAATAGCACCGTCATCTCTCCTGACGAACAACGTCATATCTACTCCCCCTCTCTTGAAGCCACGAGCTAAGAGATAGGAAGTAAGCCTCTATTACCAAGCACGGGGTGCTTGCTTCAAACCATACAAGGCTTTTCTCAGATAGTAGACGTGTTCCGGGTGCTGAGGGTCTTCAAACCCTTTTGGTTGTTCCACATAAACCTCTTCCTGTAGAATGCCATTCAGAAAGGCACTCTTGACATCCATCTGATATACCTTGAAGTGAAGATGACATGCGATGGCGAGCAGAAGACGGACGGGCTCAAGCCTCGCAACAGGAGCAAATGTCTCCCCAAAGTCTACACCCTCTATCTGTGTGTAGCCTTGAGCGACCAACCTAGCCTTATTTCTGATGATGGTACCATATTCATCCATTTTGTTCTTGAAAATCCATCGGGTACCAATCACATTAGTATCACTAGGTCGGGGGACTAATTCCCAGACATTATTCTTTTTAAACTGAAGCAACTCATCCTGCATAGCAGATATCCAGTGTTCATCCTTGAGTGCTTCTTTATGGTTCTTGGGCTCGACTTTGGACATGTAGCAAAGATGGCTAACAACGTTCTCTAGCTGAGCACGAGTCTTGACCCCTAGAGTGGGATCGCCAACGATGGCAGATGGGTCATGACTCTTGCGAACCCAAGCAGGTGTGTCCCCTAATACAGGAGTAGGGTCCACAGAGTGTGAGAGAGGAACAGGTAAATCTCTGTCAGAACAATCCTCATCCTTACACTAAAGATTAGAATCAATAACCGTCGGAGGTTCGTCATCTTGCACGGTGAAGTTTATTGATTCCATAATCTTAGAGCTCTTCAGGTTAAACACCCGGTACGCTCTACTATTCGATGAATATCCTAGAAATATTCCCTCATCGCACCGGGATTCGAACTTTCCTAATTGCTCTCTATCCCGTAGGATGTAGCATTTACTCCCAAACACACGGAAATATGCCAAGTTGGGCTTCTTGCCATTCCACAACTCATAAGGAGTGTGAAGTGTGTGTGGACGCAGATACACCCTATTCACCGTGTGGCATGCAGTAGACACTGCCTCTGCCCAAAATCTCCTAGAAACTTTATGACCTAGAAGCATAGATCTAGCCATTTCTTGGATCGTTCTATTCTTTCTCTCAATAATCCCATTTTGCTGAGGAGTTCTCACAGCAGAAAACTCATGTTTGATCCCGAGGCTATCACAGTAAAGGTCTACCTTTGCTTCTGTGAATTCAGTGCCATTGTCACTACGCATCCTGTTAATAGTGACACCATGTTGATTTTGTAAAACACGGCACTTGGTCGTTAAAAATTCTACAACATCGGATTTCTCTATCAGAAAACCTACAATGGAGTACCTGGAGAAATCATCTACCATCACGAGGATGTACCTCTTACCACCTAGACTCTCAGTACGAGTAGGACCCATAATATCCATGTGAATCAACTCAAGAACACGAGAGGTGGTAATGGAATGCAATTTCCTATGAGGACTGCGAATTTGTTTTCCCAACTGACAGGGTCCACAAATGGTCGAAGTTGACTTTCCAAGAGATGGTAAGCCACGTACTAGGTCATTTTTAGCTAAGCGATTGAGATCTCTAAAGTTAACGTGACCTAGATGTTGGTGCCACAGATCCATAGGAGTGATCGTGGCGCTGTTGCAGACAAGTGAGGATGTGGGCTAAGTCCCATAGAAATTATCCTCGGTCCTCACCCCTTGCATCAAAAGTTTACCGGCTTGATTGTAGACTTTACACGCGTCCCGGTCAAACTTTACTGTAAAGTCAGTGTCGCACAGCTGGCTAATGGTGAGAAGGTTTGCTTTCAAACCTTTGACATACAAAACATTTTCTAGCTTAGGAAAACCAGGTAACTCGATAGTACCTCGTCCTATAATGCTAGACTTACTCTCATCTCCAAAGGTGACTCTGCCATCTTGATAGTCCTCAAGAGTAGTAAAAAATGAGGCATCACCTGTCATGTGTCTGGAGCACCCACTATCAAAATACCACTGAGAGGTATTATGTGCTTTAAGAGCAACATGAACAACAAAAGCCTTTTTATCTTTCTTAGGTACCCAAGTTGAGATGACGTTTTATTTGCCTTTGTTGTTGTTGATTTTAGCTGGAATGTGAGAAGCATTCACTAACGGCAAAGAGATCCGTCGGAATTCTTCCATTAAACTCTGAGTCGTGGCAGCTAAGAACTCAACTTGCTCTCTCAGACTAGAAAAATCATCAGTGTGACGTGGTGGAGTAGTAGTACGTCGTGTCCGACCGATGCTATAGCAAGTTTCCCTAAGGTGGCCTTTTCTTTTGCAATAAGTACAAAAGAGCACAGTCAAAGGCAGACCTTGGTTTGCTTTTCTTGGTCGAACTCTCCTTCGAGGTTTTTTACGGTGACCATAAGGAGTTGTAGTAAACTCAGGAACTGGTCCAGGTGAAATTTTGGACGTGGAGGCACCATCATATCCAATTCCTTGATGATCACCAAAACCTAAAGCGGGGCCGAGGAGCATCTTTCCCATCTTCCCAGATCTGTCCTCGATTTGAACCTTGACTTCCCGAGCTTTCTCAAGATCACCAGTCAGCTGGGCAACAAGGGCTTCAAGTTTCTTTCGAGTCTCCACGGAGGAATGGAGCTGACTCGTAAGACTAGCCACTTGTGTAATCAAGTCCCCTTTCTCTTTCTCTAAAACACTCTCTCTCTCTAAACAAATTCTCATTCTCAACACAAGTAGAATCTCTCTCTCTTAGGGCGGTGCAGGTGGAGAACTCTCTTTCTCTCGCTTTCTTTAAATCTTCCTCTAAGCAGGTGATCTTAAGAACTAACGATTTGTTACGCTTTTTAGTTTTAAAAGACTCAGAATATAACTCAGCGTAGGCGCGTTGTATATCACTCTCGCTCTCACTTGTGTCATCCTCCCCCTCACTCACATCGATCTCACTGTCGAGGTGTCCCTGTGAAGCATCATCCTCAACCTCATGAGAAGAACTAGGAGTGCTCACATGGCTGGCCATGAATGCGGTGAAGTTACACTCATGCGGTGACTCATCTCCTGAATCCACCGTCTCGACCTCACTGTCGTCACTAAGGGTAGCATTAAGGACAGCTTTCCCTTTCTCTCTATTCAGACGATTGGCACACTCAAAAGCTCTATGACCCCTTCCATCGCACTCAAAACATCTCTCACTTTCTTTCAGAGGAGGATTTTTGGAATCTTTTTCATTTTTATTTTCAAACTTATTTTTCTCATAGTTCTTTTTATCTTTAAAATTGCCATTTTTCTTAAATTTGAGAATCCTCTTGAATATTTTTGCGAAAAGAGCCAAATCATCTAAGTCAAAGTCGCACTCAGAATCTGACGTGACAGTCTCTCTCTTTCTATATGACTCTACCCTCTTTCTAGCTGACCCCTCACTCCTTCTCTCTTGGGCTTTAAGAGAAATTCCCTTATCTTTAGATTTAGCATTTTTAGGGAACATATCAATTTCATAAGTTTGCAAATCTCCTACAAGTTCTTCCAATTTTAGCGTATTTAAATTACCCATAGAATTTAGCACAGTGACTTTAGGGATAAAACGCTTAGGCAAAGAACGAAGAATCTTTTTAACAACTCTAGCATTCGGAATATGTTCACCAAGATTAAAACTAGTATTCACAATATCAGAAAGTCTAGCATAAAATTCATCAAAGCATTCAGAATCATGCATGGTGATTGTTTCAAATTGAGTTGTCAAGTTTTGCAACTTAGACTCTTTCACATCATTAGTTCCTTCATGGGTGAGTTGTAAAACATCCCATGCCTCTTTTGACGTGGTACACGTCATTATGCGTTTGAACTCATCAGGTGTGACAGACCCAGAAATGGCACTTAGACCTTTAGAATTAAAAGATGACCATTTAAATTCTTCATCGGTCCAAGAAATGTCAGGTTTCAAGTTGGTCACATTATCAACAGTCACGGTGGGAGGAGTCCACCCTCGTTCAACTAAAATCCAGACACGTTCATCAATGGCTTTCAAAGCCGACCTCATACGGGCTTTCCAATAAGCATAATTTGTCCCGTCAAAAACAGGCATTTTATAATATGACTTTTCCATTTGAACACGCACTTTTTCAAAAATCAATTTTTTCAAAAAATTGATATCTTGGAAAAATTTTGCGGAAAAAGGAATACGCGATAGATTAGCGTAACCTGCTCTGATACCAATTTGAGAACGTGTGTGCACACGTTCAAATGATCAAGTTATATATTAAATACCTTTTAACCCAAACAAACCCTAAACATGCAACTAGGTGTGATTGAAACAATATGAAATCATGCAAGAGTTATTCAAACACACATAATTAAGGAAAAATCCCCCACAGGGGCAAAACCATTTATTTTCACTATAATTTGTAAGAAAACGGCTTACAATCGGATTACAATGAAAATACAAGTTGACTAAGAATTACCCTCGGGTATCGGATTCTGTAGTCGCGGCTCGAAGAATCTCTTTCCAGTAGGGCAGCAATGAAGAAGAGAAGCGGCTTCTCCACAAGGGTTGAACAAACCAAAGTTGTGTTCTTGGGTTACCAAACTTGATTCACATAGATATGGAAGATGTGTGAATCTAAAAACCTAGAATCATACGACTCAATAGGTGAAGACTGTTGGGTTGATATGCTCTGAAAATCGTTGAAAAGTCTTCGAAAAACCACTTCCCGTAGTGGGATTAAATAGGAGAACTTGAGCCCTAAAATTCGGAACATGATCTGAACATGGTCTATTTGGATTTATCCTCGTCGGATCGGTCCGGTATCTTTAGGCGGATCGGTCCGGATGAACCGGATCGGTTCTTTTATCTAAAGGCGGATCGATCCGGTTGGCATCGGATCGGTTCGGAATTTTGACTTTATCGGTTCGCTATGGATCCAGGGTACACTGGCCTTACCTCAACAGGCGGATCGGTCCGGTCTCTTTAGGCGGATCGGTCCGGAGGAACCGGATCGGTTCTTTTATCTGTGTCGGATCGGTCCGGTCTGTTCCCCTGATTCCTTTTCTCCTTTTGATATTCGAATTCCGTTGATGAGAGAATGATTCTTGAATTTTCTCAACGGTGTAACGGCGTACGACATATAAAATGCTAATGGACAAAAATGTCCTTACATTCACGCGTGGAGCGTCCCGCAAAAGCGGAATCCAAATAAGGAACCCCTCCTATGCATTACTACTTAACTTTGTTGGTCGTGGAGATAAGTCATAACATCCACATACAATGCAAACAAGCAACAAAAGACTCAAACCAGGCAACACACATGACACATATACATTTTAAGTATCATCACTCGTTTCATAACGAGTGAAGAAAAGATAGAACTTCCATACCACGGAAGTCATATCAGTACTCTTCCTATAATGGCGTCAATACAACTACAAGCCCAATATACACACCCGAATCTACAGTAGATATAATACTACTAAATCTTATAATAAGGAATACACCACCCACTACTAAGGTGGAATTCCCATCAACATTCTTACCAACCACTCCGCATCCTAACCATTACTCCAACTCTGGTCGACCACAGTTTACCCACGCAGTCCCTCTTACTTCCTCAATAAACTAGGACACGCTCTCGGCCTCTTCTTCCTTAGTTCAATGAAACCTTCCCAGGCGGGTATCCACCAATGTGGTTTCATGATCACTGCCCCATTAGAAGTGTTAACGACACTTTTTTCTGCGGTCTATCATTCCATTGGGGGGCTCTCACTTATACCTACCTTTCTTGAGCGCACGATTTCCCTAATCGCACAACTCTTCTTCATGTGATAGCCTCTAACCGAGCCTCGCGTGAATCACTCGAGAATTCACCTCCTCCTCAGTCCAGTTATCCCGGAGAAACTTACGATAGAATGTATCCATCGGTTTTATCCCCGGGCAAAACTTCCGGCACCCTCAAATATGGTGGCCACATTTTCACCATCTCAGCACTACTCCTACGGGTGAAGGATTTTCCTCCATCCTACTTCAGGGCACTTCTCTACTCCAATCTAACATCGCATGAAATTTCAAGCTTAGTACCACTTTATACTTATCGCGGTACTTGGGAAACTACATCAACTGTAATTAGTAGTCGTAGTAGCAAGACAAGGAAGTGCTACAAAAAGGGAGCGACCTCCAAAATGTTCCTCATCCCCGACCACAATTTACAGTCCTTAGTAGTTCCTGCTCATGACGCCCTTCTTCAATCGACCTACTACTCTCACCCGAAAATGCAAGAGACTTTATAGATTCTACCTCAAGGTAGAAGAACGAAATCTCACAAGAGAAACCAACGATCTTAATCCTAAGGCTCTATGTCAAATCAAAAGCAACGCGGAAAACTTAAGGCGTTTACAAACAGATTCCTATGGACTCTAGAACCTAATGCTCTGATACCATCTGTGACAACCCGCTCACCAAAATAAGGGGTGGCCAGCCCAATACTCCAATATAACGGAATCATAGATGGAATCATTCTCAACATCATAATAAAATATAGAGTATCCAGGATAACCACCCAATATTTCAGAAAACGGGTTGCCAAAATTTTGAATTTAAAGTAAATAAAGAAAAACAAACAACCCAATTTCTAAAAAGATGGGGGAGGACCCAAGACATAAATAAATAATACAACAAGAAAACAATAAAAGACCGAATATGATACCGGTCATCAACTGATACACCAATAATACACAAGTTCAATAAATTACATATTACACTTCATTAAACATTTACAAAAGCTTGGGCCTCTCGCCCTAGTAAAAAGACTTGATCTTAACTAGAATGCAAAAATGAAAACGTCTATACCAATTGTGTCCCGTAATACCCGCAATGCATCACGGCTCGCAGAGGACATTGGAATAGGAATTCAAATCAGGCATCCCTACGGAGGAGTACCTGAGCAGAGACAAGATGCATATGCAACAAGAAGTGTAAACGGGTCAGGGCCCGGTTCCATATGATTACCAGATGAATAAAGAATATGACAGTTATGAATATCATCATGCTAGGAAGAATAAAATCTATCTACACAGTTCTAAAACATAACTAAGACAGAAAAGAAAAGCATGAGTTTAATTTAAATGTGCAAAGGAAAAGAAAGAGTAACATAAGTTAAAAAGCTTCCATCTCATTATTATGTTCCTTATCAGGAACTCGTAATTTCAATATTTATGCTCTTTACTAGCATTTCATATAATTAAAATCTTAAGCACTTTATGGCTTTTTTTTCAATTACATGCCCATCCCGGCACAACCATTCCTTAGAAGGAATATCATCAACATTAAATGCCCTTTGTGGCATTGTACTGTGCTCTTTGTGGCACTTCTTCATGCTCTTTATGGCATATAATCCATCAAGTCCCACTTAATGATGAATTGTTATATTTATATACATATAACGATTCTAAGACCGCCCCTCCGAGTTTCCCCACTGGGCGCGCCCCTAAATGACCATCATCTTCCAGGGCCTATCTATACAAGACAACCTGGGCACCTATCGCATTACGTCGGGAAGTGGCCATATGCCTGCGGGAGAGTCAAGACCACACCCGGAATCTCCTCACCAGCGCAGAAAACATAACATATCGCTCATATGGCCTATGGACTATATCCATCCTGCATTCATTAGCCAGGGGGCATCACCAAGCGCGCGAACTTCCCTTATGATGTCATTTAGAGAGGTGTGTTTAACCAAATTACCATTTATCATGTTAACGATTAAGTAAATTATCAGTTACCATCATTCCATATCCAATTACATTTTACCAAAAGTATAATTCCATTTATCCGCAACCATATTCATTTACATTATGTAAATATTTTGCCTTTTAAAATCCGGAGCCGCACGTATTTACATTGAGATTTTGACCTCAAAGAATAAACAGACTTTTAATTATTCTCCCAAGATTCATTGATAGATATAATAAACCCCCAAGGATAACATAGCTCCAATGAGCTTCTAGGGTCTCCCAATCATAACAATGCATCCCCTAGTTTAATAGAATTAACTAGAAGAAAGAGTGCCCTAACATCAAAAGGCATAACCTCGGAAAAGTTCCCACCTATCCTAGTTCTAATGTAAGGTGGATGACTAATTCCTCTACGACTCTAAAACTCTAAATTTACTTCATTCAAGAAGGTTCCTACTCCCTATTGAAGAAAATAAATCTAGGAAACAAAATAAGGTTTTAGGATGAAAAACAGGGGACCGGTCAACCGGTCCTGAGACCGCGGTCGACCGCGTCTCAAGATTTTGCCTACGAAGGAAAGCAGAAAGCTGAAAATGGTATAGTTGGTCGACTGTCCAAGGGATCGCGGTCGACCGCGCAAGAATTTTATGCCTTTGTGGGAAAGCAGTAAGCCTACCCCCGAAGGCCCGATCGACCGGTCAGGGGACCGCGGTCGACCGGTCATATCAGACCTAGGGTTCTTCCTTCTTCCAAAAGCTAAACCCAAATCTCAAATCTCTTTCATTTTGAACACAACCAACAAATTTTATCTACCCAAAGATTATCCTACATGATTTACAACCATTACAACTCACCATTTCATCATCAAAACCAAATCTAGGTTTAAATACCAAAATTTCCATTTTTGATCTCCAAATATATATATATACATAAATATCACACAATTTATTCATCTAAAACATATATTTTCAAGTAGAAAACTTGCCTCATGGTTGCAAATTCAGATTTCTTTGTGGTAGAAGCAATCTCCCATCTTCAATCTTCATTTTCTCTCTCTTTCTCCACTTTTCTCTTCTTCTTTCTTTCTCTCCTTATCTCTCTAGGTTTAAGACAAGAAATGAGGGAAATGAAATAAGGGCAAGACTAAAATCGTGACTTAAGTTAAAACTCCCAACTTAAATGGTTAATACCACATTAAAATGACTCCCAAATACGCATTTAAGTTAAAACCAGTCAAAAGTGCCCGAAACACAAAAATACAATATGGCACTTATTTTGACTGTCTCGCACCTTCCGAGACTAACTACCCCCTCTAAAATGGCATCCGGAAATTTTATAAATTATTTTGAGTTTCAAACTTCATTTAAACTATCGTGTCATTTATATACATGACACTATAAACATGCAACCTGATGATATTTACTTCCACATAATGTAAATATGCATCAGTCTAGTAAATATTAACTTTAAATTCATTCAATTAATATTTACTCCAGTCCCCACATTTTATATAATTACCTTATGTGGTAGAATTAATATAAAAATGAGCCTCCCAGAATCGAGGGTTGTTACATTATGATTGATAAATGTGAAGAAAATAACGTACCATTATTATTTTCAATAAAAAAAAATACAATTTTTAATAGGGGACATGCTATTTGATCACCATTTTACCTTAAACATGGCTAAGAAGATCTAAAGGCACAACATATAAGTATTAAATGGACACCTTAGTTTATGCTTACCCTACAAAAGAATGACTAACCACTTAGAAGACTAGGTTATCATGTCTCTTCATTTGGTAGTGCATAACTATTTGAATGTTGAGGAAGAATAAGCATAAAAGGGAAAGAAGCATATGGAATATAAAATGCATGAAAATAGCAACGCATAGAGGCGGATGGGGGGGGGGGGGGGAGAGGGCTTGGCCCATGCAAATATTTTCAAACTTTCTATAGCAACAAGTTTTTTATATAGGTGTTATATATTTTTTAATATGGTTTGGCCCCTTCAAAAATCACGTCTGTTTTGGCCACAACTCAACCAAAGGATAGAAAATACATTTTAAGGTTTAGGTTAATATATAACAACAAAAGTCAATAGAATGGTTGCCGCTTTTAACTTTTACCGACCAAATAAAATCAAAAAAGAAACCACCTTCTAGGCTGCTGCAAAAACTCAAATTCAAAGAAACCAAACAACACCAAAATTTAACCACTGTGGGAAAGTAGCAAATTTGAGTTGGTATTACGAGGTACTTTTTTTTCTTCTCCTCTTTTTTGTTAGTTACAATTCAATATAACAAAAAGTATATTGTAACAGTTTATAAAATACAAAGTTGGGGAAATCCGATGGCTATCTTTTGTAGTTATTTGTCAAGTCCCATCCCATGCTTTTCTTTTATGTTATTTTACAATGACTATTTGCTGGAGTATGGTATGGTTTGAACAAGAGTATTAGAAAATTTATAATTGAAATTGTAATAGTCTTGGTAATCTTAGTTAGAGAGTGGAAATTAAAATTGAAATTGTAACATTAAACAATTTTTTTAATATAATTTCATATATGTCATATTGTTTGTTATTCTAACAATTACACATTTATATATGGGGATTTTATTAAATTAAATATTTTGAATATAGGATTTAAGTTTTAATTTAAAATCATCATTTCTGTAATTGTAGTTTAAAATAATTTCTTGATGTTTTAAAATTTTGACAGTTAGTCAAGGTCAAGAGAACAACTATTGATGTATTTTTCAAGAAAGGTGGTGTTGAAAGTTTAGATGTTAGTTCACCGATTTCCAATGAACAATCTTCCTCTAATGTCGAAGCTGAACAATGACCCTCCAAGGTTTCCAATATCAGCTCGATTGAAAAAGATCCAAATTTTTTCGAACGTGATCCTGGATTATGCCAACAAATATAGGGGTATCCATATAATCATCGTGATGAACTTTTACGAACTTATATTAAAGTCGGTACATATCAACATCTTCTTTACCAATACCCATTTAATGAAGATAAACATCCTCGTCGATTTAAAGATTCTTGGTTCAAAATGTTTCCAAATTGGTTGGAATATTCTCCAACTACTGATGGGATTTATTATCTTCCTTGCTTTCTTTTTACCAAAGCATCGGGTCACCCCTGGGTCTAAAGCATTCACGGTGGAGGGATTTCGTTCATGGAATAAAGTTAATTGTGGTGTCAATTGTGATCTTTTAAATCATGTTGGTAAAGATCCAAATTCGTTGCACAAGAATGCTATGGAGTATTGCCATGATCTCATTAACCAATCGCAACATATTGAGAAGATTTTTGAAAAACAATCTTTTGAAATTGTGAAAAACAATAGATTGAAATTAAAGACTTCAATAGATGCAGTTAAATGTCTCACATTTCAAGCTTGTGCTTTTAGAGGCCTTGATGAACGGAAGAGTCGATAAATCGGGGAAATTTTATTAAATTGATATAACTTTTGGCATCCTATAGTGAGGAGGTTGCTTCAGTGGTCTTAGATTGAGCTCCTCAAAATGCTACATACATTTCTCATGCGATTCAAAAGGAAATTTTACAAATCTATGCAAGGAAAATTCGGGAGATCATTCAGGAAGAGATTAATGATGCTAAATTTTATATTATTGTGGACAAGTCCCGGGATGAAGCAAAAAGGGAGCAAATGCCCATTGTTCTCAGATTTGTCGATAAAATGGATTTATACGGGAACAATTTTTTGATTTTATTCATGTAGGTGATACCATGTCATTGACTTTGAAGAAAGAAATATCACATATCCTTTCTAATAATAATCTTAATATACAAAATATGCAAGGTCAAAGATATGATGGTGCTAGTAATATACATGGAGAATGGAATGGGTTGCAAGCCCTTTTTTTAAATGAGTGTCCTTTTGCATACTATATTTAATAACTTGCTTATCGTCTGCAATTAGCATTTGTGGTTGCTTCACGGGAGGTTTTACCGTTCATTAATTTTTTAATTATTTACCCTTCATTGTTAATGCAATTGGTTCCTCTTGTAATGATCAATCAAAAACTGTTCAAGCGGAAGAAATTGCAAAAAAACTTGCCATTGAAGAAGTTGAGTCCGGTAAAGGTTTAAATCAAATTAGCACTTTAAAACGGGCCAGAGATACCCGATGGAGCTCTCATTTGGGATCTCTTCATAGCTTGATATCTTTGTTTAATGCAACTTGTCCAGTCTTAAAAATGTTATTGCTGATGGAACAAGTTATGATGATTTGATCACTTCTTTTATATTCATATTTACCTTACATCTAATGAGAGAGATCATGGGTATTAGTGAGGATCTTTGCCAATCCTTACAATGTAAATCCCAAGATATAGTGAATGCAATGCATTTGGTATCAACAATAAAATCTCTTATGCAAAAGTTGAGAGAAGATGGGTGGAATCCTTTATTTGATAAAGTGAAATCATTTTGGGAAAAGCGTAAGATAGAAATTCCTAATGTGAGTGCTCGTTATAGTGGTGGTCGGGGTAGATCTCAGGAAAGGGACATTATAATTGACCATCATTTTTTGTTTGAAGTGTTTACTACTGCAGTAGACTCTCAAATACTAGAATTGAATCATAGATTTAAAGAAGATGCGATAGAGTTGCGTATTCTGAGCACAACACTTAACACTTATGATTCTAATAAGTCATTCAACATTGATGATATTTATAAACTTGCAAACAAATTCTATCCTAATGACTTCGATGGACAAGAGAATTTGTGTTTGATGTCTCAACTGGAGCATTATGATCTTGGCATTCATAAATATTGAGCTGCAAAGGGCATCCACAATTTCTGAGTTATGCCAAGTTTTGGCGAAAATAAGAAAAGCTACAATTTATCCCCTTGTTGATAATTTGATTCGCCTAGTGTTAACTCTCCCCATTTCAACTGCAACAACGGAACGTGCATTTTTGGCCACGAGTCTCGTTAAGACTACGCTATGGAACATGACTTTCTTGCAAATTATTTGATTACATATATCGAGAAAGAAATTGCCCGAGATTTTGAAGTTGATGACATTATAGATGATTTTTATGAAATGAAGGAACGCCGATCACAATTTGTGATGCCAAAAATTCCTATGTAGTTAGGGTCATTTTTTTTATAATTATCCGTGTCAATGGTGTCTATGTTAATAAAGATCCACGTAGTTATTTTTTTAGGATTATTTATTCATTTTCTTTACTTATTCATATTTATATTTTGTTTACTTAATGCTTTGGCCACACCCAAGATAAAATTCCTGGATCCTCCCCTGGCAACGCAATTATATCAAATATGAAAATTCAAAAAGTGAAACAAAACCACTATTGATAATTTGAAAGAAATTAAGTCACCTTAATCGCACTCCTTGATGAAAGTTACTTCTGTGTACCTCTGCAACATCAAGTATAACTTCATATTATTTGATGAGATTCATCCTTGTAAACAACTTCAAGTGCAACTTTAACTTGTTCTTTGAATAACATTTCAATTTTAGGGATCCATTGTTCATATCATTGGAAAATTAGAAAGTGGCTTAGTAATTAGTCATGCCTCCTAAAGAATAGATGTTAAAGACTAAGTGAGAAAAAACTATATTTATAGTGTAACTGAATACAAATTGAAGCCTTGCCAAAATGAAGTTTAAACAAATTCTTCTTTTGTACTTCTCCATATATTCAAACGCAAAAGAGATTTAAAAAAATCGAAAGAAAAATATTTAAAATTTCATTAGAATTCAAGAAAAGAGAAATATAAAATTAACATAGATGATGGCCCGAAGTTGTGCTTTTCATGAGCAGGTGAATTAGTAGTTTTTGATGTACTTACCAACTATTTAGTGGTACTTAAACTTCAAAATAATTGAAATTACTTCTCATTCTCGCGATAACCACTTAAAGTATGTTGAGATGTACATAACAAATAAACATTTAAACACTTAGATATTACATGAGGCAAAATGTAATATAATCATTTTCTTTCAATGATTTGCAATACCTCGGATTTTCAAATTAAGCATAGTGATTATCTTGTAATTTGAGTACATTCCCTAGTTGTAGGTTAATATAATCAATTCCTAACACAGTGTTAATGTGTTTAGAAATTAGCAATGGGTAATGAATAGATGATCGTGTCCATAAGACATCAGAAAAAACTAATCAAGAATGAGAGTCCACGACTCCTTATACTAATTGATAAGAGACATCTCACCATAATACTAACTTATGATATATCAAATAAAATAGTGGAAGGCATGGTGTCTATTGGTATAGATTTTAGTTGCTTTTTCCTAACCTATACCCTACTTCCCACTTTTATATTATGATGTCTAAGTTTCCAAATTACACAGAACGATTAAAATCCTACACTAAATCAATTTCACTAAATCACCCTAATATTTACAGTAAGAAAATTACGAAATTTTTTTTAAAATAAAAAACTGTTTTTTATTTCTTTTAAAAATTTTTTTTAAAATTTTAAAAAATTATTCTAACTGTTTTATAAAAAAAAGTTATTTTACAACAAAAATAAAACCTGTTAACCATGAACATAAACTTCTTTACACTGTTAAATAATGTTTTTAACTGTTTAAAAACAATTTTTAATAAGAAACTGTTTTTAAAGGGTTTTTTATACATAAAAGAAATGGTTTATTAACTTTTGAACAAAAAAATGTTTTAAAATAACCGATTTTAACTTTTTTTAAGAGCTTTATGAAATTAAGAAATTGTTTTAAAGTTAAAAAAACATCTTAATTATTTAATATAAAAATATTCAATTAATATGAAAAAGACCACGTGGCATCTCAATTCCCTTCGAACATAACTATCATGTGTAAGCTTTGCTCAGAGGCTTTTCTCATTCTTCCTGTCCCTTTGGTTTCTCCACCTATTTGTTTCCTTTTCAATTTTTTTAACAAATTACGTACAATATCTTTTCAAATAACTTATGCAAAGTACTTTTTAAACTACGTACCATATTTTTAACCACGTATACATATTTATTTTATTATTTTTATAAATTATGTACAATATTTTTTAAAATGAAAAACAGTTTTTTATTTATAACATTTTTAACACCCCACAAAACGCCATGTGGCACCACAATTTTTCATTAAACTTTGTTATGCAGTAATTATCTCTCTCCTCTTTAGTTCATCTCCTAATTCTTCTTCCTTATTCACTCTGCAAATACAACCCTTTCATTTTCTAAATTGTTTCGTCTGCAATAAAATTACACCCTTTCATTTCTTTAGTAACAAACCCTTTATTTCCATCTGTTGAAGTCCAAAGCACCTTATAAATCATCCACCCATCCATGTAAAACAACACCCCTATTTTGTAAATTGTGGTGCGTTCAAGAGACAAACGATTTCTATTGTCGGTAAATTCTCCGATTGAAAATGGAAGACCCACCGGTGATTGCTGTGGAAGGTGAGTTTACACGGGTCTGATGTGTGGTTATTTATAACATTTTTAGATGCCTCAACCTGTTGTGATAGTTAAGGTGGCTAACGGATGGTTTGAATTGGGTTTAGGGGAAGCTTAGGTTGGAGGAGATGGGTATGGTTCCATGGATTTAGAAGCGGGGGTTGAGAGCTGGTGGTTCCGGGTTATGGAATTAGGCTCGATGGTGGTCTGGGTAGTGGGTTCAAGTATGGATGCGGGGGGTCGGGTTGCCATGGGTATGGTTGCGGGTCAGACTTGGGTCTGATTATCGTTGGGTCGGGATCGACTTTCCGTCTTTGAAGGTGGTCAGTAGGAGATAGATTTGGTTAGAGGATGATTGAAATCAGTTTTGGGGTCAGCGGTGTGGGTTTTGATTTGTTCTGTAGGTGTTGGATTTTGGGCTTAACCATTCTCCATTTTTTTTTATCAAATGCTCCACGTGAGCATCATTTATCTATATAAAAAAAATAAGTCATTCCATATAGTTCATTATTAGGATTTTAATTTCAAATTTTCTTTAAAAAATATGTAATAATATTGCGAAGGTGATTGTTAGTAGAAATACTCTATTTTTTTTTTAATGATGTAGGGAAAATATATACAATACTTTATTTTAATGGTTTTAAAATTGACGTTTCAATGCTATGACTTTGAGTATTTCAAAATATATGCTTGATTTGGTTTTAAGTGTTTTGGATTTTTAGATCTAGGTATATACAAGAATGAGTTTCGATTATTTAGTTTTTTTGGCTTTAATTTAATCTCTTAAGATTTGTGGAGCTTCACTCCCATTTATTTTTGAAAATATATTAAGTTTCATATCCATCTCAAACCGCCCATAACTGCTATGTGAATACCCCGCTTTTTTTCCCCGAGAATACACTTATCCCATATATGTTACAATACGACCAATAATAATAAAAAAATAAAGACATGAGAGTGGATACAAATGAATCTTTAAAAATGAGACTAAATGCTTAAGATCCCTTAATTATTTGTGACATTATTATTTTCACCAAAATACCCTCAAATGTGATAATGTTCATAGCCCAATGTTTTCGGGTAAAAAGAAAAATATGAGGTTCATTTTAAGTTTGTGCCCATGTTAGTTATTGTCTATGGATCTCTTTTTAATTAACAGTTTATTATGCTTTTTTATGGCACCTTATGCACATTTTTATCTTTTTGAATATTGTTAATATCATTTGCCTTTATTTGCATTAATAATCCAATTTTTGTCTTAGTGCTATATATGTTTCAAAAAGAAAAAAAAAGTTCTTGAGTTGCTGAGTATATATAATATGTACTATGTTTGACTCTATATATAATCGAAGGCGCTATTTGAGATTGACTATTTCTACAAATTTTCAAGTATACATGAAATAATATAGTCATTTTACAAGAAAATAGTTGATATAGCAGTTGAAGTTAAAGAACCGTGCTTTTGAGTTCTTTTTATTTTTTATTTTTTTACCACGAAATGGTCGTACAATTTAATTTGTTATCATAATTCGTTCATGATAATTAGTTAAAGACTAATAAGGATTGAGAGAGTATATTACATAGGTGTCCTTAATTTCGTTGAATGAAATTGAATCTTGGGCTCATTTTCATTTACATAATGTTCAATTTATTTTTTTTATCATTTTTAATATCATAATATGTGTAATCACTTAAGTTAGGAACTAAATAAATATGTTAATATCAAATATATATATATATATATATATATATATATGTATCGTATGCACATCACGTGGGTTTACAACTAGTGTTATATATAACACAAGAGCTCAATATAATAAAAAGAAAGCGGATTGCCTCCTTGCCACTCGTAATAATAAATTTCCGTATTTCTTGGTTTTGTTCCTTTTCCTCACTCAAAACAGGTAAGTACATGTCAATTTGATGTACTGCATCTTCATTGTTCATCAAATATTTGAATTAATTTTTTTTTAAATCAACAGAGTTGGTTCTTATTTTGTTTGTTTTTGGTCCTTTACTACTTATTAGAATGTTTTATGCTTGTTCTTCGTTGTAATTTATGTGTATGAATGAACCAGCTTAACTTCTTATTAGGTCTATAAAAATATAGAATTTATAGGTTAGTTATCAATTATTAAAGGATCAAATACCAAAAAGTCCCTCAAACATTTTTTAATGCACATTTAGTCCAACCCTTTGATTTTGTACCAAAAATTCCCTTATTCTCTTATCTTTAAAGGTCCGCACGGTATGGTAAAACTTTTTTGGCTTGGTGAAGGACTTTTTGGCGCAAAATAAAAAGGCTTCGAATAAACGTGTATTAAAAAAGTTCGAGGAACTATTTGCGTACGTGCGCGTGTGTATTGATATTAGTTTAATGTTATATAATATTTTAATCCCTTATCAAACTTTAATTTTGACATGTGTGTAACAAATATGATGGGAATATTTTTAAATATGACAAAAATTATAATACGACAATCCCTTGTTATATAACGCTGCCTTAATATGACACTATGGACTTCACATTATTCTACAATAAATTTTAAGACCTCAACTACAAATTTATGGGAGTGATTATTCGTGTTCGAATTTCAGAGTTTATTACTAATGCTCTTAATCAAATTATTGTTTGTAAATATGCCTCATACATAAACTTCTCACGTTGGTTACACGTGCAATGCGTGTGTGCATCAATTAGTGCGTGAATAGTTATTATTTATGTGACCTTTGTAATTTCTCCCTAGATATCTAGCATCCAAGATGTAATTCCCGTCTTAGTTGTCATTTTCTAAATGTTAAATACAATTAAATGTGCCACAATGTTTTGTAACTCCAAAGCTTATGAACAAACCTAATCCAAACTTATATGTTGTTTCATCCCCTCTTTCCTTCATCTAATTCCTTTTTTTTTCAAGAATGGATTATGACCAACTTACCTTTTCAGGGATGGAGAATCAGTATGACTTTGATTGGTTATATTTAGAAGAAAAGTCCCAAGGGTAATCTCATACTTACTAAAGCTCTTTAGTTTTGTCTCCATTCTGTACAAACTAACCTTATATGTTGTGTACATTCTTTAGTTTTGTCTCCATTCTGTACAAACTAACCTTATATGTTGTGTACATTTTTTCTTTTGTACAGAAAATTGGAGGAGTACTCAACAGTCGCTAATAACTTGGATTATAGTCCTTTCGGTGATCCTTTCAACTTTGATCAATACCTACTTCCACAACAAAATAATCAAATTCCCTTTGATTATGATCAACATCAATTTTCACAACTAAATCATCAAATTCCCGTTGATTATGATCAATACAAATTTTTGCAACTAAACAATCAAAATCAATACCAATTTTCACAACAAGACAATTTCATTCCCCAATTGGAATTCACTGATTTTGAGAATATTAGTACGGGTGATTTGTGTAGCTTGTGGGATGATAATTTTTCATCTATTAGTCAAGACCTTATTCTTGATACCATGCAAAAACTGTTGATGGATACTGAAATTTTGGGCAATTTCACTGATGAAGGAACTTATATGATTGATCCTAAAAACTTTATGATTTCAAACACAAACGAAAATCAAAGTCGAAAAAACAAAAGATCGAGAATGTTTCCATTAGAACTGCATGAGATCCAAAAGTATTTTAACGTTCCAATGACTCAAGCTGCCAAAGAATTGAAGGTGGGATTGACCACGTTAAAGAGAAGATGTAGAAAGTTGAATATTATCAGGTGGCCTTATAGGAAGATCAAGAGTATGAAGTCTCTCATTGATAATGTTAAGGTATTATCCTGCCTGCATGTTAAGATTCTTTCGAAATGTCATTAGATACATTATTATTTTTCATTCATTTCCTTTGTCTCTAATAAAAGTTTACCGAATATATGTTTTTGGAAGTCATTTTAATTTATTGTGTTTTTTTTACTTTACCCCCCTAAGAAATGTAGCAATGACATAACCATCCGCTTTTTAGAAAAATAGACATAAACATCGTATGCATAAGGTACAAGAAAGTCAATACACGTGTGGGTGGTCAAGTCTAATCTATGAAACATAGAGGGGTAATATCTAATTATAGCATTATTGTACGACATGTTTTATTAGTATAATTATTTTGTTTTAAATTACAATTTTAGGAGATGGGATTGACCAACGAGGTAGATATGCTAGAAGAGAACAAAAAAATGATGGAGAAGCAACCCGATTTTGGAATGAGAGAGAAAATAAAAAAACTCAGGCAAGCTTGCTTCAAGGCCAACTACAAAAAGAGAAGGCTCCTTGCTGACTATTGATACTGCTTCTTCTCTAATGGCTTGGTAATTTGGGTTTATATTTGGTTTTGAACTTTGTAATGTTATTTCTAGTTTTATTTTGGCACTTTAATAACCTTTTGGAATCTTGTTTTCTTAGATATTGTAGTGCCTAAAGCATTACAACCAAATATAAGTTTAAATAAAGTACGGTTTTAATTTTACTTTTACGTGCCTTAAAGTGAAATTGTGTGCCTTGTCATGGAAGTTAATAATTAACCTTGAATCGAGCTTCTTTCTTACTGCAAAATCAATCATTATGTAATGAGAAACATCGATGCATATGAGATTCTTTTATATATATATTTGACAAGATAAGAAAAAAATTTAAAACATAAATTATGTTAAAAAAAATAAAACAAAAATTTTCAATAGTCTATATAAAGTAACATATACGTTAAATCATTACTTTAGCAGAATAGTGTAAATTCAAAATAAATCATTCAATATATATTGTATGTAAAATACAGTAAGCTGGATCATCCAAGATTATAGCTTATCTGGCTTATATATTAGAATCATTACATTAGTAAAACATCGGTAAGTTATAAATAAACCATTCAATATATATTATATCTATAGGTAACTGTAAAATACGTCTAGCAGGATCATCAAAGATTAAAGCTTCTCTGGCTTATATAGAAATTGACATCAATGTTAGCCAATTAAAGACCATGCTCACACCATGGGGAGAAAATTCTAAAATATAATAATAAGGAACACAACTGTTAAGGCCAAACAAAAACACACAAAAAAAATGCACTCTTACCATTTTTTTATACGATTTCTTTTACAAATTGATGTGGTAAGTGAAATTAGAACTTTTTATTTTTAAACTCTTAAGCAGTCGAGCAAATTTTTTATTTATTTTTTTATTTTTTATTTTCATAGATTTGATTAAATTACAACATTATTCTTTTTCTTAATGCATGAATATGACTTGAATGACAAGAAATGTCTTTATGTGTTATGTATGTTAATATATACGATTGTAACTCATTACAACATAATTAGAATTTGATTTTTTATATACGTCTGTTCATTATATATATAAATATATATACACTCATGTTAGCATTAAAGACCATTGTAAAATGCATCCATCTATTCATCTCCCTTTAATTTATATTCTAACAATCTTTTGTACGAAATCCTATTTATCTCCCCATAAATTTATACCCTATATTCCCTTGTCTCTCTCTCATATTTGTACAATATTTATGATACAAATAGTTTCTCTTGGCTTTTATAGTGTTGGCAAATATCGTATTTGTATATCTTCTTTTGTATTTGTTCACCAACATTTCATGCAAAGTTTAGCAAAAACTAAATAAATATTTGTAAATAACAATTTGTCAAATTTATCACAAATAAGTGTATGAAATTTCAACCTATGTAAAATCATATAATAAAAACTTCAATGCATCTTCTTCTGTTATTCAAACAAAAACACAAAAATACATATTTTTAATTGAGCAAAATATATAAATTATTTGTATAAATCAATGTGACAAGTGACACAGCCATAAACCTTCTTTTGCCTTTTTTAGACCATATAAAAATAATTTTTTTGGTTATAAAATATGTATATGGGTGGATGTTCACTTTTATCTAGCATATGAATGAAAAAGTATTTCAAGATACCTGAATTCATACTATAAATAAAGAAAATACAAGTATGGATATACTAATTGAATGAAACATTTGCTCTCTCTCTAAAAAAAAATTCTTTATTTTTCACAACATGTTATAACACAAGAGCTTAATATAATAAAAAGAAAGCGGATTGCCTCCTCGCCATAGATAACAACAAGTGATGGTAATTTTTTGTTCTTTTCCTTTCTTCACTGAAGTCAAATAAGTACATGATTGTTACCTTTTCTACTGTCAATTTCATAGACTACATCTTCGTTGTCCCTCACATATTTGAATTTGAAAATTTAAAAGTCAACATAGTTGATACTTATTTTGTTCCTCCCTATTTATAAAGCATCAATTATTTTCTTTTGGTCCTTTAATACATACTAGCAGGGCCGATCCCGAGATTTTAGAGTCAAGGCGAATTCTTGAACTGGGATCCATATTAAACAAGAGGTTTTTAATTAATTTATAACTTATGGGTTTTTTAATCGAAAATATGCCGACTTGATTTTCAGTAGTTTACAAGTTTAAATGTTTGTCCCCTCAGTTTTTAATAAATTATTTGTGTGACAATTGAAAAATAACGCTATAAATTTAAATACACCGATAAAATTTTGGGGTGCCTAAAATGTGTTGAATATCGGGGCCCGAGGCGACCGCCTGCCTGGCCTCCCCTCAAAACCGTCTCTAAATATTAGAAAGTTTTATAGTTCTTCTTCATTGTAGTTTATATATAAGAATGAATTAGCTTAGCTTCTAATCAGGTTTATAAAAATATGAGAATTATTAATTAGTCATCAATAATTAAACTACATCCTATAATATTACCTTTTCTTTTCGCCATGTTTTAAGGTATTTTAGTTTGGTCTTATAAACTTACAAATTATTTTACTTTTTTTTCCTCCCTAGGTTTTAATCTATATGGGAAGTAATTGCCTTAAAATATAAAAATGGCTATATTTTAGTTTGATCTTATAAGCTTACAAATTATTACATTTAAATTTTGAGTCGTCTTCTCATATAACCATTTTTAGCTATGACCTGAAGTTACCAAATCATACGATATTAAGACCTACACCATAATTATTCAACTTTGGAACTTGTACTTTTCTATGTTCTAATTTTAGTATTTGAAGTCCCTAAATTATTTGGACCTAAAGTTTCAAAGAAAATATATCACAATCAAACATGGAGTTTTAATTGAAAGTGTACAAACTGAAAGTAATATAATTTATATTGATTTGTGATATGAAGATCCATAATGATTATTGTGATCAAATGTTCACAAATTATTACTTGTAAATAGGATACAGTTTCTTAGACATACTATTAAAAATGCACGAATCTCTCCTGTTATTTAACGATATTTGGATTAGAGTATCCAAAAGTAATGTAACACCCCGCTTAAAATAATAACGGGTGGCCAGCCCTATACTATATTAAATCAGGAATTCCAGATGGTCCAGTCTCAACATCAACTAACGGTACTATATAATATAGGACTAACTACCCGAAATCATATAAGCGAGATGTTATAATAAATTAAAACTTGCAACACACAACAACCCAACACTACAAAATTTCTAATAAATAAGAGAGATGCAAGAAAGAACTATAAGAAATTAAAGGAATCACTATACATGAATATGCCATAAATAAATAAACCCGAATAAGCTGTCGGGTCACAGCAAATACAATAACTGAAATGGAATAAATATAAACATGTATATAAATATCCCTATGATACAAACCCGATATACAACATGAATCCTACCTAGAATTTTAAAGAAGTAGGAAGCGGCTACATGAAACATCCCGCAACAGTCCGCACCTGTCACGGCTCCCAAGACTCTGGATAGAAAGTCATCCGGCATCCATGCGGTAGGATACCTGTGGAAATACATATATATATACAAGCAGGAGAGAAAAGAAAACGGGTCAGAGCCCCGAATGTGAAAATATTTAGCAAGTGCGTTAACCGTGCATAATAAATACCGGTATACTTAATTTCATAAATAAGTGAGACCGCACTCTCGTGGAACCCCAACTCACCTCTCATCTAAAGGCGCGCACCTATTCGCGTCCTCAAATTTTAGTTAAATTACCCCCATTGATCTTAGGACAACCTAACTTATCAGGCCTAGCCTATATCCACGAGAGCTACCTTCCCGTCATAATCTAAGGATCCACCCATTTCTAATCCTATTAGATTATGATTACAAAAATTATGCCATAAAAGGCTTAATGAATTCCGATTAATAATCTCATGAATTATCATTATCATACTTCCTAAAACATTACCCCTATACATATACATATATATATACACCTATATAGGCTAAAAACGTAAGAATTAATATACTTAATAATATGCACATGGAATATTGGCAAGACTTCTCTCTAATCCCAAAATTGTACTACGTTTCGTGCGTGGGGAGTCTCGCAAAGCGAAATCCAAACAAGGAACCGCCCCGTTACACTACTCCTGACAAGGTCAAGACCAGAGATCCGTGATGCCACCTATGGAATTACTTCTCTCAAATCTCGACATGGCACTGCGTTTCGTGCGTGAGGTGTCTCGCAAAGCGAAATCCAAACAAGGAACCACCTCGTTACACTACTCCTGGGCAATGTCGATCCTAGAGATCCATAATCCTTAGCATACAATTTAATACTACCATTAATACTAAACTTCTATAACTACAAAGAAAGAAAGAAAGAAAAGAAAAAGAAAACAAATAAAATAAAATATAAGAACCTCCAATAATATCCTTGGGATGATATAACCGAATAATACCTTATGTGCGATACATCAACCCCCATCAATCTAGTACACCATAATCATCTAAGATGTACTTCATAAAGTCCATATCCTTTCGTCTATAGGATATATATATATGTATATATATATATATATATATATATATATATATATATATATATATATATATAGGTATTTATTTATAACCGTATATATGTCATCATCAATCCAATAGCCAAGTGTACATACTACATATGATGTACAAGTCCATGCACATAATATACCCGGCTATATATATCGCCGATAAACTGCATCAATGCTATCATCTTCCCAGTGCCCGGCTCACGTAGCAAAACTGGGGCCACCATGGTGGGACTAAACGACACCCATCTCGTGGTAAACTCACGCACACGACGTCCCGGGAAGCGGTCATAGCTCCAAACCGGCAATGAGACGAAACATACCCATCACGTCTCATCCCAAAATAAATATATATATCATATAGTAACACACGGGACGACTATGACCTGGGGAATATCCACACCCTGCTTTTCTAGCCAGGATGCTCATCCTCTACGCGCGTAACTTCCCAATGATAGCATGAGCGGGGTATGCTTAACCAATTAAGTATATATATCATTTACATGCATAATATATAATCCATATGATCCAATCATATGATCAAGTAATAAACCATCATATACGGTTTAAATATCCATACCATGTATGTCCACAACATAAAGATATCCATATATCTATATACATACAGATATATATATATATATCAACACATATTCACATATCCTTATTTATATATATATAAACTAATTATCGTTTATATGTATAAGATATATATATACCTGGCTATAAGTATACATAGTCCTCAATATACAAGCCGTCACCACAATTCCTTTAATTTATCTCGATACGTGAATATAATCCCATACTTGAAACATATTCGATCATTTTCCTATGATGAATAGTCTCCCAAAACCATATGTATATATCTATACCTATATATATATATATATTCAACATTAGGGCTATCACCCAAGAGTTTGTGTAGGAATCTTTCACTACACATATTATCTATATCTCCGAGTACATTAAAGAATCTAGTAATCATTTTGACTATCGGTATACATATAACTAATAGTCCATAAGTCTCAAGCTCATTCTTTCAATCATCAAATAATCTCATTTCCCTCGATTTTGACTATGGTTCAATCACTTTTGTGAATACCCTAGTCTGAGATCTCTCTAAGAGTTCTTAGACTCACATCACATCTACACCTACTTTTAATCTACAATTAGGATTCTCAATCCCAAAGGGTTTCCCCAAAATCTCTATACATAACTCCAAATACATACATGGATACATTTCTCCCAAATTACCCTTTTGTGAAGTATATTCACTTGATTGGCGTTCTGATAACAGTTGCTCTTGTTTCGTTTCAGACGTCGCCTAGATTTTGTCGTACACAACGAAACTGAGTCTCCAAATTTCTTACTCCCACTTCCCAGAAGGCAATACTCCCAATATTGGGATAACTCCACACACCTCACGTCGAGAAAATCACCAACACCAGGTTTTCTAACGAAGGTTAACGGGTTTCTCAACCTGAACCTCCCAAGGACTACACTAACCTCTCCTCAGACTTACTTTACTAAGTCCAAGGTTCACTATTCGAGTAAATTTTTCCTTTCTTAGTCAACCGTCGATAAATCACCTCGAACCACTGCTAGAAATATCCTCAATATTTCCTCCTGAATCGGGAAAAACAAATACCCCCGATTAAAGTGTACCCAAAATATACTATGGGTTCCGTACTTCTAAACCTATTCTTTCCTAGACGACAAAATCTAGGTGACGTCTGAAACGAAACAAGAGCAACTGTTATCAGAACGCCAATCAAGTGAATATACTTCACAGAAGAAAACAACGCAGTGAACACAACAGTCCTATTTATAGGGCTTTATGTCAAGAACGTTAAACACGATGGCGACAACCAAAAACTCCCTCAGTTCTACACAACGAAACTGAGTCTCCAAATTTCTTACTCCCACTTCCTAGAAGGCAATACTCCCAATATTGGGATAACTCCACACACCTCACGTCGAGAAAAGTCACCAACACCAGGTTTTCTAACGAAGGTTAACGGGTTTCTCAACCTGAACCTCCCAAGGTACACTAACCTCTCCTCAGACTTACTTTACTAAGTCCAAGATTCACTATTCGAGTAAATTTTTCCTTTCTTACTCAACCGTCGATAAATCACCTCGAACCACTGCTAGAAATATCCTCAATATTTCCTCCTGAATCGGGAAAAACAAATACCCCCGATTAAAGTGTACCCAAAATATACTATGGGTTCCGTACTTCTAAACCTATTCTTTCCTAGACGACAAAATCTAGGCGACGTCTGAAACGAAACAAGAGCAACTGTTATCAGAACGCCAATCAAGTGAATATACTTCACAAAAGGGTAATTTGGGAGAAATGTATCCATGTATGTATTTGGAGTTATGTATAGAGATTTTGGGGAAACCCTTTGGGATTGAGAATCCTAATTGTAGATTAAAAGTAGGTGTAGATGTGATGTGAGTCTAAGAACTCTTAGAGAGATCTCAGACTAGGGTATTCACAAAAGTGATTGAACCATAGTCGAAATCGAGGGAAATGAGATTATTTGATGATTGAAAGAATGAGCTTGAGACTTATAGACTATTAGTTATATGTATACCGATAGTCAAAATGATTACTAGATTCTTTAATGTACTCGGAGATATAGATAATATGTGTAGTGAAAGATTCCTACACAAACTCTTGGGTGATAGCCCTAATGTTGAATATATATATATAGGTATAGATATATACATATGGTTTTGGGAGACTATTCATCATAGGAAAATGATCGAATATGTTTCAAGTATGGGATTATATTCACGTATCGAGGTAAATTAAAGGAATTGTATCCATGACGGCTTGTATATTGAGGACTATGTATACTTATAGCCAGGTATATATATATCTTATACATATGAACGAGAATTAGTTTATATATATAGATAAGGATATGTGAATATGTGTTGATATATATATATATATATATATATATATATATATGTATATATCTGTATGTATATAGATATATGGATATCTTTATGTTGTGGACATACATGGTATGGATATTTAAACCGTATATGATGGCTTATTACTTGATCATATGATTGGATCATATGGATTATATATTATGCATGTAAATGATATATATACTTAATTGGTTAAGCATACCCCGCTCATGCTATCATTGGGAAGTTGCGCGCGTAGAGGGTGAGCATCCTGGCTAGAAAAGCAGGGTGTGGATATTCCCCAGGTCATAGTCGTCCCGTGTGTTACTATATGATATATATATTTATTTTGGGATGAGACGTGATGGGTATGTTTCGTCTCATTGCCGGTTTGGAGCTATGACCGCTTCCCGGGATGTCGTGTGCGTGAGTTTACCACGAGATGGGTGTCGTTTAGTCCCACCATGGTGGCTCCAGTTTTGCTACGTGAGCCGGGCACTGGGATGATGATAGCATTGATGCAGTTTATCGGTGATATATATAGCCGGGTATATTATGTGCATGGCCTTGTACATCATATGTAGTATGTACACTTGGCTATTGGATTGATGATGACATATATACGGTTAGAAATAATACCTATATATATATACATATATATATATATCCTATAGACGAAAGGATATGGACTTTATGAAGTACATCTTTGATGATTATGGTGTACTAGATTGATGGGGGTTGATGTATCGCACATAAGGTATTATTCGGTTATATCATCCCAAGGATATTATTGGAGGTTCTTTTATTTTATTTTATTTGTTTTCTTTTTCTTTTCTTTCTTTCTTTCTTAGTAGTTATAGAAGTTTAGTAGTAATGGTAGTATTAAATTGTATGCTAAGGATTATGGATCTCTAGGATCGACATTGCCCAGGAGTAGTGTAACGAGGTGGTTCCTTGTTTGGATTTCGCTTTGCGAGACACCTCACGCACGAAACGCAGTGCCATGTCGAGATTTGAGAGAAGTAATTCCATAGGTGGCATCACGGATCTCTGGTCTTGACCTTGTCAGGAGTAGTGTAACGGGGCGGTTCCTTGTTTGGATTTCGCTTTGCGAGACTCCCCACGCACGAAACGTAGTACAATTTTGGGATTAGAGAGAAGTCTTGCCAATATTCCATGTGCATATTATTAAGCATATTAATTCTTACATTTTTAGCCTATATAGGTGTATATATATATGTATATGTATAGGGGTAATGTTTTAGGAAGTATGATAATTATAATTCATGAGATTATTAATCGGAATTCATTAAGCCTTTTATGGCATAATTGTTGTAATCATAATCTAATAGGATTAGAAATGGGTGGATCCTTAGATTATGACGGGAAGGTAGCTCTCGTGGATATAGGCTAGGCCTGATAAGTTAGGTTGTCCTAAGATCAATGGGGGTAATTTAACTAAAATTTGAGGACGCGAATAGGTGCGCGCCTTTAGATGAGAGGTGAGTTGGGGTTCCACGAGAGTGCGGTCTCACTTATTTATGAAATTAAGTACACCGGTATTTATTATGCACGGTTAACGCACTTGCTAAATATTTTCACATTCGGGGCTCTGACCCGTTTTCTTTTCTCTCCTGCTTGTATATATATATGTATTTCCACAGGTATCCTACCGCATGGATGCCGGATGACTTTCTATCCAGAGTCTTGGGAGCCGTGACAGGTGCGGACTGTTGCGGGATGTTTCATGTAGCCGCTTCCTACTTCTTTAAAATTCTAGGTAGGATTCATGTTGTATATCGGGTTTGTATCATAGGGATATTTATATACATGTTTATATTTATTCCATTTCAGTTATTGTATTTGCTGTGACCCGACAGCTTATTCGGGTTTATTTATTTATGGCATATTCATGTATAGTGATTCCTTTAATTTCTTATAGTTCTTTCTTGCATCTCTCTTATTTATTAGAAATTTTGTAGTGTTGGGTTGTTGTGTGTTGCAAGTTTTAATTTATTATAACATCTCGCTTATATGATTTCGGGTAGTTAGTCCTATATTATATAGTACCGTTAGTTGATGTTGAGACTGAACCATCTGGAATTCCTGATTTAATATAGTATAGGGCTGGCCACCCGTTATTATTTTAATCGGGGTGTTACAAGTAATAACCCCCATTTTCTCATGTAAAGATTGGCCAGACATGATACGCCGAAGATGGGGCTTGCTTGTCAATTTATATCATTCTTAGCATCGACCGAGAATACACATTTATATTTTAAACCACATTTTAATTTAAAACTGAATTGAATTAATAAACATGAGATAATAGTAAATCCAACATCCACGTTCAACAAAATAAAATCTAACATAATTATAACATCTCGACTAATAAAACTAAATGACTTCGGGCTTATGCCCATAAAATAATCCAAAATAAATAAAGATAGGAAGAAGTAGCAGCCTAAACTAGAATCAATAAATCGATCTTCGAGAAGCAATGCGTGACAACAAGTTTGATATTCCTTTAGTCCCGCTATCCTTGTCTACACAAACCTTGTAATTTGGGATAGCACCCTAGAGTGTGTAAGAATTAACTTACTGAAATTGAAATACAAGATTACAGTAAATTTAAGTAGGTGTCTCCCATATTCACTCGCATAGGATAATCTCCTCACCTCTCACCTAGGTGCAATATTAATCGTATCCTATCCCCAAAAACCAAATGCAATATAGATAACAAGATGATTGGAAAACATGTGATGCGTCTAGCATACACTACAAGAAAAATGATTTTTAGTGACATAATTTTTTGCACCTAATTATAAAAAATTCACCACCAAATCTTTTAGTGGCAAAAAAAATTTCGTCATGCTATTGCCACTAAAGGTGTTCCGCGGATTGTTTTCGTAGAAATTTAATAAATCGCCACTAAAATTTGACTTTTTAGTGACAAAATCACTTCGCCACCAAAACAACCCTTTAGGTGGAATTTTTTTTGTATCTAATAATGATTAAATTGCCACTAATAGTTGATAGTTCGACACTAAAAGTTTATTTTTTGTAGCAAAATAAAAATTCACCGCCAAAAGTAACATTTCGTGGCAAAAGAAATCGCCACAATTGAACTTAAATTTCTATGGAACGATTTTTTAAATATTAAATTGCCACCCATAGTTGATCGTTTACCACCAAAAGATTATTTTTTGTAGCAAACCAAAGAATCGCCATCCAAAGGGTTGTTTCGTGGAAAAAAATCTTCACATTTGATCATAAATTTGTATGGAACAACTTTCATAGCAATTTAAATTCGCCACTAAATGACATTTTTTATTGCAAAAAAATCTCCATAAATTGATGTAATATTTTTCACAATACATATATACTTTTCTTTGGTTACAACTTGTGTCTACGCGTATATAACTTATACATCTACAGCTTTCATAATTTTTGTTTTCCCAAAATCATAAACAGTACTCTTAATTTGGGCTTCGAACAGGAAAGTAGCAATTTATCGAAAATCTCAAAACTTTCATATTTTGCGACCAAACATTGCCAATTTCGCATCAACACCCTAATTTACTTTATAAACATAATCATGCTTTATAAACATATTTTATGATTCATTTAACCACATAACTAGTCATATGCTCTAAACATGTTATCCCTGATCATAAGCTCGATTAACATCTAATATAAACCACATATATATCACATGAACATGCATCCCCTAAACAAGATAATTAACATGTTTAACACATATAAACAATTTATAACTAATAACTAATCACTTATACTTAATCATGTAATTAACCTTCCTAATCATGTTTTAGGACCTTACACTATAGGACTCAAGTTATCAAAAAAGGAGAAGGATAGTTTGTTAACTCTACTTTGATCAAAAGTATAGTTGGAAGCATGAGGTACTTGATAATGATAAGACTTTGAATTTTATATGTAGTTGGACTTGTGTGTCGTTACATGGAAACACCAAGAGAATCTCATCGTCTAGCTACTAAGATCATACTAAGGTATAATAAAGGTGCTCTTTACTCTAGACTTTTTTATGCTTATGGAGAAGATGAAAATCTAGTAAGGTATTTAGATAGTGATTGGGGAGGTTATCGAGATGAGGTGAAACGCACTACAGCGTAGGTGTTCTACCTTGGTTCAACAACTTTATCTTGGCCATCTAATAGACATATAATTACAACATTATCATCATGTGAAGATGAGTATGTGATAACTTGTTCAATTGTTTGTAAAGGAATTTGGTTGAGAAATATGTTGAAGTCATTGAATCACTTATAAAAAGAATATACAGTGATTCATGTGGATAATAAGTCTGCAATCAAGCTTGCAAATAATCTATTACAACATGGAAGGAGCAAGCATATTGACATTAGGTTACATTTTCTAAGGCATTATATGAAGTAAAAGACAATTGAACTTGCGTATTATCACACCAGGGAGCAGATAACAGATATCCCTACGAACCCTCTCCCGATTGATTATTTCAGAAAGCTACGTGTAATTCTTGGGATGAAGGACTCTTGATTTGAGGGGTCAATGTTGGAATAAACACAAATCAAGTGTCTCTTGCACTATGATAATTAGTGGTAAACCTGACTATGCACTACATAAGCACTATGTGAAGTGATAATCCACAAAGACCACTTTCATGATTTTTAATATTTCTTTCTTTAAGTGGTTTAGGTGTTAATCCATTTCCTCCATTGCTTTTTCTAATGGGTTAGATTAATGTTGCCATAATTAATTATGTTATTTTAGTTGTTCCACTTAATGTGTGATTGTGTGTGTTTTGTAATTCTATAAATAGAGTTATAATCTTGTTGTTTGATATAAGCAATAACAAGAAAAGAAAAACATTTTATCTCTAAAAATACTTGTTCTCTTTTTAGTTCTTATCATTGAGAGAATGTACGTGTGGGTGTGATATAGTTTGAAAACTTATCACCCAAACAAGAAGTTTGGCGTAAATAATTGAATACCAACAATAATTGCCTCCACTTTGTTTGGATCAACCTTCACACAATCACATGAGACAACATAACCTAAGAATACTAGACTATTTTTGAAGAAGTCACATTCTTCAATTTAATTTCTACTCACTCAATACATCAAAAACCTTTTGAAGATGCTCAAAATGTTGATTTTGCTCTTTGTTAGACATAAGAATGTCATCAAAGTAAACCACAATAAACTTACCAATATAAGGCTTGGATATGTGATTCATAATACGCATAAATGTGCAAGGAGCATTATAAAGACCAAATGGCATCACTATCCATTCAAATAAGTCATCCCTTGTCTTGAAAGAAGTTTTCCATTCATCTCCTGGCCTTATGCAAATTTGATGATACCCACTTCGAAGATTAATTTTTGAAAAGATTACATACCCACAAAGTTGGTCTCATCGAATCGAGGAATAGGAAAACGATACTTAATGGTAATTTTATTCACCGTCCCAGTATCAACACACATCTTCTAAGATCCATCTTTCTTAGGAATAAGTAATGCCGAGATAACACACGAACTCATGTTCTCTATAATCAAAACTTTCTCCAACAAATCATTAATTTTCTTTTAAAGATCTTCATACTTTTTAGAATATATTCGGTAGGCTACTGGAAGCATAGAACATGGGACAAGAGCAATACAGTGTTGGCTCTCATCAATAGAAGGCGGGATGAAATTTCCTTTAGCACCACATCAAAAAATTTATCGAGCAAAGGGTGACAACCCGCTCACCAAAATATGGGGTGGCCAGCCCGAGACTCCAATATAACGGAATCATGGATGGAATCATTCTCAGCATCACAACAATATAATAAGTATATGGGGCAACCACCCAATAATTCAGAAAACGGGTTGCTAAAATTTTTGTTTTATTTTAAGTTAAGGAATAATTTAAACAACCCAATTTAAAAAGAAAGTGGAATCCCAAGAACTTATATTACATCCACAACAAGAATACAATAAGAGGACCGAATATGTTGTCGATCAACATATTCGGACAACATATTACAACAGTTTAATAATTTACATAATACATTCATTAGACAGTTACAAAAGTTTGGGCTACACGCCTGAGTGAAAGACCCGATCGTAACTAGAATACAAAAAAATGAAGGTGTCTAACAAGATATCCCGTAATATCCGCAAAGTATTACGACTCCCCAAAATCACCAGAGTAGGAAAATCAGAACGGGCGCCCTTGCGGCAGAGCACCTGAGCGGATACAAAATTCATTCACAACAAGAAAAGTGAATGGGTCAGGGCCCGATTTTATATGATCACCAGATGAATAAAAAGCATTACAGTTATGAATAGTTGATCATGAATGATAAAGATGAGAATCTCACAACATAATCTCAAAGCATAATAAGACAATTTAAATGATTATAACTTTTATTTAGTTATGTAAGGGGATAAAATTAGACATCATTAATTAAGAGTCTCCATCATTATTCACCATTTCATTTCATTTTTCCATTCCTTATCAGGAATGTAATTCCTATCATATGCTCTTTGTGGCATTTCTCATACATCAAGTCCCACTTGATTTAGAATTGTTATATTCATATACATCTAACGATTCTAAGACCGCCCCTCCGAGTTTCACCACTGGGCGCGCCCCTAAATGACTATCATCTTCCAGGGCATATCAACAAGACAACCTGGGCACCTAACGCAACGTCGGTAAGTGGCCATATGCCTGCGAGTGAGTCATAACCACACCCAAAATTACCTCACTAGCGCAGAATAAAACTTATAGCAATCCATCATATGGCCGAGGACTATAGTCTCCCTGCGTTCATTTGTCAGGGGACATCACCTCATGCACGAACTTCCCTTATGATAGCATTTAGAGAGGTGTGTTTAAGTAAATTAGCATTTACCATTTAAATCTCATTTTCATTTCCAGTTTTCATATGTATGTTGCATTTTATTTGAAACCATAATCATTGAATATTCTCATTAGTATTCATCGTATACTAAGTCCCGAATTATTCTCCAAGAGGTCACAACATTTCTACAAGTCAAAAGGTTTTATATACCTCAATTGAGACCCTAAAGTCTCCAAGTATGGGCTTACAATTCCTAGGCTCCAAATAATTAACTAAATGAAAGAAATGTCCTAACCCTAATTTGTTGTAATACCCCATAATTTTAATGACTTTTAAAATGGGTTATATTTTAAATTAATGGATTAATTGGATCTTATTATAAATTAATTCATTTGGGTTTTATCCGAATTGTGGATATTAAAATGGATGATTCTGAATATTACTTAAAGATATTTAGGTACTATATGAATGTGATGTCATTGATATGACGGTATGATACAAATTCGGTAATTTGAATTTTTAGTCAGACGCGGTATGGGACGTGTCGGGACTAATTTATTAAATTAAAAAGGAAATTTATTTTCTATTGACCTTAGAGTCATTTCGACTGCGTCGTTGCGTCCGGAAGGTTTGAAATAGTCAGAAAAGTCTATTTGGATATAATTTTGAGTCTCGGGTCATTTGGAAATGAAAAGACAACCCAAAAGGACATTTTGGTTATTTTTACAAGGGAGATGAATAGTGATTTCGGGTTTTTTCTTATTATAAGTATTTGGAGATTAGTGTATGTAGGTTCATTTCATCTCTTCTACACAAAATTGAAAAGCCATCTTCTTAGAGAGAGTGGAAGGTTGCTTGGAAAGAAAAAGAAGTTTTCTTGGGAAGGAGGAGAACCAAAGGTCAAAGGTCACCACCACCATCACAACCTGTGTTATTCAACTCCAAAGGATCAGATCTTCATTAGAGGCAAGTGTTTGATATTTGCAATTTAAGTTCGTATATTTTCCATGTTAGGATATTATAAAAAGTGATGATTTTCATGTTTGGAAGATGAAAGGATATAGTTGTTAATGGATTTTTGGAATCTAAAAATATATAGGAATTAAACTCATGTTGTAGGTAGTTAGTAATCCAATAAATATTCATCAATCTGTGGAAGAAATTCTGAAAATAATTTAGTGTTCTTGAAGATAATATGTTGATAATTTTCTGGAAAAAGAGGAAAAAACGAGTGGAATGAGAAGAGCCAATTTGGAATGTTTAGATCTTCTTTTTGAGTGCATTTGGATGAGATTTATGAAAAACTCAAAACACATACCTGACTCAATTTTTTGTGTAGAATCCAAATCTGAAGTCGGATTGATGATTTGAATAATTTTTGGATCTGATTTTTTTGAGTATTTAAAATATGAGAATTCATGATGTTGTTTCTTTTTAATGTTGGTTCTTATCCCAAAACTTTTGTAGATCTTCGGTGATTATTAATTGGATATTATGGGACTTAGAGAAGATCAGTAAGCCCTAGTTAAGATTTGAATTGATTTGATTGGAATTTAATTGATTAGAATTATGATAATTAAAGTTAAAGAGATGTCGGTTGCTAGATTCATGTGTTGGATTCTAATCTGTTTGTATGAGGATTAAGGATAGTTCAAGTACGGGAGATTTAATATAACACCTGGGTAGCCTGAGGGTTACAATTTAAACATCAAGGACTGAGTTTAAGCTCATTATTGATTTCGCAAGGGCTGAGTGTAGTACAACAGCGTAGTGGTATGGCTCCTGGATAGAGATGGGAGTTTAGAACACATTTGGTTGAAAGAGGGGATGAGGTTATTCCGATCGCATATTTGAAGTTGACGAACCTCCTAGAACGACAAAGTTAAGTAGTAGTGTATTGGAGGGGTTCCTTGTTTGGATTTCGCTTTGCGAGACGCTCCGCGCATGAACCTTAACGACGTCGGGAGTGGAGAGATGTTATAGGATGCGAGGATAATTAAATTATGAAGTAAAGATATGACATTTTAATACGTGGGATTTAAAGAGATATAATGCTACGTAAGGGAATAATCTAAGGTTAATGTGAGTACCTTGTTGTTAGTATACTATAGGTATGATAATACCTATTTGATTGATTAATGATTATGTGTATGACATACCTAGCTTACTTGCTATCGGTGGGAGGTTTGCGCGTGAGGGCAGTCATATCCTGATGAATCCATGGGATCTTTGATTTGTCGCTCGAGAACATAGGTCTATGAAAGACTTATCGGGGAGTTGATAAGTCCGCTGACTATGGGTACGTAGGTATGTGCGTGACCCGTGGGTATGAGAACTATGTTCGCCTCCAATGATTGTGTTGTTGTTAATGGTTCGAGGTATCCTCACCGAACCTTTTGTCCCCTTTTCGGCGACCAGCGATATTGGGACATGATAGCAGAGTAATGCATTGCACCGCAGCTGTGACTCGGGGTGCCGTATTATAGATGAATATATATATATATAATGGATTAAATGAATGAATGGATATTTATTATGGTTAAATCCATCTATGGTGATAATTGTAGATAACGGTGAATAGAGAAAGATAATTGAATTAAGTTAATGAATGTTTATTGAAAAACTTAATTCATATTATTGAGAAGTGATTCATGTTAATGAGAAACGATGAGAAATGTAAATGAATAATAATGTGACGTATGGTATGGGACATACGGGGATTATGATATTGGGATGGAATTATAATATGGAGACTAGAAAAGAGGAACCATTAACTAGGAGGTTAATAGGAAATGTTAAGTGTGCACTCTAGTTGAGAGGTGAGAATGGCAAGTGAGAGTTGGGTCTAACATGTACATAATAAAAGATTTATTGCACTTGTTAAATACTTGCTGTTTTAAAAATCATTTTCACAATCGGGCTCTGACCCGTTTCCTTGCATATTTTCTTTTCTATTGTATCTTCTATATCAGGTGTCCAGCAACAGGGACACCAACCTTAGCGGATTATGACAGGCTATGGATTTATGGAGTTTTGCTTAGACGCCTATCATCATTTGATTCACAGTATTCTCTTAGTAGGGCATGTCGCCCAAAGGATTCAGTTATCTTCTTCTATCGGGTTCAAATACTATGGTATTCGTGTCATTTTAATACATTTGATATTGTTGGGATTACTGTAATGGATTAATATTATTTGGGAATGTTTATTCCAATTGCATTTAAATTATTTTGTGTTATCTAATTGGTTATCAGTGTTGTAGAATAAAATGTGTTGTGTTATTCTTAAACTGGAAATGGATTTTGTTAAATTAAAATTTGAAAAGTTTTTAACACCATCTTAATTGAGTATTGGGTGAGTTGTAAATATTTTCGACAGTGATGCTAAGAATGAGCCAACTGTATATTCTGTTTTAATTTGGTATGGGACTTGCCACCCGGTATTTAATTAAGCGGGGTGTTATATTTGTACACCCCCGAAATAAGCCCCATTTAACCCATTTCTAATGTAGGGTAGTGACCCAACTCATTTAAAACTCTAGGAATCTATGTTTACTTCATACAAGAAGGTTCCTAGGTCCTAAGCCTAAAGGAAAGGGTTGTAATTGAGCTAAGAAAAATCACTCAAAAATACAAGATTTTCGAATCGATTCGGCCTGGCCGAATCGATTCGGTCCGGAAACCTGAATTTTTGCATAATTGTCGAATCGATTCGGATAGGCCGAATCGATTCGGCCCATTTAGACCTGTAAGCTTCCCCTTGAGCGAATCGATTTGCCCTGGCCGAATCGATTCGCCCCTGCGAATTGGCCAAGTTTGGCTATGGAGTCTTAGACTCCTAAATTCCCCCAACTCAAATCTACCCAAACCAAGATCATTTAACAGAATCAACTACTCATAAATGGATCTAGCAACCATAAATAACCCCAATAAACATCTAAATCAACTTTTAAGGGTTCAAAACCTACAAATCCGTTTAAAACCCTAAAATTGTTAAACCATAACCAATCCACAACAATCAATACCATTTATTCATCTTAAACCGTATATTAGCAAGTAGAAAACTTGCCTTGGTGTTTAAATCTCAGATTTTCTTGTAGTAGCAACAATCTCCAAGCTTGAATCTCCCTCTTTTCTTCTTTCTCTCCAAAGTTCTCTTCCTCTCTCTTTCTCTCTAGGTTTAGCAAATACACATAAGGGAATTAAATGAAATGCAAGACTTAAATGGTGCCTTAAGTCTAAATTCCCAAATTAAATGGTTAATACCACATTAAAATGACTTCCAATACGCATTCAATCTATAACTAGTCAAAAGTGCCCGAATCATAAAAATACAATATGGCACTTATTTCGACTATCTCGCACATTTCAGGACTAACTACGCCCTCCAAATTATCATTTGGAAATTTTGTAACTCATTTCAAGTTCCGGTTTCATTTTAAACCATAAATGTCATTTAAATTATTTGACACTATAAAACACAACATGGTGATATTTACTTACACATACAGTAAATATGAAACAATTTAGTAAATATTAAGTTTTAACTCCTTTAATTAATATTTTCTCCATATTCCAGTATTTTATATAATTACTTCACACAGTAAATAAATATAAAATAGGTTCTCAAAAGAGAGGGTTGTTACATACTCCCCCCCCCCCCCCCCCCCCCTTATGAGGAAATTTTGTCCCCAAAATTCAAGCGTACCTTGTATAAAGAGATGCAGATACTTTTCCATCATGTCCTTCTCGCGTTCCCACGTCGATTACTTGGCGTTGTGATGACTCCATTGGACTCTCACCAAGGGCACCACTCGAGACCTCAATCTACGCTCCCCATGCTCTAAGATTGTAATCGGTTGTTCTTCATACGAAATATCGGGTTGCAAGTCGATATATTCGAAAGGAATATGCCAAAGGGCTCCTTCACATCTCTTATACTTCTTCAAAGAGGAAACATGGAACACATCATGGATTTGTTGTAAAGGTTTTGGTAAGGCAAGTTAATACACCACTGGACCTACCTTAGCAATAACGGGAAAAGGTCCAACAAAATGCGACGCAAGCTTTCCTTTCTTCCCAAAGTGTTTTATGCCTTTCATTGGCGACACACGCACCAAGACTTGATCCCCAATCTCCAACTTCATATGCATTCTATTCGCATTGGCATAACTCTTCTGGCGATCTTGAGCTATTCGAATGCGATTCCGGATGAGTTCAATCTTGGAATAAGTATCCTGGATCATTTCAGGTCTAAGGAATTTATTATCCCCCACCTCCAACCAACACGTGGGTGATCTACAAGGCCGGCCATACAAAGCTTCGTAGGGCGCCATCCCAATAGTAAATTGGTGCGAATTATTATAAGCAAATTCGACCAAAGGGAGATATTGTTCCCAACCACCTTTGAAATCAAGCATACACATACGGAGCATATCCTCCAACATTTGGTTGCTCTTTCAGTTTGCCCATCTGTTTCAGGATGATAAGAAATGCTTAACTTCAATTCGGTTCCCACAGCCTCTTGAAAACTTCGCCAAAAGTGGGAAAAAAAATCTTATCTCGGTTGAAAACTATATTTAAGGGCACCCCATGGAGTTTAACAACCTTCGCGATGAATAACCGGGCATAACGAGTAGTATCATGATCTATGCGCATGGGTAGAAAGTGTGCCGACTTAGTCAAGCGATCGACAATTACCCAAATAGAATCACAACCACTCTGTGACCTTGGTAAGCCCATAATAAAGTCCATCGATATACTCTCCCACTTCCACACCGGAATTTCCAACGGTTGCAACAAACTCATCGGTCACTGATGATCTATCTTGACCAATTGACAAGTAGTGCATTGGGATACGAACTTGTAACACCCCAAGACTTTTGAGACTGAGAAATTTAATTTTGGGAAAATTAAATTTAATTAAATTGGAGAATTTGAAAATTTGGGAATTTAAGTCCAAAAATAGAGGACGTTTCAAAGTATTCCGGATGATATTTTTTAGGGTACCATCGATCCCGGAAGGGTCGAGATAGTCAAAATGACTGTCATTGGGTTTTATTTCGGCTCCGAAATGTTTTTAAGTTATTTTGGCTCGAATTAGAGTAAACGAGTCATTTAACGTGTGTATTAACATTTAAAACTGGGATTTTGTTTTAAAAGGTTGGAGGCTTACGGATGAAGCCATTTCTCATTTGAGAGAAAGAGAGAAAAGCCCTAGAGAGAGAAGAAGAAGAGGAAGAAGAAGAAAGGAAGAGAGAGAGGAAGAAAAGCATGGAGATTCCCGGCCCAACCGCGACATCAAGGACGATCCAACCTCTACAAATCTGAGGCAAGTGTTTAATCTTGCTAAATAGCTATTTGTGTATTTTATTTCATAATGTGTGGGGTAAAGAAATGGATTTTTGGGTATTAACATCAAAACCTAGATTTTTAGGTTTAATCTTGAAATCAATGTTTAAATATGGATTTAATGGAATAGAAATGGTTGGGATCAACTTTGGGTTGATTAATGGGCTTAAAATCATGATTTGATGAAGGTTTGGGGGTTAGAATGAAAAATTTAGGGTTTAGAATTCGTGGGTTTTGATGAAGAAGAAGACCCCTTCAAAAATTGCAGGTCCGAATCGATTCGGATCCAAGCCGAATCGATTCGGCCTATTGCAGAAGCCCAGGTCTTTGGACCCGAATCGATTCGCCTTGGAGGCCGAATCGATTCGCTAGTCCGAATCGATTCGAAACAGGGCAGAATCGATTCGGAAACAGGGCATTTTGAGGTATTTTCTCCATAGTGAATTCAAACCCTTTTTGGTTGGGTTTATTGATTTGGGGCCTTCTCTTATGATGACAGAGATATGTTCTTGGAGACACATAAGAAGTTTCTCACACATTAGAATTTTGGGGACTCCTTAGGGTAATTTGGGAGAAATGTATCCATGTATGTATTTGGAGTTATGTATAGAGATTTTGGGGAAACCCTTTGGGATTGAGAATCCTAATTGTAGATTAAAAGTAGGTGTAGATGTGATGTGAGGCTAAGAACTCTTAGAGAGATCTCAGACTAGGGTATTCACAAAAGTGATTGAACCATAGTCGAAATCGAGGGAAATGAGATTATTTGATGATTGAAAGAATGAGCTTGAGGCTGATAGACTATTAGTTATATGTATACCGATAGTCGAATTGATTACTAGATTATTTAATGTACTCTCAGATATAGATGAAATGTGTAGTGAAGGATTCCTACGCAAACTCTTGGGTGATAGCCCTAATGTTGAATATATATAGGTATAGATATATACATATGGTTTGGGAGACTATTCATCATAGGAAAATGATCGAATATGTTTCAAGTATGGGATTATATTCACGTATCGAGGTAAATTAAAGGAATTGTGGTGACGGCTTGCATATTGAGGACTATGTATACTTATAGCCAGGTATATATATATATATCTTATACATATGAACGAGAATTAGTTTATATATATAGATAAGGATATGTGAATATGTGTTGATATATATATATATATATCTATATGTATATAGATATATGGATATCTTTATGTTGTGGACATACATGGTATGGATATTTAAACCGTATATGATGGTTTATTATTTGATCATATGATTGGATCATATGGATTATATATATTATGCATGTAAATGATATATATACTTAATTGGTTAAGCATACCCCGCTCATGCTATCATTGGGAAGTTGTGCGCGTAGTGGGTGAGCATCCTGACTAGAAAAGCAGGGTGTGGATATTCCCCAGGTCATAGTCGTCCCGTGTGTTACCATATGATATATATATTTATTTTGGGATGAGACGTGATGGGTATGTTTCGTCTCATTGCCGGTTTGGAGCTATGACCGCTTCCCGGGACGTCGTGTGCGTGAGTTTACCACGAGATGGGTGTCGTTTAGTCCCACAATGGTTGCCCCAGTTTTGCTACGTGAGCCGGGCACTGGGAAGATGATAGCATTGATGCAGTTTATCGGCGATATATATAGCCGGGTATATTATGTGCATGGCCTTGTACATCATATGTAGTATGTACACTTGGCTATTGGATTGATGATGATATATGTACGGTTAGAAATAAATACCTATATATATATATATATATATATATATATATTGATATATATATATCCTATAGATGAAAGGATATGGACTTTTATGAAGTACATCTTAGATGATTATGGTGTACTAGATTGATGGGGGTTGATGTATCGCACATAAGGTATTATTCGGTTACATCATCCCAAGGATATTATTGGAGGTTCTCTTATTTTATTTTATTTGTTTTCTTTTTCTTTTCTTCTTTCTTTCTCTAGTAGTTATAGTTAGTAATAATGGTAGTATTAACTTGTATGTTGACGATTATGGATCTCTAGGATCGACATTGCCCAGGAGTAGTGTAACGAGGTGGTTCCTTGTTTGGATTTCGCTTTGCGAGACACCTCACGCACAAAACGCAGTGCCATGTCGAGATTTGAGAGAAGTAATTCCATAGGTGGCATCTCGGATCTCTGGTCTTGACCTTGTCAGGAGTAGTGTAACGGGGCGGTTCCTTGTTTGGATTTCGCTTTGCGAGACTCCCCACGCACGAAACGTAGTACAATTTTGGGGTTAGAGAGAAGTCTTGCCAATATTCCATGTGCATGTTATTAAGTATATAAATTCTTACGTTTTTAGCCTATATAGGTATATATATATGTATATGTATAGGGGTAATGTTTTAAGAATTATGATGATTATAATTCATAAGATTATTAATCGGAATTCATTAAGCCTATTATGGCATAATTGTTGCAATCATAATCTAATAGGATTAGAAACGAGTGGATCCTTAGATTATGACGGGAAGGTAGTTCTCGTGGATATAGGCTAGGCCTGATAAGTTAGGTTGTCCTAAAATCAATGGGGGTAATTTAACTAAAATTCGAGGACGCGAATAGGTGCGCGCCTTTAGATGAGAGGTGAGTTGGGGTTCCACGAGAGTGCGGTCTCACTTATTTATGAAATTAAGTACACCGGTATTTATTATGCACAGTTAACGCACTTGCTAAATATTTTCACATTCGGGGCTCTGACCCGTTTTCTTTTCTCTCCTGCTTGTATATATATATATGTATTTCCACAGGTATCCTACCGCATGGATGCCGGATGACTTTCTATCCAGAGTCTTGGGAGCCGTGACAGGTGCGGACTGTTGCGGGATGTTTCATGTAGCCGCTTCCTACTTCTTCAAAATTCTAGGTAGTCTTCATGTTGTATATCGGGTTTGTATCATAGGGATATTTACATACATGTTTATATTTATTCCATTCAGTTATTGTATTGGCTGTGAGCCGACAGCTTATTCGGGTCTACTTTTTGTAGTACATTCGGTTATATTTAATTGGTTCATTTTATTTCTAGCATTTTATTTATTATAGTTCCTTCCTGCATCTCTCCTATTCATTAGTAGTTTTATAGTGTTGGGTTGTTGTATGTTGCAAGTTTTAATTTATTATAACATCTCGCTTATATGATTTCGGGTAGTTAGTCCTATATTATATAGTATCGTTAGTTGATGTTGAGACTGGACCATCTGGAATTCCTGATTTAATATAGTATAGGGCTGGCCACCCGTTATTATTTTAGGCGGGTTGTTATAGATGGTATCAGAGCATCAGGTTCTAGAGTCTTTAGGATCTGTGCGAGTTATGGATTCTTCCGTTAACGTTCTTGACATAAAGCCCTATAAATAGGACTGTTGTGTTCACTGTGTTGTTTTCTTCTGTGAAGTATATTCACTTGATTGGCGTTCTGATAACAGTTGCTCTTGTTTCGTTTCAGACGTCGCCTAGATTTTTGTTGTCTAGGAAAGGATAGGATTAGAAGTACAATACCCATAGTATATTTTGGGTACGCTGTAATCGGGGGTATTTGTTTTCCCCAATTTCAGAGGAGTTATTGAGGAGATTTCTAGCAGTGGTTCGGGGTGATTTATCGGCAGTTGAGTAAGGAAGAAAATTTACTCGAATTGCGAATCTTGGTCCTAGTAAGGTAAACGCGAGGAGAGGCATGTAGTGTAGTTCTTGGGAGGTTTAGATTGAGAATCTGTTAAACTTTGTTGGGAAACCTAATGTTGGTGACTCTTACCGAGGTGAGGTGGGTGGAATTGTCCCAATATTAGGAGTATCGCCTTCTAGGATGAGGGGGAATGCCTTTGGGAACTCAGTTTCGTTGTGTAGGACGGAGGGAGTTTTCGGCAGTTGCAATCGCGCCTTGCCCTTCAATATGGTTAGGAAGGGTTCTGAGAAAGATGTTTCTCTTATGAAGAAATAGGCTTAGGGATAATGATTTGTCCTGGAAGAAGTTGAGGACCCTGAATTGAGATTCAAGGACGAGGGGAAACCGTTGGGTTATGGAACTATAAGGTAGAATACCTTTATTTGGGTTTAAGTTACGCTTTGTGCGATATTGGGAATGTCGCGTGTGAGGTGTGATGAGTAACTAGCTGCTACACCACTAGGGTGTATGGAATTTTTTCCTAAAGGAGGAAGTGAGCAAGTGTGGCCTTGGTATGGCGTCTTGGGAGATGGTACACCTTTTCGTAACAAAATAGTAGGGAAGTTTTAGAATCCCAATGAGGGAAGGATTTATTTTTATATAAAGGTGTTAATATGATGTATAGTGATTTCATAACTGAGAGGTTCAGAGTTTGGTAGATTTGTGAGGAGCGGATAGTTTAGCTCATAGTTGTGCTAGTTTTGAGAACTAGGTATTGGCTAGAGTATTGTATTAATTGAGGCCTTGTGTTTTAAACATAAGGTGTTTGTTTGGCGTGTCGAAAGACGCGGAAAATATTTATATCGTATTATTGTATAGGCCCTCGGGCAATATCAAAAATATGGAAATTTTTTTTATAAAACCTTAACCCTGGTTCAACTAATCTCAATCCCCGACCTAGCTACACAGTAGTGTATTGGGAGGGTTCCTTGTTTGGATTTCGCTTGCGAGACCTCCCCCGCACGAAGGTGGCTAGCGTCAGGAATTGAGGAGAGTTCAACCAGTGGAAATTTTCAAATTTTTATATATTTAGTATATTGTAATAGATTATATTACCGAGGGTTATCTTACAATTTTGAGGCTAATGGAGCCTGATTAAAATTCTACGAGTGGAGACTCAGGTACGGGGTGTATGGGCGCCCTGAGTAGTCAGTTTGTTTTAAAGGCTATATGGTTCGACGTGAGAACTAGAAAGGATCGTCATAGTGATCTTGAGGATTGATGTAAGGACTAGATGATATCGATATCCTAAGCTCATCTTAAATTTCGCGGACGAAATTTTTGTAAGGGGGGAAGATTGTAACACCCCAAGACTTTTGAGACTGAGAAATTTAATTTTCGGAAAATTAAATTTAATTAAATTGGAGAATTTTAAAATTTGGGAATTTAAGTCCAAAAATAGAGGACGTTTCAAAGTATTCCGGATGATATTTTTGAGGGTACCATCGATCCCGGAAGGGTCGAGATAGTCAAAATGACTGTCATTGGATTTTATTTCGGCTCCGGAATGTTTTTAATTTATTTTGGCTCGAATTAGAGTAAACGAGTCATTTAAAGTGTGTATTAACATTTAAAACTTGGATTTTGTTTTAAAAGGTTGGAGGCTTACGGATGAAGCCATTTCTCATTTGAGAGAAAGAGAGAAAAGCCCTAGAGAGAGAAGAAGAAGAGGAAGAAGAAGAAAGGAAGAGAGAGAGGAAGAAAAGCTTGGAGATTCCCGGCCCAACTGCGACATCGAGGACGATCCAACCTCTACAAATCTGAGGCAAGTGTTTAATCTTGCTAAATAGCTATTTGTGTATTTTATTTCATAATGTGTGGGGTAAAGAAATGGATTTTTGGGTATTAACATCAAAACCTAGATTTTTAGGTTTAATCTTGAAATCAATGTTTAAATATGGATTTAATAGAATAGAAATGGTTGGGATCAACTTTGGGTTGATTAATGGGCTTAAAATCATGATTTGATGAAGGTTTGGGGGTTAGAATGAAAAATTTAGGTTTTAGAATTCGTGGGTTTTGATGAAGAAGAAGACCCCTTCAAAAATTGCAGGTCCGAATCGATTCGCCCCCTCAAGCGAATCGATTCGGTTTGGTGAAATTGGCAGGTCTGCATTGACCGAATCGATTCAGATCCAAGCCGAATCGATTCGGCCTATTGCAGAAGCCCAGGTCTTTGGACCCGAATCGATTCGCCTTGGAGGCCGAATCAATTCGCTAGTCCGAATCGATTCGAAATAGGTCCGAATAGATTCGGAAACAGGGCATTTTGCGGTATTTTCTCCATAGTGAATTCAAACCCTTTTTGGTTGGGTTTATTGATTTGGGGCCTTCTCTTATGATGACAGAGATATGTTCTTGGAGACACATAAGAAGTTTCTCACACATTAGAATTTTGGGGACTCCTTAGGGTAATTTGGGAGAAATGTATCCATGTATGTATTTGGAGTTATGTATAGAGATTTTGGGGAAACCCTTTGGGATTGAGAATCCTAATTGTAGATTAAAAGTAGGTGTAGATGTGATGTGAGGCTAAGAACTCTTAGAGAGATCTCAGACTAGGGTATTCACGAAAGTGATTGAACCATAGTCGAAATCGAGGGAAATGAGATTATTTTATGATTGAAAGAATGAGCTTGAGGCTGATAGACTATTAGTTATATGTATACCGATAGACAAATTGATTACTAGATTCTTTAATGTACTCTCAGATATAGATGAAATGTGTAGTGAAGGATTCCTACGCAAACTCTTGGGTGATAGCCCTAATGTTGAATATATATAGGTATAGATATATACATATGGTTTGGGAGACTATTCATCATAGGAAAATGATCGAATATGTTTCAAGTATGGGATTATATTCACGTATCGAGGTAAATTAAAGGAATTGTGGTGACGGCTTGCATATTGAGGACTATGTATACTTATAGCCAGGTATATATATATATCTTATACATATGAACGAGAATTAGTTTATATATATAGATAAGGATATGTGAATATGTGTTGATATATATATATATATATATCTATATGTATATAGATATATGGATATCTTTATGTTGTGGACATACATGGTATGGATATTTAAACCGTATATGATGGTTTATTATTTGATCATATGATTGGATCATATGGATTATATATATTATGCATGTAAATGATATATATACTTAATTGGTTAAGCATACCCCGCTCATGCTATCATTGGGAAGTTGCGCGCGTAGTGGGTGAGCATCCTGGCTAGAAAAGCAGGGTGTGGATATTCCCCAGGTCATAGTCGTCCCGTGTGTTACCATATGATATATATATTTATTTTGGGATGAGACGTGATGGGTATGTTTCGTCTCATTGCCGGTTTGGAGCTATGACCGCTTCCCGGGACGTCGTGTGCGTGAGTTTACCACGAGATGGGTGTCGTTTAGTCCCACAATGGTTGCCCCAGTTTTGCTACGTGAGCCGGGCACTGGGAAGATGATAGCATTGATGCAGTTTATCGGTGATATATATAGCCGGGTATATTATGTGCATGGCCTTGTACATCATATGTAGTATGTACACTTGGCTATTGGATTGATGATGATATATGTACGGTTAGAAATAAATACCTATATATATATATTGATATATATATATCCTATAGATGAAAGGATATGGACTTTTATGAAGTACATCTTAGATGATTATGGTGTACTAGATTGATGGGGGTTGATGTATTGCACATAAGGTATTATTCGGTTACATCATCCCAAGGATATTATTGGAGGTTCTCTTATTTTATTTTATTTGTTTTCTTTTTCTTTTCTTCTTTCTTTCTCTAGTAGTTATAGTTAGTAATAATGGTAGTATTAACTTGTATGTTGAGGATTATGGATCTCTTGGATCGACATTGCCCAGGAGTAGTGTAACGAGGTGGTTCCTTGTTTGGATTTCGCTTTGCGAGACACCTCACACACGAAACGCAGTGCCATGTCGAGATTTGAGAGAAGTAATTCCATAGGTGGCATCTCGGATATCTGGTCTTGACCTTGTCAGGAGTAGTGTAACGGGGCGGTTCCTTGTTTGGATTTCGCTTTGCGAGACTCCCCATGCACGAAACGTAGTACAATTTTGGGATTAGAGAGAAGTCTTGCCAATATTCCATGTGCATGTTATTAAGTATATAAATTCTTACGTTTTTAGCCTATATAGGTATATATATATATATATATATATATATGTATATGTATAGGGGTAATGTTTTAAGAATTATGATGATTATAATTCATAAGATTATTAATCGGAATTCATTAAGCCTATTATGGCATAATTGTTGCAATCATAATCTAATAGGATTAGAAACGGGTGGATCCTTAGATTATGACGGGAAGGTAGCTCTCGTGGATATAGGCTAGGCCTGATAAGTTAGGTTGTCCTAAAATCAATGGGGGTAATTTAACTAAAATTCGAGGACGCGAATAGGTGCGCGCCTTTAGATGAGAGGTGAGTTGGGGTTCCACGAGAGTGCGGTCTCACTTATTTATGAAATTAAGTACACCGGTATTTATTATGCACAGTTAACGCACTTGCTAAATATTTTCACATTCGGGGCTCTGACCCGTTTTCTTTTCTCTCCTGCTTGTATATATATATGTATTTCCACAGGTATCCTACCGCATGGATGCCGGATGACTTTCTATCCAGAGTCTTGGGAGCCGTGACAAGTGCGGACTGTTGTGGGATGTTTCATGTAGCCGCTTCCTACTTCTTCAAAATTCTAGGTAGGCTTCATGTTGTATATCGGTTTTGTATCATAGGGATATTTACATACATGTTTATATTTATTCCATTCAGTTATTGTATTGGCTGTGATCCGACAGCTTATTCGGGTCTACTTTTTGTAGTACATTCGGTTATATTTAATTGGTTCATTTTATTTCTAGCATTTTATTTATTATAGTTCCTTCCTGCATATCTCCTATTCATTAGTAGTTTTATAGTGTTGAGTTGTTGTATGTTGCAAGTTTTAATTTATTATAACATCTCGCTTATATGATTTCGGGTAGTTAGTCCTATATTATATAGTACCGTTAGTTGATGTTGAGACTGGACCATCTGGAATTCCTGATTTAATATAGTATAGGGCTGGCCACCCGTTATTATTTTAGGCGGGTTGTTACAGAACTCATAAATATCCCTCTTCATGCCTGGCCATCAATAATGACGGTGCATGTCTTGATACATCTTGTCCCCACTAGGATGTGCCATAAATTTAGACCCATGAGATTCTGCCATCATGTCCCTTCTCAAATCCCCTTCTTTCGGGATAATGAGTCTCTCGTGGAAACGTAATCCGCCCTCTGAACTTATCGAGTAGGATTCTGCTCCCTCTGACAGCAATCGACGTATATGGTCGTCACAACCTTGGTCCCTTCCTTGGGCTTCTACAACCCTTGCCACAATAGAAGGCGTAACAGTCATTAGACATGAACGCCCTAGAAACCGCATCCTCCTGACTGAGCTCTTTCCATTTAGCTTTCCATACTTTCGCTACCTCCCCCTCGGGCTTTCTACTCAAAGCATCTGCTACCACATTCGCCTTGCCCAGATGATAGTGGATGTCAAATTGATAATCTTTCACAAACTCTAGCCATCAGCATTGCCACATATTTAAATCTTTTTGTGAAAATAAATATTGCAGCGATTTATGGTCCGTGAAAAGACTGAATTTATCCCCTAGGAGATAATGCCTCCAAATCTTCAAGGCAAAAACAACCGCGACAAGTTCCAAGTCATGCACTGGATAATTCTTTTCATGGGGCTTTAGCTTGCGGGAAGCATAAGCAATAGCCCATCGTTCTTGTTGAAGTACACCTCCAAATCCTTATAGAGATGCGTCGGTGAAGACTAGATATTCTAACCCCGGCTTTGGCAATGCAAGGACTGGAGCAGAAGTCAACCTATCCTTAAGCTCATCAAAAGTATCCTGACAAGAATTATCCCAAACAAACCTCACCCCCTTCCGAGTTAAATTTATCAAAGGGCTAGCAATTTTTGAGAAACCCTTGATAAACCGACGGTAATAACTCGCCAAACCCAGAAAACTACGAATCTTGGTAGGTGTCGTGGGCTGACCCCACTCCCTCACCGCAACCACCTTGCTTGGGTCTATCGAAATACCCTGGTTAGTCACAATGTGACCCAGAAACTGCACTTCCTGCAACCAAAATCTGCACTTCTCAAACTTAACATACATTTGGTGATCCCTCAACCTTTGTAGGACCAACCTCAAATGAGTAGCATGGTCAGATTTCGTCTGAGAATACACTAGAATATAATCAATAAACATGATGACAAACCGGCCCAGGAAGTCTCGAAATACCCTATTCATGAGGTCCATAAACACGACGGGAGCATTGGTTAGTCCAAAGGGCATAACCAAAAATTCATAGGACCCATACCTCGTCAGAAAAGTGGTCTTGGACAAATCTTGTTCTTGTATCCTCAACTGGTGATACCCCATCCTCTACTCTATCTTAGAGAAGTACGACGCTCCTCTAAGTTGATCAAACAAATCATCAATCCAAGGCAACGGGTATTTGTTCTGGATAGTGACTTTATTCAACTCTCTGTAGTCAACAAATAACTGGAGAGAACCGTCCCTTTTCTTCACAAACAACGCCGGAGCGCCCCATGGCGACGTGCTACGTCGAATGAATCACTGCTCTAACAACTGCTGAATTTGATCTCTTAACTCCCTCATTTCAACGGCAGCCATGCGATATGGAGCTCTTGCAATCGGTCTCATTCCCCGTGTTAAATCAATTACAAATTCGATCTCCCGACTCGAAGGCAAACCCGGTATTTCTCGAAACACATCTTGGAAATCTCTAACAACCGGAATAGATTCTAAGGGAACAACTACATCTCGAGAAGTCTCCTCTGCGATACAATACAAGTAAGTGTTAGTACCTCCTTCTAAACGAGGCATAACTACCAAAAACATTTCTTGCCCCGGAACAAAAAAAACTATACTCTTCCTGTAGCAATTAACTATCGCATGATACTTCACTAGCCAATCCATACCGAAAATCATATCATACCTGACCATGTCTAGGACGAGCAAATCGGCCTCAAAGCACAAATTACCAAGACTAATTCCTATTTGTTTACAAATAAAGAAAATGAGCGAACCATAACCCATAGAGGACTCAACACTATTGAAGGTACTCTCTGTAGATTTAATCAACTCTGTAGACTGAACAAAACTTCTAGAAATGAAAGAGTGAGTCGCACCCGTATCAAACAAAACGCGACCCTGACCGTGCCTATTGTTATTGCCACCCAAATTAAACCCACCAAAACGTTGCCTTTTTGACAAGTCCCCTTGGTGGGATCCATTTCTGTCTGCTTATTACCTGAAGATTGGGTCGAAGGAAATGCTCCTCCTCCACTCCCACTACCTCCAGGTTTTCCCGCTTGCCCCACTACTGTAGCTTTCTTTCCACTCTGCATATACAACCGATGTTCTTGGCAATGGAGCAATGTCGCATTCATTACCTCACCAAAAGTTTGTAAGGCTGGATTACCCATCAAATGTTGTCGGATCCTCCAGTCCAAACCTCCCATGAACTTAGAAACCTTCCTCTCTTCCGGAGTCACCTTGTCCGGTACAAAACTTGCTAACCAGGTGAACTCCTCTTCATATTCTGCCACGGATCTCTCACCTTGCACCACATCCTGAAGCTTCCTTCTCATCTCCCTTTGAACTGTGGGAGGGAAATACTTATGGTCAAACATAACCTAGAAATCAGTGATAGTCATGGTATCTCTCTACTCTGGCATAGTTATCGACTCCCACCAATGTAATGCGGCCCCAACGAGTTTAAAAGTAGCAAGGACTTGTTTCCTCTCCTCACTACACTCCACCATTCGAAGATGGTGTTGCATATCCTTCTTCCACTGATTAGCTCTAATAACATCAGATCCTCCATCGAATTCCAGGGGATGGCCCTTTAAAAAGGACTCTCTAACTCTCTCCCACGGAGAAGGTCCCGTAGGAGCTTATACATCCTACGCTCGTTGTTGTTGAGCTTGTGGAATTTGCTGAGCCATGGCGGTCATAGCAGCATTAACCGCTTGGGCCACGATATTTACTACATCAGTAGCATTTATTGTTCCTTGTGGCGGCGGTGGAGGACCAACCTCCTCTGCTACAACTCTATTCCTTCTAGCTGGGCGACGTCTCTTAGGCGGCATCTAATATGAAGAAACAAATAGAGTTAGAATACTATTTAAAACAATTTATCTTGCAGAAAATCGCAACCATAAGTAACAAAGCAGTATTCTAACTCTATTTGTAGAGTTACAAAACACACCCAATCACACATTATTTGTTTAATATAAGCAATAACAAGAGAAGAAAAACATTTTATCTTAAAAAATACTTGTTTTCTTTATTAGTTCTTATCTTTGAGAGAATGTACGTGTGGGTGTGATATAGTTTGAAAACTTATCACCCAAACAAGAAGTTTGGCATAAATAATGGAATACCAACAATAATTGCCTCCACTTTGTTTGGATCAACCTTCACACCATCACTTGAGACAACATAACCTAAGAATACTAAACTATTTTTCAAGAAGTCACACTTCTTCAATTTAATTTCTACTCACTCAATACATCAAAAACCTTTTGAAGATGCTCAAAATGTTGATTTTGCTCTTTGTTATACATAAGAATGTCATCAAAGTAAACCACAATAAACTTACCAATATAAGGCTTGAATATGTGATTCATAATACGCATAAATGTGCAAGGAGCATTAGAAAGACCAAATGGAATCACTATCCATTCAAATAAGTCATCCCTTGTCTTAAAAGAAGTTTTCCATTCATCTCCTGGTCTTATCCAAATTTGATGATACCCACTTCGAAGATTAATTTTTGAAAAGATTACATCCCCACAAAGTTGGTCTCATCGAGTTGAGGAATAGGAAAATGATAGTTAATGGTAATTTTATTCACCGCCCCACTATCAACACACATCTTCTAAGATCCATGTTTCTTAGGAACAAGTAATGCCAATATAACACACGAACTCATGTTCTCTATAATCAAACCTTTCTCCAATAAATCATTAATTTTCTTTTAAAGATCTTCAAATTTTTTAGGATATATTCGGTAGGCTATTGGAAGCATAGAACATGGGACAAGAGCAATACAGTGTTGACTCTCATCAATAGAAGGCGGGATGAAATTTCCTTTAGCGCCACATCATAAAATTTATCGAGCAAAGTGTGACAACCTGCTCACCAAAATATGGGGTGGCCAGCCCGATACTCCAATATAACGGAATCATGTATGGAATCATTCTCAGCCTCACAACAATATAATAAGTATACGGGGAAACCACCCAATAATTCAGAAAACGGGTTGCCAAAATTTTTGTTTTATTTTAAGTTAAGGAATAATTTAAACAACCCAATTTAAAAATAAAGTGGAATCCCAAGAACTTAAATTACATCCACAACAAGAATACAATAAGAGGACCAAATATGTTGTCGGTCAACAGGTACATACAACGTATTACAACAGTTGAATAATTTACATAATACATTCATTAGACAATTACAAAAGTTTGGGCCACACGCCCGAGTGAAAGACCCGATCGTAACTAGATTACAAAAAAATGAAGGCGTCTAACAACATATCCCGTAATATCCGTAAAGTATTATGGCTCCGCAAAAGCACCAGAGTAGGAAAGTCAGAACGGGCGCCCTTGCGGCGGAGCACCTGAACGGATACAAAATTCATGCACAACAAGAAAAATGAACGGGTCAGGTCTCGGTTTTATATGATCACCAGATTAATAAAAAGCATGACAATTATGAATAGTTGATAATGAATGATAAAGATGAGAATCTAACAACATAATCTCAAAGCATAATAAGACAATTTAAATGATTATAACTTTTATTTAGTTATGTAAGGGGCTAAAATTAGACATCATTAATTAAAAGTCTCCGTCATTATTCTCTATTTCATTTCATTTTTCCATTCCTTATCAGGAATGTAATTCCTATCGTATTCTTTTTGTGGCATCTCTCATACATCAGGTCCCACTTGATTTAGAATTGTTATATTCATATACATATAATGATTCTAAGACCACCCCTCCGAGTTTCCCCACTGGGCGCGCCCCTAAATGACTATCATCTTCCAGGGCCTATCAACAAGACAACCTGGGCACCTAGCGCAACGTCGGGAAGTGGTCATATGCCTGCGAGTGAGACATAACCACACCCGTAATTACCTCACTAGCACAGAATAAAACCTATAACAATCCATCATATGGCCGAGGACTATAGTCTCCTTGCGTTCATTAGTCAGGGGACATCACCTCATGCGCGAACTTCCCTTATGATAGCATTTAGAGAGGTGTGTTTAAGTAAATTAGCATTTACCATTTAAATCTCATTTTCATTTCCATTTTTCATATGTATGTTTCATTTTTTTCGAAACCATAATCATTGAATATTCTCATTAGTATTCATCGTATACTAAGTCCCGAATTATTCTCCAAGAGGTAACAATATTTCTACAAGTCACAAGGTTTTATATACCTCAATTGAACCCCTAAAGTCTCCAAGTATGGGCTTACAATTCCTAGACTCCTAATAATTAACTAAAGGAAAGAAATGTCCTAACCCCAATTTGTACACCCACGAAATAAGCCCCGTTTAACCCATTTCTAATGTAGGGTGGGGACCCAACTCATCTAAAACTCTAGGACTCTATGTTTACTTCATATAAGAAGGTTCCTAGGTCCTAAGCCTAATGGAAAGGGTTGTAATTGAGCTAAGAAAAATCACTCAAAATTGCAGCATTTCCGAATCGATTCGGCCTGGATGAATCGATTCGGTCAGAAAAGGGAATCGATTCGAACCAGCCGAATCAATTCGGTCAGGAAACATGACTTTCTGCATAATTTCTGAATCAATTCAGATAGGCTGAATCGATTCGGCCCATTCAGACCTGTAAGCTGCCCCTTGAGCGAATCAATTCACCCTGGCCAAATCGATTCACCCCTGCGAATTGGCCAAGTTTGCTTATGGAGTCTTGGACTCCTAAATTCCCCCAACTCAAATCTACCCAAACCAAGATCATTTAACACAATCAACTACTCATAAATACATCTAGCAACCATAAATAACGCCAATAAACATCTAAATCAACTTTCAAGGGTTCAAAACCGACAAATCCATTTAAAACCCTAAAATTGTCAAACCATAACCAATCCACAACAATCAATACCATTTATTCATCTTAAACCCTATATTAGCAAGTATAAAACTTGCCTTGGTGTTCAAATCTCATATTATCTTATAGTAGCAACAATCTCCAAGCTTGAATCTCTATCTTTTCTTCTTTCTCTCCAAAGTTATCTTCCTCTCTCTTTCCCTCTAGGTTTAGCAAATACACATAAGGGAAATAGATGAAATTCAAGACTTAAATCGTTCCTTAAGTCTAAATTCCCAACTTAAATGGTTAATACCACATTAAAATGACTCCCAATACGCATTCAAGCTACAACCTGTCAAAAGTGCCCGAAACATAAAAATACAATATGGCACTTATTTCGACTATCTCGCACTTTTTGGGACTAACTACGCCCTCCAAATTATCATTTGGAAATTTTGTAACTCATTTCAAGTTTCGGTTTCATTTTAAACCATAAATGTTATTTAAATTATATGACACTATAAAACACAACATGGTGATATTTACTTACACATACAGTAAATATGCAAAAATTTAGTAAATAATAACTTTTAACTCATTTAATTAATATTTACTCCATATTCCAGCATTTTATATAATTACTTCACACAGTAAATAAATATAAAACAGGTTCTCAAAAGCGAGGGTTGTTACAAAAAGGTTGTAAGTTAGGTGGGAGTTCGAACCTCTCTTCATTTTCCTCTATGAGAAGTGCAACGTGTGTCAAAATTAATATTTCGAAGTCATTGATCATCCTCCACATGGGCTACATATAAGCTTCCTCAAACAACAAGTGATTCTCCTTGGTCATCATATAAAACTTCACCCTCACTTTCATCTTCATCACTATAATTTTTTTCCACATCTTCATTAACGTCCACCTCCACTGATGAAACAATCTTTTGATTTGGATATTCAGATGCAATATGCCCAAAGTCGTGACATTTAAATAATGGTGAGAATTTCAATTTGAAGATCCTTGCTAAATTGATTTGCCGTTTATATCATTCTTCGAAGGTAGCTTGAAAGATGTCTTCGAAGGCTTGGAAATAGAAGTACTCCCTGATTATAACCTCCATCATGACTCTAACTTCGAACACTACTTTTCTCCTTAAGTTGCTTATGCACCTTTAGAGACAAATGAGCACATTATTATAAGTCCAATATGGTTGCAATTGAACAACATTTAAAATATGAGTCCTTAAACCACTAAGATAATGAGCAATTATTCAATCCTCTGACTCGAATAATACACATCGCATCATGATATGATCAAGTAGTCTTGAATGCTCCTCCACGGACAACTGATTTTTATGAAATTGTGAAACTTAAGAAAAGCATCTTGTACGTAATGACTAGAAAAAATATTTTTAACTCCTTTTTCATCTTCTTCCAAGTTACAATTATTTTTTTACCTTCACATTCACGTTTCTTCTTTAAGTGTTCCCACCAAGTTGAGGTTTTCTTCTTCAACTTTATGGCAACTAATTTCACTTTTTTGATTTCTAGAATTTCATAGTAGTAAAAGATTCTCTCCACGGTGTTGATCCAATCAATGAATTCATCACTTTAGATTTGACCATTAAATTCTTGGATCCTAACTTTTATATAAGCATAGTGATAGGGTTGGGTCCTTCCACATATACGTTTCAAAGGAGCCTCGTATTCCGATGCATGGTCATGAGCATTCTAAATGGGGTTAATTTCCTCTTCATCATGTGGAAATTCATTATAACTACTGCGATCCATCACATTCCTGAGATTCAAAGCGTACTAAATGTTGTAAGAGTTTTTCACATGTACCCTAAATTCATCTAGTTCAATGTCACATAAGTCTCTTTCACATACCGGTCTCCAATATTCGGGCCATGATGATAGTTGCTGGCCATGAAAATCAAGTCTCTGATACCAATCTGAAATTGGATAATAAAAGAGAAATATATAACACAAGTGTTAACTGAGGTAAACAACTCAAAATCTAAGCATAATGAAAGAGAAATATATAACACAAGTAACCCACTCAAACTCTAAGGAATCCACTGAAGAGAGGGAGCAACACTCGTCCCCAATTGGAATCCACCAAAAGGTTAAGAGCAAAATAAGAAAACTTTGCTTCTTATACAAAAGTCTGTTTATAATCTCAAATCAAATTATCCTTGTTTCATACATCCTCATCCCTTATATAGGTGCTTGTAACTACTCTCCAACAATTGGTGTTAAGATATATTAAATAGAACGTTGAATAAACTAGAAGTTAGAAAACTAAAAGACTAGACCCTTGGACTCAAAACTAATTTGCCAATAAGTTAGGCGTCACTTAAAATGCATGCCACTCTACGTGTACATTGAATTAGAAGGTCATACATATACCAATTGAAAGGTATATACATTAGATTTCCAATGAGCTTTGAATCATGTCATTTGGACTTTTAAGGAGGGAGTTATGACCATTTTCATAAATGGTGTTTCTGCTGTCGGTATAATCCGAAAATGAACTGTAGAGCTTCTTCAAGCCCATTTATTGAACCATGACACTTCTAAGTACTTGTATTAATATCAAAGTTGCTCCTTCATAAAAAAAGTTCAGCATGTAAATATGTGAAATTGATGAAAATAGAAGATTATATTGACCAAAGATTGATAATCATAGTAAGCCCAACATATTTTTATAAAAGGAAAAGAATCCTCACATCATTATTATTCCCTTCCATGAAAGGATGTATGGATTATCCTTATATTTATAAGTGATAAGAAATGGACACTTCATGGCCGAACTTTCATTGAACCACTAAAGATATACACTTACCAATTAAGAAAACATGAACATACCCATTTTCACTTTCAGGGTGAGTGAGAAAAAGAAGCACCAAGCCAGTGAGTATATTTATATTGTTGTGCATTGGGAGACATCCCAAATGGCAATATAAATTAAATAACATCTAACAATAATATAACTTCCAACAAATTACCCTCTCCATATGACAACAAAGTATGACATCCCAAAAGATAGTACAAATCGAAAACCATAAATACTAACTAAAATAGTGGTGAAGATATTCAATCTTATACAAAAATTATGATCAATTTGCAATTTTTTAGTATTTATTCATGTCTATAACAGCACCCAAAAAATATATATTGGTAATCAAGGCACTACCTATTCAAGTCTGTGACAATTAACGACCTATTATAAAAACAAAATCCCCGCCCCCTCTTTCTGTCTCTTCCCTTTTTAACTTGTAAAAATGATTTTAGTCTAATTATGGGTATTACACTGTTCTACACTAATAAATTAGAAATGAATAAATTCGTAAAACGGTAAAAGTATCTCCTATATAGGATAATTTGAGAGAAAATTAGTGTTGGTTGCTTTGAACATGTTAAACGTAAATCAATAGATGCTTCGTAATAAATAATGATTTAGTTAGTATTGATGGTAACGATATGGGTAGAGGTTGACCCAAATTAACATGGTAGGATATTATAAATAATTATATGATATGATGTGGATATTAAGGGAAAATGAAAAATTAAGATTCATGTAGCTGATCGCAAATAATTGAAAAACGCTTTGTAGAGTTGAGTACACTGTTTTCCATTAATACGCAAACTTACAATAGTTTGAGCTTTAGATAATTAAACAACAATACAATAGACCCATTCACACTACAAGAAAAATACCATTTTATGACGCTTTAAAAGATGACTTTATGACACTTTTTAAAAAAATGTCCTTATAAGTGTAATAATCTTATTTACATGACATATTAATTATAAAGTGTCGTTATAAAAATATTAGTGTTATTATAAATGACACTTTTAATATAATAGTCATATTAAATAATTCATATTATGACCCTTCTTAATAAAAATCCAATACACATATGTAAAAGATAACATATATATATATATATATATATATATATATATATACATATATATATATGTGTGTGTGTGTGTGTGTGTGTGTGTGTGTGTGTGTGCACGCGCGTGTGTGTGTGTGTGTGTGTAATCATACCCGCGCTACTTGCTATCACGGAGGTTTTCGCGCCGGGACAGTCTTATCTCGATTTGACCTTTATGGGAGATACTGACTTGTACCCTAGAACATAGCATCCTTGGTACAGGCTGTCCGAGAATGGTAGTTAGACGGTCCTAAGAGACGCGAGGATATGTGTTGACCTCTTAGAGACTTGGAACTATGCTTCGCCTCCATTATGTGTGTTTTGTGTTAATAGAGTTCGAGAGTGATTCCGAACTAGTATTCCCCTTTGTACGAGCGATACAGGGACTTGATAGCAGAGTATGCCAGCACCATAGATTTTATGCGGGGTGCCGATTAGTATATATATTATATGAGTGATAAATATATATACATATACATGTGATTCCTCCACTGTGCTTGTGAGTAGATAAAATGGAATAATTGATATTAAACAAATTAAGTATCTAAAGCTATATTAAGATGTACATAGCCAACCCGGTAAATTGATAAGAAAAGTTATCATATATAAATGTTAGTGATGCGACCACACGAATTAGGATTGTTAAGGGAAGATTTGGTTAGAATAGTTAACTGGGTTAGCTTTATCTAGATTGATTCGGTAGTACGTTAGGCGTGCACACTATTTGAGCGGTGAGAATTCTCAAGTGAGTGTCAAGGTACTAACATGTATGTAATATCAACTGGTAAGCATTTTATATACTTTCTAAACAATTTTAAAAGCTATTTTATACTCGGGCTCTGACCCGTTTCCTGTTATCTTTTCTTTCTTTTGTATATATATATATAAATATATATTACAGGTGCTTAGCCACAGGGGCGTCAGTCTTAGAACCTTGGACTGTTAACGTGCTGCAGCTAGTGTGGGAGTTGCAGGTCCTTGTAGTAGACGACTTCATCCTTGTCTTCTCAGTCTCCTGTTTAGTAATTCTTATTTAGGGCATATGTCGCCCATTTCCAGTTTATCATTTAGCTCAGAGAGATTTGTACACTTTATTTACTTCACTATTCTATTTTAGTTGGGGTTGCTTTCGATTACTACATTGTCCTGCAATTTGGGATATTTTATTTGGATGATTAATCTAGCATGTTTATTCCACTTGGATGGTTTGGTATTCAATATTATTATTTGTGTTCATGAAAATGGTTTCATATATTATATCATAACAATAGGACTTAATTTATAAAATTAAATGTTTTGACACTTAGCTCAATTATTTATTAGGTGATAAATAAAGAAAATGATTATTCTTCGACAGTGATGCTAAGAATGAACCAACCGGAGGACACTTTGATTTAATTTAATAAAGGACTGATCAACCGATATTTAATTAGGCGGGGTGTCAAAGGTTGTATTAGAGCATCAAGTTCCAGTGTCCTTTAGGATCTGTACAACTTAGTGTGCTTCCAACTTAACGTCTTTGATATAAAGCCCTATTTTTAGGACTGTTGTATTCTTATTTATGCGATTACGTCTTCAGCTGTTTGAGATTTAATAATAACTATGGACTGATAAATTCCTTCTCGTTTCAGACGCCTCCGAGATTAGCCCCGAGGGACAGAAATGCCCAACCAGAACAGCTAACAGCCCAGGCTCAGGGAACAATGAACGCAGCCGAGGTCGCCGCCATAGTTTCTCAGGCGATGAATGCAACTTTAGCGGTGGTGTAGGAGGCCCCACCCCAGGTTCAGGTTATGGCGTCAGTTCTAACTCAGTTTCCTACTACATGGGAGTCGGTTAGGGATGCCTTTCAGAGGGCACATCCCCCAGAGTTCTCGGGCAGTTCTAATATTGACATCGCGAGCCAATGGAAGAAAGACATCCAGAGGCATCTTCGCATGTATGAGTGCACGAATATTCATAGACAATTACTGGCTTCATTCAAGCTAGTAGGGGCCGCCTTTCAGTGGTGGGAGTCCACTGCCACGTTGGAGAAGAGGGACATTATGACGATTTAGAGTTTTTGGGTGCGGTTTGACCGTAAGTACTTTCCTTCCGTCGTGAAGACTGAGATGAGGGAAAAACTATTGAATCTCAAGCAGGAAAGTATGACTGTTGCTGATTATGAAGAGGAGTTCACGAGATTGATTACTATAGTTCCAAATGAGGTACCCACCGAAGAGAAGAAGATTCAAATGTTCATTGATGGTTTGACATGGAGGATTCGCCAGCACCTCTTAGGTAATTTATCATTGGGTACTTATACTGATGTACTCAATGCCGCCCTATTGCATTTCTAGGACCATCGCTTTCACCAGCACGGGAGAAAACGAGTTGAATAGTCCAGCGAGCAGGGTTGAACATGAGGTAGTAGTGCCATTGGGGCACTAGCAGCTCAAGGACAGGTCCGTCAGGGTGAGCAGAGTTCCCATCAGGGCAACCCTACTAAGCAATTTTGATCTGGTCACTCTAGGCAGGGATATGAAGGCTATAAACAGGTCCATCATCGTTATCAGTAGGGCCAGCAGGGCCAGTGGATGGGTAGTAACGGTCATCAGGGTCGAGGACAGCAAGGATAAAGGGGAGGAAATTTTAGGGACATATGCTTTGGTTGTGGTAAGAATAGCCAAATACTTTAGGATTTCCCTGAGGGGGACAGGGCCCCGCATTAGGAGGGTGGCCTTCAGGAGCCATAAAGACCGATTTTCCCAACCGCCCACCCAGCACCACCTCAAATGCCAGCCTTACCAGCTATCCCAGCCATCCCAGTTCAGCAGGGACAATTGCAGTATGGACGTGTTTATAACGTCCATCAGGTAGCAGCACCGTTGGTGCCCCCCACAGTTGAGGGTAAGTTTCCTATCCATGGTTCTATGGGGCATATTTTATTTGACATTGGGGCATTACACTGCTTCATAGCCACTAGTTTTACATGGGCCATAGGGTTATTGGACACGACAGAGAGTATAGTGACATGTGTAGACTCACCACTGGGTAATGGGTCGTTGATTTTCTTAATATACCGGGGAGTAGGTATAGAGATTGGGAACCTGATTTTGCCTGCAGACATTGTTAATGTAAAAAACAAGATTATATCTAATTAATTAACCACAGACAAATAACGTAATAAATAAATAAGACAAAGGGATTTTTAAAGTGGTTCAGCCGTATGAGAATGGACTATGTCCACTATTTTTGTATTGCTGACCGTTTGCCTGGAATTCTCGATAAGTGGTTTTTCAAGAGATCCAGAGTCCCCCTCTTATGAGGAGGTTACAATGTATTTATAGCCTTGAGGCTGTACATATGAAAGAATAATGCGCTGTTATCCAGTAGACATATACATCTGTATGAAAATAATGCGCATTTAATGCGTAGTTATCTTTTCATTAAGTAGCTCGGACCGCCTAAGTTGCTCGGATCGCCTAAGCTACTCGGTATGCCTGAGTTGCTCGGGGCGCTTGAGTAGCTCGGTGACAGTATGTTGTTAGTTGGAAGTATTTGTAATTTCCACGTAGGTTGACACGTGTCTTCAAGTGATTGGTCAATGTCAGCAGACTAAATTTGGTATCAACAGAAGCCCCTAATGTTTCATAGTTTTGAGGTTGAAGAAAAGTGTGGAACATTCCGCTTGAAAACTGCTTAGATTTTCGGTTTTTATGGATTTTAGGAAAACTTTCGTTGTATATAACTCCTTTTTGAGCGCATAGTATCAGGCTTTCATAAATATTTTGAATTTTCATGTCCACTTCGATATTTGTGCCCTTTTCTTTTAGCCGCAATAAACGCAAACGTCTTTCCTTGTAATCATTGCCTTTCTCTATTCCTGAGATAAAGTATTTAAGCACGGCATAAATCCTATCGTATTTCACTTTTCAAATCTGTATCTTTGAACTCTTCATTTTCTCTCTATCTTGTGCCTTCGTTCTTTCCATCGTTCATTTGTCAACTGATCTCTCTTTTTCTGTAAGATTTTCTTCCCTCTCCTTTATTTACTTTGTTCATCATGGTTTATCTTATTGAATCGCTGGACAAATTTTGATCTGAATTTTCAATCCCTTCGTGGGTTATTTTGGAAGAACTTTCTGAACCTCCTGATTATTTTTCTTTGGCTGAGGGACATTGGTTCCCAAGTCTTTTCGTGGTCGAATGTGGATTTTCTTTCCCTCCAAATCCCCTATGTTTTGGAGTTTTGCCAATATTTTGATGTTGTACCTGCAAGAGTAGCTCCAAATACATGGTAGATAGTTAATGGCGTACATAGGTTAAATCAACTTCATGGAACTCGATTAGGGATTCCAAAGATTATGTACTACTATAGATGGGTTGTCAGTGATACCACATTCTATTTAAAAACTAGGTTTTTTAATAGAGCTTTAGTTGTCAATCTTCCTGATGCCAATAGGGATTATTTTGATCATGGGGTTGTGATGAAAAATTGGCAACACCCTCCATTAAATGGAGATGATGTATGCCAAGGTCCCAGGTGTCCACTTTATGGTAATGGGATAGGTTGTTTTTATTTTTGAAATCTTATTTTCTTTGTATTTCATAAAATGCATCACTGACATTTGATTTTTTTTGTTACAATTGACAGTAAAAGAAAACCTCCAAAGGAAACTGATGTTAATATAAAGCATTTAAAACTTATCTGGAGCTTGCATCAATCTGTTACTGAGGAGCATATTAGATCTTCTTTTTCCTTGTTGCAATATAAAAACTACACTTCATCTTTCATTGCTCGTCCTCATCCAGTGGTGGTTAATCTTGACCAAGTACCAGCCTCTGAGACTAGTGTGGAAGGTTCTTCCTCTGAATTGAATATTCCTATCACTGAACTAATGAAGAAGAGAAGAGTTCCTGCCTTTTTTGACAAATCAGCCTCTATTACTGTGGAGGAAAAGAAGAGTAAACAAGATGTCCCAGGAGAAGGGACAAAAAATATAGATGCACCCCCTCCTGTTGCTACCAAAGAAGCTGGCAAAAATCCCCCTGTGGCTCCAAGTAAGATTATTGCTATCTCTCTTTCAAGTGATGTTGTTGTCACATCTCCAATAAAGACAACATATTTAATTGAAAATGCTCCAGCTCCTCTGAGGAGATTAAAGAAAAGCTCTTTTGAGAGACCTGCTGAACCTATCTCCCAACCTTCAAATGTTGAAGGAAGTATTCTAACTCTTGTTCCTCTGAGCTCTACTGTGGGCTTGGTAAAATCTTGGACTGTCCCAGAAGTCCAAGGCATTGAAGATACTCTTTCTCATGAGAGAATTACTACTCTGGCCGCCCAACACATTGTATCAGTAAGTATTGTTAGCCTAAGTCTTTTACTTTCTAATATTATGTTCATACATTGACTTAAAGCTCTTTCTTTTTTTAGCTGGTGACGTGTTTCAACAGCATTTTAAAAAGGGATGAAGCTATTAGGCCTTCAAGTTCCTCGAGTGGAGGAGAGGAAGCTTTTGTTGGTCTGACCCAATCTTTGAAAGATTCTCGTCAAAAGTATGAGGAAGATAAAGGTGCTTAGGAGAAGAAATTTAAGTCTGTTGAGCTAGACAGAGATCAAGTTGTGAATGCTTATAAGGAATTGGAGAAGAAGTTAAAGGAGTTCGAACAGAGCAACAATGAGCTTGAGGTTAAGCTTAAGTCTGCTGAAGAGGAATTTATTAAACTTTAAGATGTTAAGCGATAGAAAATGGAGGTGGAAGAAAATCTAAAGTCTGCCGAGGAGCTCCTTAGGGAAAGGACTTCCTCGGAGAAGGCAAAAAGAAAAGCTACCATTAAAAAATCATTCAGTGCTGGTTGGGACAAAGGCTGGAACAAGGGTCTGGCCGTCATGTCTTCTCAAATGGAATATACAGGTGTTAAATATTTTCGGGATGGATGGGTAGCAGCCTTAAAGGAGCTGAAGGTTGCTGAGAATTCTAAGTTATTCCACCAGCACACTCATGGCCCTCCTCCCTCTCCTGGGGAAGAAGAAGAAGATGAAGTTGCTTGAGATGAATCTTCTACGATGACTGGAGATTAAGTCCCTGTTGTTTAGCCTTTTGAGCAACTCCAACCAGCCAGCACTTCTGCCGAGCAGCTACCATTGTCCTCCGAGCAACCAGCTCCTTTATCCCAACCATCCAACGAAGTAGTAGGGAATAAGGAGAAGGTGTAAAGTTATTCGGGCATTTTATTTTGTTGTTCTCTTGAATGTAACCTCGAACTATGTATTTTCTCTTATGATGAATAAAAATTCATACTTTGGTTATTCGTCTTGAATTTCTCTTTTACTTGCTCTGTCTGCATCATTATTGATTCTTTTTATTTCTTCTCTTTGCTAGTTTATGGCCAGGATGGAGCTTTTGTCAGCTCATGATACATAATTGATGAAGAAATGCAATAGAAATTTTAAAGCTGGTCATGCAGATCTTAATGAGGCCCAGATAATTGACATCCTCGGATCAGGTGCTTCTGACCGAGCAGTTGAAGCTTACCAATACTTAAAGTGCTTACTCGATCGTGCTATTGCCAACAACGTGGCCTACTACGAGATGATTGAAGATCTCCCAGGAACAATCAAGGAACTTAAACAACAGTATAAAGAATCTTCTACCCTTTTGCATCAAGGATACGAGAAAAAATATCAACAATTAAGTGCTGACAAAGGGTATGACAAATTCATCTCTCCTCATGAGAAGAAAGAGAGTGTTCCGAAGTTTGAAGTTGAAGAGCACAGGCATATTGCCAAGTTATTGGAACAGGAGAATATTGCTTTGCAAGAGGAAATAAAGTAACTCAAATCTGTTAATTCTTCTTCGGAACCCTTGGTCCCAGTAAATGATGATGGTTTTTCATTCTTGGAGGTAGAAAATGCTAACTTACGAGATGAGTTAGAAACTTTGAAACGAGTTGGACCCTCCACATCTACTCGTGGTACAGCAAGATCTTCTCATGGATGAGCTAGGGCTGGTCGGGTCACCATTGAAGAAGCGAGAACGCAGTCGACTTTAGAGAATTAAGTCATTCAGTTGATGGCGAAGAACCAAGCCTTGGCAGAAATGTCTAAGAAGATTCTGAACTTCACCGAAGAACTCTCTACTCAAAGCTTTGCTCTGGAAAGTAAAAAAATTCTAGTGAAGAAACTTCATGAGAAACTTGAGAGGTTAACTTATCAGTTCCACAAGCAACCCAGAGAATTTTGGATGGCTGGGTATAACGAAGCTCTGTACCATCTCGATGCTCAGTTGCAGCAGTCAAATAATGAGGGATATAAGCAGGGGTGGTTGAATGCCTTGTGTGTGCTAAAATTGGAGCAGGGCCATTACTTATGGGATTATTATGATCCTGGGGTGCTCGATTTGCCCGTGCCTCCTTTTAAGCTTGATATTAGTTGGATTCCTACTTGTGCAATTCCTCAATGCTTGATTTCAAAACACCTCGGCGATTACAGTCTTCATGCAAACTTTAAGATATCTCGTCCAGAGCACTTGCTTGATCGGCCCTCCGTAATGAATGTTAGAATGCTGTGAGATATAAACTTTATAAATTCTCCTTATGCATTAGATGATCCTCCAGCCGGGGTAGAACCTGTTTCAAAAGCAGAGGGGAAGAAACCCATAGAGTTGGATATTCTTATGTAATGAATCAGACTTTTCACATCATATGTAAGTTTACTTGATTTGAATGAAGAAATTTTTAGTCTTTTGCCATTTCATTTTCTTCTAAATAATTTATAGAATGTCCTTGCTTGTTGGTTGGTAAATATATATATATATATATATATGTATGTATGTATGTATGTATATACTATATTTATCCCATTTGTTGTTTGATTATAGTAACTTGTCACTCTTTGGGCCTAAGCAATGGAATGATTTGCATCTCATGTTCATGCTTAGTTGTAGTAACCTCGTATGGATTACCTTGTTGCCTAGAAAGTGGATGCCCCCGTTCAACTTTTTGCCTAGTTTGCCAACCAACTGGAGTTGGTGGTATAGAGTTCCCGACCAACCAGAGTTGGTGGTAATTAAATTGTCGACCAACCGGAGTTGGTGATATTAAGTTCCCGACCAACCGAAATTAGTGGTAATGAGTTCCCGACCAATCGGAGTTGGTGGTAATTGATTTTTCGACCAATTGGAGTTGGTGGTAATGAGTTCCCGACCAACCGGAGTTGGTGGTAATTGATTTTCCGACCAACCGGGGTTGGTGGTAATTGACGTGCTGACCAACCGGAGTTGGTGGTAATTGCTATAAATTTAGGCGGGTTTGTGTAGTGTGTAGCACTAGTATTCCGAAAAAACTTCAACAAAAAAGAAATGGGGTGAAACATCACTTTATTCATTTTGAAAAAACTGTGTTACATAGGAGTTTTAGCTACTGATAATACTTGCACCGATGTTCTGCATTCCATGCATACTTGAATTCTTCTCCTTCCAAGGTTTCAATCCTATATGTCCCTGGACGAACAACTTATGTTACTCTGTAGGGTCCATGCCACTTGGCTTCCAGTTTGTTAAGCTTTTGGATCACTTTCTTCAGCACATAATCCCCTTACTTAAAATCACACTTCTTCACTCTTTTGTTGTAGAATAAAGTTATTCGTTGTTGATATGCTGCATTCATGATTGCTGCTTCTTCCCTAACTTCTTCGAGCATATCCAGGTCTAATCTTCTCATCAAATCATTGACAAGAGAATTGAAACTAAGCACCCTATGTGTGGGTAGGCCCAATTCAGCAGGTATGACAGCCTCACTCCCAAATGCCAGCATATATTGAGACTCTCCTATTGCTGTTCGTGGTGTGGTACGATAAGCCCACAACCCAGACTGTAGCTCGTTAATCCAATTTCCCTTTGCATCATCCAGTCATTTTTTCAAACCATTCAGTAGTGTTCTGTTTGCCACTTTCATTTACCCATTGCTTTGGGGATGGCCTGGTGTAGAGTAAATTTTCAGTACATTGGATTGATGACAATATGCAGCAAACTCCTCGTTGTCAAACTGGGTTCCATGGTCAGTAATGAATGCATATGGGAGACCATATCTGCAAATAATATTCTTCTAAATAAATTGATAGACTTTATCGTATGTCATATCAATGAGAGGCTTAGCCTCCAGCCATTTAGTAAAATAATCCACAGCAACCACGAGGTATTTGAATCTTCCCTTGGTCGTTGGAAGTGGCCCGACTAAGTCTATCCCCCATATGGCGAATGGCCAAGGGGACGTGATGGGTGTTAATAATGTTTGAGGGGTTCTTCGGATAGAGGAGAAACGTTGGCATTTATCGCACTTCTTAGCATAAGCTACACAATCAGCTCTCATCGTTGGCCAGTAATACCCCTGCGTTGTTATTCTTTGCAAAAGCGTCTGACCTGCTATATGGACTCCACAAGACCCTTCGAGAACCTCCTCGATCAAATCTTTCACTTCGGAGGGATGGACACATCTTTGTAGCCCTGCTATAACTCCTCGCCTATACAAGATGCCATTGGTCAATACATAATGAGCAGCTTTAAACTTTAGTTTTTTAGCTGCGAGTTTATCAGTTGGCAAAGCCCCCTCTTCAATATAGGCCCTGATGGGGTCCATCGAAGATGGCCCCAAGTCGAGAGGAATGAATTTTATCATCAGATCTTCGTCTATGCTCCGACCAGTCAGGATTTCTATTAGGATTATTCTTTGTAGCTCGGTGCGTGTGGCTGATGCTAACCGAGCTAGGGCGTCTGCTCTATCATTCTCTAGTCTTGGTATTCTAATCAACTGAACTGCAGTAAAAATCGATACAACCTCCATTGCTTTGGCATGATACTTGACCAATAATTCTCCTTTTGCTGCATATACCCCCAGAATTTTATTTACGATTAACTGGGAATCACTGAACACAACGACTTGCTCTGCCTTTATGGTTTTGGCTAGACTTAGACCCACAATCATTGCTTCATATTCGGCCTCATTTTTAAAAGTCTTAAATTGAAAACGTAGAGCATACTCCACATCAATCTCATCCGGACTGTTTAAAACAATTCCTGCTCCACTGCTTGTAGTGCATAAAGAGCCATCCACATACGAATTCCATACAGGTACTTTATCATCAAAAAAAATTCAGACAGAGTTCCTCGGTGGAATATTTGGTGCTTCCTTTTTTCCTCCTCTGACATTTCTCGCTGCTCATTGATCATCTTCTCTTACTCGTCTACCGACGTAAGTTGGTCGGGGTTTAAATTTGATGATCCTGTAATATCCACAGGTTGGTCTGTATTCAACTCCTATTCTTCGGAGGCATCTTCCTGAGTAAACTCAGCGATAAAATTCGCTTTTACCTTCCCTTTGAGCGATGATCTAGGCTCATAAACTATATCATATTCACCAAGTTCTACTGCCCAGTACATCAATCTTCCTGATTTCTCCGGTTTATGCAGAGCTTGTCTTAATGGCATATCGATGTACACCACTATAGTATGGGCTTGGAAGTGTAGCCTCATCCTTCTGCTTGCTTCAATCAGCGCTAGTGCTAACTTCTCCAACCTTGGATATCTGATTTTTGCTCCTTAAAAAGCCTTACTGGTGTAATAGCCTGGTTTTTATACTCCGTCCTCCACTCTTATCAATGATGAGCTCACTGCATTTTCTAAAAATTCCAGGTACAAGTATAGTTTTTCTCCCATCACTGGTCTAGATAACAATGGAGGTGTCCCCAGATATTTCTTTAATTCTTGAAATGCCTCCTCACATTCATCATTCCATTCAAAAGTTTTTTGGAGTGTTTTGAAGAATGGGAGACATCTATCTGTTTCTCGTGACACGAATCTGTTGAGTGCTGCGACTCGCTATGTGAGACTTTACACTTCCTTCTTCGTAGTTGGAGATCGCAACTCCAATAGGGCTTTGATCTTTTCAGGGTTCGCCTCGATACCTTGTTGGTTAATAATATATCTGAGAAACATACCTTCTCGTACCCCAAATATGCACTTGGTGGTATTTAACTTCATTTGATATTTCTCAAGTTGATCAAAGGTCTTACCTAAGTCAACTAGATGATCAGTAGCTTTCTTGCTCTTCGTCAGCATATCATCAATATAAACCTCATGTTATGACTGATTTGCTCGATAAACACCTTGTTCATCGACCGTTGATATGTTGCACCTGCATTTTTACGTCCAAAAGGCATAACATTATAACAATAAGCTCCCCTTAGGGTGATAAAAGAGGTACTTTCCCTGTCTTCAGGCTTCATTTTAATTTGGTTGTACCCAGAATAAGCATCCATGAAACTCAACAATTCATGCCCCGAGGTAGCATCCACCAGTTGATCGATTCGGGGTAAAGGAAAATGATCCTTTAGGCATGCCTTATTAAGATCAGTAAAGTCCACACACATCCTCCACTTGTTATTTTTCTTATTTACCTTCACCACATTTGCTAGCCAATCAGGATATTTAACATCCTCAATAAAAAAGGCTTTTTGTAGTTTCTCTACTTCTTCCTGTATAGCTTGGTTCTTTTCAGGACTAAACACCCTTCTTCGTTGCTTTACTGGCTTGATTGCCTTGTTCACGTTGAGCTCGTGACACAGGAAATTCGAGTCTATTCCTGGCATGTCTTCATGACTCCATGCAAAAGTCTGCTTTCTGCGCCTTAGAAATGCTATCAATTCCTGTTTTATTGATGCATCAAGTGATGCACCAATTTGAGTTGTTCGTTATGGATGCTCATCGTCTAGAATGATATTTTCGGTAGCCTCCATGACCTGTCCCTTCACGAGTTGAGACTCGTCTCTAGGGTCTAACGTTTCAATCTCTGCATCTTATATTTTATCCACTTGATAAGTAGTAGTCTTCTTTTTGGATTCTTTGCGTTCCTCTTATTCGACAGATGAATAGTAGTATTCTCGAGCTACTTTCTGATCGCCCTTCACCACTCCTACTCCAAAGTTGGTTGGGAATTTTAAACATTGATGTACAGTAGATGGTACTGCTTCAAACTTCTTCAGACCTACCCTTCCCATGATGATATTGTAAGCTGATTGGATATTTTTATCCATTATGACAAAGCATACTCTTTCTGTTCGACAAGCAGGCCATGTACCGATAAGCATATCCAACTTGATCGTCCCAAGTGGAAAATCCTTTTTTCCAGTAAAACCGAGGAGAGGTCTATGATAGGGCTCCAATTGGGCTAATTTCAGATTCAAACTATCAAAGCATGGGTAGAACATGATGTCTGCCGAGCTACCATTATCCACCAGTACCCGTGAAATCACCACTTCCTTCATTCTCATCTTGATCACCAATAGATCATCATGAGGATATAATACACCTTCAAGGTCGTTTTAGAGAAACCGATGACTAGTTTATCTTTATTCACCTTCCTCGGGCGATCATGTTTTGCCAAGTTTATTCGTTGTATGTACGAGCAGGCTTGAGCCTCATTGAGGTAAGATTTCCTTTCCGCAGTAAGATCTCCACCTCCTGCATCTCCACCTGTAATAACATTACATTTAAATGGCCCAAAATGGATTGAAAATACCTCTCGCTCTGGTTGTCTTGGTCTTTTGGGGGGAATCGGGGTCATCTTCTGGATCATCTTCGTGGTCTCCCTTCTTTTCTTCTTTTGCTCGACGAGGAGATTTAGATCTTTGCCTTCCTCGGTCGTTGGTCTTTCCACCACTTTAGCAATGAACATACTTAGCCAATTTTCCTCGTCTAATTAGTGCTTCAATTTTATTCTGAAGAGCTATGTAATGTTTGGTCGTATTACCATGGTCTTTATGGAATTCGTAATATTTGGACTTGTCTCTTTTGTCAGGATCTGCCTTCATTTTCGCTGGTCAGGCTAGCTCCTCGCTGTTCTTGATGTCCTCTAAAATGTGATTTATATCTACCTTTAAAGGAGTGTAATTTCTAAATTTCTTCATCTACTCCAGTGCTTGCTTTCCATTCGACTGCTTGTTGCCACCATTGTTCTTCTGATCCTTATTTTCGGTTTTACCATCTTCCACCTTGGTCTCCTTAGTGTCTGCATTCTTCTTCGCAGCCATAGCTTCCTCGGCATTCATGATTTTGGCTACTTTTGCCATCAGTACTACTATGGTCTTAGGCGGATCTTTGGCTAAAGTGTAGTACAACTTATCTGGCAACAGTCCACTCATCCGAGCAGTAATTGTTGTTTTCTCCTCATAATCAATTACTTCAAGTTTCTCGTTATTAAAACGAGTAATATAGTTCCTGGTGCTTTCACCTGCCTTTTGTCTAACACTCAGCAAGCGTGCTACTCGTTTGACTGTCTTCGCTCCAAAACAAAAGTTCCCGATAAAGAGCTCTGCTAGTTGAAAGAAAGTCTTAATTTTCCCCCGAGGAAGGTTGTTGTACCATATCTGAGCTGATCCAATAGGAGTTCCTGAAAATACCCTGCATATCATCTCGTCTGGAGACGCATAGATATTGACAGTTGCTTGGTATTGTTCTATATGAAGGACAGGGTCAGTCTTTCCCTCATACTTAGGCATCACCATAGGAGCTTTGAATTTTTATGGTGTGGCAAAATCCACAATTGCGTGTACAAATGGTGTCCCTTGGACGAAAGTTCTTTGTAGAGGATTCTTGGCCTTGGCCATTTCCCCTAGTCTATCCTCCAACCTTTGAATAGAGCCCTTTCATGCATCGTTTCCCACCTCGGGCCTATTTATTCGAGGAACTGATCGCATTGAATTTTCCTCTTGGGATCAAGCTGCTGGTCGTGATTGGGCAGAGCCTTCCCTTAGATCGGATGGTCATAGATAATTCCTCGACGCAACTCTAGGGGGACTTCTATTCCTCCTAGGGCCCAAATGATCAAAAGGAGAGACTCTACTTAACCTTTGTAGAGCACTAGTCCTTTTTAGAGTGAGAATGACATTTCAATGGGAAGCAGTAACTCGTACTGATGAAGTCCAACTAGGTTGATAAGAAGGATCATTAGATCTCTCAATACGATATGATTCAGTGCATCTAGATTGAGATTCCTCTGAGAATAGAGTTCGCCTAGTTCGTGAAGAGGGTAACCGGGTATTTCTCTGAACATTTCGTTGTCCTGATTGGGTTGGCACTTCACCTTGAACATTTTGTATAAGTTGACACATGGTTTCTTGCATGGCCATTTGGCCTTGCACTAAATTAGCCATTATACCCGCCAGATCTTGAACATTAGGGGGAGTAGAAAGGTTTGGAGGGATCCCAGTGTTTCGATTACTAGATTCTGGATTATCAGCCATTGATGATGAATTATTTCGGTGAAAAATGCTAAGTACAGTCGTTCCCACAGACGGCGCCAATTTGTTGATGTAAAAAACTAGATTATATCTAATTAATTAACCACAAATAAATAAGGTAATAAATAAATAAGACAAAAGGATTTTTAAAGTGGTTCAGCCGTATGATAATGGCCTACGTCCACTATTTTTGTATTGCTAACTATTTACTTGGAATTCTCGATAAGTGGTTTTTCAAGAGATCCAGAGTCCCCCTCTTGTGAGGAGGTTACAATGTACTTATAGCCTTGAGGCTGTACATATGAAATAATAATGCGCTATTATCCAGTAGACATATACATCTGTATGATAATAATGAGCATTTAATGCGTAGTTGTCTTTTCATTAAGTAGCTCGGACCGCCTAAGTTGCTCGATACGTTTAAGTTGCTCGGACCGCCTAAGCTGCTCGGTATGCCTGAGTTGCTCGGGGCACTTGAGTATCTCGGTGGCAGTATGTTATTAGTTGGAAGTATTTGTAATTGCCACGTAGGTTGACACGTGTCTTCAAGTGATTGGTTCATGTCTGCAGACTAAATTTGGTATCAACAGACATGTTAGTCTTGGATATGCATGAGCATGACGATATTATTGGCATGGATTGGCTTACTACTTATAGAGCCACGATAGACTGTTTCAGTAGGAGTATTATTTTTTCTATTCCTGGTCAGGAGATGTTTCTGGTGGCGATACCTCATCCTGAGGGAGGGTCGTCCACCCATTTATACTACATATAGGAGGAGACCTATAAGGAGGTAGCGATCCCCATTAATTCGATTCATGTAGTTTGCGAGTTTTTCGATGTGTTAAAGGATATACCGGGACTATCGCCTAGCCGAGAGATAGATTTCGTTATATATTTGATATCGGTCACTCAGACGACAACTTATTCACCATATCGTATGGCTCTGCTGAGATGAGAGAGTTACGTGACCAGATTGAGCGGCTATTGGGACAGGGCTACATCTGTAGGAGTACCTCGCCTTGGGGTGCTCCCGTGTTGTTTGTGAAGAAAAGAGATGGGTCATTGAGGTTATGTGTGGATTACCTAGAGTTGAACAAAGTCACGATACGAAATAAGTATCCGTTGTCCCGAATCGATGACTTATTCGACCAGTTGAAAGGAGTCGCCTTCTTTTCAAAGATAGACTTGAGATCGGGATATCATCAGTTACGGATTATGGAGCAGGATGTGTCGAAGACTGCTTTCTTGACGCGATATGGATCCTACGAGTTCAGGGTTATGTTGTTTGGGCTAATTAATGCTCCAGCCGTGTTTATGGACTTAATGAACAGGGTGTTCAGAGAGTTCCTGAATCATTTTGTCATTATCTTTATAGATGACATTCGAATTTATTCCCAGACTGAGGAGGAGCATGCCGAGCATTTGAGGCGAGTTCTTCAGACTCTGCGAGAGAATTAACTGTATGCTAAGTATGAAAAGTGTCGGTTTTAGCTATGAGAGGTCCAGTTCTTGTGGCACATTGTTTTCGCTAGGGGGATATCCGTGGATCCGGGAAAGCAGTAAGGGAGTGGGGGCAGTCCACAACACCGACAGAGATCCGTAGTTTCTTGGGATTGGCAAGGTACTACAGGCGGTTCATTCGAGGGTTTTCAAAGATAGCGGGTCCATTGACTAATCTGACTCGCACGGGGGTACCGTACGTATGGGATGGCGCTTATCAGTTGGCTTTTGATGAGCTAAAGGACAAGTTGACTTCGATGCCAGTTCTTGCTTTACTAAGGCCAGGAGTGGAGTACTTGGTGTATACTGACGCTTCCCTATAGGGGCTTAAAGGAGTACTTTAGTAAGAGGAGAAGGCTATAGCTTATGCCTCCCGTAAGCTTAAGCCTCACGAGAGGAATTACCCACCCACGACCTGGAGCTAGCAGCGATCGTGTTTGCCCTACGAATTTGGAGACACTACTTATTGGGGGAGAAGTTTTGCCTGTTCATAGACCACAACTCACTGCAATAATTTTTCACTCAACGAGAGTTAGACATGCGTCAGCGCAGGTGGATGAAGTTTGTGAAAGATTATCAATTTGAGATACAGTACCACCCAAGGAAGGCTAATGTAGTTGCTGATGCTTTGAGCCGTAGGCCAATAGGTGAGGTTGTGGAAGTGTGGAAGGTGAAGTGGAAAGAGTTGGCACATTAGGAGGCAGTGGCCCGATCCTTTATGTCCGTTATGACAGTCACACCAGAGATTGTTACAAGGGTGATCCAGGCCCAAGTCGCTGATTCGTTTTGCTGGGATCAGATTGTACGGCTTCTAGCCGAGGGTACAGAATCTTACTCAGTGAGTTCAGATGGAGGATTATGATTTAATGGGAGATTAGTGGTCCCGAAGGGGGAGGACTTACGTCATGCAGTAATGATAGAGTTGCATGGATCTCGATTTTCGGTACATCTCGGAGGGGATAAGATGTACCAGGATATGAGGCGATAGTAATGTTAGAGTGGGATGAAGAAGGACATTACAGAGTTCGTGTCCAAGTGTGCCACCTGTCAACTGGTAAAGGTGGACCATCAGAGACTTCCAGGACTACTTCAGCCTCTAGAGATCCCTAAGTGGAAATGGGAGAGCATTTCCATGCATTTCATCACTGGGTTGACTACATCACAGTAGGGTCACGATTCTATATGAGTAGTTGTGGATCGTTTGACCAAGGTAATACATTTTTTGCCAGTGCAAACAGACTACACTACAAGACAGTATGGCTAGTTATTTATTGTTGAGATAGTGAGGTTACATGGGGTGCCCCTAGATATCGTGTCTGATAGAGACAAGATTTCGTGTCACGTTTCTGGGAGAGCTTCCAGGAGGCTATGGGTATCGAGCTGCGGCTGAGTATGACTTATCACCCGCACACAGATGGGCAGACTGAGCATACGAATCAGATGCTGGAGGATATACTACGCATGTCCTTAATTTTGGAGGGGGTTGGGAGCAGTACCTTCCACTGGTTGAGTTCGCTTAAAATAACTCCTACCAGTTTAAGATTGGCATGGCCCCATTTGAGCCGTTGTACAATAGACCTTGTCGTTCTCCCACTTGTTGGATAGAGGTGGGGGCAACAAGCTACTTGGGCCAGAGGTGATGTCAGCCAGGATTGAGTTGATCAGAAGTCGCATTTGGGTAATCCAAGATAGGCAGAAAAGCTATGCCGATGCAAAATGGTTCTTCAGGGAGTTTAGCATGGGGGACCAAGTATTACTGCAAGTGTCTCATATGAAAGGAGTGATGAGGTTCAGGAAGAAAAGGAAATTGGCTCCGAGGTATATAGGACCATTTCTCATTATCGAGAGGATTGGACCAGTGGCATAGAGACTTGGGTTGCCGTTGCACTTGCACCGTATTCATGATGTGTTCCACATTTCGTCATTAAGGCGATATCTTCGGGATGATTTGGCCCACACTCATATTGTGATAGATGAGATTGATTTACAACCCGACAGTTCTTATGAGGAGAGACCAGTGGCTATCCTAGACCATGGTGAGAGAATATTGAGGTCAAAGGTAGTCCCAATTGTACGGATCCAGTGGGAGCATCATAATGTAGAGGAGTCCATTTAGGAGCACGAGGCAGATATGCGCGAAAAGTATCCAGAATTATTTTTACCAGGTATGCCTTATTTTCTGAATTTCGGGACAAAATTCCATTATTACGGTGGAAGTATGTAATCCCCGTATTTTTATAGCATTTAATTGTGGGATTAATCAAATTAAATTGGGATAAGTTAATTTAATATTAATTCGAATTTTAAAATAGATATTTACTAGCGTGACGAGAGTTAATAATTATTGGTAATAATTATGTTGAATATTACTTGATGAGTAAAGTAATATATGAGATTGAATTTATTAAAATTATCGCAAGTGAATAATACGACAATTATAAAAATTAAGTTGGGAAGCGCATGTGTCGTGTCAGGACTAAATTAATGGAATAAAAAATAAATTAATTCTAAGTCGTCCGTATGATAATTTCGAGTGCGCCAATGTGTCCGAATGGGTTGAGATAGTCAGAAAAATGTACACGGGGGTTTAGTTTGGGTCTCGGGATGATTTTAGGCCTAACGGGCAACCCGAGAGGGCATTTGGATAATTTCCCATTTTAGGCATTAATTAATGACGAAAATTGAGAGGTTATATCTGATTGAAATTTGAGTCCCCGAGGGTTAGAAATACTGGAGTTGCAGAGAGGCTAAGGAAGGGAGAAGAGAGTAGGTTTCCAAGGAGGATAACCACCACCCCTACACCATTCTCAAAAATTCCACCACCAACGCGTAAATCGGGGAACGAGGAGCATGATCATACCCATCATCATCTATAATTCAGACTTTCATTCCTGAGGCAAGTATCTAACTTGTTGTTCTTTAGTTGATAACACATCCATGCTAGTGTAGGAGATAAGAATTTTATGTTTTTCATGAAAGATAAATGATATTTGGGAGATTTATATTGAAATTATGAGTATAAACTGTGTTAGGACAACCCTATTGTTATATGTAGATGATTAACTACGAAATTGATGTCCAGTAGCGGTTAAATTTTGGAAGAATTAGGAAGATATTGATTATGATGACAAAAATAGGGTTTTTGATGAATTAGCTTGAATTCACCCCTTAATTGATGGATCTTGATGAATTTGTATATGTTTTACGTTAGAAATCATGTATTTAGGATAATACAACTGTTGGTTTGATTTTTTGGGAGTTTGGGACTAACTAATAGAGGTTTTGAGGATTTATGTTAATGAAACCTGTAGGTAAAGAATTGCAGAAACTGGGCCAAGAACTGCTCGATCGATCGATCGACTAAAGAATGTCGATCGATCGACTGGATCGATCGATCAACCCTTTTCATCGATCGATCGGCTCCTCCTGGAAACTAAAACTTCTTTCCCTTTTAATGTTAATTTGATCCCAATGTGTAAGGACCCTTAGACATAATTTAAATATCATAATGGGACTTGGGAAGGACCAGTAGGGTACAAGTAGGGTCCGGGTAATACGACTTTATATGAGATTTTAACCGTGGGATTTCGGGGGAATAAATTGGAGTGGAAATCGTGGGTACATTAAATTAGGTCTTGTGAGAATTGAGAAGGACTTAGACCAGTAGGGTAGTGAGTGTACGCCTACTGATTTTATATTTATCAAGATGATACACTTCGAGAGTCGAGAAGTACTTAAGAACTTGCGGTAATTGAGAAAATAAAAGAATGATTTAATTATACGTAGAACTCGGGCGTTATGTGCCACGCATGGGTCAAATATATTATGGGTCGTGGGCGTACCTAGCTGAATAATGTGAATATATATATAATATTGTATATATGTGTGTAATCATACCCGCGCTACTTGATATCACGGAGGTTTCCGTGCCGGGACAGTCTTATCTCGATTTGACCTTTATGGGGGATATTGACTTGTACCCTAGAACATAGCATCCTTGGTACAGGCTGTCCGAGAATGGTAGTCAGACGGTCCTAAGAGACGCGAGGGTATGTGCTGACCTCTTATAGACTTGGAACTATGCTTCGCCTCAATTATGTGTGTTTTGTGTTAATACAGTTCGAGAGTGATTTGGAACTAGTATTCCCCTTTGTACGAGCGATACGGGGACTTAATAGCAGAGTATGCCAGCACCATAGATTTTATGCGGGGTGCCGATTAGTATATATATTATATGAGTGATAAATATATATACATATACCTGTGATTCCTCCACTGTGCTTGTAAGTAGATAAAATGGAATAATTGATATTAAACAATTTAAGTATCTAAAGCTATATTATGATGTACATATCCAACCCGGTAAATTCGTAAGAAAAGTTATCATATATAATGTTAGTGTTGCGATCACACGAATTAGGATTATTAAGGGAAGATTTGGTTAGAATAGTTAACTGGGTTAGCTTTATCTAGATTGATTCGGTAGTACGTTAGGCGTGCACACTAGTTGAGCGGTGAGAATTCTCAAGTGAGTGACGAGGTACTAACATGTATGCAATATCAACTGGTAAGCATTTTATATACTTGCTAATAATTTTAAAAGTTATTTTACACTCGGGCTTTGACCCGTTTCCTATTATATTTTCTTTATATTATATATATATATATATATATATATATATATATATATATATATATATATATATATATGTTAGAGGTGCTCAGCCACAGGGGCGTCAGGTTTAGATCATTGGACTGTTGACGTGCTGAGTGTAAGAGTTGCAGGTCCTTGCATAGACGACTTCATCCTTGTCGTCTCTGTCTCCTGTTTTGTCATTATTAGTTAGGGCATTTGTCACCCATTTCCATTTTATCATTTAGCTCGGAGAGATTTATACACTTTATTTACTTCACTATTCTGTTTTAGTTGGGGTTGATTTTAATTATTACATCGTCCTGCGATTTGGGACATTTTATTTAGATGATTAATATAACATGTTTATTCCACTTGGATGGTTTTGTATTCAATATTATTATTTGTGTTCATGAAAATGGTTTCTTATATTATATTATAACAATAGGACTTAATTAATAAAATTAAATGTTTTGACACTTAGCATAATTATTTATTAGGTGATAAATAAAGAAAATGACTTTTCTTCGACAGTGATGCTAAGAATGAACCAACTGGACACTTTGATTTAATTTAATAAAGTACTGATCATCCGTTATTTTATTAGGGGGGTGTTGCCGGTGGTATCAGAGCACCTCCACTTATCCCCATACGCGGTTCGTGGATTCTGCTGATCAAGTATTATTTTGATAGTGCAGGAGATTGGAGGGGAAAACAAATCGAAACCACCTCCAAAACTGATCCAATTACAACCTTATACCACTTGCCCAAAATGTTTGGCCGTGGAAGTACACGTTTTATAGTATTTTATCCCAGTTTCCCAAGCAGTTCCGATAGTACTCATTATCCCATCAAAACGATTCTACCCCTCACTCCACCCCCATCCCATTAACTGTCAAATGTTTATGAGAGCCTCAACATATTTACCTTTTCAACTATTTCTTTAAAATGGTTTGTTTCCAACCATAAGTCTTAGAACTGACTCGACAGAGCCTAAAAATCCGTACCTCTGCCCCAACCTATCTCAAACACATACACACGCATGCACGCATACAGATTTTTTGTGTTATATCTCTTGAGTGGATTTCGGGTAAGGGAGAACCAATGTGAGAGTGATCGTACGACGTCGTTTTGTTCTCAGCAATGGCCACAGTTACAGGTTAATTAATTAGCTTCACTATTTCTTTATTGTTTCATTGGTCAAAAAACGGAAGACAAAATTAAATTAAGTAAGAAATTAATCTATATTTTATGATGATGATCATTGTCTTCAGTTATCTTCACTGTTTTCTCAACTCTCTAGCTACTGTTTGGTTGCTGAGAAACTCGAAGAGAAAATAAGATTAACTGATAACTAAGAACTTGCATACTCTTTTCTCTAACCCCCATTTGCTGTTTGGTTACTGAGAAAACGTGAGAGAAAATAAATTGAGAGAGAAATGAGAAGTTGTATATTTACAGTGCATTTTTTAAGATATGTCAACGGAGTTCAATTGATTGTGTTTGACTTTGTTCATTCCTCTTTATTCTCAACTACATTGTCTGGCTGCTTAGAATACATAAGAGAAAATTAAAGTATGTGAGAAATGAGAAGTTATCTGCATTTCATTTTGTGTGTGTTTGTATTTTTTTATATGTCAATGACAGAAATAATGATTCACCTGTACCAAAATAGCTTTTAAAGAATGATAAATGGATGGCCATCACAAAGGAATGCAACACCACCCTTTGTAAATCCTCTGTCGTTTTCTTTTTTGCCAAACATTTTCTATATTTTGTGAATTGATTGATGAAAATTATAAAGGAGACTTTATTTTTACATTTCTTTAAGTTTTAGGAACTCCCCAAGTACTAAACGATTTAAAAACACAATGTAGATGAATAAATTCTCATCCGGGTTAGTTTTAGATCTAAATTAATTCATTACGTTTCGAAATTATAATATTCAATGGATTAATTATATTCCATCAAGCCACTGAACTATCTCGATTTTATAGGCCACCACTTCAATTAAAATATCTGACAAACTCACCTCATAAACTTCCAATCCATTACAAATACGTTTAAAAATCGGGTTTCGTACATTTTTGGGCATGAATGGACAAAATTACCGTTGGAAAAACCAAATTAAGAAAATACCCAAACCAAACCTCCAACCATTGTCGCCATATGCTGTAGATTCAAACTCCCATCAAACCAACCATGACTCTATCTCACCCCTAACTCTCATCCAATCCTACCGCCATCAAATCCCAACCCATTCCCACCAATTCAGTTGTCGGCGACAATCAAGCACACCGCCTCCACTTCACAGTCCCACCACCTTACTAATAACCATGGGGGGAGTCCCTGTATGAATCCTAGCCACCGCCCTAAACCCCAGATCTCGCCTAACCTAAAATATTCACATCTAATATTCTTTAAATATTTATATGCTTTTAGTAGCATCCGCAGTACTGGTATTACCAAATATCAACTGGTAAACATAAATAAATAATAACGTCCATGATATTGAATCATAGTCGAATATATGAACTTAATTAGTAGGGTGAGTTATCTCACCTGATTAGTTCTATTCAAACAACTAGAAATAGGGTGACTAAAATAAGCAATCAGACCTACAATTTAATTATGGTAGTCATCGGTGGGATTTAAATGCCCACTGTAATTAGACCTAGTAACGTGTCGAGTTTTAACGAATTTGTGTGAAATTATGCTCAACCCGAACACGATTTGGTAACTTAACGGGTTATGAATTTAGTATTCGTAAACGATTCCTCTTCTTAATAAGTTACATGATAAAAACCCGTTTGACCTGTTAAGTTAGTGAATCGCATCGTTTACCCAATACAAATCGATAGACCCGTTATATTAATGGGTTATTTCGGGTTGAGTGGCACGTTAGATACCAATAAGACCCGTTAATTACCAATAAAACCCGTTAGCTTTGCACAATTACATATTTAACCCTCTCAAACTAAAAATATTATTTTCATTTTTGCCTACGTATCTTAGTGGGTTATAATGGTTACTAACGAGTCACACAACCCGGCATGACATGAACAGTATTCGAGTCTTAACGGGTTGTTATCGGGTGAAGCAAATTTATCCAAACCGATTTGTTATTTTTAACGAGTCTTCTGTGTTAACCCGATAGTGACCCGTACTCAATAAGCCTTGACCTATTAACTGTTAATTTCGTATCGCATCGTATCATGTCACATTTTGTAAGATCTAACTGTAATCCACATCTATCATTTACATCTATATTTTATTTAATGTAAAATTTATGAAATTGTATTGGGTTATGATATCTTATCAACCCGTGGAAGTAAACGCTTTAGTATTTTATTTTATCCCAGTTTCTCAAGCTATTCCGATAGTAATCTTTATTCCATCAGAACGATTCTAACCCTCACCCCACCCCACCTCACCCCATCCCATTAAGTGGCCTCAACAAATTTACCTTTTCAACTATTTCTTTAAAGAGTAATGCTAGGGAGAGCCACTTCGTGGACACATTTTATGGACCCGTGAATAAGACAAAAATAAGTACAAGTTTTTATTGCATTGGTTGATGCCCTGACGGGACCCAAAACAATAAGGTATAAGATTTCAATGCAATGTGTCCACGAAATGTGTCCACGAAGTAGCTCTCCCTGGCATTTTCCTTCTTTAAAATGGTTTGTTTCCAAGACAAAGTCTTAGAACCGGCTCTACAGAACCTCAAAATCTGTACCTCGGCCCAACCTGTCTCAAAGACACACACACACACATACATATTTTTTGTGTTATATTTCTCGAGTGGATTTGGGGAAAGGGAGAACCAGTCTGAGAGTGATCGTACGGCGTCATTTTGTTCTCAGCAATGGCCATAGTTACAGGTTAATTAATTATCTTCACTGTTTCTTTATTGTTTGGTTGGTCCGAAAACGGAAGACAAAATTAAATTAAGTCAAAAATTAATCTATATTTTCTGATGAAGATCATTGTCTTCGGTTTTCTTCATTGTTTTCTCAACTTTGTAGCTACTGTTTGGTTGTTGAGAAATCGAAAGAGAAAATAAGATTAACTGATAACTAAGAACCTGTATACTCTTTTCTCACGCCCCCCCCTGTTTGGTTACTGAGAAAACGCTAGAGAAAATAAATTGAGAGAGAAATGAGAAGTTGTACAATTTCAGTGCGTTTTTTAAAATATGTCGACGGAGTCAAATTGATTGTGTCTGTCTTTGTTCGTTCCACTTTATCCTCAACTCCACTGTTTGGTTGCTGAGAAAACATAAGAGAAAATAAATGTATGTGAGAAATGAGAAGTTATCTACGTTTCATTTTGTGTGTGTTTGTGTTTTTTATATATGTCAATGAGAAAATAATGATTCACCTGTATCCAAATAGCTTTGAAAGAACTATATATATATATATATATATATATATATATATATATATATATATATATATATATATATATCACCCTTTGTAAATCCTCTGTCATTTTTTTTTGCCAAACGTTTTTTATATTTTGTGATTTGATTGATGAAAATTATAAATGAGTCTTTATTTTGACATTTCATTAGATTTTAGCAACTCCTCAAGTACTAAACAATTTAACAACACAATCTAGTTGAACGCATTCTCGTCCGGGTTGGTTTTAGATCTAAAAGAATTCATTACGTTTCTAAATTTTAATCTTCAATGGATCAATTATATTAAATTACTTTCTTGCCGAGTTTATATTTAATTATTTTCATGACGTTTCAACCTTTGTTTATTTGAAAACATTCTTATTCCATAATTCCTAGAACGACTCGTATTTATTGTATTTAGGTTATCATGCACCTATTGAATTGATTTTGTAATTAAATAGATTTGCAATACCTATGGATTTGAATAACTGTATAGTCAATTTTGTCATATTTATTAAATTGTTCTATAATATCATTATAGCAACACAACCTATTTCCATTTAGCAAGTGTAAACTGAACGATGTGGCTGTCAGAGTCCTCTAATGGGTAGGCATATTAAATGATTTCAGCCTTTTTTTCAAATACTTATTTTTTACTCACCTAAATAGAGACTTTGTTTGTATAGTTTGGATGGTTCTCTAATGATGTCTCAATTTGATCTTTACAAACATTCATTGACAAATGTACACATGAAAAATCTATAGATATATTTTTGTCACTCTCATTTCTTTTTTTCCTTTTCCTTTGGTTTTTATTGAACACTTAAAATTTACCTATAGAAAATGAACTTGAAGAAATTAGTGGGGACATAACATTGAATATTGTATCATGGCTAGTTTGCTTAATTAACTACTATTATATGTTAATTTTCTCACTTGATTTTTAGTAATTGAGTTCGGTTATTTTCTTGACCTGTTAATAATGTATAGTAATAGTCATTATATAGGTAGATTGAGTTCTAACAAGTAGTTGTGTTCTGTTATGAGCTTAATAATATGAAATACTCTTCTTTAGCCATTCTTGTCTGTCCTGGAGCTTTATTCTTGATCTCTGGCATTAAAGTGTAAATCCCTTCAAAAATTTTATAAGATTTTTATTGTCAAATTGATGTTCAGATATTGGAAAATTTGCAATGGGAAATGAATTTGAAACGATGAAGAAGAATTTTTTAATTTCAATATCTAAAACGTGAGGTATGGATAACTTCGCCAAGAATTTGTTTCAAACAAAATAGTTCCATTCTTATAAGGTAAAAAATTGGGATAAATTATATGCGTTTGACTGATTATGATGTGAATAAGGGCCTTTTCGTCAGTTTTAGTATTTATATTATTTTTAGTATTCATTGTATTTTCTCTTTTGTTTAGTATTTAAAGGAAGGATGGTTAATTGGCATTAAGGGCATATTTGTAATTAGATTCTTAGCTTAGAGGCCAAGTAACCTCATTCCTATAAATACCCCGTATGTAGGGTCATTTGAGTCATTATTCCATTATGACATATTGAGATTTGAGTCTTTCTTCAATTTGATGTCATTTACGTCAATTGATATCAGAGCCTAGTCACTCCACCCGATTGTTGTTGTTGTCGTTGTTGTTGTTGTTATAAAACAAAAACTCGTAAACAACGTCATGTGAGTTCAAGAAAGGATGAACTCCTTCGACGCAAACTCGATTTACGGTCCAAGTAGATGCGATGGACGCCCGTAGTTCTTCGTCGGCAACCACCACGGACCTCCCCCACACCGCCCCGGTAACATCTCAAAATCGTAACCTTAATTCTCCAAGATCCACCAATTCTACACCTCTCCCACAAAGAAATCTAAATCTTGAATCCCAAACCCTAGAATTTTTACCCTCCCACATTCACCCTACTTTCACCCCTCAAGATTCACCTCTCCCCGTTTTCCCTCCACCTCCACCCCCAAACATGTCAACACACCACCATTTGCCCTCTCCGCACCTTCCCCCACCCCGAATTTTTGTCCTCTCCAACTCACCACCTCCGCCACCACCCCATTACCCCCCTCAACCCCCACATAATTACCCTTTACCCCCGATCTCCATTTACCGCCTCAACCTCCTGCAGCCCCAGTTTCCCCAACTCCTGACAGGCTAACCCTCCTCATCCACTGCCTCAGAGGCATCCACAATGAGCCTTACTTCCCGAGCCTCCGCCAGGTGATGATGATTTAGATGAGTATACCCTGGCTCTTCAGGGTGGTGATGCCATCACATAGTTGGCACTTCAGTTGCTATCACATAGTATGCAGGGTGATCTTAGAGTGGATATCCTGATGTTCGATGGTCACTTACAGCCAGACGCCATTGTGGATTGGCTTATCGCCATGGAACGGATTTTTGAGTATAAACGACTGAAGGGTCGTAGATGTGTTCTGCTAGCAGTGACCAAGTTTCAAGGCTATGCCAGTGTTTGGTGGAACTATTTGGAGCAGCGACGTGTTCTTGATGGTCTCCCTCCTATCTAGTCCTGGGCCGAGCTCCGTGCACAGTTAATGTCCGAATTTGTTCCCTCTACCTATGAGCATGACCTCTTCCTCTGCGTACAGTCTCTCAGACATGACGCTTCAGTTTTAGACTATACGGAGCACTTCCAGCTTTTATGTACTCGTGCTCGTCTCGACGAGAGCGAGGAGCAGTGCATTAGTCGTTATATCCATGGACTGCAGAGTTATATTCAGGGGGCCCTCGCTTTACGTAACGTCACCTCCTTTGCCAAGGCGGTTGAGTATGCCACTAAAGTCGAGTCCTTTCATCAGTCTGCACCTCCTCCGCGTGGCCGCTCCTTACCAGCTCCTCCAGCACCAGTGACTTCTGCTCCTCCAGTGACTCCATCTACTGCCGCTACTCCTACCACCACGATTTCTCCTCCGTCCCCCATGCATCCGGTCACCTTCAAATGCTACAACTGGGGGGTGATGGGTCATCGAGCCTCAGATTGGTCCCTCCCTCGTCTTTGTGCTCTCTTAGCTTCACGGGACCCTGAGTATCTTGAGGAGGCACCGGAGGTTCCACCCCAGCCAGCTTTCATTACGATCCTTGAAGGTGACACTGAAGGCCTTCCCCTTTGAGTTCGAGGATGAACTCTCTCAGGGGGGGAGAGTAATGTGAATAAGGGCCTTTTAGTCATTTTTAGTATTTCTTTTATTTTTAGTATTCATTGTATTTTCTCTTTTCTTTAGTATTTAGAGGAAGGATGGTTAATTGGCATTAAGGGCATATTTGTAATTAGATTCTTAGCTTAGAGGCCAAACAACCTCCTTCCTATAAATACTCCGTATGTAGGATCATTTGAGTCATTCTTCCATTATGAGATATTGATATTTGAGAGAGTTTAAAGAGAGATTATCTTTTCTTGCTCCCATTTGACGTCATTTACGTCAGATTATTAAACACATTTTGATTGGAAGAGTTATATGTGTAAATCCACATTCCTCTACATACTTCTCAAATAAAATAGCATAAGACAATGAAGATTGCAAGTCATACGATTGTGTATATTACACGGGGTTTGTTCTATTATTTTCTTGGTTATTTAGGGTTTGGCACACATCAATTCTTTGTAATTGAGTTTAACCTTCGTAATTTAATTTCTGGGGTTTAGCCCCTAAAATGACATTTAGCGACGGAAAAAGTGTCGGAAAAAAATTTACCACATGCTTTTTACAACATTTTTTCGTTGCTTAAAGTCATTTTGGGGGGTCAATCCCCCAAAAGTGAAAATATTGGGTGCCAAAGTCAATATCACAATTTTTGGGGACCAAACTCTAAATGACTTTTTTTGCTAGAGCTATCGAACAGGTTATTATACAATATTTTCGTGTTATACTTGTTTCCTATTTAGTAATGTGATTGTTTGTAACAATTTGTAGGTTTCTCCCACTACCTTATTCTCCTTCTCTATTCTTTTGGTACATTGCCATGAACAGGATCACCATCTTGATATATGTAAGATATTTCATTTACACCTTAATTACAGGTTTCCTTCAACAAATTCCTTATAATCATGTTGAGTTCTCTAATTTTTATTGAGTACATTTCCATTTCATATACATAACATATGACTTACATTACAAATACTACTTTACTATTGTTTGTTTTAAATAATCATAATATGAATTACTTCTTTTTTTTATCCATCCTATTTTGTTTGTATCATCTGAATGTGATGTCTTTGAATATTTCAATTCTCAATTTCTGTATTGGTTAGATTTTAAACGAAAAAAAAATGTATTCATGGCTGATGAGTTCATAACAAGACATCAGTGTCATATTCGCAATAGGATGAGTATCTTACTTTATCACTCTGTTTATTTACCCCTAATTTTTATCCTCTTCATAGTTACTAATACTTGAATTAACTTTATGGTGAATGATAGAAATAAAGATGAATTTTTTCCTCACAGTTGAGCCAAAAAGGGAAATAAGAGTAAATATCAGAGTCATCTACATTTCTTCAAGATATGATTTATCTTAAGGTGGACACCTCGAGAGAGTGCAGGACTAACTATATTTATATTACGCATGTTATATTCAATGTTGAACACAACACCTAAGATGTTTCGTGTTGGTTGTTTACTATTTGCACAAAAATTGACAAGGCCTCCAAATGCCTCGACAAATAGCCTCTTTCGGTCTAGTTTTCAAAACATATGTTTTTATCTTTTAGAATCATATTTTTTTGGGTGTTTGGAGGAAATACCTTTCTCTAGGCTTTCTCATTTTAACTGTTAAAAAACACTATGTTTTGAAAGTGGGAACGAGAGAAAAAGTATTTTCCTTTCCTTACTCTTAAGTTCAGCTCCCAATGGAAATACCCCATTCTCTCTATCCTCTATCTTTTGGTTGTTGATTCATCGATTCTAAAAATATTAGAACTGATTGTACACCTCTTTGGAACTACTTTCAAGATATGTCTACTTTTTATATACCTTAGAATGGGAACGCTCGGTAAACATGTTCATATAGATGGGAGGTGGGGCGTGAAAATGATACCATCGGTTCTTATGTTTGATTGTTTTCTTCATATTTACTTATTACAAAGTTAATGTTAGTTATGTGTTGGTCTTTCTTTGTATCCATTCTGTGGTATTTTCTTTAGAAATACATCTATATTTTTGTTTCACCAATTTTTTGCATTCCTTCCTACACATAGGTATTAGTGGTCACTATCATTTCCTTTCACCTTTCCTTGAAATCTTTTATTACATTTATAAAATTTGATTGATAATAAATTAGTGGATATATTTCAGTATTCTTGCATTGCCTATGTTTGTGAGGCCTGTCTAGTACCAATTGACTTGATAAACTTCTAATATTTGTTAAAGATTATGACATTTTTTTTATAATTGAGTCGAGAGCTTTTCTTTCTCTGTTAAAAGGGTATATACTAATATTCAATACAATTATATATTGAGTTCCCCCAAGCATCATACTTTTGTGTTATGATGAGACTAATGTATGAAATATTGTTGTTTTTGTAGTTACTAAGTTGCATTAGATTTGTGGAATCGCAATATAGTGCCTGCCTTGGAGATTTATTCTTAATGTCAGGTATTTCAGCGTATTCTTTTACACCTTTGTTCTAGACCTACGTGTGTCTTTTGAATATTCCTTGTAATTGTGTCGAGTTCCTCATTTTTGTAGTTGAATTATAAAAAAAATAAAAAGAGAAAACAATTTTTTATTTTCTTCTCCATCCTCTTTAGTTTATAACATCAGACTGTGAATTTTTCAAAGTAAAATTTTTAGCTCTCATTTCTATATAGGTTAGAATCTTAATAATAAAATATAGGCATCAATGATTCGTTAACAACAAGACATTATCTCAGTCACAATAGGATGACTAGCTTACATGATAATGCCTTTTATACCATTAATCTTTTGTTCCTCGTACTTACTTGAAATAATTTTAAGGCGGATGAGAGAAAAAATATGCAGGTTTTTCTCGTAGTGGAACCAAAAAGGGGAATGGTAATTTAGGGTAAAGTAGTGTTTTTTCATGCAATTTCAGATCCGCAAGCCTCACCTCTTGCCGCCACTCCTTGTCGCTAACCACTTTTTCCAGCCCGTTTCTCTCCCTACATGTATATTTCTATGCTCTCCTATATTTCTTTTTAGTTTGTTCCGATATATTATTTGTACCAGCAGGAGTTCCTATATATGACTGTATCTCCCTCTAGTTTGTTCCTATATAGTTGTATATTATCCAAAAATTTGAGTTGTTTCTCCAAATGTTATAAAATCACAAGCACAAGGCCGAGCTTTCTTATCTGTTCACATCCCTTTTTGGTGGATCCTTAGCCCTTCCACACCCACAAAGCTTAGAACCTCCATTACCAGAATACCCACAGCAGAACCCTCAACCCTAAAACTCCCAATCCACCATAACACCCCCGCTTCTCCTCACCATAAAGCTAAAATATGGTATATATGGTTTTAAGTACACAAAGCTAAAAGATGAGTTTGGAATCGAAAACCGGTCTGAATTAGTCCAAGAACCATTGGTTGGGTTTGTTTTGGTTCTACACAAGACCATTTCGCCTTCTGTTCCAAAAATTTGGAACCTACCATCCCGGTTCGGTTATTGGGTTAGTAGAAAAACCGAATCAAACTAAACCGTGTGCACCCCTAATTCATAGGTATTCACCAATTTTTGGAGGATAAATTAGGAAGTAAAAACTTTTCATAAATTTTTTACCTTTAAACTACGACTATTAATTTGGGACGAAGATAGTAATTCGATATTTTCTACTTTTAATTGTTCGAGTAAATATACTTTTTATCTATTACCGCTAGAGGTTCGTTGTTAAAGCCTTACGCGTAGTTAGTGCAATAGGGCGGGTTGTAATGGTTGAACTTTCTAATTTCCTCCAAGAGTTGATACTACTCCCTTCTAAAATTAAGATCTTGCCCTTCTATTTTGTACATCACAAGTACGAATGAATTTCAAATATCCATGAATCAATTCAACTATATCCAATTAAGTTGTACTTTTCCATCAATTATGTTAAAATTCAATTTCATGTAAAACTTTTACTTTCAAATGTGAACTTGTAATTTGGGATATAGGGAGATGGGGGGGGAATCTAATAATCCGAATCCCTTTTATGATGGGCTTAGAATGAAATTTGATTTATACGGAGAAAATGAACGTTATTATCTAGTACCTTAATGCTCTTTGAAATATTGCGTGGTTGAAAGAACAAAGTGCAAAGATTACAATGATATCAATTTATGAGAAATTTACCAAGAAAACGTTAAACTAAAATGGAAATAAAGAATTAGAGTAGGGAAAGAACTTACGGAGTGTAATGATTATTAAGTGGTTAGAGCAATAGCTTTAATGGAGGGTGGTTTGGAGTTGCATGAGTGGAGTGCATGAAGATGATGAGTTTCACCAACTGTTTAAAAGATAGTATTTATACCCCACATGCAAATTGTCTCGAGATTTTTCATCGTCCAAAAGGGCAATTTGCAAGATGATTAAGGATTGAAATCCTAGAAAAATACAAGGTGTAAATGTTTCCACGTCGCTTCATGACTTTTGAAAACAAGCACACATCACATAATGATGTGTGCTGCCTGCCCATTTGAGTATTTTAACCCTCTTCGGATTCGACAACATCATTAAGACTTTAATTGGGCGATTCTTATGTGCAATGAGCTCAACATCCAAGTGAAAACCACTTAGAGCTTTCTTGAATTATGTTTATTCCAAATATAAGTTCAAAATTTGTTGTCAAGTTTTAAATAGGGAGACTATGCATTCAACATGCATCCCACATACATAAATCCACACCACACGATAACCATAGTCATACAACCATCGAAAAGTCAGAATTGAAATACATTATACAGTCATCCAGTCTAAGAAATGGGGAATAAAAAGCTTATAAAGATAGTGTATACTTCGAATGCCCGGTCTTTTGTATGTTTGCCCCCTCCATTGTAGCCTACAAAATAAATAAATAAATGATTGAACCAAGTGCTTGGTGGATTAGAGAAGTGGGATACGTTATAAATTATATGTACCACATTCCCTAAGTATATATAAAATACGTCATTTAAAAAGTAAAATAACACAAAAAATACTATACAATGTGTAGGTTTGTGTTGACAATTACTCTCGATACCTACTTACAAAAGAACATCACTTCACAAAGCACACATAAAGAGAAACACTTTGGATGCACCTTCAAAGTGCAAGGGGCAGCTTCAATAAACTTAAATACTACACTCGAAGATACAAACACAAATACACAAAGAAAAATCACATTAGGTATGAATTGCTATAAACTTAAAGTGATCAACCCAAACACATAGGGCTTATGGGGAAAAGTAGGTCCCATGTCTCACCCCCTCTCAAGAACCATAAGAGTACGTGACTTTATTCACACCTAAAGCCTTAAAAAATAAAATCATTACAAACATCAATTGACTTTATCCCCTTTGACAAACCTGCAAACCAATTCTCCTTTTATGTCACCTCAGCCTAAACAACCCCCGTTAATACGTTATCATATAAGGGGGTCACTTCTCATTCAATGCACTTGACACTACACATTACTACCAATAATACCATTCCAAGATCCAATGTCCCCAAATACACGAAACCTCACTATAAATATCCCCCTCTGCCTCATTAATATATGTTCATCAATTCCCACCTACTCACGTTTCTATTTGATTTTAAAAACTTAATTACGAAGAAACACCCGTTATGTCCATGTTTACATCATACCAAGTGTTGAGACTCTCCTCTCGACATGGTTCTCACTCTCTCACCCTCCATTGCGTAGCTCCTAAGAGGCTCTCTCTCTAGTCCCAGTATAAGTTCTACATGGTGAGTAAGATCTAGGCTCTTGAGGAGAACTTTTCTGGATGGACCAATGGCTCACTACCCTATTACACAATGATATGAAAACTATGAATCGATGTCTATAGCACCTAAACCATCAATTAATAATGAACCCAATAAGCAAATTAACAAGCTAAGGTAAAAATCTGTGTCTAATAATGGATATATCTAGTTTCCTGGACTTTCACTATGAGCACTAAAGGACCGATTAGTTCTTAATTAACAATTCCTTGGAGTATATAAACTAAAATTTTATGGGGTATTTACTACGTGGTGATAAGCAACTTGAGCAGTGCGTCTCTACAGAAGTTTAAGTTTCTCAACCTAAGGTCTCCGATCCTGCATGTTTCTCATACTACACCATGACTAAATACCTTAAAACCAATATCTGAACATTATACATAATCATATCCAATGAAGCTCCACAATCCATCATGTCAAAGTTAGCGTCTAATGCATAACTACAATATTTAGAATCAAATGTGCACGATTTCATGCATGTTATGCACTCAACATTACATATAATTTTTCCAGGTTATGTATGATAGATCAAGATGAATATTTGATAAATCAAAACGTCCATTGAGATTTTTTGTTTTTGGTCTTATCCTATATAAATAGGCATTTATATTCGAAGCCCCATGCTTGATCGAGTGAAGGACAAACACTTTATATTTCTAAAAATCTCCTTCGTCCAAACTGAACTGTGCTCAAGGCTTGCAATATGGCCATTAAAGATCTACGAATGAAAGTCCTAACTGACAATTCGTTGGAGAATGACTGTACAAATACCAGAAAGACAACAAGATAACTTCATTCTTATAGTACTCAATATAATTTTATTTCGTATTAAAGAAAAACAAATACTAGCGGCTTCCTTTACTCGATTCTTGATATGCAAACTAATAAATCCATACTATCTCTTGCATCATTTCAACTTTGTACGGTCCAAAAGCTTGATGTAGTTGAAATCAATTTAGAAACAAATCATATTTTCATACACGAGGAGGTGTTACGGAATCCGTATTCTCTCAGTAGGAGTCTGAATTTAGTTAAGGGACTTGGGAAATTATCTAGAAGTTGTGGCCTCTTTCTTTTAATTATTTCAATTCTTGTCAAGTTACTACTCCCTGCGTCCCAAATTAATAGTCGCCATTTGAAAGTTACATTTTAAGAAAAGTTTACTTTACAAATTTATCTTCTTAAAAAGGGTGAATACCTTTAAATGCAAGACACACATATGGATCACTGTTCTCTTCATGTACTGTTCTCTCTTCATGTACTGTTCGGATGGGTAACTTTGTTATCTTACCAAGTTTTAAATACTTTTTTTAGATGCAGGAGTATAAATTAGGACGGACTAAAAAGGAATATTACGTTATTTATAAGATTTTTTGTATATACGTTAACCAAAAATTCATTTTTTATACAAATCATGCTAATGTAACACAAGCATTTTCATTTGATAAAACAAAACATACTGAAACTCATACCAGGAGGTGCACCATGAGTAGAGGCTACACAAACATAAGGTTCAAAAACTTATCACCAATTGGAAATTGTAACAAAAATATAAATAAAGTGCAATATCACATTTGTGCACAAACACACACACACACACACAAAACAAACTGTATATATGTTATAAGAAATGAAAAGTTAGCGCATCTCTTTAAGAAAATAAAAATTGGGAAGAATATGAAAAAGCATTGGGAGCTAAGGTGAATTTAAAGTGGGAAACAAGATAACAACCCCATTGATTATGAATATCCATATTTATAATTCAGTTCACAATGAAATGGCTCATTCTATATTTCCTTTATATTAAATCCCAACCCATAGTTTTGCCACTACTAGTGAGCCATATTAAAGCTCTTGTGTGTCTCGTGTTTTTTTGTTTATTTCTCTAACGATTTTCGACTATATTACATTTCTATTTGGTTGATTGTGGCTTTAGGTGTGTGCACAACAATTGGTATCAGAACTTTCGATTTTTACAAAATTCGATCTGATTTTTTCCGATTTTGAAGTGGTATTTTCGATTGCCAAATTCATATTTTCTGATTTCCAATTTTTTCAAAAAAATCGGAGTGAAATTGGAATAGAATATATTTTTCCCAAAAAAAATCAATTTGTTTTCTGAAAATTTACTCTATCGATCTTGTAAAAAAAAAAAATCGCCCCCCAAAAAATAAAATAATTATAATTCTTTCTTATTTTTTGGAAATTTATAATTTTTTGAAAACTTTTCTAATTTTTTATTTTTGAATTTGTTGATGTTTTCAAAATCTCCAATTTTGGAAAAAACATCGAAATCAGAATCAGCCAAAAAGGATTATTGAAAATTTTGAAAGACAACTTTCCTATTCAGTTTGACCAAAAGAAATTATGTCCAAATCTCTCTCTCTCTCTCTCTCTCTATATATATATATATATATATATATATATATATATATATATTGTAATATAGGTGTTTACAGATTTTTTCTATGGTTCATTTGTTTATTCATGAATCTGTGTGTGATTTTTTGTTGAATATTGATTTCCTTTGCTAGTTTTCGTGCACTTGTTGGTGTCCTGAATTTTATTGCTTGAATATTTTCATAATTGAGTTAATTTTAATGACTAGTTTCATCTGAGTTTCTTCTCTTACCACGTTTTCGTTGCTGAGAAAATTTAGCAATATGATGTAATTGAATTTGTAGTTCATTATGAACAGTTTCATCTTGTCTATTCATTTCCCTGCTTTAATTTGTATTCATTTTTCAATTTATATTGTTCTTTAGATGTTTGCAGAATCGTTTGTAGTGTATTTTGGGGTTACTTTCCCAAAATTCGAGTACGTTTTTTTCCTCAGCACCTCATTAGATTCGCTAAAACTTATTATTTTCAACAGATTTCCAAAACCCTTCTTTCGGTTCTCACTTGATTGCTACCTTGATTTTTATAATCATTTTTATGTTGGGGGGCGGGGGGGGGGGGGGAAGTTGGTGTAACACCCCACGACTTTGGAGACTGAGAAATTAAATTTTTAGGAAGATAAAATTTAATTAAATTGGAGAATTTTAGAATTTGGGAATTTAAGTCCAAAAATAGAGGACTTTTCAAAGTATTCCGGATGATATTTTTGAGGGTACCATCGATCCCGGAAGGGTCGAGATAGTCAAAATGACTGTCATTGGGTCTTATTTCGTCTCCGGAATGTTTTTAAGTTGTTTTGACTTGAATTGGAGTCAACGAGTCATTTAAAGTGTGTATTAACATTTAAAAACTGGGATTTTGTTTTAAAAGGTTGGAGGCTTACGGATGAAGCCATTTCTCATTTGAGAGAAAGAGAGAAGAGCCCTAGAGAGAGAAGAAGAAGAGAAAGAAGAAGAAAGGGAGAGAGAGAGGAAGAAATCTTGGAGATTCCCGGCCCAACCGCGACTTCGAGGACGATCCAACCTCTACAAATCTGAGGCAAGTGTTTAATCTTGCTAAATAGCTATTTGTGTACTTCATTTCATAAATTGTGGGGTAAAGAAATGGTTTTTGGGTATTAATGTCAAAACCTAGATTTTAGGTTTAAATCTTGAAATCAATGATTAAATATAAATTTAATGGAATAGAAATGTTTGGGATCAACTTTGGGTTGACTTATGGGCTTAAAATCATAAATTGATGAAGGTTTAATTGTTAGAAATGAAAATTTAGGGTTTAGAATTCGTGGGTTTTGATGAAGAAGAAGAACCCTTCAAAAATTGCAGGTCCGAATTGATTCGCCCCCTCAAGCTAATCGATTCGGTTTGGTAAAATTGGCAGGTTTGCATTGACCGAATCGATTCGGACTCCAAGCCGAATCGATTCGGCCTATTGCAGAAGCCCAGGTCTTTGGACCCGAATCGATTCGCCTTGGAGGCCGAATCGATTCGGAAACAGGGCATTTTGAGGTATTTTCTCCATAGTGAATTCAAACCCTTTTTGGTTGGGTTTATTGATTTGGGGCCTTCTCTTATGATGTAAGAGATATGTTCTTGGAGACACATAAGGAGTTTCTCACACATTAGAGTTTTGGGGACTCCTTAGGGTAAATTGGGAGAAATATATCCATGTATGTATTTGGAGTTATGGATAGAGATTTTGGGGGAAAACCCTTTGGGATTGGGAATCCTAATTGTAGATTAAAAGTTAGTGTAGATGTGATGTGAGGCTAAGAACTCTTAGAGAGATCTTAGATTAGGGTATTCACAAAAGTGATCAAACCATAGTCGAAATCGAGGGAAATGAGATTATTTGATGATTGAAAGAATGAGCTTGAGGCTGGTAGACTATTAGTTATATGTATACCGATAGTCAAAATGATTACTAGATTCTTTAATGTACTCGGAGATATAGATGATATGTGTAGTGAAATATTCCTACACAAACTCTTGGGTGATAGCCCTAATGTTGAATATATATAGGTATAGATATATATATATGGTTTTGGGAGACTATTCATCATAGGAAAATGATCGAATATGTTTCAAGTATGGGATTATATTCACGTATCGAGGTAAATTAAAGGAATTGTGGTGACGGCTTGTATATTGAGGACTATGTATACTTATAGCCTGGTATATATATATCTTATACATATGAACGAGAATTAGTTTATATATATAGATAAGGATATGTGAATATGTGTTGATAAATATATATATATATCTGTATGTATATAGATATATGGATATCTTTATGTTGTGGACATACATGGTATGGATATTTAAACCGTATATGATGGTTTATTACTTAATCATATGATTGGATCATATGGATTATATATTATGCATGTAAATGATATATATACATAATTGGTTAAGCATACCCCGCTCATGCTATCATTGGGAAGTTGCGCGCGTAAAGGGTGAGCATCCTGGCTAGAAAAGCAGGGTGTGGATATTCCCCAGGTCATAGTCGTCCCGTGTGTTACCATATGATATATATATTTATTTTGGGATGAGACGTGATGGGTATGTTTCGTCTCATTGCCGGTTTGGAGCTATGACCGCTTCCCGGGACGTCGTGTGCGTGAGTTTACCACGAGATGGGTGTCGTTTAGTCCCACCATGGTGGCCCCAGTTTTGCTACGTGAGCCGGGCACTGGGAAGATGATAGCATTGATGCAGTTTATCGGCGATATATATAGTCGGGTATATTATGTGCATGGCCTTGTACATCATATGTAGTATGTACACTTGGCTATTGGATTGATGATGATATATATACGGTTAGAAATAAATACCTATATATATATATATTTATATATATATCCTGTAGATGAAAGGATATGGACTTTTATGAAGTACATCTTAGATGATTATGGTGTACTAGATTGATGGGGGTTGATGTATCGCACATAAGGTATTATTTTGGTTACATCATCCCAAGGATATTATTGGAGGTTCTTTTATTTTATCTTATTTGTTTTCTTTCTTTCTTTTTTTTTTCTTTCTTTCTTTAGGAGTTATAGTTAGTAGTAATGGTAGTATTAACTTGTATGTTGAGGATTATGGATCTCTAGGATCGACATTGCCCAGGAGTAGTGTAACGAGGTGGTTCCTTGTTTGGATTTCGCTTTGCGAGACACCTCACGCACGAAACGCAGTTCCATGTCGAGATTTGAGAGAAGTAATTCCATAGGTGGCATCACGGATCTTTGGTCTTGACCTTGTCAGGAGTAGTGTAACGGGGCGGTTCCTTGTTTGGATTTCGCTTTGCGAGACTCCCCACGCACGAAACGTAGTACAATTTTGGGATTAGAGAGAAGTCTTGCCAATATTCCATGTGCATATTATTAAGTATATTAATTCTTACGTTTTTAGCCTATATAGGTATATATATATATATATATATGTATATGTATAGGGGTAATGCTTTAGGAATTATGATAATTATAATTCATGAGATTATTAATCGGAATTCATTAAGCCTTTTATGGCATAATTGTTGTAATCATAATCTAATAGGATTAGAAATGGGTGGATCCTTAGATTATGACGGGAAGGTAGCTCTCGTGGATATAGGCTAGGCCTGATAGGTTAGGTTGTCCTAAAATCAATGGGGGTAATTTAACTAAAATTTGAGGAAGCGAATAGGTGCGCGCCTTTAGATGAGAGGTGAGTTGGGGTTCCACGAGAGTGCGGTCTCACTTATTTATGAAATTAAGTACACCGGTATTTATTATGCACGGTTAACACACTTGCTAAATATTTTACACATTCGGGGCTCTGACCCGTTTACTTTTATCTCCTCCTTGTATATATATATGTTACCACAGGTATCCTACCGCACGGATGCCGGATGACCTTCTATCCTGAGTCTTGGGAGCGGTGACAGGTGCGGACTGTTGCGGGATGTTTCATGTAGCCGCTTCCTACTTCTTTAAAATTCGAGGTAGGATTCCTGTTGTATATCGGGTTTGTACCCAAGGGATATTTACATACATGTTTATATTAATTCCATTCAGTTATTGTATTGGCTGTGATCCGACAGCTTATTCGGGTCTACTTTTTGTAGTACATTCGGTTGTATTTAATTGGTTCATTTTATTTCTAGCATTTTATTTCTTATAGTTCTTTCTTGCATCTCTCTTATTTATTAGAAATTTTTTAGTGTTGGGTGGTTGTGTGTTGCAAGTTTTAATTTATTATAACATCTCGCTTATATGATTTCGGGTAGTTAGTCCTATATTATATAGTACCATTAGTTGATGTTGAGACTTGACCATCTGGAATTCCTGATTTAATATAGTATAGGGCTGGCCACCCGTTATTATTTTAAGCGGGGTGTTACAGTTGGTTGTCCTCCTTGGATGTGATGCAATGCCTTTGGTCATGTGGGACATTGAATTTTTGATAATCTTTTGCTTTAATCATATTTCATTTTGATTGCAGAAAAACTATTGCATAGTGGTATTTATAGTTTGAGACATGCAAAAACTCGACAAAAATTATTGCGTAATGTTATTTATATATATTGAATCTAATTTAATTCGTTAAAGTTCGTTTACGTTTGTAAAAGCCTAATTGGTAAAGGTTTAAACATGTTTTTTTGTGATTCTTGGTCAAATGGCTTCATTAAGTTAGCGAGACAAAATTAATTTCTTACTTTCTTTCATTATTTTGGTAATACAATGAAGACAATAATGTTTAGATGAACTAGGGTATATAATATTATAGTCATTTTGTTGTTTTTTTGTTCTCTCTAGGTATGCATTTATCTTTTAGTGCTATGTTATTCAAATACTCCTCCTTAATAAGTTATGGGTTACTTTGAGTTACTTTGCCCCTATCGTGTCCACTTTAATGTTACCCTCAGCATTTTAACACAAACTTGAGTATGACTCACAAAAGCATCACCAAAGGATCAAATGTGTGGAAAAAAATGCCGTGAAAGTGATGAATAGGGGTGCAACTCAAATTGTAATAAAAAGTCGGGAGTAACTCCAAAGTTATCATAAAAATGGGGTGCTACTCAAATTAACCCACATAATCTTGGTAAGGCTTGTGAGTTATGTTTTTGGTATTGATTACATTGTTTAGAATTATGTCTGTGGGCTCAATTAGCATATTTAAAAAGACGAAATATAGTATATAAAGTTTGTTTCAATGGAATTCAAATGATTATTAGATCATCAAACTAAAAAACCCGATATTCATTTTTGACTAAACACCATGAAATGTGGCGTATTTTCACAAGCGGCAAGCCCATGTTTGCACTTTGGGATTGTCCACCTTATCATCAACCTCTATTGTGTAAAATTTGTTGGAATTCACCTAGCAGAAGAGTTTGGAACTCGTAAATCTTTTATCCTTTATCATTTCATTTTCTGCAAAAATACTGTGAAGTCCCTAAACTATTGCTCCAATTGCAAGTACCCTTCTAGTGTTGCACATGATCCTTCAGCTATAAAAACGTTGAAATTACACCCACACCCTACGTATACCTTTTGAGTTAGGGGTGGAAGTTTTTTACATTACACGACCCTAAGCTAACATAAAACTAACGAGTTTGAGTTGGCCACTTCTTGACACGAACACATCTATGTCATGTTATGAAGCACCGACACTCTCCCTGAAGCCACGAGTCAGCTTTGACACGAGTTCGATACGCGACACGCTCCGACACGTTGCCGACACGCTCCGACATGCTAGGACATGTTTGGACACGTTGTCTGACACGCTGTGACACGTTGTCCGACACGCTGGGACACGTTGTCCGACACGTTGGGACACGTAAAAAGGACACTTTTTTTATTTTTTTATGTGATTATGATTCTGCCTTATTTAAGATTTTTAATGTTAAAGTGTGTTTGAATTTTGTTTTATATGGTCAATTTTCTTAATTTCATGTTAAGAATGCTCTAATAATGTATTTCATGAAAAAAAATCTGTTTTATTTCATTAATATATATATGTAAATATATATTATATATTTGAAAATATATTATATATTATACGTATCCTAGCGTGTCGTATCCTAGTTTTTGGAAAAATCACGTGTCGCGTGTCGTGTCGAAACACGTATTATGTGTCGAGTCCGTGCTTCATAGATGTCATGACATGTTGGCACGGACAATAAATAGATAGGGTTATTATTTAGATCGAATAACCCGACTATGACATGACTAACGTGTTTAACTAGTGTTCTACAGATAAAATATGTTACTTTTTCTCCTTATTTATATCACATTATATGAATTTTAAACATTTAGAGAAGTTTTAACTTAATGGTATTAACATTTGAAAATACCTATATTATAGGTGCCTCGCTTATAGTGAGTTATGTGATTAACGAGTTAAGCGTAAAAACCTGAATAATACATTTAATAAATGAATCGCGCTGGCGTTGTGTACTTGACATTGTTTTGAGTTACACCCCTATGTTTTTTAACACTTTTGAATTACCCCAAACCTTTTAAAAATTTATGAGGTTGACCCCCAAAAGCATCACAAAAGGCCTCAAGTGTGTCCTAAAATGAATAAGGGGCGTGGAACTCAAAATAAACCCTCAACTAAACCAGTTGAATTAGTGTTAAGTAGCATTTGACACCAGCCCATTATAACACCACACAACTTGATTGCCACCCTTGTAGTGACCCATATTGGGGAAAATTACAATAATTGTGACACAAATGTAATAATTGCAAAATTAGTAGTTCAAGGAGGTATTTTTAACTAGTGTGATTGTTCCGGAGGTTTATCACAATTTACCCTAAAAAGGGTTATAGTTGGACAATGAATTGTTTCCATACAATGCATAACGTTCTTATTTTACCTTTGATAATCAGGGAGGATTAGAGTTATGTACATATTGTCTGATTTTAGTGGAAGTTAGGTTTTCATACTATTTCTGATGTGATCTGAGGGATATTTTGGTCATATCCTCTTTTATTTTTTGCTCCATATATAGTTAATCATATTTTCTTCTTATGTTGCATTTTATTTTAGTTCATTTCATATTGTATTGGTCTATTTAGAGTATGGGATTTAGGTGAACACTTGAGTACTAGGCACATTATATAGATGGGAATAAGTCCCACATTGGCTAGTTACTCCTTTTGTGCTCACCTCCCTATCCTATAAATATGCCACTCATCTTCCTCATTTGGGGACTTGAACCTTTGAGTAAAAGATTAATTATATTTCTCTCTCTAAATTGGTGTGGTGCCTTTAGAGTTGCCATTAGACGTGTGGTTACGTCAATTGGTATCAGAGCGAGGTGTCGCTCCCCCATTGTGTGTGAGGTGTCACCACAATTTTTTTCATTTTTGTTTGTGAGGTGTCGCAACAATTTTTTTTCATATAAATCGTTTTTCACATTTTAATGGCACCCAAAAAGGCAACACTTGATGAGAGATTTATCCAAATGAAAGAACTTACGAGAGAAGAAATGGCCTCCCTCATGAGGCAACACATGGCCACCCTCACCCAACACATGTCATCTCTTTTTCAAAACCCTAACTCTACCCTAACGCCATACCCAAACACCTGCCAAGACCCATCTTCATCTCCCCCCATCTAAACCCTAACCCTAACTCCACCACTCACTACACCACCGCCATAACTACCCACCCACCCACTAATATTTCACCACCAACCTTACACCACCCTTATGCCGCCGTCACTTTTTCGGTCGCCGAAAATTTTCCAAACTCGTCCAAATTCCCCCAAACTTCTCCCACGCCCTCTTCTCATCCCGATTTACAACTTCCCTTAAAGACCCTATCCCAAAATACCCCTAAAATAACCTCTCCTGCCCATTTTTCCCTTGGCTCCGGCGAAGTCGGCGCCCTTCCCCCACCCCCTTCCGATGGTCCAATTAACGATCTGACTTCAGATCCATACTACCCACCCCCGGGTGATCCAACCTCTCTATTTTCATCCCATTTGGCCAACTTCGGTCACCGTACCGCCGGAACTCCGACCAACCGGGGTGGGGCAGTCCCCCAAGCCTCCTAAACCCCTCTTTTTTTCCACATTTTAACCCGAATAACTCCTGAATTATCCCACCCACCTAATTCTAGGGTTTTACCCCTTCCCCACCCACTTACCACTCCTCTCGCACTTACCCACCCACCCCTCCTCCCTCCCCCACCCATTTCTCACTCACCACCACCACAATTTCAGTCCCCCCACCCCCATTATTTTTTCGAACACCCGTTCATTCATCCACTCCCTTCCATATATTACCCTCACCCCTCTGCCTCCTATACACCACCACTAAACACCACCACCCACCCATTTCAACCCCACCCCTATCATTATGACTCCCATGGATATCCCCCACCCCATACACCCTACCCATGGTCCTTTCATGTCCCCTATCCATCCACCACCCTCCACCCCACCCATGTTGTATCCTCCACCCTTACCCCCACCTTTGTTCACCCATATTACACCACCCCCACTCCCCCTATACCACCCCACCCCTTCCGTCTCACATTGACACGAGTGAAGTGTCTAGTTCTTTTTCCTCCACCCCACATGACTCCCAACCCCATATTCATGATTGGATTCCACCCCCCAACTTGCTTCCTCCACCATCGGATATTATTCCCCCACCCCGGCCCCTTTAGTTTCCCACCGATGCTTTTATTTCCATGAGCAGGGGCATTTAATAGGTGTTTGTACCCATTTTCCCCATGACCATCCTCTCCCCCACCCGGTGTTTACCCCACCTCTAGTTGCAGATCCACCTCCGACCACCCCACCTCATGTTCAGCCCCAGTTCTTCCACCCCAGATCATAAGGCAGGCTCCATTTGTTGGTTTTAAGGATCTCCTCACAGGTGATGATGTCGTGATTCCTGCCCCACCAGGGGGTGACCCGTTGGCTTTAGCTCTTCAGCTCCTCTATCGGAGTTTGCATGGGGACATTCGGGTAGATGTACCCATGTTTGACGTCCGACAGCAGCCGGATGCAGTTGTTGATTGGCTTGCCTCGATGGAGCGCGTGTTTAATTACAAACACGTTACGGGACGCAAGTGTGTTCTATTAGACGCGATGAAGTTTCAGGGGTATGCCGTTGTTTGGTGGCATGATCTAGAGCAGAGACGAGTGGTTGAGGGCCTCCCGCCTATTCAAACTTGGGCCAAGTTGAAGGCTCTATTTCTTGCCGCCTTTCTTCCAGATACATATGATCGGGACCTCTTCGCTAGAGTCCATACTTTGCGCCAAGAGACAACGGTGATTGATTATTCGGAGCGCTTTCAGTTACTGTGTACTCGGGCCCGACTTGACGAGTTTGAGGAGCAGCGGATCAGCCGCTACATCACTGGCCTCCAGTCCTACATACAGAGAGACTTGGCCTTGCGTGACACACCCACCTTCGCTAAGGCGGTGGAGTATGCCACCAAGCTTGAGACACATCATCTAGCAGCCGCAGCCCGTGCCTCCTCCCGAGTTCCAGTGACCACCGTCCCAGCTCCTCCATTAGCTCCAGCTTCCGCTCTCGCACTTTCTGCCGCTACCGCACCACCTTCAAACCCTGTTCCAACCTTCAAGTGCTATAACTGTGTTGTTGTTGGTCATCGAGCTTTTGCTTGTCCTACTCCACGCCGTCGTGCCCTGATGGCAATGTCTCATGTGCCCGATTACCTGCCGGATGGTTCCTTTTTGAGATAAGAGTTAGGTGTGAGAGGAGAAATGTGAGTTGAGGGATCATAAGGAACTTTAGGTTTATGGATGCCAGCCTTAGCCCTAGTTACCATAGGATAAGAATGAGACTGAGGGGCAGGGGAATTGGAGATAGAAGAATTGGAAGGATAATAATAATAATAATAATAATAATAATAATAATAATAATAATAATAATAATAATAATAATAATAATAATAATAATAATAATAATAATAATAATAATAATAATAATAATAATAATAATAATAATAATAATAATAATAATAATAATAATAATAATAAGAAGAAGAAGAAGAAGAAGAAGAAGAAGAAGAAGAAGAAGAAGAAGAAAAAGAAGAAGAAAAAGAGAAGGATGGAGAAGGATTACCAAGAATAGAAATAGGACAGTAGGGAGAGAAAAGTGAGGATGGAGTAGGAGAGGAAGATATAGAAGAAGAGGGAAATGAATTGGAAATAGGGTGCAAATAGTCAGCAAAGTTTGAGGAAAATGGAAATTGGGACTCAACAAAATGAACACGTATAGAAGTGAAAATTTTCCCTATGAGGGGTTCCAAACACTTGTGTCCTTTTGAGGTAGGTGCATATCCCATGAAAACACAAGCTTTGGACTTAGGTTCAAGTTTCGAAGATCTATAAGGAACAAGCCATGGAAAATAGCAGCACCCAAACACCCTCATGTGAGAGTAATCAGGTGGAAATTTGTATAAAATCTCATAAGGGGAAAGAAGATTGGTGGTAGCAGAAGGTAGTCTATTTATCAGGTAAGTAGCAGTTAGAATTGTGTCTGACTAGTATTTAGAAGGAACAGATGAATGGGACAACAAGGCAAGAGTGGTTTCAACTAGATGTTTGTGTTTTCTTTCACCGAGGCCATTTTGTTCAGGGGTGTAAGGACAAGAAGTCTGGTGGCTGATAGCTTTTGAGTTCATGAATTGAAGCATAAAAGAGTTCAGGTATTCTGTACCATTATCAATTCTTAAGATTTTAATGGGAAGCTTAAATATGGTACAAAACATATGTGTAAACTGAACAAAGGTAGGGAAGACATCACTTTTTGTTTTAAGAGGATAAAGCCATGTGAACCTGGTAAAGTCATCTATGAAAATAATGTAATATTTAAGACCAGTGGGAGAGATATGGGAGGTAGGTTCCCGAACATCACTATGGACCAGATCAAATGGTTGCTTAGTGACTGAGGTGGATAAAGAGAATGGTAATTTGTGACTCTTAGAAGTGGAACATGCATGACAATCAGGTGGTACAGAGATGGATGGGATTAAATGGCACTTAGAGAGGTGAGAATGGATGTGGGATGAGGGATGACCTAGTCTAAAATGCCATTGATAATTCAATGCATGGACAGAGACTAGAGCCTTAGAGGTAGGTGGAAAATAGGATGTAGTAAGTGAGTACAAACCTTTTGAACAAGAGCCTTGAAGAATGACTTGATGAGTGTCCTTGTCCGGGATAAAGAACTGATTGAAATAAAAAATGACTACACAGTTGTTATCCCTAGCAAGCTGATGAAAAAGAGTAAGTTGTGACTGAGATCAGGAACATGAGATGTTGGAGAGGATGAGAACTTTAGATGAAGTAGAGAGTGAACCAGTTCCTATGTGAAGGATAGGTAACTTGTTTCCATTTCCCACAGTAACAAATTCAGATCCATGGTAGTCTTGAATTTTTTTAAAGTGAGCTAAGGTGTTGGCAAGGTGACTAGTGGCACCTGTATCAAAAAACCAACCAATGAGATTAGGAGAATCAAGATTAGGTATGAAAGCATGTGGAGATGATTGATCAGAAGAGGTAGGGATAGAATCTAGTGAGAAATGAGAGGAGTCAGTGTACCATTAAGTGGGACAAGGGGATGTAGAGGGAGGAGGATAAGGAGGGGTAGGAAGGAGGGGAGGATTTTGTGTAGGAATGGTCGGAGAGTAGGGAGATGATATATTTGAGGGAAATGATTGTGCAAAGTAGGCTTGTTGAGAACTAGGAGAGATTTGTGGATAATATACATGTGGAGTAGACATGGGAGATGAATTTATAATGTTTTGGTTACTTGGAGATGGTGGTTGATAGTAGCTATTGAATCTGTGACAGCACTGAGAGACAGTGTGATTATTCTTCCCACATATTTGACATTGAACTCTGAAATTAGTGTTTCTCCCAAAATTCCTTCCTTTGTTGTTTTTATTTCTGTTATTATTATTGTTGCCTCTTTAATAGTCAATTTGATTAGGTGAATAACCTACAGGACTTTGCATATTGGAGAATGCATATTGTGGTAAAGGTTGAAAAGAGGATGGAGCACTATGTTGCTGAGATGTAGAAGTGGATGCTGTGAGGGCTGTGGTTTCAGTAACAAAATTCAATTTGTAGTCTCTTATAACATGCAATTCTTCAGATCTAAGCAATGTTTGTAACTCAGTAAATGAGACAAGTTGAGATGCAGATCTAAGTGTGGTTTTGAGGGATGAATACTCATGAGACAAACCATTTACAGTATACAAGACAATATCATCTTCAGCAATCTCAACACCAGATGCAACTAGTTTATCAACACAATCCTTAATTTTGTTAAGATACTCATCCATAGAGTTTTGATCTTTGGATGCATTCAGCAATTTGAGTTTTAATTCATGTATATGAGATTTAGAAGCAGAGACATAGCGTTTTGAGAGATAATTCCAGATTTCAAATGAATGGTTGAACCCTAGAATTTGGGGCAAAATTGAAGGTGATATTATCGCAATTAAAAGACTCACCAATTGAAAATCAATGTTGTTCCAGCTTGTATCTTGAGGATTAGGATTCAGATTACCTTCAGAATCAGTAATTTCAGCATCTGGATAAGATATGGTACCATCAACATATCCAATAAGGTGATTGGCACGTAATGCATTATTGACTTGAAGACTCCATATCATATAATTCGACTGATCAAGCTTTACAGTTACTAATGAAGAAAGGTTGGAGACGAAGAAGATAAGATGAGGTGGAATATCTAGGTCAGCTGTGATCACCATTAATGGAGGTTTGGAATGACAGAAGAAGAAGAAGATGAATATCAGGTGTCATTTTGGAGCTCTGATACCATAAAGAAAGTTTCAGAAAGAAAGATAAAAAGGGAGAAAATTTAGAGAAGAAAATGATTTTTATTCTTTTATCAATCACTCATCTATCTTATTACAATAGCTTGTACAGTCCCTTTGTAGATGAAAATAGATTGAGTCAGTTACAAAATCTGTTACAACTGTATCTCACAAAGAAACATAACATAAAACTAACTAAAACTATCTAGGGACAGAATAGTAATATCACAATTGCAAGGACTCATTTTAATCACAAATGTACTCTTAACAGAGGATAATAGTGAAACTTGACGATTGTCAAAGTCTCCAAGCAAGCCCATCGATGAGGAAAAAAGAACTCATGAAGATGACCAATAAGGCCCCGACCTACCTAAAAGGCCCAAGAAACCGGAATGTGAGGTATTCATGCTTAGTTTTGGATCGTTTGATTGTCAAATGATTACAGGTGGAGATGCAGGAGGAGGAGATCATACTGCTGAAAGAAAACCCTATATCAATGAGGCTCAAGCTTGCTCCTATATTCAGAGAATGAATCTGGCCGGGGAAGATCGACCGAGGAAGGTTAAAAAAGATAAGCTTGTGATTGGGGCCTTTCAAAAAATGACCTTTCAGGGGTACTATATCCCCATGATGACCCCTTTGTAATTAAAGTCAGAAGGCAGGATATAATTATTTCCAGGGCATTGGTTGATAACGGAAGCTTGGCGGACATCATGTTCTACCCTTGCTTTGACAGTCTGGACTTGAAGATAAACCAATTGGAACCTTATCATAGGCCTTTAATTGTTTTTTTAGAGAAAAAGTATTTCCATTGGGCACAATCAAGCTGGAAGTGTTGATAGGCACCTGGCCAGCAAGTGGGACAGAGAAGATACGTTTCTTTATAATGGATAAAAATGTTCATTATTCCTACAATATGATCATAGGAAGAGTAGGATTGAAGAAATTTGAAGTTGTGCCGTCTACAGTCCATCAATGTTTGAAGTTCCCAACCAACTTCAGAGTAGGCGTGGTAAAAGGTGACCAGAAAGTAGCTCAGGTATGCTATTACTTCTCTACCGAGGAAGAAAATTTAGAAGAAATAAAGAGAAAGACCACCACTTACCAAGTAGATATTCCTGAGTCCAATAGTGACTCTGAGGTTAAAAACCTAGATCCGAGGGAAGAAACAGAATTGGTGAAAGGTCAGATAGTAGAAGCAACGGAGAGCATTGTTCTAGATGATGATAAGCCGGAATGAACTACTCAAATAGGAACAACACTTGATCATGTTCTTAAACAGGATCTAGTGATGTTCCTGAGATAGAAAAAGCACGTGTTCGCTTGGAGTCATGAAGATATGCCTGGGATTGACCTCCTTTGTCATGAGCTCAACGTGAATAAGGGTGCCAAGCCAGTAAAGCAAAGGTGTAGGGTATTTAGCCCCGAGAAGAACCATGCTATTCAAGAGGATGTAGAGAAACTTCAAAAAGCCTCATTTATTGAAAACATGAAATATCCAGATTGGTTGGCTAACTTGGTTATGGTTAAAAAGAAAAACAATAAGTGGAGAATGTGCGTGGACTTCAAAGATATGAATAAGGCATGCCGAAAGGATCATTTCCCTTTGCCGTGGATTAATCAACTCATCGATTCTACATCGAGGAATGAGTTATTAAGCTTCATGGATGCATATTCTGGTTATAACCAGATTAAGATGAAGCTTGAAGACAGGGAAAACACTTCTTTTATTACTCCCTGAGGAATGTACTGCGATAATGTTATGCCATTTGGTTTGAAAAATGTAGGTGCTACTTGATTGGTGAATAAAGTCTTTGAGGAGAAAATAGGCAAGAATATGGAAGTATACGTAGATGACATGCTGACGAAGAGAAAAAAATCACCCGACCACATTACCCATCTTAGCCAAACCTTTGATCAGATGGAGAAGCACCTAATGAAGTTGAATCCCACCAAGTGCGTATTCGGTGTTAAGGAAGGAATGTTTCTCGGGTACATAGTAAACCAGAGGGGAATTAAAGCAAACCCATGCAAGATTAAGGAGTTAATTGAAATGCATTCCCCTATTTGCAAGAAGGAGGTGCAAAGGCTAACTGGATGAGTAACAACCTTGAGCAGATTTATGTCCCATGCTACAGACAAATATCTCCCGTTCTTTAAAGTGTTGGCTTAAAAACATGGCGTCAAGGAGTGAAAATGTAAAACAACCACGAAATGGTCCTGTGAGAGGTACGAGCACTTTGTATGGGACCAATGTAACTTGTACGAACCGACCACGTAGTCTCCAGCCTCCCGATTTGAGTATATGATGAGAATTTGCAAGATTTAGACTTTTAGGCCTAAAAGCATGGCGTCAAATGTTGAAAATGTAAAACAGTCACAAAACGGTCCCGTAAGAGGCACGAGCACCTCGCATGGGACCAATGTAACTCGTAGGGATTAACCGCGTAGTCCCCGACCTCCCGGTTTGAGTATACGACGAGAATTTGTAAAATTTAGAGCTGGGCTTAGAAACATGGCGTCAAGGGTTGAATACGTAGAATAGCCACAAAACGGTCACGTAAGAGGCACAATCACCTCGCACGGGACCAATGTGACTCGTTCGAACTGACCGCGTAGTCACGGGACTCCTGGTTTGTGTATTCGACAAGAATTTATAGACAGTTAGACTTAGGTTTTAACATTATTTGATTACTGATATCTTTTTTATTTTGTGTTTTATTTTTTTTTACAGGATAACATTTTAGGGTTATATTTTATTCGCGTGGATCACATGAACAAAGTAATGGTTCGCGCCAGGTAGATTGTTTATTTATTATTGTTGTTGATATGTGAGATTGTTGTTTTAATTTTTTTTCTAGCGGTGTGGGTTGTGTTGCTTAAACATGTTGGTTTTCATGTATAAACAAATGAGACTCTGTCGATTTTTTTTTAATTGTAAAGAATTGTTGATGAGCGAGGTACTTATTTTCAATTTTTTTATGGTCGTGTGGGCTTTTGTATTGATTAAACAGGTTGATTTGCATCTATAAACAAAAGAGACTCTGTCGAATTTTTTAAAAAATTGTAAAAAGTTGTTGATACGATTAACTAATATATTTGGATATTTTATTTTAGTATAATATTATTTTGATAAAATGGTTATTTATTGATTGTAAGTTGTGCACAAGAAGTTGAAGAGACATGTTTTTTAGTGTGTCTACTCTATGTGACACTAAGAGAAGTTTTTGAAGCATGACAACCATATTTATCATCTTAATTTAGGGATGATATTTTTTTGACAATTGTATATCTTATTAATTAGTATGATTTTGTACTCATTTAAATATTTCGACTTGAATGTAGTTTAATGGAAGAAATTGTTATTGGATACGTGCTTCAATGAATGCAGTTGATATATTACGTTTATGATTGGATGATTTGATTTATAATGCAAATTAGACGTCATTTATTATTGCAACACAAAGCATATAATAATATAATTATTTATGGTAATACTTATTTTGTATTAATTGAGAATGCCTTTTGGGACGGTTTTTACCATCCCTAATACCCATTTTTGCATTAATTGAAATTACCTTTTGGGACGGTTTTTACCGTCCTAATTGTGTTCCTAGAATTTGAGTCGTATTAGGGATGGTTTATCCGTCCCTAATACTACTCGCGGGAGCGAGAATTTTTTCGCGGGAACACTTTTTGGAACCGAAAAATCCGTCCCTAAGGCTAAATGTAGAGTGTCCATGAATTAACATTTAGGACGGTAAAATCCATCTCTAAAATATTTATGATGTCTAGTATAAGGGACGGATTTTTGTCATTGCAAAATCCTTCCCAAATACTCTTTTGGGACGATTTTTGTACTTTTACCGATTTTTACTGTCCCTAATACTCATTTTTCTTGTAGTGAGTGTACGATGATCTTATACTTATGGTACATCTTGGTAACTGATTGAAGTAATACTAACGATCTTTAATCATATATCTCAAGTCCATACGTCTAGGGCTATCTCACTCCACTAATGCATTATACACGTCTCTAGTGTATGTGATACATAAATCTCGATTCATGAGTATACACACACACACACACACACACACACATGCCTATTATAAGTCATATGCATATCTATTATAAGACATAAACCGATATAACTATATCTAGTACCACAAAGAATACTCCCATATAGTAAGAGAAAGACAATCTCGAGGTCTAACATCCACATAAAAGTACGATCCCACTCATGTACATAATAAATGGGATACACTCAAGGTCTCACATAATGAAAGTCTATTATAATGCCTTTGGGGATCTCTCGTGCGTACTAGGCATCCCCACACCTTTAACCCAGAAACATCAATAGGGGATAATCAATACGCCTTCACACTAATCATATGGACCCACACCCAAGATATATGAGAGGATCCCCCCATTTTGTCACCATGGGATAATAAGGGTACTACATCATCTAGTGTCTAGGGTAAAATAACCAAGGTGACAAGTAAATATAACCATTCACTAAAGGGTTAAAGAAACTAAATACAAATTAATCCATCCAAAAACAGGCGTGGGTATTAGGGGAGGTGGGGGAAACATTGTTGCTAGCCTCGTTCTCAGACTCATCATCTGAGATGTCATAAACCTGGGGCTCAGATTCCCCTGGCCAACGAGCAGATGTACTGGGGGGACGAGAGGAAAAGCTAGGATGACCCTTATTGCTCGATTCAACACAATCTTCCATCTCGACCTCATTGGGACGGGCTACAGTTACTTTCATGGCCTCATCAAATAAATCATCCTCAGAGTTCACTGGGTCATTATTAAGACTCGTTCAGAAGGGCTACAGCCCTTAGAGGAAGACATGGAATCACTACTAATGGTAATGACCACATGAGGCTTAACAGTAGTCTCGGTAATGGTAGGATAAATTTGAAGTAAAATAAGATGTTCTAAAGCAAAAAGAATGGTGGTTGAATGTATTTAAGACCTAGGTCAACGTAACTCTGTGTCGGCCTCTTCCACCTCTTATCTCACGTGATTGTGTAGATTACAAAGCTCTTGGGCAAGCTCATAGATCTTACGGTAAATGAGCAAATGTTTGGGAACCAAGGTGGAAATTGCTAAGGATAAAACTAAGCTAGTTAGGTAGTTTTTAATGTTTTTTCTCAAGAACGCCAGGAACACTAGTTCTGGGGTCAGGTAACTCCTTCCGAAGATGACATTAAAAAAGCAATGCTAAACCCTAACAATGATAGGAGACACCAAAGCTCTTTCAAGTGTAACCTAAAACCTCTCGTTATCTAACTCCTACTCTCTCAAACCACCATAAAAGGGATGCAAACCACCACAATCTAGTCATCGGAGTGATCAAAAAGCTCACTGGAAAAACAAAAAATATAGAAAACTTGATTAAATCGAAAGAAACAATAGGATGGGTGAAAAATGTACCTGAAAAAGGAAAAGGAAAGAGAAGTGAAAAACAATAAGACCGAATAAGAAAGGAAGTCTAGAGAGAGAAAGGGGGGTTGTTTCCTCTGGAAGATATTTTGTGAAGAAATGAAAGGTTGGGATGCTTTGTCGCCTAAAGTTTTTTGCACATCTTTCAAAGGTTTCTCATCATTAGGGCTCACATCCCAAAATTCTAAACACGACATTTGGCTATGCGCATGACCTCAAGATGCCTAGTAAGTTGTCCTCATACTGATCAAGCCCATCAACAGATGACATGTGTGTTACTCCTCATAAGTGAGAAGTGACATCTCTGCTAAGCCCGATATGACCGTTGTACATCCATTAAGGTATAGGAGTGATTGATATACATAAGTGTGGTCTCGTCTGAACGATACACTTAAGAAGAGTGTTCCTCACAGGAGTATCTTTGAAAAGGACCACCATCTATCGAAAGTTACTCAACAACAACAATGTTGTGGTTTTTGTAACGCCACAACAACGAGGAAGACCGATATGACAATGGTAGCATCAATGGTGTTGCGATACTCGTAGTCAAGAAAAATAAAATAATATAAGCACACAATGGTGAGAGGCACATTGGTGATTATTTTAAAATGGGAATGTTTATTCTAATTGTGTAGTTTATCTTATTTTTTTTAATAAAAATATAACTCTAGTTGAGAATCATTTTCATTTAAAATAAAAAATATTAAATTTCTAGAGTGCAAATATGTACACATAACATAATAGTGTCTCTTTTGAAATACATTTGATTCGTACTAAAGAAGGCAAAACAAAGACAAATCATGTTAATGTACATAACAATCTTTTCACACCTTTTCTTCTTCTTACATACCCATCCCTGTGTCATATATTCACGTCAGATACAAGAATTTTTTTTTGCCAACTATTTAGCATCACAAAGTCCAGTGGCTTTGTCACAAAACCCATCTCTATCAAGCAGTTTCTGAGGTGGAGCACTTAACAATGGGGAAGATGGGGTGCCATAAGCATTATGTCGAATGTTTCCACAACCCAGGATTGCTCAAGTACTTATCCCTGTTACAGGATTTGTGCCACTTGCGTACTTGCAAAGAGCCTACGTGAAGTCCCAAACATTAAACATGTAAATTACAACAAGAAAAATGATACCATATTCAATTAAAATGGCAAAATATAGCAAGAAAAGAATTAGAGACGGAGTCAGAACTTCTTGTTAAGGTTGGCATTAAGAACTGCTAAGTCTTAATTTTATTAGAATATGGTCCTATTATTATTCATATACATCACAATTTTATAATTATAAACTAAGGGTGCAATTGTCCCCTGTGCCAATATGTGGTCCTATCCTAGTGCTCGTAGCTATAATTGTTGGTTTCAACATTTTTAACCTTTTTAAAATAATACACTGACAAGTAAAAAAGGATGATTTACACATTCAAAGGTTAGGAACAAACAGACCAATGACATGACATTTATAATACAGGTCGTGTAAACATTGGCATTATATCCTTGCATAAGTACAAGAATAAGCAAAAGAAAGCCAAAAAAATATTTCAATGTCATATATTCAATTGTCAATTAAATTATTGGGGCTACTAAATACACCCCAAAATATTATTCCTTCCACCATCACACAGTTATTTAAACCTGATACAAAATCACTTTTAAGAACACTAGTGTTGTAATTTTTGGGGTGCCTTTAGCATCCACCAATTCTTACTAAGATTTTTTCATAACATCCCTTGACCCAATATGATTTCTTGAGTTGGATTTATATGCACGTTTCTTATAAGGTTTTTTCTATATTTTTTTATATAATGGGTTTGGATTAGTAAGGCAATTTTTTACCTTAGTGGGATTTACTGTGTAACTCTTGATATCCTAGGTATAGACATATTGAATTAACCTAATAGTCTTTTGTGAGTGAGGATTTATTGAGAGGAATTGTAACTTTTCTTCTTCCGAAATAGCCAAATCTCTTTGCTTTTATAATGTAGGTTATTATATGATTGAATCGTTGAATCATGATCGTCATATTTGTAAACACCGACCCTTACTCAATAGGACAATCCACATAGGGGAACAAGGACACCCATTTTAATTACACATAAGGTTTGTTCCAACATTCCACTTCTAATAAACACTCGTAACATTGCCAAAATGTCCTAGGAAGTGTAACATGTGAAAACCTATAAAGGGAGAAACAGTAGAATGTTATAATTTTTTCATCTGGTGAAAACAATTGAAAAAGTTTACAATAATATGACACCTATAAGAAACTTAAGTCAAGACTGTATAATTTTTTCATCTTGTGAAAATAAGTGGAAAAGTTGACAACAAAAGGACACCTATTAGCAACTTAAGTTGAGATGGTAAAAATTTGCCCTCTGGGGTAATCAATGGTATATGAAAGAGTCTTCATTGATGTAATATAGCCTAACATTTTCTATCTACCTGGGCTAACCATGTCCAATGAAATTTCTGCATTTAATGCTAATAAAAAAATCATTTCAAAAGACATGCAATAGGTAATTTTTAATAGGTTAAGCAAATTGAATGGTATTGCTAATCTAAATACACTAACATTAAAAATCCATAAAAATACTTAATTTACACCAAGTTTACATATATTATTTAGACTATCCTTGGTGTTGAAACAATAAAATGGAGACACGCACATTACTCCAATAGTTGGGCATGAAATGAATAAGGGCATTTTTTGTTATTTTTCAGTCTTTCTTTTATTTTTAGTATTCATTGTATTTTCCCTTTTATTTAGTATTTAGAAAAAGGAAGGTTATTAGCTCATATGGACATAATTGTAATTAGATTCTTAGCTTAGAGAGGTCAAGCAACCTCATTATAAATATTCACATGTAGCCTCATTTGAGGTATTCTTCCATTTTGAGATATAGTAATTTGAGAGAGTTTACAGAGATCTATATTTTTTTGCTCCCATTTGGCGTCATTTACGTTAATTAGTATCAGAGCCTAGTCGGTTCTACCTGTTGTTGTTGTTGTTGTTGTTGTTGTTGTTGTTGTCGTAACACAAAAACTCGTAAATAATGTTAAGGTGGGTTCAAGAAAGATGAACACCTTCGCGGCAATTCTTCACGATCAAATCTTAGAGGCTATCAACCGATTGATGGCCTAGGTGGATGAGATAGATGCGCAAAATCCTCCACCATCATCCACCACTGACCGCCCTCGCACTGCCCCGATAATATCTCAAAACCCTAACCCTAATTCCCCCAAATCAACCCATTCTACACCCCCCCCCCCCCCCCACCACCCACAAAAAAACATCTCACGCCCCCTATTCCCTTTTACATCCAAGAGAGCACCACCACTGAAGATGGAGCCCCACCACCACAAACCACTTGCCGTAATTCCAAATAAAAAAAACTAGACCAAGCTGGATTGCCGAAACAACCCCATCACCTACCGAAACATCAAACCACCCCTGTCCAGCCCCAAAATCAGCCCGATCCAACCCGAAATCATCCTCAATCCACCGAAAATTAAATTTTGGCCACTGGTTATCATCTTCGAAGTCGGGCGACCCAGATCCAAGGCCAAATGGGCTAGATCAAGTCGTCGACTGCCTTGGACGAAGCCCTTCAGGCGAGCCCACCGAGGGTCTCCCACCAACCCAATTCATCCCGATACTTTTCCGACCACTTCTTCTCCACTATGTGTTCAAACAATACCCTCCATGATTGGAACATACTCTCCAACAATTGCCGAGATTATTCGTGACATTCAGCACGCAAAGGGTTCAAATCCAATTCATCCTCAAGCAAAGGTAACAATTCCGGTGTCAAATGAATTATACATGCATCTCAACCCAAATCTTGAACACCAAACCCTAGAATTTGAATCCTCACACATTCTCAATACCCTAACCCTCCAAAATTCTCAAATACCTCCCATATACACCCCTCCAGCACCCAAAATATCAACACACCACCATATATCCTCACCACACCATCCTCCACCTCGCATTCTTATTTCCCCCATTCACCATCACAAAATTACCACAATTACCCCACCTCTCCTCAACATGACCAACCCCCTACATCACATTTCCATTTACCCTCGCCATCATCCACAAAAATACCTCGAACCTCAGCACCTTCCCTCCATGCCCCCAACTCCACCCGCTACTAGACACCCTCACCCACCCCATATAGCCTTCCCCATGCTTCCGCCCCCACATATTCTACACACTTCATCACCACCCGGTCACCCGACATATGTACCCCACCCTCATTCTACATGGGATGCCCGTTCTGTCCATTCCGCACCCTTTGACTCCCATGAGCGGGTACGGGAGTGGATTAGTCTACCCCACATGATGCCCCCCCTTCGCCCCGACCCCACTCCGCTCCAGAGCTTGAGTCGCCCCTCCTATTGAGTGGCGTACCAATGTCTCTCCTTTTGATTCTCTGGGTCCGAAAGTCTCTTCATATATACCTTTCTCTGAGAGACTTTGTTTTTGTTTTATCAGAAGGGGCACCAGATGAATCACTGTCCCTACCGCCAGCTGTTGGTTCCCACTCCACCCCCTTCCCCACCATGAGAGGCCATTCCACCTTATACTCCTCCACCCACCCCTTTACCACTACCACCATTAGCTCTGGATCCTCCTCATCCACCGCCCCGGGACGACCATAGAGAGCATTACTTCCCGAGCCTACGCCAGGCGATGTTGACCTAGACGAGGATGTCCTGGCCCTACAGGGTGGTGACGACGTTACACATTTAGCACTTCAGTTACTATTGAGGAGTATGCAGGGTGACATTCGGGTAAATATTAAGATTGTTTGATGGCCGCTTACAGCCCGATGTCATTGCTGATTCACTTGTCATCATGAAAAGGATATTTGAGTACAAGCATCTAAAAGGTCATCGGTGTATCCTGTTGGTAGCAACTAAATTTCATGGCTACGTGAGTGTCTAGTAGAATGATTTGGAGCAGAGTCGTTTCTTCAGGGTCAGCCTCCTATATAGACTTGGGCAGAGTTTCGTGCACAATTGATGACCGCTTTTGTTCCCACTACGTACGAGCGTGATCTTTTTTTGCGGGTCCAGTCCTTTTGGCAGGACGCTACAGTCTTAGACTACACCGAGCGCTTTCAGCTTCTTTGTACTCGTGCCCCCTCGGTGAGAGGGAGGAGTAGCAGATCAGTCGGTATATTCACCGTCTTCAGAGCAATATCCAATGTGGTCTCGCTTTACGTGATGTCACATTCTTTACCAAAGGCGGTGGAGTACGCCACTAAAGTTGAGTCATTCCATCAGTCTGCTCCTCCTCCCCGTGGCTACTCCATACCATCTCTTGTGACTTTTACTGCTCCGTGACCACGTTTACATCAGCTACTCTGACCCCCACGGTTCCTCCTCCTACACCCACTCACCCTGTAATATTCAAATGTTACAATTGTGGGGTGATTGGCCACAGAGCCTCATATTGCTTCCTTCCCCCCTATAGCACTCTCCTAGCTTCGGGCGATCCTGAGTATCTTTAGGAGACACCGGAGATTCCACCCCGGCCGCTCTCGTTACTATACTCGATGGTGACACTGAAGGAGTTTCCCTCTGAGTTTGAGGATAAACTCTTTCGCGGGGGGGGGGGGGGGGGGGGAGTGATGTGAATAAAGGCCTTTTTATCATTTTTTTAGTCTTTTTATTTTTATTTTTAGTATTCATTGTATTTTTTCTTTTGTTTAGTATTTAGAAGAAGGAAGGTTATTGGCTCCTAGGGACATAATTGTAATTATATTCATGGCTTAGAGGTCAAGAAACCTCCTTCCTATAAATACTCACATGTAGCCTCATTTGAGGTATTCTTCCATTTTGAGATATAGTGATTTGAGAGAGTTTAGAGTGATTTATCTTTTCTTACTCCCATTTGGCGTCATTTACGCAAGGGAAACTAAGGTATTTCTTTTCATACGTGGTGTTCGATCAGCAATGCTCACATTTCTTATGCAAAATATCCCAATTGTCGCACTGGATTTGATTGCATAATTTACATATTTTAAATGTTGTCTAATAGAACAATTTTGCAAAATCTACTAGAAGAATGTGCAAATCGTTGCTTTTAGAGGTGCTGGTATATATACACACACACACACACACACACACACACACACACACACACACACACACACACACACACACACACACACATATATATATATATATATATATATATATATATATGTGTATGTATACACACACACATGCACATGTTTTGTGTGTGTGTATAACTATTGGTGTGAATGATATACTCACAATAAGACCTTGTACCCTAGTGGCCCTTTAGGGGAGGTCATGGGTTCAAGTCCCACTAAGGGGATTTAAGAGGATTTGGGGTATTTATACCTAAATAGATATATAATTATTATATTATATATCAAGACTTGGGGACTTGGGCTTGGGTCTTGGGTCCAAATAATCAGTTAATTTTAATTTCGTCATTAAATAATTTTATTTAATTCAATTTTAATTAATATTAAAAATTGGTTTATTTAATTAATTAAAAAATGTTTTATGATTAAAATTAAAACACGTTTTTCTTAATTAGCCGTTGGGAGTAGTTTAGTGGGAGAAGTGGTCATCCACGTTTTGGGGGAGTGTGTGGTTTTTGTATCCCTTTATATAAGGGATATGCAGATCAGTTTCTAATCACTTTTTTTCAATCTCTCTCTCTCTCAAAAAATGTCCTTCATACTCCAATTCTGGGCATAATCTCTTGTGGTTTTAAAGTCATCCATTGAGTGCTTCAATCGGATGAATTGTGCTGTTGAATCCTGGGGACAGTTATCTGAGGCTCGAAGCATCACTGATTAATGTGCGGGAGATATTTCTGTCTTAGGACAGTGTGTCTAGCACACACCTCAGCAGACAGATAAGTCGTTCCAATTTGTTATTATCTTTTTGGTTTTCCCGTATACGCATATAACAATCTAAGACATAAATAAAAATTTATATTCGTACAATGGGAAAATTTGATCCTGCCGCTATCGCCTCTGTTAGGCCTGAAAGATTTGTTGGTTTGAATTTTAAACATTGGCAACAAAAAATGCAATTTTATCTGAACCTGTTGGAACTCGACCACACGATAGAAGTTAAGGAAGATAATTCTGAAGACACCGAACCTGCAAAAATTGCTGTTAATCAACTTCGGGAAAAATCTAATTTTATGTGCAAAAATCATATACTCAACAATTTGGATGATGCCCTGTATGATATTTATTATTCTGTCTCCACTGCTAGAGAGTTATGGTTGATGTTAGATAAGAAATATAAAACTGAAGATGCTGGAAGTAAGAAATTTGTTGTTAGTCGTTTTCTGGATTTTAAAATGGTTGACGAAAAATATGTTTTGTCACAATTAGAAGAACTTTAAGTCATTATTCATGAAATTCATGCTGAGGGTATGTCAATTAGTGAGGGTTTTCAAGTCGCATCTATTACTGAGAAACTTCCCCCTTCCTGGAAAGAATTTAGAAATGGACTTAAACATAAACGTAAATATATGACTATGGAAGATCTCACTGTTAGACTTAGAATTGAAGAGGATAATTGCGTCAAGGAAAAAAGAGACGTTGCCACGGCTATGGCTGCCAAACCAAACATTGCTGAAAGTAGTGGGGGGACCAAAAATCAGTTTAAGCCAACTAAGTACCAACATAAATTTAAGGGAAAGGAAAAGCACCAAATAATGCTACGAAACCTAAAGGTGGGATTAAGAAATTCGGGGGAGACTGTTTTGTTTGTGGTAAACCTGGAGGACATCGAGCCCAAGACGACTTCAAAAGGAAAAATAATGAGAATTTCAAAAAACCTAATGGGGGTGCACAAGCTTCAATTGTTGAAATTGATAATTTTTCTGCTTTTATTTCAGAGGCACCCCTGGTTAGCAGCATTAAGGACTGGTGGCTGGACACTGGGGCCACCCGACGCATCTGTGGAGACATGAGTGTTTTTTCCCACTACGAGGTGGTGGGAAGTGATGAAAAGCTCTACATGGGCAATTCTTCAGTAGCTGTTGTTGCTGTAAAAGTGAAGGTGGATTTAAAATTCACTTCTGGAAAAATCCTAACGTTGAACGAGGTGTTGCACGTGCCCGACATTAGGAAAAATTTGGTCTCAGGCTCGCTGTTGAGTATAAAGGGTTTTAAAATGGTTTTTGAATCTGATGAGTTTGTTTTATATAAAAATGGGGTGTTTGTGGGAAAGGGTTACATGTGTGAGGGATTATTCAAATTAAATGTAACTGTTGACTCTGTTTTTAATGTAGTTAATTCTTCTGCTTATCTCTCCGATTCTTTACATTTATGGCATAGTAGAATTGGACATGTTAATTTTTCTTCACTTAGAAGATTAATGAATTTAGGAGATATTCTTAAACTGCCTGCAAATGTCGAACACAAATGTGAAATATGTGTTGAATCAAAATTCAAAAGAAAACCTTTTCAAATTATACAACACTCTACTGAAATTTTGGGATTAATTCATACCGATTTGTGTGACTTAAAAGGAATTCAAACAATGGGTGGGAAAAAATATTTTATCACCTTTATAGATGATCACACGAAATTTTGTTATGTGTATCTTTTGAGATCTAAGGATGAAGCACTTGAGAAATTCAAACTATATAAAACAGGAGTTGAAAATCAACTAAATCAAAAAAAATTAAAATTGTGAGATCAGATAGAGGAGGAGAATATTCTGAGCCTTTTAATGATTTTTGTAAAATACATGGCATAATACATCAAACTACGGCACTATATTGTCCACAACAAAATGATGTGGAGGAACGTAAAAATCAAACGCTAAAGGATATGGTAAATGTTATGTTATACAACTCGGGTCTTCCTCACAATTTATGGGGTGAAGCGGTACTTTCAGCCTGTTATATTTTAAATAAAATTCCCCCTAAGAAATCTGATAAATCTCCTTATGAATTATGGAAAGGAAGAAAACCTTCATATAAATACTTAAAAGTGTGGGGGTGTTTAGCAAAAGTAGTCATGCCTCCACCTAAACGAACTAAACTCGGACCTAAAACTGTTGATTGTGTATTTATAGGAAATGCTCAAAACAGTAGTGCATATAGGTTCCTTGTGTTTAAATCAGAAGTAGATAGTGTATCTACAAATACTATTATTGAATCTCGTGATGCAGAATTTTTTGAACATATTTTTCCACATAATCCCACTACTAGACTTGAGGATGCTCCTTCGAACATTTATATGCCATCTAGTAGTAGGCAAAGGAATGATATGGAAATACAGGAACTTAGGAAAAGTAAAAGATGTAAAATAGATAAATCTTTTGGGCCTGATTATATTTCATTTTTGTTCGAGGGGGATCCTCAATCTTATCACGATGCTCTTATCTCTCCCGAAGCTCCATTTTGGAAAGAGGCTGTTAATAGTGAAATAGAATCTATTATGCAAAATCACACTTGGGATTTGGTTAGCTTGCCACCAGGTTGTAAAACCATAGGGTGTAAATGGATTTTTAAAAGAAAAATGAAACCTGATGGATCCATAGAATAATGTAAGGCTAGGTTAGTAGCCAAAGGATATAAACAAAAGGTGGGAATCGATTTCTTTGACACTTATTATCTGGTTACGCGAATCACTTCTATTAGAATTCTAATTTCCCTCGCATCCATCTATAAAATGGAAATTCATCAAATGGATGTTAAAAATGCTTTTTTAAATGGGGAATTAGAAGAGGAAATTTATATGGATCAACCGAAAGGATTTGTTGTAAAGGGATTAGAAAACAAAGTTTGCAAGCTAGTTAAATTCTTATATGGACTAAAACAAGCCCCTAAGCAGTGGCATAAAAAATTTGATCAAGTAATGATTAATGATGGATTTAAAATAAATGAATCTGATAAATGTGTGTATTTTAAGTGCTATAGAGATGCTTGTGTGATTATTTGCCTATACGTTGATGATATGTTAATATTTGGATCATATATGAGTAATATAAAAACCACTAAGAAGATGTTATGTCAACAATTTGATATGAAAGACTTGGGAGTTGCAGATTTTATTTTGGGAATTAAAATAATACGAGATTCTGTGGGAATCAAATTATCACAATCACATTATATAGAAAGTGTGTTAAGGAAATTCAATCAATATGAATCTACTCCTGTTAGAACTCCTTATGATCTAAATAGTAAACTAAAGAAAAACAAAGTAGAACATGTGTCACAATTTGAATATTCAAGAATTATTGGTAGCCTAGTGTACATTATGAACTGCACCAGACCTGATATTGCATATGCAGTAGGGAGATTGAGTAGATATACTTGTAATCCTAATAATGATCACTGGAATGCACTTATTAGAGTTTTGAGATACCTGAAATTTACTTTGGATTATGCTTTATATTATGTCTCATATCCTGCTGTGATTGAAGGTTATACTGATGCTAATTGGATTTCAGATTAAGAGGAATCCAAATCTACAAGTGGATATGCATTCACATTAGGCAGGGCTGCCGTATCGTGGAAATCCTCAAAACAGACATGCATTGCGAGATCAATAATGGAGTCTGAATTCATAGCTTTAGGCAAAGAAGGTGAAGAAGTCGAGTGGCTGAGGATATTTCTGGCAGACATTCCAATGTGGCCTAAACATGTACCTGCGGTACTTATACACTGTGATTGCCAAGCGGTAATAGCAAAAGCAAGCAACAAGTCCTACAATGGAAAGTCAAGACATATTCGTCGCAGGCATAACAGTGTGAGACAACTCATATCTAATGGCATTATAACCATTGACTTTGTAAGGTCAAATGATAATTTAGCAGATCCGTTGACCAAAGGGTTGCCAAGAGATATCATTTACAAAATATCGAGGGGGATGGGCTTAAAGCCTAATGAGTAAAATCATCATGATGGATACCCAACCTATCTGAATGGAGATCCCAGGATATAGGTTCCATGGGAAAACTAATTTTGGATGATTATATGTGAGCGCTACAAAGACTTATCATTGTCTTATCCCTATGGTGTTAATAATAATAATAGTAGTACTACCTGTAATGAGAAAGGTTGAGTTAAACTCTTAATGAATCTATGGCTTGGATTTTCAAGCGGGATGTGACAGGACATTATTGATAGATTCACCTAAGTGAGTGTGGTAGTGGGGCCTCTACCTATGGGAATTGTGGCTGAATTCTCTAGAGCGATTATGATAATGGGATATAGCTCATGGCCTTAATGAGCAAAACTGTTGTGAACCACAAGTGTATTAAAGTGTCATGTGTGTCGTCTATTGAACTCGTTTACCAAAATAACTGGTCAGTTCAAGATATGTAATTTAATGAATAGTTTGTAAGCCCAATGGACATACACTAAGCAAGGTTCAAGTTCAAAAGACACCTCTGCCTATTAATGATATTTTTATTGCCCAAAACTTTCTTTATTCCTTCTTCTCGTATCTCATTCATGTGGGGGATTGTTGTGTGTGTGTGTATAACTATTGGTGTGAATGATATACTCACAATAAGACCTTGTACCCTAGTGGTAACTTTTTTGTCCCCTTTAGGGGAGGTCATGGGTTCAAGTTCCACTAAGGGGATTTAAGAGAATTTAGGGTATTTATAACTAAATAGATATATAATTATTATATTATATATCAAGACTTGGGGACTTGGTCTTGGGTCCTAATAATCAGTTAATTTTAATTTCGTCATTACATAATTTTATTTAATTCAATTTTAATTAATATTAAAAATCATTTTATTTAATTAATTAAATATTATTTTATGATTAAAATTAAAACACGTTTTTCTTAATTAGCCGTTGGGAGTGGTTTAGTGGGAGAAGTGGTCATCCACGTTTTGGGGGAGTGGGTGGTTTCTGTATCCCTTTATATAAGGGATATGCAGATCAGTTTCTAATCACTTTTTTTCAATCTCTCTATCTCTCAAAAAACATCCTTTATACTCCAATTCTGGGCATAATCTCCTGTGGTTTTAAAGTCATCCATTGAGTGCTTCAATCGGATGAATTGTGTTGTTGAATCCTGGGGATAGTTATCTGAGGCTCGAAGCATCACTGATTAATGTGCGGGCGATATTTGTGTCTTAGGACTGTGTGTCTAACACACACCTCAGCATCCAGATAAGTCGTTCCAATTTGTTATTATCTTTTTGGTTTTCCCGTATACACACAAAGCATACTCATCATAGTTAGGTATCTGTATAGAGTACCTGTTTCTGAAGAAGATCCAAAATAGTATCACTAAAGTCAGCGCCTTCAATAACAGCACCCCCTAAATCACTGCGGGTGAGAACTGATCTTACCAAGACTGCATTTGTGAGATTAGCTTCATTCAGAACCTGTAGGGATAGCAACGTGTTACCTCAATCTTCATATTAATCTTGAGTGATTGAATAATATCAGTTTCAGCGGAATGGAAGTACATTTAGACTATAACAGTTGAGAGGAGCAATCTTTCTGGTCATAAGGCTATTTCAATCGGCATTTGAACTCAATTTATGTCGAGTGCTCATTTGATTTCAATGTTAGGAACGGAATTTAAGATTTTTTAATAAATTTGGACCTTAATCAGAGTCTAAAATTCCAAGAAAGTAATAGCTCCCATGGGAAGGTGAAAATTATTATAAATAAAATTGTAAATACATATAAGTGCTATATTATGTGGTTTTGAACAAAATATATAATTTTTAAAAGGTAAAGATATGTTTCACGCACCTCAAGCTAAACGAGGCCTAAAAACTAGAACCAAATGAATACCAAATAGGTATGGTCTGAGCAGTCTTGGATTCAGAAATGAGAGTAAGAGGGGTCCAAACAATAAATATCTATTTTTGTAATGACCAAAACTATAAAAATATAATTTTTTTCCATAAAATGTTAAAACTATAGGTTTAAAATTTGAAGTTTGGAGGATCCAAGGCCACCCCTTGCCCCCTGTATCCTCCTTTGAGTCTTACCATGCGATCCATCAGGGTATCGCTCAAATCAGCACCTGTCACAAGTAACAACAACAACAGATATAATATTATAAAAATAAGGGTAGGAATATTAAAACGAAAGATATAAAGGGGGAGGTAAAGTTCAATCAATGAAATCTGTTTCCAAACAAATAATTTTGTAGTGACTTTTAATGAGTACTTGAATAAGAGACTTGTGATATAACATCAATAATTCAAATTATAAACAAAAAAATAGAATGAATCCACTAAGAGCAACAACAATGAATGAATGAACAAACTAACAAATGTGTTATAGAGGTATTAAACCAATAGATGGGACTTGAAACAAAATAAGGAGTGAAAAACTCTTTTGCTTTCCAATTATGTTGCTAAATGGGGACCCTAACCCTCAGCCGGACAACCTATGACCGTGTTGACTGTAATACCCCGTATTTTCTGTGATATTTATTTTTGGGATTAATTAATTAAATGAGAATTAATTGGGAATTAATCCGGATAAAATACTAGCGAGATGTGAGTTGGTATTTGACTATATTGAGTATATATGATGTTATATGAATAATGAATTATGAAATTTGTCGTGAGATTGATATACGGCAATTTGGACATTTTATTGGGACGCGTGTGACAGTCGCGTCAGGAGATAATTATTTTAATTATAAAAGTGAATTTAAATTCTATTAACCGTATGGTCATTTTGAGTGCGCCAACGTGTCCGGAAGGGTCGAGATAGTCAGAAAACACTAGCCGGGGGTTTAGTTTGGGTCCCGGGGTATTTTTAGGCCATATCGGCAACATAAAGGGTATTTTGGTAATTTTGTATTTTTGGAAATTAAAAGTGACGAAAATTAGTAAATTATATCTGACTTATTCTTTATCCACTAAACCCACTAACTATATTAAGGGACTTAATGGACTACGGGAGAAGTTAAGAAATAGTTCCAACTTACCAAAAACCAACCACACCTCCATTGTCATCATCCTTGGGAAGAACTTGTAGAGAGAGAGAGAAAGAAGAGAAGAATTCTGCAGAGAGAGAGAGAGAGTACAATCCAACCTTCAAGTTTCAACATCAAAATCAGAGATTGAATCAAGGCAAGTGGTTTAATTTTAATTAATTCAATGCTATGTTTTCCATGTTTAGGAATTTTCGTAATTGATCTTAGAAGATGATATAGAACCATGAATTGGAAGTTAAAAGCTATAAATTATGTTAGGGATTGCATGTAGTAACATTCTGGACGAATTAAGTGTTCAAAAGAGAACCATTGATGATCTAAAAATGGATTTTAGGAGAAGTTTATTGATGTTCTTGAAAGAAAAGAAATCTGGAAATTTTGATGAAATTTTGATCTAAACAAAGCCCTTGAATGATGAATTATTAGTTTTAGAACGTTAATACTGTTGTAGGATGATAGTATGATGATATTATAACCTTGTCTTAGAGTTTCATGCTTGCAAATGATGTTTTGGGACGAATTGGTAACTGCAAAACAAAGCAGTACGTAGCCATACCTGGTGCGTTCGGTCGATCGATGTTCATCAGTCGATCGATCGACCACCATCGATCGATCGAAGGAAAAGGTCGATCGATCGACCTTCCCAGAATGAGTAAAGTTTTTCCCTATTTAAATTTTAATGGTGGTAACCCTTGGAAAATAATATTGGAGACCTTATGAATACCCGTAAACTTAAAGAAGACCAGTAGGCATGAGTATGGAACTTGGACCTTAATTAGAATTCAATTTGAGGAATTATTCTAAATTAATGAAATTCGATAAGTGAGATAATATTTGGGTTAATAGTGTAAATTAGAATATTTTGATGAAATGAGGTTTGGGGCAGAAGTAAAGACCTTAGGAATAAAGATGTTATATGTGGGAATAATAGGAGCTTAATAGTCTATTTGAGATAGGTTTTAAGTATAAGAAACTACGACGTGAGACGTGTCGACAGTTTAACTTTTATATTATCGGGGGACTTAAAATATATGAATTTGGAATAATGGTATAAAAATGTAGAGTATACCTTTATTTATATCGAGATATCTAAGACGTGTGAATGCTTAGTATACAATTTTATGTGTATGACATACCAACCATACTTGCTATCACGGGAGGTTTATTTCGCTTAGGGCCTTCTTATCCTTCTGTTGCCCGGATTTAGATTGGTTACCTCGATGAACATAGGTCAGAGAAGGACTTATTTGTAATAACCCTCGCTTATGAGACCGTATTTTATAGTAATTACTTAGTATAGTAATTGGAGTCAAGTGTTGAGTTATGATTTGAATGTTAATTCAATGTAGAAAGTTGATATTTATTTGGAGTTTGCATACATATCATATCTATGGGTAAATATTGCTATGTTATGCTTATTAATAGCATCTGAACTCAAAATGATATTTGGCTTAATAATGAGATCGGAACCTAAAATGTCCAAATGATAATTTGGAGGCTGCAGTTGATTCCGGAATGTGCGAAATAGTCAAATAATGTACCATATTGTATTTTGTAGTTTTGGGAATTTTTGACTGGTTGTGCTTTAATTATGCTATTGCGTATTATTTTATCGCACTACTAGTTAATTAAGTGGGATTTTGTCTTAGGTCACGACTTAAACCTTCTAAGTCTTCCAATTTCCCCAAATTTCCTTCCTAAACCAAAGAGAGAAAGAGAAGAGTATAGAGAAAGATTAGAGCTTTGGAGATTTTGAGAGATTCTTGCTTCTACACCAAGAGATCTCCAAAGTTGCTGAATCAAGGAAAGTTTTTACTTGCTACTTGTGTCTTGAGATAGATGATTTGCGATGATAATGATGTATTGATTTTGGTTTAGCAAACTTAGGGTTTTTCTTATGTATTTATGGGTTTTGATTCACTCAAAGATGATTGGGATGATTTATGAGGTTTAAGATGGTCAATAGTATCATTGATGTTATTTTGATGTTGGTATATAAGTTTGGTTTGAAGAAATTTGAGTTGGGGTAGAAAATGGAGTCCAAGACTCCATAGCCAAACCTTGGCAAACTCGCAGGCCCGAATCGATTCGGCCTCCTGGGCAAATCGATTCGATTAAGTCCAGTGCTCAGGTCTTGTGAACCGAATCGATTCGGAATTGATCCGAATCGATTCGGCAGTTATGCAGAAACCCAAATTTTTTGGCCGAATCGATTCGACCAAGGGGGCGAATCGATTCGGTAGCCCTGCACTTTTCCAAAATTTTTCTTTTAAATTTTAACCCTTTTTCTTTAGGATTAGTAATTAGGGACCTTCTTAAATGAAGTAAACATAGGGTTTAGAGTATTAGTTGAGTTGGGTCCACAAAGGCTCCTAAGTACTTTTAATTCGTCTTTATATGAATTTCATTCTACGTAGTCATTTATCAGTTTTAGTTCCTTACATGATGTTACCATGCTAGACTATCATCCATGCTTACTTGCGCATCGTTGTCATACCTGTCATTTATCTATTGATCACATATATCCGGCCCTGACCGGTTTTCCTTTCTTGTTGTATATGTATATATATAATCCGTTCAGGTGTTCCGCCGCACGGTCGCCCGTAATGACCTTTCCTTCCACATGTTTTTGAGAAGCCGTGACTGCGTGCGTGTTTCACGGGATGTTTGTGTAGTCGCCTCTGTTTATGCTCTCTAGTTATGATCAGTATATTCGGGCATGTTGCCTAAACCGTTGTAATTGTATAATGAATCTATTATGTAACTCTTGGTACTATTTGCATGTTGTATGGTTACTATTGACCAACGTTTCATTCGGTCCTTTTGTATCTTTTGGGTTTCTTATGTACGCTTGTGGGGGTTTCCACCCTCTATTTCTATTATGGGTTGTTGAAAATGTTTTCTTTTTATTTCAAAACCAAAGTTTTTTATAACCCATTTTCTGGAATATTGTGTGGTTATTCCGGATAAGTTGACCTCAGCACCTGTGTTAGCATTGCCGAGACCGGGAGTTGAGTATTTAGTCTACACCGATGCGTCCCTACAAGGACTTGGAGGTGTATTGCAGCAGGAAAGTCAGGCCATAGCTTATGCTTCCCGTAAGCTTAAGCCTCACGAGAAGAATTACCCCACCCATGACTTGGAGTTTGCGGCAGTGGTTTTTGCCCTTCGGATTTGGAGACATTATCTTTTGTGGGAAAAGTTTCGATTGTTCACGGACCACAAGTCCCTACAGTACCTATTCACGCAGAAGGAGTTGAATATGCGGCAGAGAAGGTGGCTTGAGTTTGTGAAGGATTATCAGTTTGATATCCAATATCACCCGGGGAAGGATAACGTGGTAGCAGACGTGTTGAGCCGTAGACCAGTAAAGGAGGTGGTAGATGTGTGGAAGGCCAAATGGAAGGAGTTGGGACACCAGGATGCAGTGGCCCGATCATTCATGTCTGTGATGACTGTTACACCGCAGATTGTCACGAAGGTGGTAAGGCCACAGGAAAATGACTCGTTCTGTCAGGAGCAGATAGTTTGATTATTGGCAGAGGGAGCCGAATCCTATACCGTTAGCTCAGACCGGAGATTATGCTTCAATGGGAGATTGGTAGTTCCGGAAGGGGAGGAATTGCGGCACGAGGTGATGGCAGAGTCGCACGGCTCACGATTCGCGGTACATCCCGGTGGGGATAAAATGTACCAAGACATGAGACGTCAGTATTGGTGGAGTGGAATGAAGAGGGATATTGCCGAGTTTGTTTCTAAATGCGCCACTTGTCAGCTAGTAAAAGTGGATCATCAGAGACCGGCAAGACTACTACAGCCGTTAGAGGTCCCGATGTGGATGCGGGAGAGCATCTCTATGGACTTTATCATGGGGTTGCCTACGTCACAGAGAGGTCACGACTCCATTTGGGTAATTGTGGACAGGTTGACCAAAGTCGCTCATTTTCTACCCGTGAGGACAGACTACACTACGGGACAATATGCTCAACTCTTTATTTCTGAGATAGTGAGACTTCACGGTGTGCCCCTAAATATCGTGTCTGACCGAGACAAGATATTTGTTTCACGGTTTTGGGAGAGTTTTCAGGAGGCCATGGGCACGGAATTGCGGTTGAGTACGGCGTATCACCCGCAGACCGATGGGCAAACTGAGCGTACAAATCAGATGTTGGAGGACATGCTACGGATGAGTATCATTGATTTTGGGGGCGGATGGGAGCAGTATCTTCCACTGGTGGAGTTTTCTTACAACAACTCCTACCAGTTCACTATTGGCATGGCTCCATTTGAGGCGTTGTACGTTAGACCTTATCATTCCCCATCATGTTGGTTGGAGGTGGGGGACAACAGACTACTTGGGCCGGAAGTGATTCAGGATACTTCGGCGAGGATAGAATTGATTCGGAGTCGCATTCGGGTAGCTCAGGATCGGCAGAAGAGCTACGCTGATGCGAAGAGGTTCTTCAGGGAGTTCCAAGTGGGGGACCAGGTTTTGCTCAGAGTATCTCCTATGAAGGGGATTATGCGTTTTGGGAAGAAAGGGAAGTTGGCACCAAGATATGTGGGACCATTTCCTATTATTGAGCGAATCGGACCGGTTGCGTATAGACTTGGGTTACCGCAGCATTTGCATCGGATTCACGATGTGTTTCATATTTCCTCGCTAAGGAAATACCTTAGAGATAATTTGGCTCATTCTCACATTGCTGTGGAGGACATCGATCTCCAGCCGGATAGCTCCTACGAGGAGGGGCCGATTGCTATTCTGGACCGAAGTGAGCGGAAACTGCGGTCAAAGATAGTTCCGTTAGTGCGTGTTCAGTGGCGACATCATAATGTCGAGGAGTCCACATGGGAGCGCGAGGATGAGATGCGCGAACGTTATCCAGATTTATTCTTACCAGGTACTTTCTAGTTCCGAATTTCGGGACGAAATTCAGTTATTAGGGGGGAAGTATGTAATACCCTGTATTTTCTGTGATATTTATTTTTGGGATTAATTAATTAAATGAGAATTAATTGGGAATTAATCCGGATAAAATACTAGCGAGATGTGAGTTGGTATTTGACTATATTGAGTATATATGATGTTATATGAATAGTGAATTATGAAATTTGTCGTCAGATTGATATACGGCAATTTGGACATTTTATTGGGACGCGTGTGACAATCACGTCAGGAGATAATTATTTTAATTATAAAAGTGAATTTAAATTCTATTAACCGTATGGTCGTTTTGAGTGTGCCAACGCGTCCGGAAGGGTCGAGATAGTCAGAAAACACTAGCCGAGGGTTTAGTTTGGGTCCCGGGGTATTTTTAGGCCATACCGGCAACATAAAGGGTATTTTGGTAATTTTGTATATTTGGAAATTAAAAGTGACGAAAATTAGTAAATTATATCTGACTTATTCTTTATCCACTAAACCCACTAACTACATTAAGGGACTTAATGGACTACGGGAGAAGTTAAGAAATAGTCCCAACTTACCAAAAACCAACCACACCTCCATTGTCATCATCCTTGGGAAGAACTTGTAGAGAGAGAGAAAGAAGAGAAGAATTCTGCAGAGAGAGAGAGAGAGGACAATCCAACCTTCAAGTTTCAACATCAAAATAAGAGATTAAATCAAGGCAAGTGGTTTAATTTCAATTAATTCAATGCTATGTTTTCCATGTTTAGGAATTTTCGAAATTGATCTTGGAAGATGATATAGAACCATGAATTGGTAGTTAAAATCTATAAATTATGTTAGGGATTGCATGTAGTAACATTCTGGACGAATTAAGTGTTCAAAAGAGAACCATTGATGATCTAAAAATGGATTTTAGGAGAAGTTTATTGATGTTCTTGAAAGAAAAGAAATCTGGAAATTTTGATGAAATTTTGATCTAAACAAAGCCCTTGAATGATGAATTATTAGTTTTAGAACGTTAATACTGTTGTAGGATGATAGTATGATGATATTATAACCTTGTCTTAGAGTTTCATGCTTGTAAATGATGTTTTGGGACGAATTGGTAACTGCAAAACGAAGCAGTCCGTAGCCATACCTCGTGCGTTCGATCGATCGATGTTCATCAGTCGATCGATCGACCACCATCGATCGATCGAAGGAAAAGGTCGATCGATCGACCTTCCCAGAATGAGTAAAGTTTTTCCCTATTTAAATTTTAATGGTGGTAACCCTTGGAAAATAATATTGGAGACCTTATGAATACCCTTAAACTTAAAGAAGACCAGTAGGCATGAGTATGGAACATGGACCTTAATTAGAATTCAATTTGAGGAATTATTCTAAATTAATGAAATTCGATAAGTGAGATAATATTTGGGTTAATAGTGTAAATTAGAATAATTTGATGAAATGAGGTTTGGGGCAGAAGTAAAGACCTTAGGAATAAAGATGTTATATGTGGGAATAATAGGAGCTTAATAGTCTATTTGAGATAGGTTTTAAGTATAAGAAACTACGACGTGAGACGTGTCGACAGTTTAACTTTTATATTATCGGGGGACTTGAAATATATGAATTTGGAATAATGGTATAAAAATGTAGAGTATACCTTTATTTATATCGAGATATCTAAGACGTGTGAATGCTTAGTATATAATTTTATGTGTATGACATACCTACCATACTTGCTATCATGGGAGGTTTACGTTCGCTTAGGGCCTTCTTATCCTTGTGTTGCCCGGATTTAGATTGGTTACCTCGATGAACATAGGTCAGAGAAGGACTTATTGGGATGTTAATAAGTTTGCTGATCGTGGGAGCGTAGGTATGTACGTGACCCATGTGATGTGACTGTGTTCGCCTCCATTATTTGTGATGTTGTTATCTGAACGATTCCTGAGAGATTCGGAATGCGTGATCCTTATGTACGTGATGTACCGGGATGGATAGCAGAGTATGTGTGCACCGCAGCTTAGCCTTTGGGTGCTTGTATTGTATATTTATGATGTGAATAATATACGGTTAAATGAAAAGGAAATTTCTATGTTAAATTGTGAGTATAGTAATTGTAACTTTATGTCAAGATAAAAGGGGACAGTTATCAATAATATGGTTTTATTAATAATTGGGAATTCGAGAATTAAAGTAGAACTCTCTATTTAATTGTTAAGGTTAGAATTAAAACGTAAACCGAGTAGAAGTGTTAGAAACTCTTTTGAACTAGATAGTTATTGTCACGACCCCGACCCGAAAATAGTAGGGAACGAGTGTCTTGACATGCCACCAAGGCATCTAATATTTTGGTCTTAAAATTTTTTCTTTTAAAATATATGTAGCGGAAGTATAATCACATGGTTATGAATCGTAAAATACTGAAAGTGAAGGAATTTCATCATCAGAGCTTTCTAAAGGAAACTTCATTTATATTAAAATATCCAAGAGTTACAACTTGACAGAAATTTTAGAGACAAACATCCTTCATTTAATAAAACAAAACTCTACTTAATGTAACAAAAAGAGCTCTAAAAGCTAAATCTTCAACATAGTCCACTTATGTTCCATCCACTTGCCTAATTATTTCCTGAAAAATGGTTAATTATAAAACATCAGCTAAAAGCCGAATGAGATTCAATCTCCAAAAATTCCAAGGTTTTCAGAAAATAGATACCTATTTAATTTAGAACAGAAGGTATATACATAGAGATAGGAATTTCAAGTAATATATATAAAGTAAATGACAATATATATATTCAGAATAAACAGTTCAGAACAGAGCAGATGAATCAATTGAGCATGTGTCAATTATTCAGTTTTAGTGGCCATGTACACTCTAATACCCAGACAGATAGTGTTACCAAGTGTTTCCACCCGATAACATCACAGACAGATAATCATGATTTCTGGAACAACGCCTTATTTAGGGCACACCAGCGATAAACCAGCTGGGAAGGTACCACCCAAATATTTCCACCCGGTAGTCAAGGCCAATATAGTAAGAGAGTTTCCATAGGCCGAATCAATAATTTCAGAATTCAAATCAGATGTTTATATGGAGAGATATAAACATATAACAAAGGATGTAAATCATCGGTATCAGATGCATTTTGATAATAAAAGCATTTCACGAAATATACATAGTTTGCATAATATAATATAATCAAAATGCGCAAGAAATTATATAGAGTACTCACCTAAAATAGAGGTTGAAATTATAGATAATGAGTCTTCAATCGCACGTTAATCTAACAAATACGATAAAGGTTTAAGTATATGTTCTAAACAAGATCCAGTCTACATATTGTATTTTGATAATAACTTGTTTCAAAGGATTTCTAATACCCATTTTCTTAACTTTTAAAACTCATTGATCGCTTAAAGGATTCAATTCATAGTTCTTCCTAATCAGTCGGTTCCCAGTAGAGATGGAGGGTCACAGGGGCACCGCTTAAATACCATCTCCTCTAGACAGAACATTTCCGGATTCATTCCCAGTAGAGATGGAGGGTCACAGGGGCACCACTTAAATACCATCTCGTCTAGACAGAACTTCACCGGGCCTGACTTTGGAATTACTTAAATCGGATTCCATAATAACGAGCAATTTCTTTAAAAAGAATTATTTTTAAAAGCGTATAATTTCAAACAAGTTTATTAACTTGGATTTTGTTCTAAATTTTAAGTTTTGATTAGTGAATTCTTTATTCTATTTTACCAGCATAACTACTAAGTAAAGCTATAAAACAATAAATTAAAACTATAAAGATGCATTATAACATTAAGATTACCTTAAGATGAATATCCCTAAGAACTTCTTCTTAAACTTTCTCACACTTTCTCTCACTATTTCTTTCTATAATTCTCAAGGAATTGGTGTGAGTTTCAAATGAACCCTAAGGCCCTATTTATAGGTTTTCAAAAGTAATACGGTGTTGACACGTGTCTGGATGATAAGGTTCACTTTGGTGAGTCGTCGTTCACGTGTCGTGCAACGGATCAGCCTTGCAGTCTTGGTTTACCAAACGGCGACACGTGTTTTTTTCCTTTTTCTAGAGGATTTACATGAGTTTTATCCTTTCCTATAAAGGTGACACGTGTGCAGTGGATATGTTCAAAAACCGAGCACGAGGTGTCGAGGATAGGTATTAAGGGTATAAGGGTCATTTCACACATGAAGGGTATTTTGGTAATTTCACACCATATATTTTCAATATTTCTTTTAGGTCCCTAAAAATATTTTATTTACGAAAAGGCCCCTTTTTATTTTTCATTTTGGTCCCTGAAACTTTCTTTATTAAAACCAAGTCCCTAAAGTTTCATAAAATTGTATTTTCTACCCCAAAACTTATCACTTAGCTTAGGATGTGCCATAAAATCTTAATCTGACCCATTTTACCGTTGATTCTTCAAATTTAAAAACGGGATTTGTTATATTGATAGCCAATAATACCACATATCTAATAATACAACATTTATAAGATAATAAGTGACACAAGAGTGTAAAAACAAACTATATACATATGAGCTTATAAAAGTGGGGTCATTACATCCTTCCCTCCTTATAAAAGTTTGGTCCCCAAACTTGACTCATATTAATTTACAAACAAGTACGGATATCTCTCCTTTATTTCAACTTCCCGCTCCCATGTTGCTTCTTCAACTGAATGATTACGCCATAATACTTTGACCAGTGGAATTATCTTGGTCCGTAATATTTGATCTTTACGGTCCAAAATTTCTACCGGATGCTCAATGTATGACAAATCTTCTCTAACTTGAAGAGGTTCGTGACTTAAGATATGTGTTGAATCTGGGACATATTTCTTTATCATTGATACATGAAACACATTATGTACACTAGAGAGTTCCGGTGGTAAGGCTATTTTATACGCAACAGCTCCTATCCTTTCAAGGATTTCAAAAGGCCCTATGTATCTTGGGCTCAGTTTCCCTTTCTTCCCAAATCGTATTACTCCCTTTGCAGGCGATACTCGCAAGAACACATAATCTCCTCTTTGGAATTCTAGCTGTCGGTGTCGATTGTCAACATAACTCTTTTGACGGCTTTGAGCGGTTCGAAGTCGGTCTTGTATTAATTTCACCTTCTCTGTTGTGATCTGAATCAATTCTGGTCCCAACAATTTTCTTTCCCCAACCTCTACCCAACATGTAGGGGAACGACACCTTCTACCATAGAGTGCCTCATATGGAGCCATTTGAATACTTGCTTGATAGCTATTATTATATGCGAATTCAACTAACGGTAAATGATCATCCCAATTCCCTTTTAAATCAAGTGCACATGCCCTAAGCATATCCTCCAAGGTTTGAATAGTTCTCTCTGATTGTCCAGCCGTTTGAGGATGAAAAGCAGTGCTAAAATTCAATTTTGTTCCCATGGCTTCTTGTAGGCTTTTCCAGAAGCGAGACACAAATCTAGGGTCACGGTCAGAAACAATTGAAATTGGGGTTCCATGAAGCCTAATAATTTCCCGCACATACAACTTAGCTAACTTCTCTAAAGAATGGGAAATCTTAATGGCAAGAAAATGAGCAGATTTAGTTAACCTGTCAATAATTACCCAAATAGAGTCATTACCATTTGAACTCCTTGGTAAACCTGTCACAAAATCCATAGTGATATGTTCCCATTTCCACTCAGGGATAGGCAGTGGTTGTAGCAATCCTGATGGTCTCTGATGCTCAGCTTTTACTTGCTGACAAACCAAACACTGAGATACAAATTCCGCTATCTCCCTTTTCATGTTATTCCACCAAAATACTTCTCGAAGATCCCTATACATTTTTGTACATCCGGGATGAAATGTGAATCTTGAGTAATGACTTTCCTCCAAAATTTGCCTCTTTAGTTGGGCATCACATGGCACACACACTCTATTTCCAAACCTCAATATATCATCTCGCATCGCAAATTCAGTTCTCTTACCCTCGATGACTTCTTCTCTAATCTTCTTCAGTTGTGGGTCATTTAATTGTGCAATTTTGATCCTCTCCATTAACATGGGTTGTACTTGTAAGTTTGCAATTATTCCTCCTTTGCTATAGATATGTACATCTATTTCCATACTTCTCAAATCCCTTAACAGTCCCTCCTGGCTTGTAATAAGACATGCTAAATTTGGTGTAGACTTCCTACTTAAAGCATCGGCTACTACATTAGCTTTCCCCGGGTGATAGTGAATATTTACATCATAATCCTTCATCAATTCTAACCACCTCCTTTGTCTCATATTCAACTCTTTCTGAGTAAATATATACTTCAAACTCTTATGATCGGTATAAATCTCACAAGTCTCACCATACAAATAGTGCCTCCAAATCTTAAGAGCAAAAATGACAGCTGCTAATTCTAGGTCATGGGTTGGATAATTCTGCTCATGGGTTTTTAATTGTCTCGAGGCGTAAGCTACTACTTTTTCATTTTGCATTAGCACACATCCCAAACCATTTTTAGAAGCATCACTATAAATCACAAATCCCCCTGTCCCGGAAGGAATAGTCAAAATTGGGGCAGTTACTAATCGATTCTTAAGTTCATGAAAACTTTTCTCGGCTTGCTCAGACCATTCATAGTTTACCTTCTTTTGTGTTAACCTAGATAGAGGTTTGGCAATGCTAGAAAATCCTTCAACAAATCTTCGGTAATAACCTGCTAATCCAAGGAAACTACGAATCTCACTCACATTAGTTGGTCTGGGCCAATCTAATATAGCCTCAATCTTTTGAGGGTCAACTGACACTCCCTCTTTGGATATGACATGTCCTAGAAAAGAAACACTAGGCATCCAAAACTCACACTTCTTTAATTTTGCATATAATTTCTCTTTCCTAAGGATTTGTAATACCGTCTCTAAATGCTTTTCATGTTCTTCAATACTTTTGGAATAAATAAGGATGTCATCAATGAAAACAACCACACACTGATCCAAATATTTCCTAAACACCCTATTCATCATATCCATAAAAGCGGCTGGTGCATTTGTTAGTCCAAATGGCATTACAAGAAATTCATAGTGACCATATCTAGTACGAAAAGCTGATTTTGAAATATCATCATCCTTAATCTTCAATTGATGATAGCCTGACCTAAGGTCAATCTTGGAGAATACTTGTGCACCTTCTAATTGATCAAATAAGTCATCTATACGAGGTAAGGGGTATTTATTTTTAATGGTTACCTTATTCAGTTCACGATAATCTATACATAGTCTCATTGTCCCATCCTTCTTTTTCACAAACAACACTGGAGCACCCCAAGGCGATATACTTGGTCTGATAAAACCCTTATCTAAAAGGTCTTCCAATTGAACTTTTAACTCTCTTAATTCTAAAGGTGCCATACGATATGGTGGTTTTGAGATTGGTATAGTTCCTGGAATAAGGTCAATGGTAAATTCTATTTCTCTATTAGGAGGTAGGCCTGGTAAATCATCTGGAAAAACATCCGTAAATTTCTTAGAAATAGGAATATCTTCTAATCTAGGCTCCATCATCTCCAAACTAGTAACAGTTGCAAGAAATCCTTGACATCCTTTCTTAAGAAAACTATAGGCTTGCATTGCAGAAATAATACACATCGGAGATATGATGCCAGTTCCTTCAAAACTAAATTTTGGTTGGTGAGGAATTTGGAAAGTAACACTTTTCTCAAAACAGTCTACCTTAGCATGATGCGATGCTAACCAATCCATCCCCAGAATGACTTCAAAATCTTTAATGTCTAAAACTATCAAATCAACAAATAGTTTATGACTATCAATATCTATGGGGCAAGCCTTGTATACTAATTTACCCATCAATAACTCGCCCGAAGGAGTAGAAACGTGTATGTTATGATTCAAGGGTTCAGGCAATTGATGAAAGCGATTTAATACATGTATAGATATGAACGAATGGGTAGAACCAGGATCTATCAAAGCTTTAAAAGGCTGTGCACATATAGAAAGTGTACCTGACACTACCGCATTAGAAGCTTGGGTATCAGAAAGTCCGAAAACTCTACCATGTCTGTCTTGATCCTTCTTTGCACTTGAAGGCTTCATCGGAACCCTTGCTGGGTTTGGGCAGTCTTTTATCTGATGTCCTTTCTGTCCACATCTAAAACAAGCTCCTGAATCCTTATAACAAGGTCGTCCTCCATGCATCTTTCCACATTGCTGACATGTCTGGTTATTATACTGTTTGTTATTACTAGATCCCCCAACATTGGATGTGTTCCTAAAGAAATTTCTATTATTCGGGTTCTTTCCTTTTTGTTCCCCAAACTTCCTCTTGCCATCTCTAATTCGATTGTACTCCTCACCATCCCTCTCAGCTATTGTAGCCCTAGTCACGACATCAATATATGATGTTAATTTCAAGATGGAAATTCGACTACGAATATTCAACCTTAACCCACGCTCAAACTTCTTTGCTCTTAAAACATCAGTTGCTACAACATGACGTGCAAAACGGGATAACTCAGTAAACTTTGCCTCATATTGACTAACCGTCATATTTCCTTGCACCAAACTCATGAAGTCAGCTGCCATTTCGTCTTTCACCGTTTCTGGAAAATATTTCTCATAAAAGATTACTAAGAAATCATTCCAACCTATGTAGGTATGCCTTTCCTCGTGTATTCTCTTAGTCATTCTCCACCAATGTTCAGCCTCCCCTTCTAACATAAATATTGCAAATGACACCCTTTGTTCATCGGTACACTTAAGAACATCGAGTATCTTTTCCATCTGCATCACCCAACTTTCTGCCTCGGTGGGGTTAGGAGTACCCTTAAAAGATGGAGGATTCAACTTCTTGAATTGTTCAATAGTACATCTACTTAGTTCAAGATTCTTTGGTACTCCATTGTTCACCTGCTGCTCCACAATCTTGGCCAGACTTTCAATTGCCTTGTATGCACCTTCCAGTCCTTCTATACTCAAATCACTAGTTCCCATTGATGATCTTCTCTTGGTCATTTTCTACAGTCATGGCCAAACGTAAGATCTACTATACTACATCAATATTGAAAACTAAAAGACTAATTATAAATAATATAACACATAGGGAGGGTTATGACATAAATTAGATTTTTAATACTATCTCCTAAGGATGGAAACATAAAATGTATAACGTTCGAAACCTATGTTCAGTAGTCTACGGGTTCATAACCTATGCTCTGATACCACCTCTGTCACGACCCCGACCCGAAAATAGTAGGGAACGAGTGTCTTGACATGCCACCAAGGCATCTAATATTTTGGTCTTAAAATTTTTTCTTTTAAAATATATGTAGCGGAAGTATAATCACATGGTTATGAATCGTAAAATACTGAAAGTGAAGGAATTTCATCATCAGAGCTTTCTAAAGGAAACTTCATTTATATTAAAATATCCAAGAGTTACAACTTGACAGAAATTTTAGAGACAAACATCCTTCATTTAATAAAACAAAACTCTACTTAATGTAACAAAAAGAGCTCTAAAAGCTAAATCTTCAACATAGTCCACTTATGTTCCATCCACTTGCCTAATTATTTCCTGAAAAATGGTTAATTATAAAACATCAGCTAAAAGCCGAATGAGATTCAATCTCCAAAAATTCCAAGGTTTTCAGAAAATAGATACCTATTTAATTTAGAACAGAAGGTATATACATAGAGATAGGAATTTCAAGTAATATATATAAAGTAAATGACAATATATATATTCAGAATAAACAGTTCAGAACAGAGCAGATGAATCAATTGAGCATGTGTCAATTATTCAGTTTTAGTGGCCATGTACACTCTAATACCCAGACAGATAGTGTTACCAAGTGTTTCCACCCGATAACATCACAGACAGATAATCATGATTTCTGGAACAACGCCTTATTTAGGGCACACCAGCGATAAACCAGCTGGGAAGGTACCACCCAAATATTTCCACCCGGTAGTCAAGGCCAATATAGTAAGAGAGTTTCCATAGGCCGAATCAATAATTTCAGAATTCAAATCAGATGTTTATATGGAGAGATATAAACATATAACAAAGGATGTAAATCATCGGTATCAGATGCATTTTGATAATAAAAGCATTTCACGAAATATACATAGTTTGCATAATATAATATAATCAAAATGCGCAAGAAATTATATAGAGTACTCACCTAAAATAGAGGTTGAAATTATAGATAATGAGTCTTCAATCGCACGTTAATCTAACAAATACGATAAAGGTTTAAGTATATGTTCTAAACAAGATCCAGTCTACATATTGTATTTTGATAATAACTTGTTTCAAAGGATTTCTAATACCCATTTTCTTAACTTTTAAAACTCATTGATCGCTTAAAGGATTCAATTCATAGTTCTTCCTAATCAGTCGGTTCCCAGTAGAGATGGAGGGTCACAGGGGCACCGCTTAAATACCATCTCCTCTAGACAGAACATTTCCGGATTCATTCCCAGTAGAGATGGAGGGTCACAGGGGCACCACTTAAATACCATCTCGTCTAGACAGAACTTCACCGGGCCTGACTTTGGAATTACTTAAATCGGATTCCATAATAACGAGCAATTTCTTTAAAAAGAATTATTTTTAAAAGCGTATAATTTCAAACAAGTTTATTAACTTGGATTTTGTTCTAAATTTTAAGTTTTGATTAGTGAATTCTTTATTCTATTTTACCAGCATAACTACTAAGTAAAGCTATAAAACAATAAATTAAAACTATAAAGATGCATTATAACATTAAGATTACCTTAAGATGAATATCCCTAAGAACTTCTTCTTAAACTTTCTCACACTTTCTCTCACTATTTCTTTCTATAATTCTCAAGGAATTGGTGTGAGTTTCAAATGAACCCTAAGGCCCTATTTATAGGTTTTCAAAAGTAATACGGTGTTGACACGTGTCTGGATGATAAGGTTCACTTTGGTGAGTCGTCGTTCACGTGTCGTGCAACGGATCAGCCTTGCAGTCTTGGTTTACCAAACGGCGACACGTGTTTTTTTCCTTTTTCTAGAGGATTTACATGAGTTTTATCCTTTCCTATAAAGGTGACACGTGTGCAGTGGATATGTTCAAAAACCGAGCACGAGGTGTCGAGGATAGGTATTAAGGGTATAAGGGTCATTTCACACATGAAGGGTATTTTGGTAATTTCACACCATATATTTTCAATATTTCTTTTAGGTCCCTAAAAATATTTTATTTACGAAAAGGCCCCTTTTTATTTTTCATTTTGGTCCCTGAAACTTTCTTTATTAAAACCAAGTCCCTAAAGTTTCATAAAATTGTATTTTCTACCCCAAAACTTATCACTTAGCTTAGGATGTGCCATAAAATCTTAATCTGACCCATTTTACCGTTGATTCTTCAAATTTAAAAACGGGATTTGTTATATTGATAGCCAATAATACCACATATCTAATAATACAACATTTATAAGATAATAAGTGACACAAGAGTGTAAAAACAAACTATATACATATGAGCTTATAAAAGTGGGGTCATTACAGTTATGGGAAACACATGAATGGGTACAGGAACGTTAGGAGTGCACAGTTAGACGAGAGGTGAGTATCTCATGTGAGAGCACGTCCTAACATGTATTTTGCATTTATTGTTTTAATTGTTATTAAAGCACTTGCTATTTTCAAAATACTCTCCACATTCGGGCTCTGACCCGTTTGCTTTCAAATCTACTTTTTGAAAAACCATTTTAGGTGCCCAGCCACAAGGACACCATGCTTAAGATCCTCATTCAGGTGACGAGTTGTAGCTGTTTATGGAAGTTACAGGACATTGATTATAGACGCTTCATCTACTTTGACTCCATATTCAGTATTTTATCAATTGTAGGTCATGTCGCCCATTCCTTTTAGACATTTCATTTATTTCAGTTATTCAGACTTCGGGCATGTAATTAATTCAGGATTCAGACTTGTTTTATTATCTTCAGTTGTGGGATTGTTGTGAGGAGTTTTTCCTCCGGACTTATTATTATTGTTGGTTATTTCATTACTTCGTTATGGTGAATGGATTTATGTTGTTCTTCCATTATTCTTTTATTGCATGTTAATCAGACTTAACTTAAAATTTGGCATCTTACTTTTAAATACTAGGTGGTTAGTAATTATAAAAATGTTTTCGACAGTGATGCTGTTAACTGGACCAACTTGGCATGTTGTATTAATTTAATAAAGGAGTAGCTACCCGTTATTTAATTAGTCGGGGTGTCACATTGACTTACCACGGACAAAGGTCAGTGTAAGTATTGGCCGGAGATATCTTGTCCATTTGAAAATATGATCGATAGAATAGCCTTGTTGTTATGGGCAGCACTGTCCGTTCACGAGGAATTTATTATTTTGCCACCATAAACTCAAGGCAACATAGGAAAAATCTGTGGGCCTTTGTTGGTTTATACACAGTATTCGAGTGTGGAAACTCTAACCAATGCATTGCTGCCATATCTTCCTCTTTTAAATCTTGATCTAAATTAAATAAAATAATATAAATATAGATACAGATAATATGATATTATAAAAGACCAGTAAACTAATTATTGAATCCAAAGGAGCATACCCAACCCCCCTGAATCAACAAACTCTATTGAACAAAATCAAGGTTCTAAAAAATGTGGGGCGTGACCGAGGCGTCGAGGTCAAGCCTTAGGCATTAGAAGCCTAGGCGGGCCTTAGGCGTAAAAAGGCGTTTAGGCCTTTTTAAATATATTTTAACATTTTTAAATATAAAAGGCTATTAAAAATACTAAAATGGTACATACCTTAAAATATGTCTAAATATATGCAAACTAAAATATTATTTTTGTAAATACTAAGAAAAAAACAAAAAAAAAAAAAAAAAATGCGCATTTTTTTGGACGAGATGGGGAGAGGTTTGGGATACCATTTGTCTTTTAATAGTTTTGAATAAGATATTGGTTCGATTTTTAAAAAAAAGTCTTTAAAAGTGGATATCGTTTCACTAAAGTGCTTTTGTTTTAAAAAAAATGCGCCTTAAGCCTTTTACTAAGAATAAGGCGTAAGGTGGAGCATTTCTTCCAAGATTTAAGCCTAGGTACGCCTAAGCGGAACCTATGTGACACTCAAGTCCATTATCCTGACTAGAATATCCCACTTCTCTACTTTCTCAAGCTACAATACTATTCAACTGACTAAGCCTTCATTAAAATAAGTTCTTCAGCATCCTTAACATCCATAGACAGTATTGCATATTGTCGTTGGAGAAATCTTTTATTGCTATACATCCACAAATAGTATAAGTAGAATATAATAGAAACTTCTTCAGAGTTGAAGCAGAGGATTTTCCTTCCTAGTAAGTCTTCTTATGGCATCCCCAACACAATGTTTTAAGTAACTTTTACAAAGTTAGTGTACGGATACCTCCAACAAGATATACAAATTGGTCAAACTTATAGTGTGACGCAAGGCAAGTTGTAGAACACTACATGGAGATGTTGGACAGTCGGAAGACCAATAGGAAGAGTTGTAGTGACCACCAGTCCTAGTACGCGATATTTGAGACTATAACCCAGGGTAGCACAGTATTGCCAGCACCTTCCACCCACTACCCATCCTTCATTTGATAGATTTCTGAAAGTTCCGTCAATTTTGCGCGAGTGTCCATTACAGCATGGCAGTTCAATGGTGTCAAGCGAGACTTTCGCAATTTAAGTGAGATTTTTGACGATATTCACATAGTATTAGTAGTATAACTAAAATATTTATTTATTTTCTTATTCAAGTCGATTTATATGTATATTTATTTTGTTTTTCTTTCAGACCGATTGGTAACCCTATTTAAATGGGAGGATATGAGAAGAATTCAATCATTCAGTGAGAGTGAGGATTGAGAGAAGTTGTAACCCTATTTGTTAATTAAATCACATAAACAGAGCCAATCATCATTCCTTAATGTAGTTAAATTGGGGAATAACGTACATCTTGTCCTACTGTTTGTTAATGTGCATTCTCTCTTTACTTTTTCATTTACTCCGCACTTTGATTGTATTTCTCTTTACTTTTTAATTTATGCCACACTTTGATTGTATTTCGCTTGGTCATCTCGTGTTGTATCATGTTGGATCTTAGGCGTGCATTAATCACATTCTTAAGTGAGTATCCATGATACAATACAAATTAGTATCTGAACTTTTTAGTTTGTAGGGTATTTGCTTTGTGTGAACCAATGCTTTCATCTTCTAAGGTGTCAATGTTCAAGTTTGACTTAAGAAGTTTAATGGGAAAACCATTATTTTTTGCATGTGGCAATGTCCAAGGAGAGATGTTTTGACCCAACAAGATTTGCATATGGAATTGATAGGAATTGCAGTTAAACCCGTGGATATGTCCGATGATGATTGGGAAAATATGACTTGTAAGAATGTAGCACACTTAGATTGAATCTCACACAAAATATTGTATACTATGTGATGAAAGGATGGATCGATGAAATCGATTGAAAAATTTGGAAAACAATTACATAAGCAAGAGCATAGAGAATGTCTCTACCTGGAGAAGTTGTTTCGATTTGTTTATATTGATTCCCAAACACCTTAATGAGTTTAATAAAATTTTCTCTGATTTATTAACCTTAGATGTTGATAGTGATGATAAAGATAAAGCTTTATGTCTTCTCAATTTATATTCAGATTCATATGAATACTTGAGCACCATGTTGCTATATGGAAAGATGAAGAGAGTTTGATGAGGTCTCTTCAATATTGTTGGGAAGTGTGATTCTCATTCCTATGCACTGGTTGCATGGGATAAGACTGAGGATTGGAACCATGATGGGAGTGAAAGTTGTAGGTACATGTCTCTGACCAAGGGCTTGGCTAATATTATATGCTACAAGTGCAAATAGAAGGGGAATTTCAAAAATGATTTCCCTAAGCTAAAGGTAAAAGACAATAAGAAACCTATAGTGAAGTCCAGTAATTCTTACTTCAAGGATGTTAAATTTGGGAGCACAATGAAAGAACATCACAACAAAACTCATTGAGTGAGTGGATGTTAGACTTGTGGTGCTCCTACTATATGTGCATGGATAAAGATTTATTCCATACCTTCAAGGAGGTGTATGGAGGGAAAGTCTTTATATATAATGATCATGTTTGTCGGTGAAAGGGTATTGGCCCAATTAAGTTGAAGATGCATGATGGAGTAAATCTTACTCTCACAAATGTTCGACATATTTTGTATATAAAGAAGAATTTGATTTCTTTGGGTGCAATAGATTCCAATAGGTGCATGATTCTACTCGATGGTAAAATATTAAAGGTTGTATTCAGTGCCTTGGTGGTGATGAGAGGAAAAAAGAGGGAAACATATATTTTCTTCAAAGGATCATGGTATCATGTCATGCCTTGATCGTTGATGAGAAAGAAGATGTAAAGATAAATTCCACTAGGTTGTGGCATATGCGTTAGGGACAAGCTATGGTGAATACCATAACACTATTGTGTGAGCATTAAAGGGCGCAACGAGTTACAAGCTGGGTTACTATGAGCATTGTGTGATTGTCAAGAAAACGAGGGTTTTTGTATGGCATGAGAATTCATTTTACGAAGGAAAACTTGATTACGTTCACACATAGATTTAGGTTCCTTCTAAAATACCATTATTAGGAGGTAGTCACCGTTTTGTGATGTTTCTTGATGACTACTCTCAGAGGACTTATGTTTTTACCAAGAAACAAAAGGATGAGGTCTTTGGGGTGTTTCTTAAATGGGAAAGATTGTAGATAATCATGATCGGGTTCACATCCTACTTACAACACGGTGCATGTATTCAGATGTCGTACTTACTTTCATGTTAGTGAGGGTAAACTTTATCTTAAATCTAAGAAGGAAATTTTCATGGATTTAAGTATTGGGGTCGAAGGGTACAAGTTATGGTACCTTGAAAATAAGAAAATGGTGGTCAATATGAATATGACATGTTATTAAGCATCTATGCTGAAGTGATGGGATTGAGGAAAATATGATGATGATGTTTAACATGCCAAAGGTTGAAAATGAAGATTCTCCAAAAGGAAAATGAGAGCGAAAATGTACAATTGGATGCGTTTACTCCAATCAAATCACCACGTGGAGAGGTGGAGGTCCCAAATGAGGGATTTAGTCAACAACAACAAGAATAATCATCTTTGGCCAGTAGACTCATTGCCACGAGTATAATTTGGTCATGGGTGAGGAGTTGGATTTTCTTCAAAAGAACCGAACTTGGGAATTTAAAGTTTCTTTAGAGAAAAAAGTCTACCGAGTGCAAATGGGTTTATGCTAAGAAATGCGGTGCTCCAAATTATAACGTTTCATATAAAACAAAGTTGGTAGCCAAGTATTTTGTACAGAGGGAATGTGTTGGTAGCCAAACGTTTTGAACAAAGGGAATGTGTTGATTACAATAAAGAGTTCTCCCTAATGGTGAATTACAATTCCATTCGGGTCTCATCAACCCTTTCGAGGAGGGGAAAATTGGGGCTCGATAGCCTGTCAGCTCCTCGTAGATTACTTTGCTTTGTAGTTTATTGAAAATGTACGAAACTTGTGTTTTTTTATAATAGTATTGTTTTCATCTTTTGTTACATGGTGATTTTGTTCTTACATTGTCGTTTTAAGAAAATTCTTAATTTTATTAAATGTAATTACATTGCTAGTTCATAGTTCATATAAAGTTGTTAATTGAAACTGTCTTTGGGGGTTAATTATTTAACAAAATATATCGGTCACAGCTCGCACGCCATTTTCACTTCTATAAAATTTAATCATATTGCTCAAGACATTTATTAGTTGTTAAACAAAATTAATTTAGGAAAATCTATTACTTGGACAAAAAAAATAAAAAATAACACAAGCAGTATGACATTCCAATTACAACAAGGAACATTGTCATCAGGTTTGGAATGTCATGCGTTTATAAAAAAATTCACACCTGAAATGACAAATTTGAGAGCAATTAGTCTCAAATTTGCCACTTTTTATTTTTATAAAATGCTATTGTGCTTAATGCCCAATAATATCATTTCCAAAACAATGTAAAAACATAATAATGATATTAATAACTAACAATTTTGTTTAATACTTTTTTCTTTCAAATAAAAATTGTGTAATATCTTTTGCCTATCCCTCGTCACTCGGTTACATGTATTAGTTACAAAATGCAAACGAATATTTATATGAAATTATTTTTTAAAATTTCATTTAACTAGTAAACTACAATGCTTTTTTCCAAACAAAGATAAAAATGCCTAGAATATTATGATGAAACAAATAAAAAATAAGCTAACAATCCGTAAATGTTTCACTACAACAATCTTTTATTTTTTGAAAATATTGTATATTTCATTTTTTGTATGAGATATTTTCTGATAAGTAGACCAAAACCTAATATCTCCTATAACTTATATTTTCTCAATAAAAAAAAACGTTATTTTTTGGCTCAACTCACTAGTCCGTAAATTTTTCAGGTTAAGGACACCATTTTTGTATACCCGATCTCTTTATAATGTATAAATTAAATTTAGAAATGGACAAATGAATTTTTGTAATTTTTTTGTAAAATTTTGTAATTTGTAAGTGGAATTTTACAATGTATGCACGAATTTTTGTAATATACACGTGTTAAGTTTGTGTAGGAGACAATTCATAGTTTTGAAACCGTGTTTCTGGTGACATTAACATGACATGACGTGAATTCGTATATTTTTAGCTAAAACGAGCACGACACAAATACACGAGACAACACATACTTTAGTGCAAAATATGTAAGTAGATTAGAGAAGAAAAAAGAAAGAAAAAAAAGGGGCATATACCAAATATCCGTTGAACTTCTTTTAATACATGTATAGTCATTTTGCACCAAAAATTCTTTCACCATGCCAAAAGGCTTTACCATGCCGCTGGCACGGACCTTTAAAGATAAGAGAATAAGGGACTTTTTGGTACAAAATAAAAGGTTTGGACTAATTGTGTATTAAAAAATATTTAAGGGACTCTTTGGTATTTGATACATCTAACATTTTTTTTTTGGATCAAATACCAAAAGTCCCTCAAATATTTTTTAATACACATTTGGTTCAAGCATTTTATTTTGTACCAAAAAGTCCCTTAATCTCTTATCTTTAAAGGTCCGCGCCAGCAGCATGATAAAGATATTTTGGCACGGTGAAGGACTTTTTGGTGCAAAATAAAAAAGCTTGGACTAAACGTGTATTAAAAAAAGTTTGAGGGACTATTTGGTATATGCCCCTATTAAAAATGGAACTTTCTATAAATTACTCTAGTTTTTGGACTTTTTGAATTAAATACGCTTTTTATAAGAATAATACTAGACAACCAGGGAGCTAGTGCTGGGTTAGTACCGGGTTGTTTAGTTGACAACTTTCTTTGTTCTCATTTGTTTAGTTGGCGCCTCATTTGTCTAGTTGGCACCTCATTTAAAAAAGAAAATAACTTTTTATTAAAATAGTTTTTTGGTTTTTTTAAATATTTTTTTTAAAATTATTTTTAACTCATTTAGTCCCTCAAACATCCATTTATCCAATATTTTATTAATTTTAAAGGTCCGTGCTAGCGGCACCATTTATTTTTATTTTTTTAAAAATTTTAGAACATTTAAAATAATTTTTGTATTTCTTAAAACTGTTTAAAGGTCCGTGTTAAAAAACTATTCCAATAAGAAATTGTTTTTTTATAATTATTGTTAACTCATTCAGTCCCTCAAACATCCATTTACCTAATATTCTCTTATTTTTAAAGGTCCGCCTCCAGCGGCACCCCTTATTTTTAAACTTATTTTTCTTATTTGACAACATTTAAATCAATTTTTGTATTTCTTAAAACTGTTTAAAGCGTCGCGTTAAAAAAATATTCTATTAAGAAATTATTTTTTTTATAATTATTTTTAACTCATTTAGTCCCTCAAACATCCATTTACCCAATATTCTCTTATTTTTAAAGGTCCGCGCCAGCGACACCCCATATTTTTAAACTTTATTTTCTTTATTTTTACAATATTTAATATAATTTTTATATTTTTTGAAACAGTTTAAAAATGTAAAAGTAAAGTTTTTTTAATTTATATTAAACTAACTTTTATGTTTTGAAACAGTTTTTTTCAAAAAAAAAATATTTTTATATTAAAATAATTAATATAGTGGTTTTTAACCATACATTTTTTTTACTTTATAAAAAAATATTCTTTTCTAATCAAACAACTTTTTTTAAAATAAAAAAAAAATCATATAATCCTAATAAATCACATGAGAAACCATGAAAAAAAAATCCCCCCATGTACTAGTATAGCATTACTCTTTTTATAAAGGGGAAGAAAACTCTACCCTACTGGTATCTGCCTGCAGAACGCAAGACGGAGAATAACGGGTAAAATTCTTTGAACAACATCAATTATAATTCAAATACGGGTTCTCATTCTTTTCGTAGATTGTGGTTTTGAATAATATTATTTGTGTACATAGATATACGTTTGATGAATATGTGATTAATATCAGTGGCGGATGGAGCTTAGGACCAAGGGGGGCTATAGCCCCGGTTCAGTTTTTTTCAAAAAAAAAAATTTAAAGGTTTTTTGGTAAGATTTCTTACTTTAAGGTATAATTATAAGTATTTTCAAACCTTAGGGTATAAGTTTGTAATTACTTAAAAAACAAAATTTGGTAAATGAAAGATAGAAACAGCCGGCCCTATTCATTTCCTCATTTCTCATTTCTCTTTTCCTACTCCTACTCATTTCTTCTCCTCCCTCACCACACCAGCAGCCGCCCACTGCCACGCGGCCCACCACCAGCAGGCAGCAGCCGATAGCCACGCCGTCGCCCAGCCCAACCCTTTTTTTTATAGGTATTTTTTGTCCATTAAATCTGATTTTTGTGTTAAATTTTTTATTGTATGTGTAAGTTTGATTGAATGTATGATTTTGATTAAATATATGATTGTTGTGTAAGTTTTTGATTGTGTAAAATATATGGTTTTGATTGAATGTTTGATTGGTTGAATTTATGATTTTTTGAGAAATTGTACAGAAATTAGGGTATATATTTTTCATACAATTTCTCAAAAAAAAATCAAGTTTCTGTAATTTCTCAAAAAAATCTCTATAATTTCTGTAATTTGGGGGAAAATGTCAAATTTCTGTAATTTGTGTCCCAAAAATATATGCCCTTATTATTTTTTTTAAATGTGGTGATAAATGTAATCGAAAATATGTGGTATTTTTTTAAATAGGAAGTCATAGAGAAATTTTTTAAACGAAAAAGAGGAGACAACACACCAGCCGTATCCGAAGCTGAAATTTGTGTTGTGTATATAGAAATTTGTGTAATTCCCCGTATGGAGAAATATTTAAAATGTAGTCTCAAATTTGTGTAATTTGTATGTATGTTTATGTAGTCTCAAATTGTTAATAATGATTGAGAGTAATTGTTTGGCATTGTAAAGCTATAATTTGTTTAAAATTAGAAATAACCCAAAAAAAAATAGCCTCGGTGGCTACCGCCCCCGAACCCCCGGCAACATTAGAAACTTTTGCACATGTAATTTTGAACCGATTTAGCCCCGGTTGGACTAAAATCCTGGATCCGCCACTGATTAATATTGGGGGCAATTTCTTGTGCCCATTGTACAAGATTGTGTCATGATTCATTTTTGCCATTCTGCTTGGATTCTAAACCCAACAAACATATATAAATGTGCCCATTCTTTAACCCTAGTCTAATAATTCTACTTTTGTCTTGAGTTTTCTTTTATTTTTCTCTTTGTATAGACCATTATGCACATGCTCTGTATGGGTGGTTAATGGGTAATTTGATTTTAGTGGGTAGTTTCTTTTTAAAACCACTAGTATTGATTTTTTTAGTTTTTTTTAGTTTAAGGATATTTTTGGAATAGAGGATATTTTTGGAATACAAAAAATTGGTCCAACCTCACAATTCGTATTCTATATTAGTATAGATTATTTATTTGATTGGGTTTAAATTTAGGGTTTTTTACCAACTAGTCATGTTTGGTCCTACCACCTTTTTTTTCTCCAATAGGTCTTATGAGAAAATAAAGTTCTATTTGTAAACACGTAGTGAATATTTACTGCATTTATAAATTTGTAAACACGTAGTGAATATTTACTGCATTTATAAATAGGACCTATTGAGAAAAAAATGTTTTGATATTACCTATGAAGCATGGACTCGACACGTAATACGTGTTTCAGCACGACATGCGATACGTGAATTTTTCAAAAACTAGGATACGACAAGCTAGGATATATATATATATATATATATATATATTAATGTAATAAAATAGATTGTTTGCATAAAATACATTATTAGAACATTCTTAACGTGAAATTAAGAGAATGGACCATGCAAAATAAAATTCAAACACACTTTAACATTGAAAATCATAAATAAAGTAGAATCACCATCACATTAAAATTAAAAAAATATTAAAAAATCAAATTCACGTGTCCTTTTACGCATTCCAGCGTGTCCTAGCGTGGTCTGGATGTGTCCCAGCGTTTCTAAAAAAAGGACTCGGATGTCCCGGCGTGTCAGCAACGTGTCGAAGCATGTCGTGTGTCCAACTCGGGTCAAAGTTGACTCGTGGCTTCCGGAAGAGTGTTCGTGCTCCATAGAATATGACCAATTAAGAAATGTCTTATGTAAACAAGACTTATTTGTGAAGCTACTTTAAATTTAATTAGTTTGTATATGAACTCTTAAATCGGTTGAATCAGAGGCTTATACAAGAAAAGTGTATTTGGTCAATGCACATGAATAATTCATTGTTTAGATGTAAGTTGGGCAAATAATGCAAAATATTAGGAGAAATATTGTAAAAAGGCCAGTGAATGTAACAACAATTGTTTACAGATATTAAGATGTTTTGAGATAAGGGCCCGAATTGAAATTTTAAATTGGAGTGACAATTTAAAAATAAATTTGCTAAAAATCTGTAAAGATTTTTTTAATGCTTTTAAAAAGGTCTTAATTAATCTTCTATGTTTGGTAAGATTAGCCAAGTTTTGCTCTATGATAAGATATGACCCTCGACCTCTATATGGATCAAAGGGGTACTTCCTCTCCTAGTACTTCCTCGAGGAAGCACCTTCTCTTTAATGCGGGGTGAATCGTCATTAATGCCAGGAGAGGAGCATCAAAATTCCCAACCATTACAAATCAACCCTCGAGCATTTACCCAAGCATAACACATCGTATACCATAGAGTTCGAATCCTGCATCACCAAGTATGAATTTCACTTGTACATTACCCATCATTGAAGTCATATAATGTTTTTCAAAATTTAATAATACTTGGTATGGCGAAAGAAACTCGATGCGCACGTGTTGTGCTCTAATGGCACCCCACCCAATCAAAATATTGAAATATATATGTGCAAGATTAATAGAAATATAAACAAGTCATAATTATAGAGATAAAAATAAGAGATTTAACATGGTTAGGTAAAGTTACCTTGTCTAATCCACAAGATAGAATAATTCCACAATTTGAGAAAAATAGGTTATAATAAAGGGATTATACAAGAGTTATACACACTCAACCTAAGCCCCCCAAACACCCAAAGTCTCAACTTGGAATCAAGTTTAGAATTCCTAAACCTTTCACTTTCTTGCCTCCCTCTCTCAGTGTCAATAAAACACTAATGAGATACCCCTCTCAACATTTCATTTATACATAAAGCGTTACATATGAAAACACCCAATATACCCCACTTAAACCCAACTTTCACATTTTTGTAATTTAATCACTACGAAGACAGTGACCTCTTTGCTGCAGCGAAAAAACCCTCATTGCAGCGAAGTGACCCTTTGCTCGCTACCAACTACTACTACTTGATTTCCCATATTTTCAAGCCACATTTTCGCAGAAAACGTCTAATGAAAAATGTAATTTGAGTCAATCTTCACAAATCTTCACCTCAAGAGAAAATATCACCACTCCATTGAAAAAAGACTCCATGCTTTACAAATCCACAAACGGTTCACCATTGGCTTTCATTGTTTTAGTTACCCACATCTCAACTCAAACGGCCATACCGCTCCTTGATTAATCAACGATCAATGTGTGTGTGCAACTACCCGGATTCAAAATCATTCGTTGACCCTGGAAGGGAACCTCAAGGCATCCCTCCCTTAGTAGGATTTTTCCTCCCATCGTCCGCGGGGGAAGTTGCAACGATGTTTATGTTTTATCCTCAAACGAGACATGCCTTGAGCGCTCGATAACTTTTGAACATTGATTTCTTATCACCATTGAAGTCTATTTCAGATAATACAAACATCCTCTATCTTCTCCCTTTGCTACGAACACACAACTATTTGTGACTCTCTGGACTCCACTGGCTACTGATACTCGACAACCCTGAATCCAATTAACTAGTGAGTATCAAGTTTGTCTGCAATTTTAATGCATAGTCCACATCCCCCAAAATGCGCTCTTCCCCATTGAACATTTTGATTTACATCATTCCCACCCCTTCAACGACACATCTTCTGGTTAAGCAAAGACAACAAACCTTTATCCTTATCTTTAAATGTCTCAAAATACTCTATATGAGCAATCGTGATTTGAAGATACCAAATCCAATATCCATTCACAAATGGAAAGTTACTTTTAGAAAGTGAGACTTTCCAAACTATTTATCCTCCGTATATATGTCACCAATGAATTATCAGAGCCCTTCATACATTTTCGAAGGACACAACCGCTTTATGTGACCCTACTTCTTTTTCACGACCCCTTAATTTAGACCAACTATTACCTTCATTTAATTGGTGTTCCTTCCCCGATTCCCACCATGAGCATACAAAGCTGAATTTGAAATCCCCTCCCCGAAAACTTCTTCTTTTCATAGGATAGTTGACTCCACCTCATCCATTTTAACTATATTTTTACCATAGAAAATGTTAGTGACTATGCTCTCATATAAATCCGGAAGAGAGGTAAGAAGCAACAATGCCATAACTACCTCATCTATCTTCACATAAACCTTTGAGTTGATCCACTTCATAAAATACACTCATGTGATCCATGAGGTTCCTTCTCTCCTCCATCTTCAAATGGTAAAGTTCCCGCTTGAGTCCGAGCTTGGTTTTGAGACTCTTCATTATATAAATCTTCTCTCACAACTTTGGCGTCATGTTCTCATCATTGACATTGTTGATAATATTATTACCGGTAGAGCCAGTTAATACTCATCCTATCTATTATCATCCTCCATTTTTTTTGGCTTCTCACTCATCCCTTTCAATGTCCTTGCTAACCCTTGTTGAATGAGGATATCCTTCACTCAAGCTACCGCTTCCATCAAATATCTAGCTTGTGTACATGGTTGAATGTAAGTAACAAACCAAAGATTTCCAAACACTAGTGAGTGGACACCAAAATCTCACTTATTTTTCTTAAACACCACTATTGTGCACTAATGGCACCACACCTAACTAAAACAACAAAATATATATTCAAGATTGATGGAAATAGAAACAAACCACAAAAATAGAGATGAACATGAGAGATTTAACATGGTTTGGAAAACTTAGATTATCTACATCCACAAAAGAGAGAACAATTCTACTCAACTCAACTCAACAAAGCCTTTTCCCAATTGTATTGGGTCGGCTACATGAATCCTATTTTTCCATTCCATTCTGTCCGGCAATATCTTCGGTTAAATCATGTGATATCATGCCCTTTTTTATAATATCCCACAAAGAGAACAATTCTACTATTTGAGAAAACTAGGTTACAATGGTAAAATTGAGTGAGTTGCATACACCCCAAATCTAACCTTGGAATCATGTTTAGAAACATTAAACCTCTCTCACTTTCTGTCCTCTCTTCTCTTTGATGAATACCTCTATCAATATCAATAAAACCATAATGAGAAACCTATTTTAACATTTCAATTATAGCTCAAAAAGTGTTACATGTGAAAACACCCAAAATGCACCCACTTAAACTCAACTTTCACACCTTTGTCCCCCGTTCATTATGAATACGACAACCTCTTCGTTGCAGTCACTCTCGTTCGTTGCGAATACAACAACCTCTTCGATGAAGCCATGAGCTTCGTTACTGCGAAACAAACCTTTGTTGGTTGTCAACGGAGCTTTCGCTGCACCAAAGGGACCATACGCTGGCTGCCAACACATATTTCACGAAATCCCAGATTTTTTTACCCCATCTTTGCTCTCTCAAAATACACAAGCCCATTTTTGTTCACTCCAGCGAAGGTGAGCTTTGCTACAGCGAAGCAGGTCGCAAGAGGGGTCACCACTTGGTGGATAATTGGATTTGAAAAATCTATGACTAGTGAAGGATTAGATTTGCTGCAACGAATGGGCATCAATTGCGAAATAATGGGTTTTAAGTGGGGGTATTTTGGACATTTTTCCACAAATGGGTTCCACCAATAAAAAGATCATTTGAGGGTTAAAACTTTAAGGGTTAGGGTGAGGGGTGAGAGGTGAGGGATTTTTCTTCACCCATGGGATTTCTCAAAGGTAGAAGAGAGCGGTGAGCGTGAGTGGTTCGGTATATGCTAGGTGTTCTCTATTTGTATTGTTTATGGGGGGTCTCACTGGGTTACATGCGAAGAGGGATACACCAGATTGGGTACATAGGGAACACCTTGAGAGCGAGAGATTGAGAGGGTTCTTGGCTTAGAACTTGGATTCACTTAGGTGGAGAGTTGGTGTACAATGGCTATACGGGATCTGGTAGGAGAATATAGGGTATGTGATTTATCCTTGGTATTGTTTTCTATTGTACTTGTAATTTCTTCAAATATAGTGGAATTGGGCCTCTCCATAGCAAAATTGGTGAACCACGTATATCTTCGTGATCTTCTTGTTGTCTCTTTTGTTTTGCACCTTTATTGTGTGTTCTTAACCTGATTGGATTAATTGGATTTCACAAATTTAAGGAATGGAATGGAATTCGAGATGAGAGATAGAACGGAGGGAGAGAGAGAAGAATTTGTAACATTTCATTAGTTGCTTAATACGTTTACAATCAGTGTTTATATAGAAAATGATGCAACAACTTCTAACAAGATTCTAACTAACTTCCAAAACATCTTGTAACTAATTTGTAACTAACAACCGCTTAATCAACTGTCATGTAACTTCCTTGATCTGGCAATAGCCACCCCTTCAAAAATCCTTGTCCTCAAGGATCAATCTCAGGAAATCTTTTGACGAGGGACTCGTAATCTTTCCATGTGGAAGCCTATGCATCAGCGTTTAACCATTGTGTGAGAACTTGGACCACCGGTCTGTTGTGCTTCTTTACAATGCGACGATCTAGGATAGAAACTGGTGGTAGGACTGTATGGCCGTCCTCAGTCATAGTAGGTAGTTGATCTTGAGGGATGATAGACTGTTCGACCTGTTTTTTCAGCAAGGACACATGAAATACGGGATGTACCATTGCTTCTTCTGGTAATCTGAACTGGTAAGCCACTTGCCCTATCTTATAAATGATTTGATATGGCCCATAGAACTTAGGAGAAAGCTTGTGATTTCGGCGAAGTGCTACTGTAGTCTGTCTATAGGGTTGTAACCTTAGATAAAACCCATTCTCCCACCGTGAACTGCCTTTCAGACCTTTTCTTATCCGCAAAGTATTTCATCCTCTCTTGAGCTCTCAGCAATCTCTCCCTCAATAGTTGAATGGTTATTTTCCTCTCCTCCATGAAAGCGTTGATGTCTGGTTGTCGAGATTTAGGGGTATAGCAAGGTGTGGGGGCTGGTAGCCGTAAAGGGCCTCAAATGGAGAGCACTGAAGGGTGGAATGGTGGCTGGAATTATACCACCACTCAGCTAAGGAAAGTCACTGAGACCATTTGGTAGGTTTGTCACTAGTCATACACCTTAGATAGTTCTCTACACATTGATTCAATCTTTCAGTTATTTGGGGGTGGTAGGCAGTAGAGTGTTGGAGTTTGGTGCCAAGGATTTTAAAAAGTTAGGTCTAAAATTGGCTGAGAAAAATAGGGTCTCTATCGGAGGTGATTGTTTTGGGTAGTTATGAATGTGGTCTAGGAAGAGTTGGGCTACATATTGGGCAGATATAGGGTGGGTGAATGGAGTGAAATGCTCATATTTTGTAAGTCTATGTATAACAACAAAAATGGAGTCTTTTTGGTTGGAATGAGGGAGACCTTCTATGAAATTTATAGAAATGTCTTCCCAAGGCTGCAATGGAATAGGTAGGGGCTGGAGGAGGCCTGGGTATGGGCATGTTTCCCCTTTGTTCCTTTGGCAGGTATCACATCTAGCCACTATTTGGTCCACATCTTTTCTCATTGTTGGCCAGTAAAACAATTGATCCACTCTCTTAAGAGTTGCTTTTCTCCCTGACTGTCCACCTGTACCAGTAGAATGTAACTCTTCTATCACCTTTTGTCTAATACTTCCAGCTGATCCCACATATAACTTACCATTGTGCCTAATGAGGCAATTATTAAGGGTGTAACCAGGAACCTGTTCAGCATTGTTGATTAGTTTGAACATCAACTCTTGAGCCAACTCATCCTCTTCCCAACTTTGAATGATTTCTGCCTGCCAAGCTGACTGAACTATAGATATTGCACAGCATAATCCATTTTCTTCCTTCCTTGAGAGAGCATCAACTACTTTATTGTCTTTCCCCTTCTTGTAGTGTATTTCATAGTCTAATCCCATCAATTTAGAATGCCATTTCTGCCATATCATAGTGGTTAGTCTCTTCTCTAAGAGTTATTTTAGGCTCTGGTGATCAGTGAATTGTTTTCCAAACAAGTATGGTCTCCACTTGTCCACTGCCATCACTAGGGCCCATAACTCCTTGTATGTTGATAGACCTCTTTTCCTCATAGGTAATGTTTTGCTAAGATATGCAACTGGTTTTCCTTCTTGCATTAGCACTGCTCCCACCCCTTCATTACTGGCATCTGTTTCTACAATGAAAGGTTTGGTAAAGTTAGGTAGTGTGAGTACTGGAGTGGTGCTCATGGCTATCTTGAGTTGTTGGATGGCTTGACTAGCATTATCACTCCACTGAAACTGATTTTTCTTCAACATATCAGTGAGTGGTTTGCTTATACTCCCATATCCCTTCACAAACTTCCTATAGTAGCTTGTTAATCCCAAAAGCCCCTCAATCTTTTTAATGATTTAGGTAGTGGCCGCTACACCATGGCCTCAATTTTTTATGGATCTGCAGCTACTCCTTACCCACTATCAAGTGTCCTAGATATTCCATTTGTTTTTGGCCAAAAGAACATTTGGATTTTTTGGCAAATAACTGATGTTTCCTGAATTCTTGCAATACCAATTCTAAATGAGTTTTGTGCGTGTCCATATCAGGGCTGTAAATCAATATGTCATAAAAAAAACTAAGACAAATTTTTAAGAAGTTTTTGAAAACTGAATTCATCAAGCCTTGGAATGAAGCAGGAGCATTCGTGAGACCAAAAGGCATCACTAAGAACTCATATTGGCCTTCATGTGTTCTGAAAGCAGTCTTTGGGATATCTGGTTCAAATACCTAATTTGGTGGTACCCTGATCTTAAATCCAACTTACTAAAAACCTAAGCCCCAAGTAGTTCATCCAGTAATCCATCTATAATAGGTATAGAAAACTTATTTTTTTATAGTGAGTTCGTTCAGCTCTCTATAATCAATACAGAGTCTCCAAGAGTTATCCTTCTTTTTCACCAATAACACAGGTGAGGCAAAGGGTCTTGATGATGGTCTAATGATTCCACTATCTAGAATGTCATTAACAATCTTTTCAATTTCATTTTTTTTGGACAAAAAGGTACCTATAGGGCCTGACATTAACTAGTTCAGATCCACTTTTAAGTGGGATATGGAGATCTTGATTTCTTGATGGTGGAAGTCCCTTAGGTTCTTGGAATTATCTTGATAAACATCCAATAATGGAAGTAGTTCTGGTGGAGTGGTTACCTCTTTGTCTATTGCAGTGATTGAAGAAAGCTGACCAATGATGAATTCAGGCTCTTTGTTGCAGCATTTTATCAATGCCTTTCCCTTGATAAAATTGAGTTGCCCTTGTTCACTATTCACTCCTTTAAGTACTGCCCTTCTTCCATCTTTGTTGAAGGTCAGTATGAGTTTGTTGAGGTCTAGAATCATAGGACTAACACTTTTCAACCATTGAACTCCCAACATCATGTCACACCCTCCTAAAGGAAGTAGTCTCACACTTGCCAATAACTCTTCTCCTTGCATAGTCCATTGGAAATTGGGACAGACTGCTTTAGTGCAGGTCTGACTGCCATCTGCCACTGTGACTATGAGTTTATTGTTGTTGGTGATGCCATAACCTATTTTTTTAACTGTGCTAGGGTCCAAAAAACTATGAGAGCTTCCTGTATCAATTAGGATAGTTATTGGATGATTTTTGGATTTTCCTTTAATGAGCAAGGTCTGGTGTGTGGAACTTCCAGATAGGGCCTGTAGTGATATGGCCATGTCTAAGCCTAACTCAATAGCCTCTCCTTCTTGATCGTCGCCCTTCTCATTGAGATCTTCATCTTCAATATTTAGCATATAGATGCTCATATTTTTGCATTTATGACCCCACTTGTATGGTTCATCACAGTTATAGCAAAGCCCTTTCTCTCTCCTGGCTTGCATTTCAGCTTGGGTTAGTTTCTTGATGATAGGAAGGTTGTTGTTATTGAAGTTTGGGTTCTTGGCTTGGTTTAGAGGTGGTGTGGGGTTGATAGGTTTGTTGTTGGTATTGTGGTTTTGATTAGGGTAAGAGGGCTTGAAAGAAGAATTATTTTAGGGGTTCTTGGTGGTATAACTGTAGGATAGTTTTTATAGGTGTTTTTCTTGGGTTGAAGGTCTAATGCAATTTCTTGAAGTTTGGCTAACTCGATTGCATCATTGAGGTTTTGGGGTTTGAATATCTTGACTTGCATTTTGATCTCCTCCTTGAGGTCACTTATGAAGCTGGACATAAAATAACTCTCAGTGAGTCTTTTTTTCTCTCTTTGGACTAGGGGCTGTAAGTCTTCAAACTTATTCTGGTAATTTTCCACAGTATCATACTGCTTGAGTTTGGTGAACTCTTCAATCAAATCTCTTTGTCCAGGATCAGTGAATCTTGCACAAATTGCTTTGACAAATTCCTCCCATTTTACTCCTTCAAGAGATTCATATTGGGCCTGTAGCCATGCTTCAGCCCTTCCTTCCAAATGAAGACATACAAACCCTACCTTCTCTTCTTCTTCTTCTATTGGGTTAACAGCAAAAAATCTCAGACATCTTTTTATCTATCCTCTGACATCATCTCCATAGAACCTTGGAAATTCAACTTTGGGTAATTTGTATTTACCCCCAAAGTTATCCTTGAAACTGTTTCTTCTGTCTCCATCATTGAATTGACTGCCGTGTATAGGACCATTGCGTTGAGATCCCAATAACCTTTTATTATTGACTTCCTCTGTAATTTCTTGATGATCCACCCTTTCTTCTATTTTCTTGATCTGATCTGACAAGTTTTTGAACATAGCTTACATCCATATCTTCATAGATGAGTCATTTTGATCCTTTTTTTCTGCCATTCTTGAATGCGATTTTCGATGTTCTTCTCAAACTAAGTTTGTCGGGTTTCAGCCATGTTTTTCCTTGAATTTCCCAGGATTGGTAGCTCTGATTCCAATTGTCAGGTTCTCAACCTGTTTGGATTAATTGGATTTCACAAATTTAAGGAATGGAATAGAATTTTGAGAGAAGATTGAGATGAGAGATAGAGCAGAGGGAGAGAGAGAGAAGAATTTGTAACATTTCATTAGCTGCTTAATACGTTTACAATCAGTCTTTATATAGAAAATGATGCAACAACTTCTAACAAGATTCTAACTAACTTCCAAAACAGCTTGTAACTAATTTGTAACTAACAACTGCATAATCAACTGTCATGTAACTTCCTTGATCTGACATGGTGCTTATCATTATTACCATTTTATGTTGATCATATCCGGGTTTCTTATTTCCCTAACTCATTTGGTACGTGAATGATTTCTTCAAGACTTCCTGATTTCTCCATGTGGTATCTCTCTCTGTCTTTCAACTTAATCAGATTGCTCAACTTCTGACTTCTTGCTCATCTTCGTTTATCACTTCAGGAACTTAGTCTCTCCTTTATACTAACCTTCCAGTTACTTACTTCATGACTAGCGGGCTACGCGTTAGCTCTTTGAGCTCCCAGATTCGTCATAAAACTTATTTAACCTCAACTACCCTCTTAGAAATATTTATCCGGAATATTTAAAATCTACTTGGGAATTATTGAAATATGCCGGATATATTAAAGACAGGGTCGTTTAAACTTTAAGTTATAAGAAAAACTAGAATATGCTTGGTCATAATTTTATTTCAAGCGTATTGATGCCTACGATAGGATTAGGACATACCCTTGCATCATGTCTACCACATGCTAAATTGGATTGTGTTGATTAATTTTGGTAGGTTTATGAAAAATTGGTCTGATTGGGTGGGAAGTGTCAGGTGTAAATTGATTAGACTGGGCTGGAGAATGGTTGCCTAACTGAGTGACTATTAGTGGAAAGAATTTAATGGGAAAATGTTTTGGGACATTCTTTAAATAGAACCTATAATGTAATATAGATTTAAAATTATTTTTTTCTATGCATTACATAAGAAAGTAATAAGCAAACCATTATTTTGTACCATCCTCTTATGTTGAAGTTTGATGAGAGCTTACTTTAGATTTTTGTATTTTTCTTATGTATCTGTTTGACGCACAATGGTGGTCCGTGGATATGTAAAATTTGATAATGAAATAAGAAATGAGGGTTATCATATTTGAAATTGAAATAACATACCAGGGGGCATTTAGCATTTATGTTTTATATATTTCTCATTCTTGATTAGGGTATGTGATTCGATGTCATTATTGCAGTCGTGTTTATTTCTGAATAATTCTTTCTTTATTGTAGGAATTGAATTTGGTTTAAGCTGAGAATAACTTTATGCTGTGAGTGGACCCAATATGGTTTCAAATACTAGTAATGCTTCTGTGGGGGAAACGCTAAAGAGGCATCTATCACTACATAGCAAATTTGCTTCTTCTGATGTACCATGCAAGTTTAAACGAAGAAAAGTGTGTTGTCTTCGTGATTTTCCAAAGTCGTTTGAGCGATTGGCTACACATACCAACCAGGAAAACTCCACGACTTTTGTTGGTACAGGTGATTATTTATTGCAGAAAATTGATGGTGTTAGTGATCAGGAAGATGAAAATAGCGAACCTATTAAACTTGATTTTGAGCCTCAAGAAAATCTGGTTACCAAAACTAATTTTCCACGATATAAGGTGTCTGCTGTATGTGATTTCCCAAAAGCGTTTGAGCATTTCGTACGAGGCAACTGGAAGTCAAACGGAGGTTTGACTTCTCTTGGTGCAGTTGAAAATCCGCTGAACAAGAAGGGTAGTGCTGTTAAATCTGAGGATGATTCGGAAACTTCTGAATCTAATGGGTCTCAGGAAAATATTATTCAGAATGAAATTCTTGATTTAGCTGACAAGTTTGATTCTGTTGGGCTTGAAAAAACTGTTGCTCATATCAGGTAAAAATGTTCAACCTCAACTTTAACCCAATAATGCAGATCAATTTCAACAGATGCCTCGCCGGGTGGGGTGGGGGGTGGTGAGGGGTATTGGTTGTGTTTGTGAGATAGTAAAAGGGTTTTAAATCTGGCCCCAAATAGTGTTAGGAGAAAGGTAATAATGAGGAATATTACTACTGTTTAGGGGCGAATTTGCTAAGGCCCAAAAGTGATTTATTTTACCCGAAAATTTTTATTACTTCCTACTTGTGTTGTTGACAACATTAGCTACATCATCTGGTAGTATTTCTCTACAAATAAAATGGTGATTTACCTGTAAAATTGGCTTTGTATGCAACAGCTTTCTCAAGATATGCACCATTAAATGTTGAACCACTGAAATATGATTCCCTTATGTCAGCAGATGTGAAATTGGCTCGTCTGCACCAGTCATTTAAATTGATTTTTTACAGAATTCAAGATGGACTAGAAACATTGTTTATCTTAATTCAGTGATACTAGAGATTTGTTGATTAGCCCTATCCCACAGGATGAACTGATTTATGTGTACAACTCTGATATCTAGTGAAGTATATGGAGCATGATTTTTTGGTGTGATAGCACAGAATAAACCGAGCTAAATAATTTTACAAGAAAGCCCCTTGAATCAAATCAAATCTAAATAAGCTGACACCCGTTGTGTATACTTTATAGCATTGCAAAGGGAGTCTACATAATAGAATGCCTAGTTCATGGGGTATTTTGCATTAAAAATAGTTTAGGGGAGTTTCTTGCAAAGATTGCATTGTTCATTTTTTTTGCACTATAGTTATTGTTTGTAACAATATGAATTGCTCTGCTTATATTTTCTTTGCAACTGCTCAGAGATTTAGGGTTATCTTAACGTTGGCCATCATTCATTTCTGCTAACCTAGGCTTTGACCTTAAAAATGGCTTTTTGGGACCCAAAAAAAATAAAAAATAAAAGATTGATCAAGTATTCCAAAAGACCATTTTGGGGGGTTAAATGCCAGGAAGTGAAATTTTCGGTGGTTAGAAGATCAGCATAAATAAATGGATCATAAAATGATAACAAGCCGAATGGTAGACTACATTATTATTCCAAGGAAGGCAATTTCGAACCAGAAGATGAAGAGTTACCTGAAATTCTCATTCATATGAACGACCTTCCTGCATAAGCATTAACAGATGTAAAATTTAATGAACTGTCCAAAAATCCAAGTACTACAAAGTCCCTTAGTCTGCATACGAGCATTTGCGTACATATATATACATATGAGATATTAGCTATCGTTAGGAAAATGGACCTGAGATCTGCAGAACCATATTGAGCAGCAGATCCAATTCCAAATTCTCCTCTAATTTCAGCCTCATTCTTGTTGAGATCAGCCAATGCAGACATGTCCGAGCTAAATGTTATCACAGCAGCAGTCAATGCTGTTGAAAGGAGACTTTTCCACTTCTTGGGTTCTGCACTGCCTATATTTTTCTGTTTAATATTCCTATTTGGGATTAATTATTTTTAGCCTATCATGAATAATAGGTTAACTTAGAAGTCCTTTTTTCACCCAGAATTAGCTTTATTAGTTAATGTAGGAGAAAGTTTTTTAAAGGAAAAAAAGAAACTTTAAACTTTGTTTCAAATTTGTTAGCTGATATGTGATTGTATTGGGGAGAGATAAAAGAGTAACAAAGCTAACAAGTATGGAGATTACCTTTTTTGGGATTTTCAATATTGTATTTTGAAAAATATTCAGTTTGAATGTTGGTAAAATACAAAACATTTGAGGTGAAAACAAAATTTTAATACTTTCAAAATTACCTATCCTTTATACTGGTGTCAAGAGTTTTCCATTATAGGCAAACTGTAAATTATAAATAAAAATGAATCAAGGTATAATATTGTCAATTACTAATGCGTTTAAGTTGAAAAAAAACTATAGAATTCGTTTGTGAATATCAAGTGAAGTGTGTGTCCAAAAACCCAAGGAGGCAAGAAAGACATCGTGTGCTAATGCCAACCAATCCTATTTAGCAGTGCCTCCAAAATATGTGGTGAGAAAGAGAGAGAGAGAGAGAGAGACTTCCCAGTTCCCACTTAATCCTTTATTGTTATCCTTTGAAATCATTGATATAACAAAAAGACCCCTCACAATGGCACTCAATTCAATCTCCCTAATACCAGTTAAGCCCATTAACATCTCTTCATCACCATCTTCTTCTACTTGTGCTTACAGGGATATCAATTCTCTATCTTCTCCCTCAAAATATTTCACACTAGTCTGTCGAGTAGGGGGCGAAGAGAAACGCTCCTGTGCGGGAAGCTATTTGCGGGAACCGTGCGGGATTTTAAAAAGACCTCCAAAACGCTGCGTTTTGGAGGCAGCTCTTACCGACCCTTAAAAAAAAAAAACCACTTTTCTGTGGTCAAACAAACAGACATGCCCACTAAAAAAAAGACCCATTTGGTTTTTTTGTTAAAAACAAACAAATGGATCCTTTCCCACTAAAATAAGACCCACTTATTATTTTGCTAAAAACAAATAAAGGGGACCCCATAAACTCCAAATAACAACAGGTCTGTGTTTAAAATCAAGCCAACATGTCTTTTGTTAAAATCAAGCCAACAGGTCTGTGTTTAAAAATTCACTGCATACACAACTCCAAATAAACAAATAAAAATTACTCTTTAATTGTTTAATTAAAAAAAACTGCATGCCAAATAAAAAAAAGTTCACTGCATAGACAATCAAATTTCAAATTCAAATAAGTTTGTTGCATACACGTCGACAAATTAATGTCACCATCCAACCAAAAAAAGTTCAGTGCATAACACAACCAAAAAAATCCCGGTTCATACACAACCAAAAAAGTTCACTGCATTCACGTCGACAAATAATTGTCACCATCCAAGCTTGTACCGTGTGTTGTTGCATCATCGAGCCTATAAAAAATGAATAAATGTTATTAAATTTTGAAACTATATAAAAGATATAAAAACACTAGTAATGTGTAACAACTCACCGATTAATTGGACCCGAACAATTTCTTTTGTCATGTCCAAGCAAATTACACCCATTACAACGCCTTTTTATATTTTTCTTTGATCTTCCCATTGCCATTTCTTTCCCCCCTTTAAGCCTCGTGCCGCATCCGTTTGCCCTCACTTGCCTTGGTTCGTTGTAAACACGCTCGAAATTATCATTCATGTTAACTGAAAATCCTCCACTCGGTCCCGCATTAACACGTTCACCCGAACCAACCATCAATTGATTAATTTTCTCAAGTATAATATCCAAACCATCTTTATAAATTTTAATTGCTTCTGGACTTGTGAGAGATTTATCAACCACATCCAAAGACTTTTGAATTAACTCACTTCTTGTAAGAAAGTAAGACTTGTCATCAGTTATCTCGACACCACTCGCATCAGTGAACGACATTGATTTAGCAGATTTCGTCCATCTCTTCAAAATGTATTGGCGTGGTAATTTTTCAAAATCATGAACCTTTTCCAAAATAGTTAACACATGTGCGCATGGGATCCCGAAGCTCTCAAACATCTTACAAGTGCACGAGACGTAATCTAATTGTTTGTCATAAACAATTTCTCTCACCTTTATCGTATCTTGTTTCCTTCGTATTTCATACACGGTTTAATATTCATCCTCCCTCACAAACTCAAACTTATAATTCATCATCTCCAACAACTCATCTTGAAATTTATAAAATATTTCACGTGTATAAATATCAACCATTTGCACTAAAACATAGTGAGATATTTGTGCTTTCGATTTCTCGGTCAAGTCTTTGTGATCGGCAAACAACTCTTCATGACGTTGACGTACCAACCCCCTACCAAACTGGATCATAAAATCTACGAGTGAATTCTTCTTTGAAACATATTTCTTAAAGAATGCGTGGTCACTTTCTGCGCGTTGGCTACTTGACATTCCAGCGGAGAAAACATGATTCACATATGCGGGGACCCAACTTGAACGAATTTCATACATAGATTTTAACCACTTATTGTCACTTAAACAACTCCTGTCAAAAAGATCAATCCACTTGGAGTCAAACTCTTCCCTCATCTCCGAATTCCATATGCAATCTGAGAACTCCTTGTAATAAGCACTAAATTTTACCGAATCTAGCTTCTCAGAAAATTTCATCAAAATGTGCCAACTGCAATATCTATGATAAGTATATGGGAGAACTTCCGACATCGCTCTTGTCATAGCTGGATCTTGGTCGGTGATAATCATCTTCGGTGCATCGCTCGACATGGCTTCCAAAACGATTGAAGAGACAAACAAATGAATCAATAGTCTCATCACTAAGAAATGCAGATCCAAATAAAATTGTTTGACCATGATTATTCACTCCCATTAGTGGTGCACAAATTATACCGTACCGATTAGTATTGTACGTGGTATCAAATATAACCACATCACCATAACACTTATAAGCCCGTCTACTAGTTGCATCGGCCCCAAATGTCATACACATAAATCATCAATCAATCAAATAGGCATTATCATACCTATAATATAATATCAACAAGGTACTCACATTACCCTAAGATAATTTCCATACGTAGCATTACATCTCTCAAATCCTACGTATTAAAATATCATGACTTTACTTCTTTAATTTAATTATTACAAAGTCTCACTCATTACCTAAGGTTCAAATAGGTTTCTCCTCAATATATTTATTCAGTAAGAAATCACTAATATCCTATTGGTCCATCTCATCTTATCTCCCGAATTAATATGAATTTAAACTCTCCTTTAATTAGAGTTATAACCGATTGTTTCAAATCTCTTATAAACACATCTTCTATCACTTAGAATTAAACCCTCTTGTAAACTTAAGGTTACCCAGGTGTTATATTCAATCACCACTACTGAACCTATCCTTGATCCTCAAGAATACCAATTAGAATCCAACAAATGAATCTAGCAACCGAAATACCTTTCAATATAATTATTGTCATTCTAATCAATTAAATCCCAATCAAATTAATTCGAATCTTATCTAGGGCTTATTGATATTTTCTAAGTCCCATAATATCCAATTAATAATCACCAAAGATCTACAAAAGGTTTGGGATAATAATCAACCTTAAAAAGAAAAAACTTCAAGGATTCTGGGAATGTCGATCGATCGAAGGCAGGGGGTCGATCGATCGATCGCCCAGATACCAGCCCAATTTTCTACATTTCTGATACTACAGGTTTCATAAGTTTTGATCCTTCAAACCTTCATATTAACAACCTAAATGACTTATAATCCTTACTACATGATATAGCAACATATGTGAATGATTTCTAATGCTCTAAACATCCTAGAATCATCAAGAGTTTGAATTAAATGCATATATTTATCCTAATATTTTCCAGAAAATTATAAACATGATATCTTCAAGAACACACCATTGATTCTCAGAATTTCTTCAACAGATTTATGATTATTTCATGGATTACTATCTACCTGCAACATGAGTTTGATTCCTATATATTTTCAGATTCCAGAAATCCATTAACAACTCTATCTTTTCATCTTCCAAACATGTAAAAATCTCATCTTTATATAGCTATCCTAACATGGACAATATACAAACTTAGATTGAAATTATCAAACACTTGCCTCTAATGAAGGTCTGATCCTTTAGGGTGGTGTATCACAGGTGGTTCTCCCCTTTCTCCAGCCAACTTCCGGTGGTGATTGGTGGTGGTGACCTTTGGTCTTTGTTCTTCTCCTTCCCAAGTAAGCTTTTTCTCTTCCCAAGAAACCTTTCACTCTCTCTAGGAAGATGACTTCTCTATTTTGTGTAGAAGAGATTAATAACCCACGTTCAACTAATCTCCAAATACTTATAATAGGACAAAATCTGAAATCACTATTCATCCCCTTGTAAAAATGACCAAAATGCCCTTTTTGGTTGTCCTTTCATTTCCAAATAACCCGAGACCCAAAACCAACATCCAAATAGACTTTTCTGACTATTTCAACCCTTTCGGACGCAACGACGCGGTCAAAATAACTATAAGATCGATAGAAAATAAATTTCCTTTTTTTTAACAAATTAGTCCCGACACGTCCCATACCGTGTCCGACTAAAAATTCAAACTACTGAATTAGTATCACACCATCATATCAATAACATCACATTCATATATTACCTAAATATCTTTAAGTAATATTCAGAATCATACATTTTAATATCCACAATTCGGGTAAAACCCAAATGAATTAATTTATAATAAAATTCAATTAATCCATTAATTTAAAATATAACCCATTTTAAAAGTCATTAAAATCACGGGGTATTACATATATATATATATACAAACCCAACACATAACTAAACAACTCCTTCCCAAAAAATCTACTTACGAACAGGAAAAAAAAATAAGGATAACCCTCCTTGTTCTTCCTCAAACCAAACCACAAAACATTTGAATGGGTAAGAGTAGAGGATCACGAAATCTTGGCGATCTTGTTTATCTAATGAATGGGGAGTCTGCTTTAAAATCGTCCGCCCTTCACCCACCCCCGAGTATATGCTTCAATAGGAATCACATAAAGGTAGATTAGAAACCTTTGGTAAAATGCCTGCCCCTTCTTCCTTACTCTTTCTTTTTTTTACCCATAATTTATACCTATATGTATCTATATATATGGTTTAGATTATATGTATATTAGGGTGTACCCGTGCCGATGGCATGGTGATAAATTTGCTCTCGAGTATGTGGTTATAACACACTCTTACACGATAAATTTGCTCTCATGTATTTGTGGTTATGGAACGCGCACTCCCATAAGTCAATTATCTATCAACATCTTATATTTAAAATTGATTACGAAGTAATGAAGCATTACATGTTAATGAACATCTCCAAAAATGACGAGCGTGTCATGTAACATAATAAAAAACACTCGGGAGGAAATCTATCAAATACTTAGTTTGAATGTTGAACATTGAAAATCAACATTTACCCACATATTTAATGTCAAATTATAAAAAAAAATTGGTAAGTCGATTAATTTCTTGATGATGCAAGGCGGTTTGTTTTCAAGTCAAAATTTATATTATAATGTATAAATTTAATTTTAAAAGTGTTTGAGTTTTAAAAAAAAATTAATGTCCAATGGCATGTATGAACTTTAGTTGCATTGGTTGGCAACTTCAGGTACATAACATAACTTTAGAAAATGTAAAATTGTAATTTTCTTGAGCGTATTCATAATTGCAAAATATTGGAAACTAATACACATGATAGAATATAAGTATATTTAGCCATACACATTTAAATTTTGAAAAATGTTATTTAAACTCCATAGAAAAATTGAAACAATTTTAATGGAATTGGAAAAAAAAACATCTTAGTATACAACCAATGGCTACACTAAACGCACACTTCATTTGGGATGTGTTCATGCTATTTAAAAATATGGTGTTTATGAAATGTATATTTAAAAATATGGTGCTTCTAAAAGTATTTCATAAAATGTATATTTAAAAATAGCTTGTTCGTGCTTTATAAACACGTAAAAGTGCGAGTTGGTAAGCACCAATAATAAACAAAAAAAATCAGGATTAATTGTCTTTCCAAATGGAGATACTTTATAAACAATTGTATTAAAACTCTCTTTATTTCATCATTTGGTGCGGTGCTTTCATCAAGTGTTAATGTCGTAACTGTGTAGACGGTATATTGACCATCTCTTTTATTTCCTTATTGTAACAAAAAAAAATCATATGAATAAGTATCCATCTTGAAATTTCATATTTACAGTAAAAAATTGTCCCATTTCCCTATAGTCTACGATCAAATCAAATCTTGAATGATCTCCTCGAGCCATTCAATCTTCCATTCCAGCCTGAGGCTTTCACATCTTGGGCCTTTTAACTACTCATCATTGCTTTTTTTTCTTTTATCAATTCTCTCATGAGGAAGAATGTGGCAGACCAAAAGTAGGTGAATATAGAGGATGAGATGTGATATTCGACTATTGTAGAGAAAGTAGGTGAATGTGGTAGACCAAAATTTGCTTATAAATTTGGGCTTTTCTATAAGAGGTTGTACTACTTTAATAAGGGATTAGACAACACTGTAATACTGTTGACCTAATTTGACTGAGAGGTTTATAGACTACACTATACCATCTCCCTTAGATTTTAGTATAGATAATATATGAAAGATGCACCGTAATGAAAAATGCCCAAAAAATGCAATCCAGATTCTAAGACATCGAGTTTTAAACGCATATATAATTGGGAAAAAAAACTAACAAACCTTGTTTTGAGACAGAAATATCCTGGTAAAAAATACAAAGTATAAATCTATAAAAAGCTTTGCCACTAACCGTTACTAATACAATTAAATAATAATTTAGTTTAACAATTAAGCAAAGGCTAAACAGTGAAACTGAAAACAAAATAATTAAAAGAACTAACAAAAAATTAATCTTTAACTATAGATCATTAAAAATAACAACCCGTGAGTCAATTAAAAACACCAACAAAAAATGGGTTTGTAAAATACCAAAGTTAGCAGAGACGTAGTTAGAGAAAATTCGTGTCTTCTCCATAAAGACTTGAAAGATACACAAACAATATACCTGGAATTTCAGACTACAAAAAATATACAAATACAAACACAGAGAAAAAAATAGGGATATCAGATCAGATATAAAAGTGAGATGAGGCAGATAAGAGGCAGGGGCATCCGGCTGATCAGATCAGATATAAAAAATAGGGGGAGCCGGCGTTTGTTGGATCGTCTGGCGACAGCAGAGCAGAGGCAGGGGTGTCCTACGTTGGGGAGGTAGGGGAAACACACTTTAAGAGTAATAATTTATGGATCTTGACGATGACCAGATCTGCTACAGTCTGAGGCTTTCACGAATAAGCTATAAAAAATACTCATAAAAAATACGAAGTATAAAGCTATAAGAAGCTTTCCCACTAACCGTTATGAAGAATGGATCAGGGGTAAAAAGTACCGGGTTCTGTGTACTGATTGCCTCTGTTTCTGCTCTTTTTTTTTAGGATGGCTTATGAATGATGAGGTTCAAAACAGTTCCTGATTTTGAAGATCTGCTACCGAATTCCACATTTTTTTTTAAGATCTGCTTTCGGGTTCCTGATTTTTTGAAGTCATGAGAAATGAAAAGTCAAAATTTTACCCCGTAATCTGGTGAAGTTGAGATTTAATTCCTGGTTGCTTTATTCGCTAGATCTGGGCTCTTGAGTGTTTTAATTCGTCAGTTTCTTGGTTATTCCTGGTTTTAGAGGTTCCTTGATGATCTATTAACTTGAGTTTAGCTTTGGTGGTTAGAGTTACGATTGATGGGCTCGATTTGAGGCGGTGTAAGAGAGTGTAATACCCCGCACTTTTTTGGCAAATTAAATTCAATAATTAAGTGTAATTTGGAAATTTAAGAAATTATCGTGAATAGTAATTTTTGGAGTTTTCAAGGATTAAATAATTTTCGATGAGTATTAAAATTACTCTTAGGATTAAGTGAATAAGTTGGAGTATTTTATTATATGTCGTTGTTGGGTAAAGCGACATAGGAGAATATTTTAATGGGAAAACTCGCATTGAGATATATTGGGTTAAAATAGTGAATTGCGGTCAAGTACCTTAGATGGAAATTCCGATTGTGCGGTTGGTCTCGGAATGTCCGAGATAGTCAGAATAGAGTATTCGGGGGAAGTAATTAAGTTTTGGGATTTTTTGGACCCGTTTGGACTCGTAATTGAGTAAACGAGTCATTTTTGGGTTAATAAGGGATAAACCCTTATTTTCTCTCTTATAGGTGATGAGAGAGCGGAAGAGAAAGAAAGAAAAGAAAGAGAGAAAGAAGGAAGAGGAGAAAAGAAGAGAGAAATGGGGGATTTCGTCCAAACTTCGCCGGATTCGACTCGAGGTCGTCGAATTTCATCCTCCAGACAAGTGTATACTTCCTTTATTTCATTTTGTGCATTTATTTCATATTATAGTTGGTAAACTATATAATTTTGGGTTAGAACCCTTAAAATAAATTTGGGAAAATTAGAATATGAGTTTACATATTGATGTAATGTAAACTTTTAATGATTTCTAGTGTTAAATCCATGTAAATGGAGTAAAGAAATGGATTGAAATGGGTTAAAATGATAAGTTGGGGTTTTTATGGTTTTAGGGTTTAAATCGAAGACAAATGGTTTATTACCCCAAATTAATTGCCGTGTTAGTTGTAAAACATAGATTAGATGTTTATGGAGTTGTTGGATAAGATTTGAAACAACAAAAATGGAGAATAATGGAGGTTTGGATTTTTGGAGAAGAAGGTGAATAGTGACCAGTGTCCTTCCCGAATCGATTCGGCCATGAGGCGAATTGATTCGGCTCTTGGTAAAAAAATGAAAATTGTAGATCTTTTCGATACGGTCGCGTGGGTGTTGACCGCGTATTTTTTTGATTTTTTTTGGATTTATAATGATTTTTCTACGGAAAGCTATCCGAGATCGAAGTCGTTAGTCATAAATTAAGGCAAAAATTATTTGGAGATAAATTTTAGGGGTTCCCAAAGTGTTAGGACCTCTAAAGGACTTGAGGAGATATGAAAGCTTTAGGTTCGTTGAAATATATCCGAGTTATAATTTAAATGGATATTGGATTGAGTTTTGGGTTTTTGGGATATATATAAAACCTAAGAAGATTTGGAGATTTCGGACCAGCCGAATCGATTCGGACAAGCCGAATCGATTCGGTATGAGGCAATAATAAAGTACAACCATTTTGTATCGATTCGAATAAGATGAATCGATTCGGTGTCCAGCGAATCGATTCGGGCAGGCCGAATCGATTCGGTTCTGGGAGATTTTTGAGGTTTTCTCCTTTAAGTTTAGGGAAATTTAAACTATGATTTTGGAGATTATTATAGGGGATTATAGATATGATATTAGTACTCCTAGATAATGGTATTGAGGGTGAGTAAATCCCGGGATGAAAGAAGGAACCTTGGATTAATTTAGTGTACGATCTAGGGTATGGATTTAATGAATACTGGGAATACTTTTGGGTTTAGTATCGTGAGTGTGCGAATACTTAAATGCTATTATTAGTGAGAATCTTTGGGATTATTGGCCATCATTATGTGTGATTATAAATTTTGGCCATATATATATTTTAGGAATGATGTAGAATATATATATATAATGTGACTACAGTAGATATATTATATGATACGAATATATATGTATCTGTGTGTGATTGGTATATGTGTATTTTAGAGGCTGGTTTCCACGGGCTTTCCTTTGGTATAGGGTTGGAACAGCCAGAGTATATATTTTCTCTAGTGCGATCCAAGGAGATTGCGCGATGTGGGTGAATCCCCTGGCTTGAGGAGCAGGGAAAGTATAGTCCCCAGGTCATTATCGTCCCGCGTTCGAGTGAGATGTGTGTAACTCCACTTTCAGGGGGAACATGACCACCTCCACCGTTGTGTATTTGTTTACCATGTGCATTGAGGGAGTCTGGCTTAGTACCGTGGTATAGTGAGTAAACCCGGATTTTGGATCGGCACTATGAGACTGCATCCTCGAGTTATAGCTCGTTGGGATGGTTATTGTACTTGTGTGTATAGTACATTACTTATGTATGAGAACAAGATATTATATCTCTACTAGAGTAAAGAGATAAATGAAATATGAAAGAAATTCTCATTCTGGGAGATTGTATCCGGACTTAAAATGTGATATGTATATATAAATGAGTCTGTTATGTATATATATTTATATGGGTATATATATATATATATATGCGTTATGTACTGAGGGCCTAATAGATCTCGACGATCGACATTGCCAAGTAGTAGTGTATCGGGGGGGGGGGGGGGTCCTTGTTTGGATTTCGCTTTGCGAGACACCCCACGCACGAACATGGCGCAATGTTGAGACTGGAGAGAAGTTTAGTCCTTAGTACTTGGATTAAATAGGATGTGTAGAATTTTAGTGAAACGATTAGTTAGGTAGGGTAACTTAACTGGGTTGTCTTTTAGGATGCGTTAGGTGTGCACTATTAGAAGAGAGGTGAGGGGTATCTCATGGGAGTACGATACCAATTTAAATATGAGATAAAACATATTTTCAAAAATATTGCATTTATGCACTTGCAAAATATTTTCACAACTCGGGCTCTGACCCGTTTCTATATTTTCCCCTCTTACTATATATTATATATATAGGTGTCTAGACACAGGGACGCCTGGATGATGATTCCTTTTAGTCAGACGTGTGCTGCGGCAACTGTGGATGCATGCAGGTTTTCGATAGACGCTTCTATCATTGTAATCTAGATAGGAGGTATTATATATACATTCAGGCTAATAACCCAACTGCTGTTATTTATTCTTTTACCGCCTTTTATGCGGAATGCGATTGGATTGTATTATTGTTACCGAGTGTTCGATTATTTTATTTCTTTTTAGTTTCCTTTATATAAACTATGTGAAGATTTTATTTGTATAGTTTGTTTAAAAATATTAGTTAATTAAAATTTTGACACCAGCCTAATAGGTTAGTAATTAATTTGGTTTTCGACAGTGATGATGAGAATGATCCATATGCGACTCCTGTTTTAATTTGGTACAGGAGTGATAACCCGGTATTTGATTAGGCGGGGTGTCACAGAGAGAGGGGATGCATTGTAGAACTGAGAATGTGAGAAGAAAGAGACAAAAATAATTCCACTTTCTTGGGAATATGAGAGATGGAGGCATGAAAGATAAAAAGCATTTTCCTTTTCTTTGAAATTCGAACGAATCAATTACAGGGCCATTTTTTTTGTTTCGAGACTCGTGTACTCAGTAGGTAGGTTCAATGTTAGGATAAGCTATGTACATATGCATTCATTATGAAAGACGTGAACAAAATTTACTAAAATGACCTCTTCTTAAAACATTTTAGATAGTTAGATATAAGCCCCCACATTCAATCTCAACCATCAGTTGATAAAGACCAAACTCTCCAAGATGTAATCTCAATCGTTAGTTGGGGAGGACAAAAAGTACCTCCTACTTTATTATATAGATGTGCTATGATGAGTTTGAAGTTATATATATATATATATATACATATATATATATATATATATATATATATATAGAGAGAGAGAGAGAGAGAGAGAGGAAGGCTCACCTACATCACACCGTATATCACACTTAATTCTAGGCCCTAGAGAACTTTTTTTTTTCAAATTTTATATTTTTTCCTTGAAATTAACCTTTCAATCAATCCATATGCAAAAAATTAGGTCAAAATAACTTTTGTAGCTATATTTAAAAAATTCACAAAAAACTGCTAAAAATACCTTAAAAATAAGAGTCTGCGCCAACAGTTTTTTGTGAATTTTTTAAAAATAGCTACAAAATGTATTTTGACCTAATTTTTTGCATATGGGTTGATTGAAAGGTTAATTTCACGAGAAAAATATAAATTTTGAAAAAAAAAAGTTTTTAGCGCTTAGAATTAGGTATGATGCATGGGTGATGTATAGAGCATGATGTAGGTGAGCCTCCCTCTCTCTCTCTCTCTCTCTCTCTCTCTCTCTCTATATATATATATATATATATATATATATATATATATATATATATCGAATGTTAAAGCGAAGAAAATAGAGGGTGGCTAGAAAGGTGGGTTTCCATTTTTGAGTTGATTCTTAACAGCTAACCTCTATAGCTGTTAAGAATCAACTCAAAAATGGAAACCCACCTTTCTAGCCACCCTCTGTTTTCTTCGCTTTAACATTCGAGATATATATATATATATATATATATATATATATATATATATATATAGAGAGAGAGAGAGAGAGAGAGAGAGCCAGGCTCTCCAACATACCTCCTAGCAACATACCTAGCAACATACCATTTTTTTAAAATAGTAAAAAAATAATTTTGAGATAATATTTTTTATATGGGTTCATGATATTTCAATGTACCCTTATAAAAAAATCAATTGAAAATAATAGTTTTGTTATTTTTAAAAAATAGGTCAAAAAACTGTCAGTTTTTACCCTTTAAAACTGCAATTTTTTTTTACCTATTTTTGAAAAATATCAAAACACATTATTTTGATCTAAATATTTTTACAGGAGAACATTGAAATATCATGAACCCATATAAAAAATATTAACTCAAAATGATTTTTTTTGCTATTTAAAAAAAATAGGTATGTTTAATGAGGTATGTTGGAGAGCCTAACTCTCTCCCTCTCTCTCTCCCTCTCTCTTATATCTGTGTGTGTGTGTGAGAGAGAGAGAGAGAGAGGGTGTTGGGGGGCGTATGGCTCTGTGTGTGTATGTGACTCAGTGTGTGCTGGTGCGTGTGTTGTTGTGTGTGTTGTTTTAATTGTAAATGCCGTGTGCGATACCGATTTAAATAGTTGCGAAAATTCCAATCACGAACTTATTTAAAGAGAGTCAATTTATTATTCAAATCAATTCAGCCCTTAAACTCAAATAGCAACGTGCGTGCAGTGTAAAACTAACATAAATAAAATATGCGACACAAAATTCAGGAAAAATCCCCTCAGGGCAAAACCTTTTTATTTCACTATAATTGCAAATCGCAACTTACACAGTTATAATGAAATACAGTTTGACACTCGAATACGCGCAGGCGTCAGTTGATGTCATCAGCAATAAGTCCACACGCAACGAACCTACATGAACCGCAGTCCAGTCTTTAACCCGTGAACACCGCAACACTCATTAATGACACGCAGTCATAAAACTCCGTAGACACTCACTCCACGATATCACGCAGCCCTCGGTTGTAAAGATCTCCACACAAAGAATGAACAATAGTAAAATAAGCTTTTGGGTTCGACAAAATAACTCACACAAAAGTTATTGGGATTGTGTATTGTAAAACAATAGTTATGAACCCTCAAATGGTTTGAGAATAGTATTAAAACGTATTCTCTGAAAACCAATTTTTCTCCACAAGAAATTCGAGAAGTCTGACACCTTATTTATATTAAAAATCAAGGCGGTGACATGTCAGAGGAAAACACCTCTCGTTCAAACGACATGATGTCGTTTGAGCGAGATTCGATCTCGTTTGAACCAGGTACGATGTCATTCGAATGACATCATACACGTAACTCGAAAAACTTCAGTTTTTTAAATATTTTAGAAACCTCAAAACTTAAAATTGTTCACGAGATCAAAAACATTTATCCAAAAACTTTATGATAAAATATTTTTGAAAAATAAAAACCATTTATTAAAATCTCAAAAACCGTTTTAACTTTTGTAAAAAATATCCCAAAACTTTTAATGTGAAATGTAAATGAAACTTAAACACATTTTACCAAATTCATCCTTGTTGGGCTTGAGTGTTGAAGTCTTCTTGAAATTCAGAATTGTCTCTTGTAGATGTAATCTTCTCAATCCTTCGACGACTTGTAGCGGTATATGACATATTAAATTGATAACGGACAATAATGTCCTTATAAATCTCCCCCTATGTCTATGGCGGTACAAAATAAAAATATCCGAATTATCAATCTTAAATATAACCTATACAAATCTACCCTCCCAACAACTCAAAAGTGGAAAGATAAATGTTAAGTCTTCAAACTTTTCAAACTTCGCTTCAACAATCAATTCTTCAAAACCTTGAAGCTTTTCTCATCAGGGTGTGCAATCCAAAATCTTCAATTGTACCTACACACATGAGATAAAGCAAATACCTCGTGATGTATCGAGTTTGAAATTATATAAGCATAAACATGAAAGCATAATCAATTCTCCCCCATACATAAACTCCCCCATAAAGTCATAATTCGTTCTCCTCCTTTTTATTTGTCCAAAATAGACAAGGAAAAGAATAAACCACATAAATCAATTCGGGGTGTCACTGTAACCAAAGCAAACAAACTATTTTTGGTTTTTCTGATTTTTCATACAAAAAAGAAAAAATGATGTTACAAAAATCACACACCATGAATTTACATTAAGACAACCAAATCGTGGAACCAGAATGAATGAGTGTGAACAAATTCGATAGGAAAATCAACTTAATCATATCATATGTGCACGATGCATAAGTGTACTCCTAATGAATGAACATCAAAATAGTCCTTAGGTGTTGATTTGCTGAATTTAGATGACATCATCTTAATCATATCAACAAATCAAAGTATAAATGATTTCCACACCAATAACGTTCAAAACTATGTAATGATTTTTCATCACTTTCAAGGACGTGCAAATCGTTATAAATTCCATCCAAACTCCCTCATTAAAATATAATGCTTTTTATTTTTCTTATGAGGTGATGAAACTAAAACTTATTGGCCCATTTTTGTCATAATTTTCTTTTTATTGACTTTCAATTTTTCGGGCTCTTTTAAACCTCATTGGACCCCAGATAATTTTCAATTCCTCACTTTTTTGGGTCCATTTAAATGGTGGCTTTATCGCAAAGGAAAAAATGAACTACCCTTCGCAGACCTTTTTCGTTTTTCAAAATAAATCGCACAAACTCTCAAACGATTTATAACATGCACTACTTTTTGTCAAGTTTTATCGCATTTGGTTCGTTGTATAGACAAAATTAAGATCGAAACACTCAACCAATATGTGATAGACAAGCACAAAAGAAAATAAATTCGTGCATGTGTGCAATGAACGATAAATAGAGTCAATCATGTAGGTAGTAACACTATATCATCTCAAATACTCAAACTTTGTAGAGCACATGAATGACACAACATATTGTCTCAAAACACTATAATATAGTCACATAGATAAATGGAATGAAATTGTGACTCGATCATCCTAAGTGTGCATTCATAAACGTTGTAAACAAAATACAAAACTCTTTTTGGGTTTTTCAAAATTTTTATAAAAAAGAAAATCTTTTTGTATTTTTTCGAACACTGTTCAGAAACAACCCAACAGTACCAAATATTATATCAATATGAAAAAGAGGACTACAAACAGATAAATCCAGAAAACCCAATCATGTCGTTTAAACGAAACACAGAGTAACTTGAACGAAAATAGTTGTCATTAGATTGACAACATCGTGCGACATGTGAACTCGCTCGAACGAGAACACAGTAATCCCAGAAAATAATGCAGTATTGTCCAGTGGGAAGAATTTTGAGAAAATAGTTCCTGAGATGGGCAAGAAGATCCAAAATAGTTCTAAAACGGTACCAAAATTAATAAAAGCAAACAAAAAATGCTAACAAAGTATAAAACAAATGGTACATACTAGCAATAAGCAAAAGATAACATCATGCAAATCAACCTATGCTAGCAAACATGTCTAAACCTCATCCAGTAGGTGCAGTGGAGTTTTCCAAAGACGGTGACATCTTTTGAAACAACTCCATCAAATCGTGTGAAGTCTTGACCAAAAACTTTACTTGCTCTCGAATATGTGCAAACTCTCTATCATTATGTGCAAGCAAAGTATCATGGGTGGGTGCATGTGTGCAAACATGTGTAGGAGTAAAGCATGACACATAACCCAACTTAAAGCAAAAATCCCTAAGGTGTTCTTTCTTTTTGCAAAGGGAGCAAACATAAATCGCCCTAGGTACACCTCTCTCAACAACTCTAGGATGTTCTCTCCTAACAGGTACGGGACGCCTAGGTGGGTTGAGTGGAGTCACTAAAGTGGGAACTGACTCGAGTACAACAATAGAAGTGGATACACCATCATGACCTTTTCTTAAATTCTCACCACCACCCAAAACGGGATTAAGAACCATCTTTTCAACTTTCTTAGATGAGTTCTCTAAAGGGACTTTGCTTTTTGGGCACGTACGAGATCACTCTCGAGTTGGGATACACCTGTCATCATACTAGACACCGTGTTGGTTAAATCACACATTTCCCTCCAAAAAACTTCTTTCTCTTTCTCCAAATCTAAAACCCGACGACCTATATCCCTAGTATACTTATTCGTATTCAAGGTCTCGGTGTACAAATCCCTAAAAGCTTTTTGAAGTTCACTTTCATCTCTACTCTCAAACTCGCTCTCATATCCATTAGAAACACTCGAGTCATTACCGTCACTCTCGTGAACATTATCATCGTGAGACAAAGTGGGTGTGCTCACACGACTTGAAAAGCTACTCACATCCCATGTCCTAAACCTTTACCGGACTCATCATCCTCATCTCCCTCTTCTCCCTCACTATCACTATGTAACACCCCGCCTAATTAAATACCGGGTGACCAGTCCTTTATTAAATTAAAATCAAGGTGAACGGTGTGGTTCATTCTTGGCATCACTGTCGAAAATAATTTTTCCGTTTTAATCACCCTAATTAATTAAGCTAAGTGTCAAAACAATTCAAATGATTATTTCAGTAATTAAATTCCATCGTAAAAACCTTTTTAAATATAAACCAGCTTAAGAATAAGCAATTATTAAAGATACAATTATCCAAAAGAAACATGCCAACTAGATTATTCAAACCAAGTCAATATCCATAAGTGTAATCAACACGACATGAAATAACTCCCAAATGATTTCCGAATACTGGAAACATAAATAAATACAAAATCTCTAATAATGTCAAAACGGATATAGGAAATCGGGCGACACATGCCCTAGCTATGAAGAACTAAATCAAGAGCTGAATCAAGGAAGAGGTCATCTACTGCAAGAGCCTACAACTCCCACCTAAGCTGCAGAACGTCCAATCCAAAGAACCTACGCATGACGCCCCTGTGGCTAGGCACCTGTAATATATACATATATATCCAAGAGAGATAAAAATGACAGGAAACGAGTCAGAGCCCGAGTGTAAAATAGTTTTAAAAATTGTTTAACAAGTATTTAAAATGCTTATTGGCTAATATAACAACCATGTCGATACGCGACACCCTCGTGAGAATTCTCACCTCTCATCTAGTGTGCATGCCTACCGTACTAGTAAATGCCTCATACGTCTATCTAACTCGTCTCCCATAAATTCTATTTCGAGAAGTCACAAGACTATGATTTTAGTTTAGAGATCAGTCTCTTAATGATTACTTACGTCACTTATGTATTTCTCAATAATGTTATGAAGGTTCCGAACACTTACTATAATTAGGAGCATTTATTCGAATTACTTATCTACTTATACGCGTAGTAGAAGTATCTCAAATATAGGTATATATATTAATCACTCGTACAATATATATACTAATAGGCACCCCACATAAAATCTATGGTGCTGGCATACTGTGCTATCAAGTCCCCGTATACCTCGTACAAGGGAAATACTAGTTCGGAATCACTCTCGAACTGCATTAACATAATACACACAAAATGGAGGCGAATCATAGTTCCAAGTCACTAAGAGGTCAGCACATACCCTCACATCTCTTAGGACCGTCTGACTATCATTCTCAGATAGCCCATACCAAGGAATCCTATGTTCTGGGATACGAGTCAATATCCCCAATAAAGGTCCCATCGAGATAAGACTGTCTCGGCACGGTAACCTTCATGATAGCAAGTAGCGTGGGTATGATTACACACAAATATATACATTCAATATATGTGCACAATCACTCGGTCATATATATAAATATTCACATTTTTCAATTAGGCTTCCCACGACCTACAATAATATTATTAACCGTATATAATACAATTTTACCCAATTTCTTACGCATAAATAACTCATCTCTTTTTATTTTGAATTAATCATTACATAGTTACTTCTCGTCCCTTGAAGTATTCTCTCTTCTTAAAGGTAAATTCAGTAAGCACACCCTCACTAACACACTGGTCTAAGTCCTTAATGAATTCTCCCAATTCCTTAGCAAACATACATACGATTTCTAATATGTGACATAACCCCGTCATCCCACAATTACTTCCACGATAAACTTATATTAAACGGAGTCTACTTAAACCCTACTGGTCCTCTTCATGAACCATTATGCTCTTTAAATAATATTCAAGGGTTCCTACGATTTTATCCGAATAAAACAAAAGAGGAAAAACATTCAGTTTCTAGGAGGGGTCGATCGATCGATGAAAAGGGGTCGGTCGATCGACATTCTTGAGTCGATCGATAGATCGAGAAGTTCTTGCCCAAATTCTGCTAATTCAACCTACGAGTTTCATCACCTTTCAACCTCTAAATCGTGCTTAATGCATCATAAACTCCCAAACAATTTTACCGCTGATTATATACACCTATCTACATGATTTCCTACATAAAGCATGCACGAATTCATCAAAGATATCGAATTAAAGGGGCCAATTCAAGAGAATTATCAAGAACCCTAGTTTTGTATTAATTTCCATAATTCTCATTCTTCTTCAAGATTTCTTCCTATTAAACCATTACAAATTCATGGGTAATCCTCTACATATGACAAGGTTTCCAGATTTCATGAATTACTCCCAAAACATGCGATTTAAATCTTCAAAATTATATGATTCTTCCATAAAAACATGTATTCTTAATCCTACTCTAATATGGATGAAATATCAACTAGAAATTTGCAGGATAGATACTTTCCTTAAGATCGTAGGTCAAATTCCATGAAGTTAACAAGTATAGACTTGATCCCCTCATTCCGATTTGCGTTTTGGTGGTGGTGGTGGTGCCATCCGATTAGTTCTTTGGCCTTGAATTTTTGGAAATCTTTTCCTTCCTCTCACTGTCGTTTTAAACTTTTGAGAATGTTAATACTAGAAGACTCTCCTAATATCTGATATTAATTCCCAATTTTCGTCATTTAACTAAGGTCTAATTTGTAAATGACTAAATCGCCCTCTCGAGGTGCCAATTAGGCCTAAAAACGGGTCGAGACCCAAACTAAACCCCCGGGTACACTTTTCTGACTATCTCGGCCCTTCCGGACACATTGGCGCACTCGAAATAACCATATGGGCGACTTATAATTTATTCACTTTTTATAATAATAATTCAATCCTAACACAACACAGGCGCGTCCCGACTTAATTTTCATAATTGTCATATTATTCACTCGTGACAATTTTAACAAATTAAATTCTACATATTACTTTACTCATTAAGTAATATTCAGCAAATTCCCAATAATTACTAACTCTCGTCACGCTAGTAAATATTTAAAATAAATTTTCGAATTAATATTAAATTAATATCTCAATTAAATTTAAAAAATCCACAATTTAATAGCCATAAAAACACGGGCTATTACACACTAAGGGTGGATGGCATGGAAACTTTCTTCCCCTCTCTCCTAAGCCTAGTGGGACACTCAAACGACTTATGCCCTCTCCCCTCACACTCAAAAAATTTTACATTTTCAAACTTTTCTTCACCCTCTTTCTCTTTCTCACCGCTTTCTTTGGCCTTGTCTTTCTTTTCGTTTTTCTCCGAAAATCTTTTATTGGAAGAATTTTGTTTCGAAAAGTGGCTAAAATTTTAAAATTCTTTGCAAGTAGGGTCATGTCAAAATCAGACTCAGACTCACAAAAACTCACATTATTTTTCTGAGATTGGGCTTTAAGCGCAATCCCTCTATCCTTAGGTTTGATAGTGTCCGGAAACATGTCAATTTTGTACGTCTGTAGGTCTCCTACCAACTCTTCTAATTTCAAATGATTTAAATTTCCTAAGGTATTCAAAACTATTACTTTAGGGATAAAACATTTTGGTAGCGATCTTAAAATCTTTCTAACCACTCGTGCATCAAGAATCGACTCACCAAGATTAAAATCTTTCTAACCACTACTGTTGACAAAGTCGGACAAACGTACATAAAAGTCATCAAAACACTCAGTTTCTAGTATGGTGATGGTCTCAAATTGACTGGTCAAGTTTTGAATTTTAGACTCTTTGACCGCGTTAGTGCCTTCGTGGGTGAGTTGCAAAACTTTCCACTCTTCCTTAGACGTGGTGAACGTCATAATATGTCGAAACTCGTCAGGGGTGACATGTATGAAAATTGTACTAAGTCCTCGTAAATTATAAGTGCTCCACCTAAACTCATCCTCAGTCGAGTCTAACACAGGTTTTAAATTCATGACATTATTCACGGCGATAGTGTGAGGAATCCAACCTATTTCACAAATTAACCAATCTTTCTCATCGATTGCTTTTAAATGCAATTTTATTCGGGCTTTCCAGTAAGAATAATTAGACTCGTCAAAAATTGGCAACCACCTATATAAGTTTTCGTTTGGAAACATTGCAACAAATTTAAACAAAATAGATTTTTCAAAAAAAATCAATATCACACAATTTTGCGAAAAATAGGAATACACAATAAATTAGCGTAACCTGCTCTGATACCAATTTGCAAATGTCGTGTGTGATACCGATTTAATTAGTTGCACAAATTCTAATCACAAACTTATTTAATTAGAGTCAATTTATAATTCAAATCAATTCAACCCTTAAACTCAAATAGTAATGTGCGTGCAGTGTCAAACCAACATAAATAAAATATGCGACACAAAATTCAGGAAAAATTCCCTCAGGGCAAAACCTTTTTATTTCACTATAACTGTAAATCGCAACTTACACGGTTACAATAAAATACAGTTTGACACTCGAATACCCGCAGGCGTCGGTCGATATCCACACGCAGCGAACCTACATGGACCGCAGTCCATTCTTCAACCCAGGAACACCGCAACACTCCTTAATGACACGTAGTCATAAAACTCCGTAGACACTCACTCCACAAAGAATGAACAATAGAAAACTATTCTTTTGGGTTCCACAAAATACCTCACACACAAGCTATTGGGATTGTGTATTGTAAAACAAAAGTTATGAACCCTCAAATGGTTGGAGAATATTATAAAAACGTATTATGTGAAAACCAGTTTTTCTCCACATGAAAATCAAGAAGTCTGACACCTTATTTATAGCTGATGAACGGCGAGAATTAGTTCTAGTTAAATTAGCATCCTACCAGCAATAACTAGCCAAGCAGTATAACCAGAAAGTTGACCCAAGGAAATTTCAAGTTGGGGACTATATCCTATGGAAAGTCCTTGGCAGTGTTGTGAAACCATCAAATGACAAGCTAGGGCTGAGCTGGGAAGGACCATTTAAGGTGGTAAGAGATGACTTGAAAAGAGCCTATAACTTGGAAACGCTGGAGCGCAGGGAGCTACCAAGAGCTTGGAATGCGGTCAACCTGAAGAAATTCTACTTCTAGATTTTTCTAATGTGCACCATTTGTTTAGGCAAATTTTCATTTACAAATTAAATGTTGCTCTCTCTTCCTGACTTTGATGAATAAAACTCGATTGGCCTTAGCATTCTATATGTATTGGTTGTCTAAAATATATCTTATCATATGCACCCTTTTTAAGTTACAGGCTTCACTCTTTTAACATGTATGATAAAGATCATGGATTATAAGATTCTGTGTGCCCTTGCTCTTATGATTGCACCACAATGGTTGGGTTTATATTAGCTCAACTTCCCCAAAGAATAATTAGCAGGGTTGACATATAATAACCCTTATCAAGCCGTTGTTCATAACACCATTGGCCTCATAGGTTGCTTCGACAATAAATAAAAACCTATAGGGGATCCTTAAGCAGAACGGCCAACCCAGGTTGGTCGCCAACATAGTTTGGCTCTAAAATCTTTCTCAGGCGGATTTCCCATTAATCAGGTGTATCCTTGCCATCACTTTACTTAGGCCTAAGGCAGCGTGACGACGTAACCTAAAAGGTAAAATAAGGCGGAAAGGTATGACCAAGGCATACGGGAATGTGAGAATACTTATTTGAAAATAAACTCTAAGTCATATTTAGTCAGCCGAGATGCCCAAGACAACTAGGGGTTACTAATAAATTAGAAAACATATAGATATGTTTAGTCGGTCCTGGTCCTGGTCCAAAACATAAATATTTTATTACTAAAGGTTGCATAGTTGCATGTGCAACAATGATAAACTAAATCAAATCCTAAGAAGGTCCATGTCATTGAGCAAGATAGTTACCTACTCGTGTTCTTCAACCATCATAAGGATGGGGGCAAAATCCTCCTCGAACTCCTCTGAGCTTGGCTCCAGTAGCTGCCTCGGGATAACATCTATTGGGATCCAACGATCATCCCTTCTAAATGAATTTAGTTCTAAGGACGAGGGAGTGATCTCATGCTTATACCAAAGGGCAAAATTCTCGGGCACCATTAACTCCCTGAGGGAACTTAGCGACCCTTTAATGAAGGCCAGCTCCTCGACCTCCTTTAGCTTTTATGGGAGCGTCTGCTCAGCCTTGGTTGTATCCATCTGCCCACACCTGCTGAGGGTCTTTTTTGAATGAGTGCTTCAGTAAGGTGACGTCCCTTTGAAGCCAAGCATCTATCACATACGATCGATGAACATCTTCTTTCAACTCGGTAATCTCCATTTGGGAACCAACATCATCAGTCCTAGCTAGCCACTTGGATGACGACGAAGAACCTTGTATAAGTGCAGGAGCAATGCTCGATATGTTCTCCCTGAGGCGTGCAACTTCCCTCCTTAAAGCATTATTATCTTACTGTAGCACCTCCCCAACCGGATTAATCTCAGGCGCATCCAAGATCTTACCCTTCAAAGCATTCACCTCTTCTTGAACAGAGGCACCAACCTCGCAAGTCGATCCTTAATCTTGGCAACCAGTTCGAATTAATCTTTGTAGTCCTGATTCCTTGCCCTAAGAGATTTGTAGATTCTAATAAAAGCTCGGCGAACTTGGTCGCTCATATTAGAACCAAGAATTTGACCTAGGTGAGAGGTAGCAGGGATATAATCATCAAGATTGACAAACTACAAAGCATAAGAGCACACAAAATACATATATTGATGATGCTGAAATCTAGCACCACCGGATAAGTTATGATGAGCTCAAACAATAGTAACCATGGCAGCCATAGAGATGTAAGTGTATAAGTGTGTAAGTGTGTAGAAGGAGATGAGTATAAGAGGAATAAGATAATGATGTATAGTGGTTCAGCCAATTTGGCCTACATCCACTGTGAGTGTGTGATCCACTAAGTATGGGCACTAATGGCCTTGGATACAATGCACATAAGCTCACTTTCTCTCTCTCTCTCTACTGTGTGTACAAGCAGAGTTTTATCTAGGGTTGCAATTATCGATTGATCCATCCCCTGTAGGGTTGTAGGTGAAAAGTATATATAGGTCTTGGGGGGTGTAGTGTACCCCCCAAGTATGCATGGTGCATGTGAATGATGATCTAGCCAATCCCCTGTTGACACCTGTAGATGCCACTGGTGGCTAATGATGACATAATATCCCCTCACGTGAGGGGGTGATATTGTTATAACGGTCTTCCACGTGCCGTGGGAGCCTCACTCGCATTGTTCCATGCATCTCCCAAACCACGCGCTGTGATGATGTCACCCTCGGCCTTTGATATGAGGTCGAGGGAAAAGTTCCTTCAGGCAATGAGTCTGGCCTAATTTAGGCCTCGTACTGTCATACCCTTGGGGGGTCGTCCGGAACCTGATGAAGGGTCGGCCCCCCGAGGGGTCGTCTGAAACCTGATGAAGGGTCTACCCCCCGAGGGGTCGTCCGGAGCCTGATGAAGGGTCGGCCCCCTGAGGGGTCGTCCGGAGCTTGATGAAAAGTCGCCCCCCTGAGGGGTCGTCTGTAACCTATTTAGGGGTCGACCCCTTAGAGGGTCGTCCTGGCCTGATGAAGCGCAGGGCGCCCTCGGCATGGCCGAGGGTATATACGGGTATATCATATATCAATAAATACTAGAAAAAGAACTTCTTCATTCCTTTAAAATTGGCACTGGCCAGATACAAGTACATTGAGTGGAAATAAGAAAAAGCAAAAAATACTAAATGAGACCTAAGAGCCTAGTTGGTGGCATCGACCTGCTCATAAGTGGTTGGCTCCTTCTCGTTATCAACAGTAACCTCGTCTGTCTTAGCACCAACCACACATCCCTCAATCGGGGAAAGGTTTATTCCCTAGTCACCAGTAGGAGCAGCAGGGGCAGGAGGTCCAATAGAATCCTCACTAGTTCGAGCAGTTGGGACTTCATCTTCAATAATAGGCTTCGGGCCAAGATTGTGCTCGAGAAACAGAAGTGAATTAATAGTAACTCCAATAGCAACTAAGGCTCAATCCCTACCTTTCTTGATGTTTGCCCGGCTAATGTAGTCAATTTGCTTTTCAGCATATTTATAGGCTACCTCCCAGGCCTCATTATAGCCACTCTATCTAACTATTACCACCTCTGCCTCCAGGCTCTTCACCTTCTCAGCGAGCCCTTTATTTTTATATGTAATGGCTAGTTTGCTCACCACAACCAGCTCATAGGCTTCACGGAGTTCCTTCAGCTCCTTGCCCACCCCAACCCTCTCCTTGGTAAAAGAAGCCTCAACATCTATGAGGGATTTCTCAAAGGACTTCTGGGCCTCTTGAGCATTCTTGAATCTCCCCTCGAGCTTAGCATTCCTCCTCACTAGCCATCTAGACCGTGGCGGAGGATGGTATAGTCAAACAAAAACTACAGGAAGAAATAAATGTGAGTCAAAGAGTACGAAGAAATTAAAAAAGAAAGACAGAGAAAAAAAGGAAATGGACTTACCAAAGTAAGCCCCTGATCTACCTTCAGGTTTAACTGGTTTGGCCCATCTTTGAAGACCGCTCGTGGTCCACCGTCAGCACTGCTCTCTCGAGCATCATGGGATCAAGCTGAGGGGCTATAGCCACAGAGGCCACCTCAGCTGGGACAACCACATGCACAAAAGAATCATGTCCTTTCTTCTACTCTCCTCTCCTCTTCTTTCTTCTTCTCCTCTTCTCTTCCTCCTTCTTTCTTTCTCTCTTTTTCTCTCTCTCTCTCTCTTTTTTATTCTTTTTTCTTTTTCCTCTTCAGCTCTTTCTCATAAATTGTTGTCTGGGAACCACTAGTAGTATCCCCAGACCTTGTCTTCTAAATCTTCAACCTATTAGATAATAGGATATCGTCATCATCATCATCATTACATGTCAGGTTTTTTCTTTTGGGGGGAGCCATGTCTTCCTCGCTAGAGCTCTCCAGCCTGGAACCTCCTAAACTAGAGCCCTCCTCACTGAACCTCTCTCCACCAGACTATTCCTCGTTGGATCCCTCCTCACTAGATCCTGCCTCACCACTACCACCTTTGTCACCTATAGAAACACCAGACTCTCAGCTACTCTCCTCTTCGTTATTTAGATTGATGGGTTAGAGAGCAACTTATTCCTCTTCTTCTTCCTCTGGGATATCATGATGAGGGATGGAGTCAGCTGGACGGGCGATGAAGCTGGAGGTAGTGTTCTTTTACTCGAATAAGAAGGCAGCCGACCTGGGGTGTTCACCTTTTATAATTGAGTCCTTTATCTATTAGGATTTGATTAACTTAACAGCATGAATCTCGTGGAGAGCAGGCTCTTGATTCTTGGACTTCGCTGAAAAAGAAAAGAAAATATTAGAGGAAGAACATATTAGAGCAACAATAAAAAAGCATCAAGATTGAAAAATAACTTATGTATTCCTCCCCATGAGTAGGGATTCGAGGTCCCCTGTACGCATAAATTCTTCCGAATTTAGTAGCTTTTGGCACCTCAGACTACGTAAAATGCATTGATTTATCTTATATATGTGTTATTGACATTTCCTACACATTGCCTCGATTTTTGTGTATTTTTCATGCTTTTTACAGGAATTTAATGCAAGTGAAAAGAAGAGGAATCCAAGACCAAGAAATTAGGATTGGAATGAAAGTCAAAGGGCAAAATGGTCAATTCACATCTAGAGTTTGGATAAGGGACCAAGATGGAAATTGAATACCTCACATCTACCAGTACGTAGGAAGAAACGGCATCCCAAACCGAGCCCTGAGTGAGAAGTTATTGAGCTTCAAAGATGAGAGAAAATCAAAAGAAAAGAAGGAAAGAAAAATTTTCAAATCCGGATCGGACCGATCAATATAAGTAGTGAATTGATCCCGAAAGAAGCCAGTCTCTGAATAAATTTCACTATCGGATCAAACTGAATATGACCAAAAATGAACCGATCCGGGAAGCACGAAGAATCTGAATAAAATCCAACACTGGACCGATCCGGATATTGATGAAAATGAACTGGTCCGATGTCTTTAAGATCTCTGCATAAAATAAGAGTTCGGATCGATCTGTTAAAGAAGTCAAACAAACTGATCCGGATTCCACCGGACATAACCGAAGATCCCCGCTGGACCGGTTCGGAAGAGATTTTTCTGATTTTTCTGATTTTTCTTTTCTAATTAAGAGTTTTACTTTGCTCTAACTCTTGTAAATTTCGTTGTGTATTTAACTTAACTTAATGCCAGACATTAAGGGGTTCGATTAGTCTTAGTTTTAAAGGTCTCTTGCATTCAAGAACCCTAGGTTTTAAAGTTTTGCAACATTTACTCAAGATTCAAGCTTTAATTCCAAATTCATTTATTACAAGTATTCTTTAATTTCTTCTTTTAATTGCTTTCATAGTTTATCTTAATTAATTATTAAATTTAGGTTGCAATTCTTAATTCAAAAAGTTCTTCTCCAATCGTCACATAGCTATGGATTTCTGCAAATTTAGTTCTGAGGAAGTTTTTACTTTAAGTATGTCCGACTAAGTTTCTAAGGGTTGGGATGCATGAACCCGACCTAATGTACTTTATCTATGTAGAAAATAGGTTTTGAATTGAAATTTGAATGAATTGTGTTGTGTAGTATGCACAATCGTCGTAGGCCTTTTAACCTCGTTTGCCCTAGGTAATCGGGGTGTTTAAGGATGTGATGCGCATGTAGCTATTTAGCACCGCTTTATTTTTACCTTTGATTTGTATGATGCGGACCAATACCCTCATATATGTGATGCTTAGGATTAGTAAAGACTGGGTTCAATCAACTTTCTAATTCAAAGGCTAGTATTCTATCCGATAAATGTACTAGGGTTTGGGGGATTGTATCCTAACCTATCTTTTCTTTATTCATATTCACTTTACTGCAGTAGTTTATTTCGGTGCATTTAGTTTAATCAGTAGTTAATTTCCTTTGCATTTAGTAGTAGTCATTTCGTTCATAATTAATCATCTTTTTCACTTCTTTTCCAGAATCAATTTAGGGTTAGTCTTATGTTCTTACATCTTCATGATCTTTTGTCCTATTTCCCTGTAGAGACGATCCCGACTTATCGGGTTATTACTAACGCGACAGGCTTGCACTTGAGCCTATATAGCACGCATACTAGATACACATTTGTGGTCGCGTCAAGTTTTTGGCATCGCTATCGGGGAATTAGGTAGAGTTTAGGTTAGTAGATTCAATCCCGAATTTGATTCCAAAATTTAAAAGGGCAAAAAAAATCAAAAATCCCAAAAAAATTCAGAAAAGAAAAAAAAAATCATCTCGCAAAAGCCCTTTCATGCAAAATCAAGAACAAACTCCTCAGAATACTCCAATAAGAATTCACGAAAATCCCATCGTTGAGCATAATTATGAAAGCCCCCATACCCCTTGCGTTACATAATTCTGGGCTCCACCTCCTACCCCTCCAAACTCCATCACGAGTCACACGCTGAGTCACACGTCTAAAACACTGAGTGAGGATTCTGAGTCCATTAGAGAAATAACCATGTCAGATATCGTTAGTTTCGATACGAGTGAGAGAAACCTATCGTATCGTCCCATGAAAGAACTCCTATTTCCTGAGCGAATTGTCACCCCTGGTTGCATTTTACTCCCGTATAATGCGGGTCAGTTCCACTTCTGTAATGGGATGATACAAATTCTTCCAACATTTCACGGGATGGATTCGGAGAAACCATATCTCCATATCAGAGAGTTTGAAGAGGCGTGCGAAACCTTTAGTGATCAAGCTTTCACGCAAGATGTCGTTCGCCTAAAGCTTTTTCCTTTTTCCTTAAAGGATGAAGCTAAGACCTAACTTTGGTCTTTACCACCGAACTCGATCATATCATGGAAGGATATGCAATCCAATTTTCTTTCAAAGTTATTTCCACCACATAAAACCAACCCTATTAAGGCTCAAATCCAATCCTTTCTATAACGAGGTAATGAGCCATTTGACAAGTTTTAGGATAGATTCCAAGAGTTGGTTAACACTTGCCCCCGTCATGGATTCGAGAAACATCACCTTATATCTTTCTTCCATCACGGGCTTATGATAGCATCTAAATAACTCGTTGAAACAATGTGTGAAAGACCGTTTAGGGAATTAGATGCGAGTGACGCGGAGGCTCATCTTAAGTATGTCGCCGAGACTACTCAATCATAGGACACATCTGATCCTAATGCCCAAAACTGACCTCGACAAGTGTCCATTACTACTGCTGTGCCCGGTCTATATCAATTGAATCATGATACCGTGGTAGACTGATGACTTGATCAATTTGAGAAAATTATGAGGTACCTACTTGAGGTACGACTAAGAGAAGATTCCAAATCCACCCTTGCTGTGAAAGAAAAGAGTGTGTGCTATTTGTGTGGCGGACCATTCAACAAAAGAATGTCCGACGATACCCACCTACAAAGCTATGCATACCGAGAAAGTGGAAGCTATAGGAGGTTTTAAGGGAAATTTTAATGTCCCTCATAGGAACTCGTATAACCCTTCGTGGAGAAACTATTCTGGTTTTATCTACGGGAAATAACAAGCTGCGTTGAATCCACATTCACATGTTTCTCTACCTCCACCCCATCCTCAATTTCAGCAAGCTCCACCTATGCAAGCACACATGCAAGCTCCACCTCCAGGCCCATACATTACCACCACGGAGGACTCTTGATGACAACTTAACCCAGTTTATCCAATCTCAAAATGCAACCAATGCCAAGTTTGAGCATATGTTCACTGAGATGCATACGAGCTTATCTAAGTTGCAATCTTCGTTGAGTGTCCAAGAGAAGGGCAAGTTTCTTCCTTAAGGCCAAATATCTCCTCAAGTGCAAGCCAATATTATCTCTATGTTTTCCGATCATCAAGAGCCATGCCAAGCTATCACCACTCTACGTAGTGGGTGAGTTATTGATTTATCACCTCCCCCACACGAGAAGACAAAAGATAAGGAGGTTTCGACATGTTCGAAAGAGGCCGAAGATACCCCCTTAAATAAGAGTGACAAAAAAGACATTAGCGAGTCTCAAGTTGTTGTGAAACCGCCCATCGCTGCTCTGTTCCCTCAATGGTTGGCCCCATATCAAAAGGGAGCCTCCCGTGCAGATGTGCTAGGTGTTCTTAAACAAGTGAAACTGAATTTGTCATTCCTTGATGCCATCCAGCAAATTTCTGCCTATGCCAAGGTCATTAAAGATCTTTTGACCTTAAAAAGATGGTTAATGGTGAAGAATAATGTATTCCTAGCATAGAATGAGAGCTCCGTTCTACTTAACGACCTTCCACCTGAGTTTAAAGATTCGGGTGCACCCACGATCTCACGTGTTATTGGAGAACGTCGAATTGAGAGAGCCTTATTGGACTTAGGTTCTAGTGTTAATATACTTCCCTACTCCATTTATAGGCAACTTGAGTTGGGTGACCTTAAGCCCATACGAATCACTCTTTAATTAGCGGATCGCGCAGTGAAGGTGCCTCGAGGGATTGTTGAGGACGTGATAGTCCAAGTGGACATTTTCTACTTCCGAGTAGACTTTGTCATTTGGGACTCGTAGCCCTCTATCCATTATAGCAACCATATTCCCATAATTCTAGGACTCTCTTTCTTAGCTACGGCAAATGCCTTAATCAATAGGGCAGATGAAGCTCACTTTTGGGAACATGACCCTCGAGACAAACATCTTCATTGTTGCTAACTAAATGGGTGACAAAGATAAAATCCATACAGTCGACCTCATAAGGGCGGTAGTAGAAGAGCACATAGAGAGAACCATGGGTGGGGACGCATTAGAAGCATGCCTAGTGATAGGGGAGGAAAGTGAGATCTCATACACCGAGTATGAGCGAGAGATAGAGGAGTTTAAAGCCGTATTAGACGAGGGAGCGTCATTAGAGGAGTTAAGAAATGTTCATTGGGTTTTTAGATTCGAGGAACTACCCCCGAGGGAGTCATACTAAGTTGACAGCTTCCAAAGAGAAATTTCCTACCCTCGAGTTGAAGAAACTACCCTCTAATGTGAAATATGCTTTTCTAGGTAAGGATGAGACATTTCCTGTTGTTGTCTCCTCTAGCCTAGATAAAGAGCAAGAGGGTAAGTTACTAGAGAGTTTGAGGAAGCATAGAGGTGCTTTTGGTTGGTCTATATCAGATTTGAAGGGTATAAGTCCCCTGTTTTGTACCCAAAAAATCAACCTCGAGGAGGACGTGAAGCCATCGAGGGAAATGCAAAGGCGACTGAGCCCAACCATAAAAAAATTGTTAGAGAAAAAATTATAAAGTTCTTAGATGCCGGGATTATCTAGCCTTTCTCGGACAGCAAATGGGTGAGACCAATTCAAGTTGTCTTGGAGAAGTCGGGAATGACGGTGGTAAAAAATTCTAAGGGAGAATTAATTCCTCAACGCACCACCATCGGGTGGCGTGTTTGCATTGATTACTGGAAACTCAATGCTATAATGAGACAAGACAATTTTCCCTCACCCTTTATCGACCAAATGCTTGAATGCGTAGCGGGTCACCCATATTATTGCTTTCTTAATGGTTATTCTGATTATAACCAAATCGAGGTAGATATACTTGATCAAGAGAAGACAATTTTTACATGTTCATTTGGTACGTTTGCCTACAAACGTATGCCTTTTGTATTTTGTAATGCGCCCTTGGTCTTTCAAAGGTGCATGTTAAGTCTCTTAAGTGACATGGTAGAAAGAGGACTTGAGGTTTTCATGGACGATTTCAGCATTTTTGGCCCCTCTTTTGACCAATGTTTAGCGAATCTTGAAAAAGTTTAATCCCTATGTGTGGAGAAGAACTTAGTCCTCAATTGGGGAAAATGTCATTTCATGATTACTAAGGGCATAGTTCTAGGCCACATAGTCTAATATAATGGAATAAAAGTTGACCGAGCAAAAATATATGTCATAGCCGAGCTTCCCCCATCTAAATCACTAAAGTACGTGCGCTCCATCTTGGGCCATCCAGGTTTTTATAGATGGTTTATCAAGGATTTTAGTGCCATCGCTAGACCCTTGATTAACCTCATTATGAAGGATGCACCCTTTGAGTGGAATGACGTGTGCCAAGAGGCTTTCGATAAATTGAATGGCATGCTAATTTTTGCTCCCATCATACAAGCTAAGGATTGGTCTCTGAAGCACCTTATACTCTTGACTCACTTGAGTCTACACTGTATAAGTGCTCATTGATGTGCCCCAAGTGTCACCTCGGCCCAGAGGCACCAACCTCGGCCAAGCACATGGACGACGTTGGAAATCCCTTGGATCTGTGACACAGGCCTGGGCCATAGAAAGGTCGGCCAGGGCCGACACTACCTCCAACCCCACCGAGGAGACACTACAGGCATCATAAGGGTTAGCAGTACTTCCGTTCACCTGAGGAAGACAACTTCGGCCAGGGATGGGCCGAGGTCTCAAGAAGCCTAACTTCTACCAAGGCCAACATCATCAAGATATCAGTTAATGCTCCAAGCACATGCTAGCTCAACCTCGGCCCAGGCCGACCCCTATCTATTGTCTCGGCTGAGCTTAAGCCGAGATCTTTATGGCTCATCTCGGATTGAATGAGCAACTAAACTTATCAACCTCGGCTTCTCCTAGGCCGAGGTCATGCTCCAAGCACGATAGCCAAGCACCTACTGAAATTTGGATAAGGGCACATGGACACAAATCAGTTATAACAATATTATTCCCCACACATGGGGAGAATATTTCATCATCATTCTTTACATGTGATAGTGACAGATGGCTTCTCCATATTGGTTAGACCAACACACACATGTTCATTGCATGCATGGGGGGTACATTACACCCCCTAGGTATTATATATAGAGGTCATCATCTACCTTGTAAAAGGATCCCAAAAATACAACCCTAGCTAAAACTCTGTCTAGATATACAGTAGAGAGAGAAATCTTGAGGGATTGTATCTATGGCCATTAGAGCCCTCACCTAGTGATACACATCATACACTTGCACAGTGGACGTAGGCCTGATTGGCTGAACCACTTATATTCTGTTATGAATCTTCTTCTCCTCATCTCCTTCTATTGTGCATGTATACCTTCTATATGCCTTGTACTGCCATTGTTGACATCGAATTGAGCTTACAATCACCTTGAAAGGTGGTGCAATTTCCTGCATCATCATTTTTGCGCCGTCTGTGGGAACGAGAAGCTATCTCTTCCTCTTCTCCAGCTTAACCTCACCGGAGACTCTGGTGGTGAACCAGGCACCACCCCTTGCGTGGAGCTGTTTCACCATTGAAAGGGGTCCTTAAAGGTATTAAGCTCACCTGATACTTAAGCTCTTTACTAAGCAACACATAGCACCAGAGTTATCGCCGCCTCTTCCACCACCCGAAGGTGGGGGGCCTAGTTCCAGTCAGGCGCCGCCCCAGTCCGAAATGGCAGAGGTAGCTGTAGCCTTGAGGTCATTGGCTGCAACACAACAAGCTATGCAGGAACAATTTGCACAGCTCAGCCAAACTATGATGAGGCCACCTGGAGTCTCACCGAATATGATCACTCCGGCGGCTGTTCAGCCTCATCCTGATGCCAGGGGACCACCCCAGGCACCGATGAAGGACTAGATTGCACCCCAGTGGAGAAGGGACGTTGCTGACCCTAGGCGCTTACGCCTGGGGAGGCAAGGAAACCCTTTTCCAGAGGACATGTATGACGATCTAGAGGTGAAAGAGGCCCCGAAAGATTGTTGGGAGCCATATGAGGTTTTAAATAATACGGTTCGTCCTCTTCAGCAGAGTCGGGGATATGCTGGCCAAAGAGCTGAAGAGGCCCAACAGCGAGGATCAGCTTTCGATCGATTGAGCAGAGGGTCAGCCTTCGAAAGGTTGGGTCCAGTGAATGACCTAAGACAGAGGTTATCCAGGTCAAGAAGTGCTGTCGGTTCGCAAAGAGGGGACAGACAAGGTCGGCCTGACCAAGGCCGACCCCGTGAAAGAAGAGGTAGAGACCAGGAAGAGGTCAACAACCAACGTTGTGCTGCGGTAGGGGAACCCTCAGTCCATCCCTTAGAGGTGGATGGGGACAACCTCGGACAGGTCGATGGCAGAAGACCATGGAATGACTATATCCAACGCCTTGAGGATAAGATAGGAGATCTCATCAAAAGTAGGGACCCATTGCAAAGGGGCTACTCAGAGGGCTCTCTATTTATGGCTAGTAGAGTGAGCTTCCCAACTCTAGCTATGTTCAAGCCTCCTATGGTGTCTCCCAAGTATGATGGCAGCACCAACCCTGTACATCACATCGAGATGTATCAGTCGGCAGTAGACATCTACTCGATACCCGATGAGATGAAGTGTAGGGCCTTCTCTGGGACCTTAACAGGAGCAGCACACAGCTGGTTCACTTCTCTTCCGAAGAACTCAATTGAGAACTTCAAAGGCTTGTCTGAACGATTCATACACAACTTTTGCTTTGGGGTGAGACCTCAAAAGAAGACTACTCACCTGCTGTATGTCAAGTAGGTCAAGGATGAGAGCCTAAGAGACTACATCGCCAGGTTCAACAAAGAGAAGTTGGAGGTTAAAGATTATGAAGAGAACATAGCCATGACCGCCCTCATAGGGGGTCTTCAGAAAGGGAAGCTATTGTGGAAACTCACGGAAGATCCTCCTAAGTCTATAGAGGAGCTACTGGAAACCGCGGGAAAAGTCATGAATGCAAAAGAGGCAATGGCCGCCAAATATGAGGATGAGAATCGCGATAGTAGTGGGAAGTCCCAAAGAAAGAAAGATGGATAGAAGAGGTCGGGTGATGACAAGTTTACTCACTATACTCCTCTAACTGTGAGCTGTGAGCACATCCTCAACGAGATCAAAAATGACAGGACTCTGAGATGGATAGAAAAATTCAAGGCTCCGCGACATAAGAGGAATAAAAACTTATGGTGTGAGTTCCACCAGGACCATGTCCATGTCACAGACAGATGCTTCGCCCTGAAGGATGAGATTAAAAAGATGTTAAAATCTAGAAAGTTAAGGAGGTATGTGGACAGTAAGGCTCCTAAAGGGGGAAGAGATGACCCTAAGAAAGGAGAAATGACAGATGCCGTGACAATGCCCCAGCCAGAAGAGACAATGATTCAGAAGGTGGTGATGAAGATGATCCGAATCTTTTACCGAAAGATGATAACACCCCGGTGAAGAGGGTAGGTATGATCTCATTTGGTGTTGACACCATATGCGGAGGATTTACAGGAGGTGGCTCTGAAGTAGATGATAGGAAGGCTCACGTGGCAGAGGCTAAGTCAGTGGCCAAGCTTGAAGTTGTAAATCTAACGTCTTCTGATATAGTGCAGAAGAGGAAAAAGGTGGACATGGACACCCTTGTAGTTGGGTTCTCCAGACTCGACTTCAAAGGTATCCTAGCCCCACATGATGACCCTTTGGTAATAACAACAAGGGTGCATGGATGCGAGGTACAGAGGATCCTTGTAGACGGGGGAAGCTCGGCAGACGTGATGTTTTGGCCTTGCTTCAAGAGCCTAGGTTTTAGTAGAGCAAAGCTAGTACCATATCACCACCCCTTGATAGGCTTCAGTGGCAAAAAGGTCCACCCCTTGGGCATGTATGAGATGGACGTACGGATGGGTGATGAGTGGCCTAAGAGGTTGACTAGGAAGATAAATTTTTTCGTGATGGACGAGAACGTCTTCTCGGCCTATAACCTCATCATAGGAAGAGTTGCCCTTAAGGAGTTGGAAGTTGTGCCGTCGACAGTCCACCAGATGCTAAAATTCCCGACCCCCTACGGGGTAGGGGAAATGCAAGGTGACCAGACCATAGCACGAGAATGTTACTTCAACTCGACCGAAGAGAGAGAGGCCCATAAGAGGGAAACCACCACTTACAACATTTATACACTTGACCCAAGAGATGAGACAAAGTTGAAGAAGGGAGAGTCTGCGGAAGAGGTAGAATCCATCGTCCTCAATGACGACGAGCCGAAAAAAACCATTCAGGTCGGCAAAGCCCTAAGGACAGAAATCAGGGAAGAGCTGATAAACTTCCTCAGGAGGAGGCAGGGTGTCTTTGCATGGAGTCACGCAGACATGCCTGGCATCGACCCTGAGGTTATGAGTCACAGGCTCAACGTGACCAAAGATGCCAGGCCTATCAAACAGAGACGAAGAGTCTACTCCAGGGAGAAGTATGACGTCATCCGAGAAGAGGTCAAAAAATTGGAAGAGGCTGAGTTTATAAGAGAAGTCACATATCCGGAGTGGTTATCGAATGCAGTCATCGTGCCCAAGGCCAATGGGAAGTGGAGAATATGTGTTGATTGCACTGACCTGAACAGGTCTTGTCCAAAAGACAGCTATCCCTTACCGCAGATAGATCAGATGGTGGATGCTACAGCAGGACATGAGCTCATGAGCTTTATAGACACGTATTCAGGCTACAACCAGATCTTCATGGACGCTGAAGACTCAGAGAAGATAACCTTCATCACCGACAAAGGGACGTACTGCTACAAAGTAATGCCATTCGGTCTGAAAAATGCAGGGGCAACATACCAGCGTCTTGTGAATAAGATGTTCGAAGAGCAAATAGGTAAGACTATGGAAGTTTATGTAGACGATATGCTAACGAAGAGCTTGAAAGCTTCCACTCATGTAATAGATCTCGAGAAGACCTTCGATATTATGGACTCATACAGGATGAAACTTAACCCTGCAAAATGTGTCTTCGGAGTAGGAGCTGGGAAGTTCCTCAGATTTATCGTCAACCAAAGAGGGATTGAAGCGAACCCTAAGAAAATCAAGGCTTTGCTTGACATGAAGACACCGAGGAGTATCAAAGATGTCTAAAGACTCACGGGGAGAGTGGCTGCGCTTAACAGATTTATTTCTAGGGCAACAGATAAGTGCCTTCCATTCTTTAAGGTGCTGAGAAATTCCTTCCAGTGGGACGAAGAGTGCAAAAAATCCTTCAACCAGCTCAAGTCTTACTTGGGGTCTCCCTTATTGATATCTCGGCCTGTAGCAGGGGAGAAATTGTACGTGTATCTGGAAATCTGTGAATCAGCCATCAGCACAACCATAATACGGGAAGACGCTGGGATCCAAAGGCCTGTGTATTTCAACAGTAAGGCCCTTCAAGGGGCTGAACAAAATTACCCTCGCATGGAAAAGTTAGCTTACGCACTGATACATGCTTCGAGGAAGATGAAGCCTTACTTCCAAGCCCACTCCATGGTTGTCCTCACCGACTCCCCACTAAGATAGGTCCTACATAAACCTAAGAAGTTCGGGAGATTGATGACCTGGGCCATTGAGCTGGGGGAGTGTGATATTACCTACCAACCTAGGACAGCCATTAAGGGGCAAGCCCTCATAGACTTTGTTGCTGAGTTCACATGGGAAGAGGCCAAGGCAGAGAATGACCTAGAGGGTGTTGAAAAGGCAAACCGTGGTGTCTTTCGAAATTAGGAAGAGACGACACCAAACGTCTTCTGAGATCAGGAAGAGATCGCATCTAACAAGGTCAGGGGTAGAGTAGCGGAGAACGAGGAGGATCGATACCTCTTCAAATAAGGAGTCATGTCAGAAGGGGCCTTCTCATCAGATACAAACATTTGGAGTCTCTTTGTGGATGGTTCCTCCTATGACAGTGGAAGCGGTGCAGGGCTGATACTTTCAGCTCCATATGGTGCCAACATTGAATACGCTTTGAAATTCAACTTCTAAGATTCTAACAATGAGTCCGAGTATGAGTCCATGTTAGCAAGTCTCTCATTGGCAAAGACCCTTCGTGTAAGGAGACTCCTACTCCATAGAGACTCAAGGTTAGTCGTCAATCAAGTATTAGGGGTCTATGAGTCCAAAGATGAAAGGATGGCCAAGTATTTGAAGAGGGTGAGAACGATGTTAGAATATTTCGAAGAGATACAACTGAAGAGAGTTCCCTGACAAAGTAATAGCCACGCAGATGCGTTGGCAAGGTTGGCCGCGGTGACGAAGACAGACGTCAGAAGAATAGTTCCGGTCGAGATCTTGGGGAAGGCGACCATCGAGGAAGAAGAGGTATGTAACCCTTGTCACAATTTGAACCTAGGAGACTCGTGGATGGACCCCCTCGTCAGATATATCAGAGAGGGAGAGCTACCTGAGTCCAAGCTAGAAAGGAGGAAACTGAGATATAGGGCTGCCAAGTTCTCGATGATAGGAGATGTCTTGTATAAGAAGGGATTTTTATTACCTCTCCTCAGATGTGTGCATCCCACGAAAGTTCCCCGAAACTTACAGGAAGTTCATGAAGGTTCTTGCTCTAGCCACATAGGGGGAAGACCCTTGGCCAAAAGAATCATCACACAGGGGCACTGGTGGCCATCCTTGTCCAAAGACGCTGTAGCCTACATGAAGAGGTGTGACAAATGTCAAAGATTCGCCACTGTTCCTCATCAACCTTATCAGCCTATGACGTCAATCACCTCTCTATGGCCATTTGCGGTATGGGGGATTGACTTAGTAGGACCCCTACCAAGAGCCGCTAATAGTTATCGATTCTTGATAGTTGCCATTGACTACTTTTCAAAGTGGGTGGAGGCAGAGTCGATGATAAGAATCACAGAGCAGAAGATCTTCCAATTTATTTGGAGGAACATCATATGCAGATACGGCCTCCCAAACACTCTCATATCGGACAATGGGACCCAGTTCAAGAACTCCTCTTTAGAAAAGTACTGCCTAAGAGTTAGGATAAAGAAGTTCTTCTCATCTCCTGGCCGACCTCAGGCAAACGGACAGATCGAGGTCACGAACAGAACAATTCTCGATGGAATTAAGAAGAGGTTAGAAGATGCGAAGGGAAGATGGACTGAAGAGGTCTACGCTGTGTTATGGGCCTACAGGACCACGACAAGGACACCTACAGGAGAAACCCCGTTCATGCTTGCACGTGGCTCAGAGGCTGTCATACCAACAGAAGTTGGACTCCCAACTCATAGGGTTCAGACCTATGACCCTGATAAAAATGGGGAAGAGAGGAGGCTAGACCTAGATCTAATTGAAGAAAGAAGAGAAGACGCAGAGATCAGACAAGCGGCCTACCAACAGAGGGCAACGAAATTCTACAACCAGAGGGTGAAGTCAAGACCCATCGCGGTGGGAGATCTAGTGCTAAAGAATACCTTACAGAAAGAAAACAAACTCCACCCAAACTGGCATGGTCCCTACAAAGTGACAGAAGAGGTTGTGCCTGGCACCTACAGGCTAGAAAACCTAGAAGGGGAACCTTTCGCTAACCCATGGAATGCTGATCACCTAAAGAAGTATTACATATGATGTCGCAAAGAGTTTTATGCAGATGTACTATCTTATTATGAAGAGGTTATTAATAAAAGATCAGTTTCCATGACGATTCTTGCTACATTGTGCACTTATGTCAGAAATTATGAGGATAACATCTTTGGTGATGACCTCAGACCCTCATAACACCATTCAATGGTGACGAGGTCTAAGGTTAGACACCATAAGAGGATGACCTCAGACCCTTAACATCATTAATTTAGTGAGATTAATTAATGAGGATAACATCTTTGGTGATGACCTCAGACCCCTATAACATCATTCAGTGGTGACGAGGTCTGAGCTCAGACACCATAATGGGATGACCTCAGACCCTTAATATCATTAATTTGGTGAGATTAATTAATGAGGATAACATCTTTGGTGATGACCTCAGACCTTCATAACACCATTCAGTGGTGACGAGGTCTGAGCTCAAACACCATAAGAGGATGACCTCAGACCCTTAACATCATTAATTTGGTGATATTAATTAATGAGGATAACATCTTTGGTGATGACCTCAGACCCCTATAACACCATTCAGTGGTGACGAGGTCTGAACTCAGACACCATAATGGGATAACCTCAGACCCTTAACATCATTAATTTGGTGAGATTAATTAATGAGGATAACATCTTAGGTGATGACCTTAGACCTTCATAACACCATTCAGTGGTGACGAGGTCTGAGCTCAGACACCATACTAGGATGACCTCAGACCCTTAACATCATTAATTTGGTGAGATTCATTATGAGGACAACATCTTAGGTGATGACCTCAGACCTTCATAACACCATTAAGTGGTGACGAGGTCTGAGCTCAGACACCATAACATGGATGACCTCAGACCCTTAACATCATTAATTTGGTGAGATTCATTATGAGGATAACATCTTAGGTTATGACCTCAGACCTTCATAACACCATTCAGTGGTGACGAGGTCTGAGCTCAAACACCATAATGGGATGACCTCAGACCCTTAACATTATTAATTTTGTGAGATTAATTAATGAGGATAACATCTTAGGTGATGACCTCAGACCTTCATAACACCATTAAGTGGTGACGAGGTCTGAGCTCAGCCACCATAATGGGATGACCTCAGACCCTTAACATCATTAATTTGGTGAGATTAATTAATGAGGATAACATATTTGGTGATGACCTCAGACCCTTATAACATCATTCAGTGGTGACAAGGTCTGAGCTCAGACACCATAATGGGATGACCTTAGACCCTTAACATCATTAATTTGGTGAGATTAATTATGAGGACAACATCTTAGGTGATAACCTCAGACCTTCATAACACCATTCAGTGGTGACGAGGTCTGAGCTCAGACACCATAACATGGATGACCTCAGACCCTTAACATCATTAATTTGGTGAGATTCATTATGAGGTAACATCTTAGGTGATGACCTCAGACCTTCATAACACCATTCAGTGGTGATGAGGTATGAGCTCAGACACCATAATGGGATGACCTCAGACCCTTAACATCATTAATTTGGTGAGATTCATTATGAGGACAACATCTTAGGTGATGACCTCAGACCTTCATAATACCATTCAGTGGTGACGAGGTCTAAGCTCAGACACCATAACATGGATGACCTCAGACCCTTAACATCATTAATTTGGTGAGATTAATTATGAGGATACCATCTTTGGTGATGACCTCAAACCCTTATAACATCATTCAGTGGTGACGAGGTCTGAGCTCAGACACATAATGGGATGACCTTAGACCCTTAACATCGTTAATTTGATGAGATTAATTAATGAGGATAACATCTTAGGTGATGACCTCAGACCTTCATAACACCATTCAGTGGTGACGAGGTCTGAGGTAAGACTATTAAATTAGTGCATACAGATCCATTACACAAGCTTAAGATATAAAATATCACAAACATTTAACAAAATGAAATATTAAGAGGTTACAAGATTCAAAAAATGAGTCAACCATGTTCATTCAGAGATTACAAATGTTCAGGGGTTACAAATAAGCTTCACAATTGAATTTAAGGGTTTGAGGGGGGAATGTTGGTGTCTTCGGCCTGGTCATGCTGGACGACATTGGTCACCTCGACAATGTCATCATTGTGGTATGCCCCTGCAACCTCTGTGCCGTCCAACGTTGTAGTCTCGACAGGCGCGGCAACCTCCTCCTCAACTTCTTGAAGGGCCTGGGCAAGCTGAGGATTATCAAAGCCAAGGCCTAAGAAATCAAAAGCTTTCAAATTGCCAGCCTCCTTCTCCTTGGCAGCTGCCCACTTGGTAGTAGCTTTGATACCTCTCTCGAGGTATTCAAAGACAAAGCTTATAAACTCATCAGAAGTTTTGTATTCAGCTATTATCCCCTCAGAGGCATCATCGAGGGTTGCCTTCACAACCGAGTTGACCTTCTGCTGCAGAACGTCGTCCTTGGCCTTCAGAGCCACAACATGGTCCTTCTTGAGCTGAGAGATCTCCTTCTCCAACCCCTTTACCTTCTTCTCAGACTCACCCATCTCAGACTTCAGGTGGTCAATTTCTGCGTTCAGTGTGCTTTGCACCTTCTCGGCCTCTTAACCCTTTTGGATGAGGGGCAACTTCCTCAGAGTCCAGTTAGAGAGGTGGTGCATAGCTGCCAAGCCCTGTAGATTTTGTGATCATGAATAAGTTGGAGACAAGTCAGAGGTTACACTTGGAAATTACAAGGAAATATGAGGTCATACCTGAATGGATTTGTGAATACCGAACTCAATCAGCAAGGGAGTAACTAGTGACCGAAGGAAACGCTTATCAGCCTCAGTTATTATAGAGCCGAAAGCATCCAAGGCCTGCAGACTGTGGCCAACGATGCTGTCGGTAATCTTTAATTACTCTAGACGAGCCGACAAAGCGTCTGCTGAAGAGATTGGGATGGCAGAATTAGCACTCTTTTTCTTCTGCCTCTGATCCTCAGGGGCATGTTCAGTATTAGCCCTCTTCTTTATGGCTTGGGGATTTGAGGCAGAGGGAGCTGTATGAGGAGCATTAAGACCTGCCTTCTTTGCGAGCCTCGTCAAGCTAGGCGCAGCCATTTCCCAAAGCTCTTCTGGGATATCCTTTGGTCGCTCTGCAAAATTGAAAGGTCTGAGTTAGAAGATCAAACATAAATAAACTCAGAGGTTCAACTTGGAATAAAAACACTTACAAAGCTCAGTAAGAGGACTTCCACGTAGACCTGTCTCAGAGAGATAATAAGGGGTCATCAAGTGTTCGAACTTAACGAGCAGACCATGTATCCCCTGATCTTGAAGGGCTTTCACCTTCTGAAGGTTTTGCAGGCTTAGGCCAGGGTCGTCCCTCACAGACATTGTGACCTTACCCCATCTTAGGGGAATCCTCGGCTCTAGCAAGGACGAGGGAACACACGGACCAAATTCCCATGGACCTGAAGTAAAAAAGTATCGAGGCTTACAGTTGTGGTTGGAAGTCTGAGTTATTTGAAGCATCTTTTTCTCAGGCCTCCGAGCTACAAAATGATAGTAGCTCGGATGATTTTTGGCTGAGGAAGGGACATAGCAACCAACAAAGACCTCAACTGAAAGGTCTGAGTGGTGGACAACCCTCCATAAGACTATGGCCCCCATTTATGACCCTCCAGGCATTAGGGGATAATTGGGAGGGGGCCAAATTGATGTAAGAAAGGATGGACCTGATAATGGGATGGATGGTCAAACGAAATCCTAACTTGAACATCTGCTCGTACAAGCAGATCTCACCATCTCGGCCGTTGTAGGCCCTCTCTTCCCTCAGAGGTCTCCTAAGCTTTATGGAAGGGCTGATGGAGTACAGATATCTAAAGCAAAGAAGGTCTACCTCAGTAATGGTACTCTTGATCTCGGCTGCCTCAGAGACGTCGACATCACTCTCAGCGTCATCATCGTCGTCATTATCTTGCTCAACGTCGGTCGGAGCAGACGTTGATGGATTACTCGGGAACCTCTGAGCGAATTCAGCCTCGGTGACGGCTGACAGAGGAATGGCTTCAAGTATGGGTGGAATAGCCACACTCCGCTCGATAATCTCAACCTCTGAGGAAGAGGAAGAGGTGCTTGAATTATTATGGGACGAGGCCCGACTAAAGACCTCGGCTTGATCAGGGGCCCGATTTTTCCGAGTTGTGAAGTCTATGGCCTCCTGGAAGGAGTCCACAGACATAGGGTCTGAGGTTGAAGACTCAAACTCAGACATCGACACTGGTTCATTAGGGACCTCTGTTTGGCTAAATGGCTCTAATGGATCAGGATATATCACCTTCAGGGGTGGTGGAAAGATGGGTTTAAGAGGGAATTCTTGTGACCTACGAGCCTCCTCCTGTGCTCTCTCTATTTGCCTAATTTTTTCTAAAGTCTTCTCTCTGAGAGAAGGTAATTACTCAAGAAGTTGGTAGAGGGGTCTGAGCATAAGAGGCAGACACTACACTTTAAAGATCAAACGACAAACAAGATTGGCTAAGGAAACAAATCAATTTAAGGATCAAACTACCAAACCTAGGGCAAATACAGTTCGCCTGAAAGTATGGAGATCTCACCGAAAAACTCCCAAACTCGTCAGAAAATGCAAAAGTAAGAATGCTTGTAGGAAAAATGAAGGAAAAAGTATGGCAGAGGTTACCTGAGAATGAAATGGTAAGGGAGAAATGAGAAGATGGGAGAAACCACCACCAAAAGCCTCGAGCAAAGATCTTTCTAGAAAGAGAAAATTGCTGAAGTGAAATCGTGCAAGGAAAGAGAATTGAGGAAGAAGGAGGAAAAAATGAGGGTTTAAACCCTTAAATATGCAGGCACATTTCCCAAGGCCCATCATTGCCTTAGGAGCCCCAAAGGGCGGCTAACAACACATGCTTGCCAAGCAAGCCACACCTCAGCATTGGACAAGTGTCAAGCGAATATTGGCTCACAGGAGAAAGGCCTCGGAGGTGTAGACATCCCAAAGTCACATGCTCTCGCATGTAACTAAGGGCTGGGGGGTGATTGATATGCCCCAAGTGTCACCTCGTCCCAGAGGAACGAACCTCGGCCAAGCACATGGCCGACGTTGGAAATCCCTTGGATCTGTGACAATAGGCCTCGGCCATAGCGACGTTGGAAATCCCTTGGATCTGTGACAATAGGCCTCGGCCATAGCAAGGTCGGCCAGGGCCGACACTACCTCCAACCCCACCGAGGAGACACTACAGGCATCGTAAGGGTCAGCAGTACTTCAGTTCACCTGAGGACGACAACCTCAGCCAGGGATGGGCCGAGGTCTCAAGAAGCCTCACTTATACCAAGGCCAACATCATTAATATATCAGTTAATGCTCCAAGCACATGCCAGATCAACCTCGGCCCAGGCCGACCCCTATCCATTGTCTTGGCTGAGCTTAAGCCGACACCTTTATGGCTCATCTCGGATTGAACGAGCAACTAGACTTATCAACCTCGTCTTCTCCCAGTCCGAGGTCATGCTCCAAGCACGATAGACGAGCACCTACTGACATTTGGATAAGGGCACGTGGACACAAATCAGTTATAACAAGATTATTCCCTACACGTGGGGAGAATATTTCATCATCATTCTCTACATGTGACAGTGACAGATGGCTTCTCCATATTGGTTAGACCAACACACACATGCTCATTGCATCCATGGGGGGTACATTACACCCCCTAGGTATTATATATAGAGGTCATCCTCTACCTTGTAAAAGGATCCCAAAAAAACAACCCTAGCTAAAACTCTGTCTAGATATACAGTAGAGAGAGAAAGCTTGAGAGATTGTATCTATGGCCATTAGAGCCCTCACCTAGTGATACACATCATACACTTGCACAGTGGACGTAGGCCTGATTGGCTGAACCACTTATATTCCGTTGTGAATCTTTTTCTCCTCATTTCCTTCTATTATGCATGTATACCTTCTATATGCCTTGTACTGCCATTGTTGACATCGAATTGAGCTTACAATCACCTTGAAGGGTGATGCAGTTTCCTGCATCATCACTCATCTAGTTTGGAAAATGTGACAAAATTAGAGTCTCATTCCCTAGATACCAAAGATTCTCAGAATCTTCTTCTTATGCCACACTTGATTCAATTGAAGTCATAATTCTCATTCACACACACTAGGGTTGCATACAATGTTCATATATTGCATTAATTGATTGTGTGTGTTAAATCCCATTTAAATTGGTTTTAATAATTTTTTAGGAATTTTTAATAATTTTTAAATGATTTTTTAATTAAAACTTGGTTTATAAAACTTTTGGGGTCATTCTATAATTATTGTTATTACCTTTTCATACATGAATGTTTGATTGGGTAGAATCCGAATGCGCTTGAGAATTCAGAGTGCTTGTGTAATTATTTTGAAAACACGTGTGTGAGAGTTCATCTGGGCCTTACACCTGTCAGCATTATGTTGGCCTGATCTGTGTTTGTTGGTAGACTCATAACTCGTACACCTTCTCAGCCTTTGGATAAATTCAATCAACTCTCTGCATGCGTTCGAACCCAATCCCCATGAACCTCTCTAGACCAATCAGCACATGTTTAAATCACCGCTGATGTTTAACCGTTGGATCAAAGTCAAAAGGCCAATACCAAATCTCAGCCTTTAGATTTGCCCCAACCTTCTCAATCCTTCCTAGCCTACTATATAAGGACTCTTACCCTCAGCATTTGGGAACTTTTGGCAGTTCATCTAAATAGAGAGAGAAGAGAGAAGAGAGAGAAGAGAGATAGAGAGAAAAGGAAGAGAGAAACTAGAGAGAGAAAGAAACCCTAAATCGTCCAAACCCTATTTTGCTTTCAAACCCTAAACTCATTTCTCCAAAATAGTTTTTACCAAACACTATACCAGTGTGTTTGAGAGTGTTGTTGGTGGGGGTTTGAAGGCTGTTTAATGAGTTTCATCCTCTGTGTTCGAGATCTTATTTCCAACTTAGACATTTCTTATTAGATCTCTATTTCTTTTTCATAGAAATAATAGATTTGATTATTGCATGTCATATTACATATAGATCTGCATATTTTAGTTTCTTATATTGTGAAAACACATTTGTTGATTACTGTTCTATAAAAGTTTTTCAAATCGTTAGAATCAACAAATCTATTTTCTATTTTTAGTACTTATGAAACAAGACTGTTGACCTAGTTGGAATCGCAACTAGCAGTTTACACTTTCAAAAATATTTTCAAAACCCTTTGAAATTGATTAAGAAATTGAACCGTATTTTGAAAAAGGTAGCCTTGGATTTCGAGATTATTTAAAAGGTCAAATAAAGTCTTTTCATTTCTAAAGAAGAGAGAAACTAAAAACAACATCATTTAGATCTGATCTGTAATTTTCTAGGACTTGTTTGTATAAATAAGTGTGAGTGTGTGCATGCATGTGTTAGAACACTTTCACAAACACTTGTCACACTACAACACATAAGTGTTGGCTATAATATCTTGAATCTACAAGAGTCGACGTAAAGACTTGAACAAAGTGGAGAAGTTAGCAAACTGAGAAAGCAACATCAACATCAGATCTTCAGACAAGTTAGAATCAAACTAGTGGGTACATATTCTAAACGTGTATAGGTCTGTTTTGTGTGCATGTGTGTTATATAGTTTGTAACTTGTATATTTTGTTTTCGTGGATTTTTGGTTTGTGACTTAGAATTCACCGTGGATGTTTCCTCAGTTGGGTGAGGTTTTACCACGTTAAAAACGCATTGTCCTTAATCTTTCTACATCTCCTCATCTCATTCTTGGTGGTGTGTTGATCTAAACATTGTTTTTTATTTTTCTAGACTAATTAACTAATCTTGAACAAATCTCGTGCATGTTTTTTTAAACACATCTTGTGATTAATCTATTTTGATTTAAAGAAAAGAGTTTCTTCCAAAAATAGTTCAGAGTGACTTCAATAGTTTAATCTTGTATTAAACGGCCTAAGTAACAGCTTTTTCAGTGTCTTCCATTCGAGCTTATGTGTGATGCTAGTGATTATGCCATTGGGGCTATTTTGGGGAAAAGAAAAGATAAGAAATCTCATGTCATTTATTACGCTAGCTGGTCATTAACCGGGCCACAACATAACTATTCCACCACAGAGAAAGAGTTGCTAGCGATTATTTTTACTTTGGACAAATTCCCCTCATACCTTGTTGGGTCTCCAATCACTTGTTTTACCGACCACGCGACCCTTAAATATCTCATTGCTAAGAAGGATACAAAGCCGCGCCTCATAAGGTGGATCCTACTCCTACAAGAGTTTAATCTCTCTATAAAAGATAAGAAAGGGGTAAAAAACATCATTGCCAACCATTTTTCATGGCTCTCTCCGACGTGCCTAGTGATCCAATACCCATAGACGAGTATTTTTTGGATGAGCAGCTCTTTGCTACTTCTTCTCTACCTTGGTTTGCGGATATCGTTAACTATCTTGTTACGGGAGCCGTTCCTCCTGAATGGACACCGCAAGAAAAGAAGAAATTCATCACTTAGTCCACATATTTTTCTATGATGACCCAATCTTATTTAAATATTATATGAACCAGCTCATTCGAAGATGTGTACTGTATGAAGAAATTCAAGATGTGATCCGGTTTTGTCATACGAAAGCTTATGGAGGCCACTTTTCCAAGAATAAGACGGTCGCTAAAATTATGCAAAGCGGCCTCTATGGGCCCATAATATTTCGGGATGTGAATGCCTATTGCAAATCTTGCAATAGATGCCAAAGGATGGGAGTTATTACCCGCCGCGACATGATGCATCTAACCCTTATACTTGTCATTGAGTTATTTGATTGCTGGGGTATTGACTTTATGGAACCATTCTCTCCCTCCTTCGGCTCTTATACATCCTCATCACGATAGACTACGTCTTCAAATGGGTGGAGGTAATAGCTACCCAGATGAATGATAACAAGGTGGTGATTAAGTTCCTACAAGAACACGTACTTTATTGCTTCGGTGCTCCGAAGTCGATCATAAGTAAAAACGACACACATTTTTCAATAAGCCATTTGAAAAGTTAATGAGAAAGTATGGGGTCGTCCACAAGGTTGGGATGACTTAGCACCCTCAAATAAGTGGGCATGCCAAGCTAAAAAATCTTTATATCAAAACCATCCTCGAAAAGACCTTCGATCCTACCCAAAAAGATTGGTCACTTCGATTAAACGATGCGCTATGGGCTTACCGTACCACTAACAAGAACCCCCTAGGGATGTACCCATTTTGTTTTGTCTATGGTAAGCCTTTCTATCTCCCCGTGGAGCTAGAGCACAAACCCTATTGGGCCATCAAGAGGTTGAACTACAATCTCGATTAAGCCGGTGAAGCTCGCAAGCTTCAATTGAAAGAGTTGGAAAAGATGCGCAACGACGCATATGAAAATGCTAAAATTTCAAAATAACGAATGAAACTCGCACATGATAAGATAATACGACGAAAAGAGTTTCATCCAAGATAAAAAGTGCTTCTTTACAACTCTCGATTACACTTGTTTCCCGATAAGTTGCGTTCAGATGGACGGGTCTATTTGTGGTTCGAGAAGTATTACCCCAAGGAGTTATAGAGTTAGAGGATGCAAAAGGGGGAAATACCTTGAAGGTGAATAACCAACGTCTCAAACCGTACTTTGAGGCGTGCGTCAAAGAAGCCGACACCATTTGGTTGTCAAACCCCATTTATGATAGCAGTAGACCTCTCTGTGGATGCATGCAATTTGCCGAACCACGTATATTCTTGAATTGTGTGATTTTGATTGTGATTAATGTTGTTCTTATTATCTTGGTGTTTATTTTCCTTCATTACTTGTTTGTGTTGAGATGTTTGTCACCACAAGTCTCATGAAGTTTATTTAATCTATATACCCCATTAACTACTTCCCAGGTATTGGGGGCTACCCTAGCTGGAACGACATCAAAATATTGGTAAAATTAAAGACAAAATGGGTTGGGGGAAAAGTAAACCCACATTTAGTAATAAAAATTGAGGGAAACTAGTGACCCTCAGCTAATGAGAAAAGATCAGCGAGAAAACTTGGATGTTCTAGTTCTAACCATGAAGGGATAATCCATTTATTTATGAATTCAGCAAGAGAAGTAACAGGATAAACCATGATTGATGAAGAAGAAAAAGAGCAGGGAAAATATTCTTACATAATTTAAGGATTCAGCAAGAACTGAAGAACAGAGAACGATACACAATAGAGAGAGAGAACTTGAAGACACAGCGGAAGAAAGAACTAAGAAAGTTTGAGGTAAGAGAAAATCGTGGCCTTTCCCTCCTTTGTAGGTTGCCTCGAAAACCGGAAAGGTAATGATTAAAAAGAAACGTCGATTGAACTGTTGGTGGCTAAAGATAGAAAATACATATTTGCCCCAAAACAATTCATTAAAGTTGTGGATAATTACAAAAATACCATACACATTATGTGTCGATAATTAAAGTCATTAAATTTACAAGTATGGGAAGTTGGTAACCGACCAAGCCTTAAAATTGTTGCCCGAGCAACTTTAAGAGCTAAAGGTTCCATACTTTTGTAAGAACCTCAAGCATGAAACATTGGGGGCTTTCGTTGATACCAAAAATTATCTGGCTACGTGGATCGTTCATATATGAAAACGTGTTATCCATCTGGGCATTAATTCAAGTCAGCAAGGGCGAGTGACTGACCAACTGAAGGAATTCCAACCAATAGGTTAAATAAGCTCGACCAACACCAGGAAGATCGACCAACAATGACAATAAATCGCCAATAGTTGTATACATTATTAAACCAGACTGTTATATGGATGAGTGATACACTAAATAAAAGTATCTCCAAGCATATGCAAACATCCTCATTCCCCTAAATGGCAAAGACTTATGTCCTACATCTGCAAAGAAATAATACCACCTGATGTTGAGGCACAACCGGGTAGACTGAAGAAAAAGAAGAACAAAGAAGCAGGTGAAGCTCATACAATTGGAACTAAGCTTGGAAAACATGTCATTAAGATGAAATATAGCAGGTTTGGTTACTTTGGCCAATATATAAGGAGTTGTCCAAAAAAAGAGTGAAACCCAAAAAGGGTCACAGCAAGGCTGTCCCAAAAAATAAATCCAAAGTAAGTCTCGTATCCAAAATCCAAAGTTAACTATTATCACTAATTTTTGAGATTGTACCCTCATTGAGTTGTTATAAATGCAGGTTAGGAAGGATAAACAAACTTAGAGCCAATAACCCCACATTACAAGTTTGAAGTGAAGAATTGGATGGTTAACTATTTTGGATGTTTACCTGTTGTGGATGTAACTATTTTGGATTTTTAACTTTTTTGGTTTTGGTATGCATATGTTTTAATGTTGCAGTAGTGTTGAATCAGTAGTGAACATTTCAGTAGTTTAGCTGTCGTGGATGTAGCTTTTTTGGATGTTTAACTGTTTTGGATGTTTTAATGTTATGGTAATGAATATGGTTGTTTTTATTCCACAGTTGCTACATTTCATTCATCGATTGTAAAAAATTACAATAACACACATTGATTTAAACAAATCCTGTATTTCATCCATTGATTCAAACAAATTACAATAACAAATACATTTAATTCATTACTTCACTTCGCACTTACATTCCCCAACCTCATTCTCAATCAACAAAACCCAAATTACAAACACACACAACACCAAGAAAATCCATAACAACTTTTCTCTCTTCCGAACTCTTCTAACTTTGAGAATTAAGTTGAGTATTTATTTCCAGATGAAAAATCCACAACCATCTTATTCAGTACGATCTGGACAAGCTAAAAATGTTATACCGGAATTTTGTTGGGTCCACGAGGTATGTCTTTCGGCCAAATGGCTGCAATAGCAATACACCACAATTTTCTTCTTAAGCCGTTTGTGTCTTCAAGAGAATGGAATGAGTGGTGTAATTTTGGCGCCAAAATGAAGAGTAAATGAGAAATGTTTTTACTGGGCTAATAATGATGTCAAATGAGGGTAGAAATGAAATTTGAAATCTATGTATATCTAATAAAAACTGTAGACCCAAATCCTCTAAGGATGAAACGTGGCATTGACATAAATGTAAGTTATGTCAAAATAGTTTCATCTCCTCCTTATTCTCTCATTTCTTAAACTCCTAATCTCGAATTTCCAACATTCACGGCCAAAAATAATTAAAATTACCCACCCAAAAAACTAGCCACATGGGGGAGGTGAGAACATATGGTACGGTTTCACACTGGGAACACAATCACACTACTGCCATTAATTTTTACCCGAAACCAAATGAGATCATTCAATAGTTTGGTGAAATTTTTTAAGGAGGGGTCATTGTAACTTAATATGAATACCTGTAAAGAAGTAAATGTGTTTCTTAGATTTTTGCACTGCCACTTTATCTATAAATAGGAAACTAATGGAAAAGGAAGTTGGGAGAACTAATATTAGTCCTCAAAAATTTCGTATAAAAAAAGATTCTGATTGAAGTACATAACAAGCATTATTAAAATGAGTTTCATATAATACTTCTATGAAAAGGGTCTTTAGATTTTTTTATTCATTTTTTTATTTTTTGTCACATAGTTCCATCCACAATTAGTTGGGCTAATTGATAAACCTGATGAGATAAAGAAAGTTGAATGTGTATAAAGAGTGTTATTCTTCACATATGGATATCTCCTCTCTCTCTAACGTGTTTTTTTCTTGCACAAGTTGTGTATGTTGAAACCACCGCAACCATCCAGAAATGCATTATCACTTCAATCTTTTGAAAGGTATGATATACTAACATTGTATTTCTACCCGATTTATATTTCTTTACCTTAAAAATTTATTGGTTTTAATTTAATTATAATTTTTAATTTTGCAGAAAATTTGTTGGTTTCCTTCAACTATATGTGGTCTCAATTAAAAAGTACATTTCTTTTCTTTTGTTATGTGAGATTTTTTTTTATAGTATTTACGTTGTTATTCATCTCATTCAATGTAATCTTCATAGGTTTATTATTTACTTTGGTTTAGAATTTGTAATTTTTTTGGTGCCAATTAAGTGTTTATTAAAATGTTAAAGCTAAAAACTGTTTATTATTATTGATTATTTTTATTTATTATAAACATCGAATTATAAAATGCTTTAATAAAAATATATTTCAGCAAGTTTTATAATCAATAATATATATTCGGCTACACATTGTGTGGGTGTCATGCTAATTTTGTTATAAAATTATAATAACCCTATTCACGAAATCGTGTTTTTTAAATAAGTGACGTAATTGGAGGACTAGCATTAAACATAAGATAAGGGAGGCGAGACACACAAAAAAAGGTAATTTAATCCAAAATTTAATGAAAGGTTAGGGAAAATAGGGTTTAAACCGGAGTAAACGAGACATGTGGACATAGCACAGCATACAAAGGGGTGACCATTCATCATCCCAAGCGTTACCGTCACCGGAAAAGGCCTTTGCGCCGTTATGTGGTAACATTTCTTCGTTTTCCTTATATTTCACAGATCCATTATTTATATTTTTTCACCAATAGGCCCTATTTATAAACTTACATACCTAAATAGGACGTATTGAGAAAAAAATATTTTGATAGGACCAATTAGGAAATGTCTTATGTAAATAGAACTTATATGTCAATCTCCCTTTATTTTATTTTATTTATATTTTTTTGGTGGTTGGTGGAATGAAACATGGTATTTTTTGAAGATTGAGTTTGCATTTAGATTTGGAATAGGGGCATGTATGGCTTAGGAAAGCGTTTATATATTGGATCTCTCTGATACGATATTTGATTATCCCAATTTTTTTTTACAAATTATTAGTCATAACACATTGACACAAATAGATGTCGATTTGTATGAATTAGTGTCAATTTGCATGAAATAGTTGTTGATTTGAGTGAAATTGGAATTGATTTTTGTGAAATAGGTGTCGATTTGCATGAAATTGGTTAGATCATGTTTTGTAATGGATAATGGGGTCATATTTAGTGATGTCACACTAGACCCGACAAACGGGCGGATATGATTGGTTGTGGACGGGTTGAAAATCGATTGAGATGATAAGGGACTGGTTAGAAATGGGTCTCGGCTGAGTCTGGGTCGGATTTAGAATCGGATTTGATTGGGTCCAATCGTTTTTTTAAAAACAAAACCTGTAATAGTGTATGCAATATGCAAAATAAAAGGAGGGAAGAAACGATACAGAGCATGAGCATCTGATCATCCTGTAAATATATGCACAAAGATTAACAGTAAAAGAAAAAACAACCTTGAAAACATTATATGTTCTCAAACCCTTACTTAATGTAACCACCACCAGCAAGGTCGGAATCAATTGGTCAAAGTAAAATGGTAATCAATTTTGTTAAGGTCAATTGAATCAAACTAAGTAGAAATCGGTTATTGATTTATTCCAAACCAAAAGATGGAGATGAAGACTTGAGAGTAGAGAGAGAGAGAGAGAAAGAGAGAGAGAGAGAGAGAGAGAGAGAGAGAGAGAGAGAGATGGTGAGAGTGAGGCGATGAAGATGAGAGATGGTTTTGATAGTTCCAGTGGTCTTTTATGTTCGAGAGAGATAGAGAGAGGCAATAATTAATTTAACTTTCTGGGCTTTAATTGTTAATTAATTTTGAAATTAATTAATAATTAATTAACTGTTTGTCAGTTAATTCCAAGGGTCAACAGTTAACGAAGTTAACTGTTTTGACAGTTAAATTCGGTTTTGACTGTTCCCAACAGTCAAAACGTTTGCCTACAGTTTTGACTACTGAAAAATTTCCCTCCCAATTTCGAAATTATGCCACATCTTTTCCCATAAAATAATTCCTCTTTTACTGCTACTGCATACATTTCCTGCATATTATTTCTTTGGTCTGGTTGAGTATAAATACAGAATTTTGTTTGAAGAAAATAATCATTGTTGTGCTACTTGATTAATTTGGAAATCCGTTCTATCTTGGAAGACAATTATTCATTACCTTTAGCAAAAAAATTGTCTTAAGGAGACTGTTCTAAACAGGGCTCGGATTATTTCTTCTATTCTAAAATTATTTTTGCAAATTCAAGTAAGTGTTTCATTTCTATCATTTCATTTCATTTCTATTATTATATTATTATTTATAATTCTGTACAATTGTTTTTAATAAATAGTAGACATAACAGGTTTCAGAGTGGGAACACAATCACACTACTGCCAATAATTTTCACCCGAAAGCAAATGAGATCATTCAATAGTTTGGTGAGATTTTTTAAGGAGGGGTCCAAACTCCCAGAACTTTCATTCATCGTTGTAACTTAATATGAATACCTTGAAAGAAGTAAATGTGTTTCTTAGATTTTTGCACTGCCACTTTATCTATAAATAGGAAACTAATGGAAAAGGAAGTTGGGAGAATTATTAGTCCTTAAAACTTTTGTATAAGAAATATTTTGATTGAAGTACATAACAAGGATTATTAAAATGAGTTGCATATAATACTTCTATGAAAAGTGTCTTTAGATTTTTTTTATTCATTTTTTTGTTTTTTGTCACATAGTTCCATCCACAATTAGTTGGGCTAATTGATAAACCTGATGAGATAAAGAAGGTTGAATGTGTATAAAGAGTGTTATTCTTCACATATGGATATCTCCTCTCTCTCTAACGTGTTTTTTTCTTGCACAAGTTGTGTATGTTGAAACCACCGCAACTATCTAGCAATGCATTATCACTTCAATCTTTTGAAAGGTATGATATACTAAAACTGTATTTCCACCCGATTTATATTTCTTTACCTTAAAAATTTATTGGTTTTAATTTAATTATAATTTTTAATTTTGCAGAAAATTTGTTGGTTTCCTTCAACTATCTGTGGTCTCAATTGAAAAGTACATTTCTTTTCTTTTGTTATGTGAGATTTTTTTTATAGTATTTACGTTGTTATTCATCTCATTCAATGTAATCTTCATAGGTTTATTAGTTACTTTGGTTTAGAATTTGTAATTTTTTTGGTGCCAATTAAGTGTTTATTAAAATGTTAAAGCTAAAAACTGTTTATTATTATTGATTATTTTTATTTATTATAAACATCGGATTATAAAATGCTTTAATAAAAATATATTTCAGCAAGTTTTATAATCAATAATATATATATTCGGCTATGCATTGCGTGAGGTGTCATGCTAATTTTGTTATAAAATTATAATAACCCTATTCACGAAATCGTGTTTTTAAAATAAGTGACGTAATTGGAGGGACTAGCGTTAAACATAAGATAAGGGAAGCGAGACACAAAAAAAAAGGTAATTGAATCCAAAATTTAATGAAAGGTTAGGTCAAATAGGGTTTAGACCGGAGTAAACGAGAGAGATGGACACAACACAACATACAAAGGGGTGACCATTCATCATCCCAAGCGTTACCGTCACCGGAAAAGGCCTTTGCGCAGTAATGTGGTAACATTTCTTCGTTTCCCTTATATTTCCCAGATCCATTATGCTTTCTTCAATTATCGATTATAAAACACCTATTGCGATCTTAAATTACGAGCCTATTCGATCTTAATACTGTAGATTTGTTGGTTGTTATTATTATGTTAGTTGTCTAGGTTTTTCTATTTCTAGGTATAGATTTGTTGGTCTTCATTTATTAAAACGAATTGAAATCGAAGCCTCGGATTTTTAATATTTTTTTTACCAATTAGTCTCGTTTACTAAGTACGTTATCAAATAAGTCCTACGTATTTTTTTCACCGATAGGCCTATTTGTAAACTTACATGCCTAAATAGGACCTATTGAGAAAAAAATATTTTGATAGGATCAATTAGGAAATGTCTTATGTAAATAGAACTTATATGTCAATCTCCCTTTATTTTATTTTATTTATATTTTTTGGTGGTTGGTGGAATGAAACATGGTATTTTTTTATGATTGAGCTTGCATTTAGATTTGGAATTGGGGCATGTATGGCTTAGGACAGCGTTTATTTATTGGATCTCTCTGATATGATATTTGATTATCTCAATTTTTTTAACAAATTATTAGTCATAACACTTTGACACAAATTGATGTCGATTTGCATGAATAAGTGTCAATTTGGATGAAATAGTTGTTGATTTGAGTGAAATTGGAATTGATTTTTGTTAAATAGGTGTCGGTTTTCATGAAATTGGTTAGAGCATGTTTTGTAATGGATGATGGGGTCATCTTAAGTGATGTCACACTAGACCCGATAAACGGGCGGATAGGTTGAGTCTGGGTCAAGTTTAGAACCGGATTGGATTGGGTCAAACCGTTTTTTTTTTAAACAAAACATGTAATAGTGTATGCAATATGCAAAATAAAAGGAGGAAAGAAACGATACAGAGCATGAGCATGTGATCCTCCTGTAAACATACGCAAAAAGATTAAAAGTAAAAAAAAAAACCTTGAAAACATATGTTCTCAAACCCTTACTTAATGTAACCACCACCAACAAGGTCGGAATCAATTTGTCAAAGTCAAATGGTAATCACTTTCGTTAAGGTCAATTGAATCAAACTAAGTAAAAATCGATTATTGATTTATTCCAAAGCAAAAGATGGAGATGAAGACTTGATAGTAGAGGGAGAGAGAGAGAGAGAGAGAGAGAGAGAGAGAGAGAGAGAGAGAGAGAGAGATGATGAGAGAGAGGCGATGAAGATGAGAGATGGTTTTGATAGTTCCAGTGGTCTTTTATATTCGAGAGAGATAGAGAGAGGCAATCGTTTATGGATAAATGGTTTTAGCCTTTCAACAAAAGAAGTTTAGGTTTTGGTTTTTAGGGGTTCGATTATAAGAAAGATCCGCAAATGCTCCGCCAGTCAACTGACTTATTGGGCCACTCAAATAATTTTGACTTACTAACAAAACAAATGGGCCCAAACGCATTCTTCTGGGCGGGTTATGGGCGGTTTCATCCTTAACAACCCATATTGTCGGGTCTCTGTCACACATGACATCAAATGGGTACTAGAATATTATTTATGTGGTAAAAAATATGCGTTTTAATGCCTTCTCTCCAAGTCTATAAATATTGTACACCCTTTCGGGGCAAATCATATTTTGAGTGATAGTCTCTTGTGATCCATTAGCACCATTTATTTCATCTTTAGTTAGTGATAAAATTTGAAATTGTTAGGATATATATTCATATTTATCTAGAAGTAATTATGCCTTAGCATGTCTTGACCTAGTAGAAATAAGGTAATTCGCCTACAAATAAGTGTAATTTAATTATTAAAGGCAACCTCGAATGAATGTCACCTTCAATGACGCTTATTTACATTGACACCTTTCCTAACAATTATGGTGTCACCTTTATTAATGGAGATTATTGAAGGCACCTTTCCTGCCATGAAAAGGTCACTTTCAAGAACACTTATCTTGTGTTTTCAACAACTGTAATCGTGTCATATCATATACATTGATCCATAGCTTTCCTGCAATTAAAAGTCATCTTTGTTGGACCATTGTTCATCATCAAATAGTCATAGAGCTCATTGTAAAATTAATTCTCACTGCTCTAACCAACGATGACCAACATCGTTGAAGGCGACAACATCTGGTCAGCTCGTCGCAGGGTAAAAAAAGAGAGAAAGGAAAGGAATGAGAGTAATCCTGCCCCCTTGTGGTATTCATAAGTTAGCCGCCGCTTAAGTAGTAGTTGTGAACCCTAGGTTGGTTGAAAAGCTAAACACTTGTTTTAAAATAGTGAATCCAACTGTCTCAATCCAGTAACTTACATATGGTTTAGGTACTATTTAAAATATTAAACAACCCGGTCCACATCTAAGAACACTAGAAGAGAAAAAAGTATTTATAAGCTTCCTAAGTTAAGGATATAAAAACAAAAGATTTTAATAACGTTAAGTGTTTTTAGAGTAATGATTTGGGAGTCTTAGTATGGGAAAATATAAATAATATTTTGAGAGGTTAATAAATAAAGATAATGAGAGTAGATTGTGTATAAAGTTAGGGAGATTGAAGAAAATACATTTTTCTTCTTCTTATAACTACATCGAAGGTTAGATTTGTCTTTAAAAAGATGAAAATTGGTAGGGCTTTACGACCAAATGGTATTTTTATTGAGTTTTGAAAGTGTTTAGGGGAGGAAGGTCGTATATTGGATAACAAAATAGTTTAATGAAAATATAGTGAATTAAAGGTGGCTCGATGAGTGGAGGAATAATATTTTACTACTTATTTATAAAATAAGGGGATATACAATGGATATCAAATTACCGTGCTACTAAGCTCACGAGCTATACAATCTCACTTTGGCAAAGGGTGATACATAAATTGAGATTGGAAACAACAGTATATGCGACTCAGTTTTGGCCAATGGTTGGGAGGTCAATATATTTATATATATTGAAGAGATTACTGATAAAGTATAGCGAGAAAAAGCAAGATCTTCATATGATTTTTGTAGATTTGGTGAAGCATATGATAGAGTACCTCCCACTCTTTAAAGCTGAACAGATAAAGTTAAACACATTTTCAAACGGTTGTGGATCTATCCCTCAAGTACTGATGGCATCTAGTAACTCGCGATCACAGATGGGGAAAGTTGTTCGGATCACACATGACTTGTTAACGGGATGTGTACCGGATGCTCTCTCCCTCCGTAGGCCTCGAATATGTTTTAGAAGAAAATTTGAGCCATCCGAGCATGGTACAAACCAGTACCGTGGTTGATAATCTATGAAGCACGGACACTGTCCCGGAAGCCACTAGTCGCGTGTCGTGTCGAAACAAGTATTATGTGCGCGCTCCGACACATTATCGACACGCTGTGGACACGCTAGGACATGTGAGTCCTTCTTTCAGGTTGGACATACTGGGACACGCCCAGGACACGCTGGGACAGGTGAAATTATTTTTTTCTTATTTTTTTTCTAATGTTATGATGATTGTTCTTTATTTACGATTTTTAATGTTAAAGTGTATTTGACTTTTGTTTTGTATGATCCATTTTCTTAATTTCATGTCAAGAATGCTCTAATAATGTTTTTTATGAAAAAAATCTCTTTCATTTCATTAATATATATATTTAAATGTATATTATATATTAGACATATCCTAGCGTGTCATATCCTAATTTTTGGAAGAATCACGTGTCGCGTGTCGAAATCCGTATTACGAGTCCGTGCTTCATAGTTGATGTGACACCCCGCTTAATAAAATACCGGGTGATCAGTCCTATACCAAATTAAAACAAGAATCCCAGTTTGATCATCCTTAGCATCACTGTCAAAAACTTTTTAAAACTTACTAACCACCTAGTGTTCCAAAGGCTGGTGCCAATTTTAACTTTTTGATTAAACAAAATAGTACACGCGGAATTAAATATAAAACATTCACACAACTGAATAAAACTCAACTGAATAATTAATTAAACAAATTTGCCGAATAAACCATCGGCCACCAAAGTGAAATCCAATACAAATATCCAACAGCTTAATAAATACAATCTGAAAACTGCACTGAGAAGTCTGGGCGATAAGACCTAAATAAACTGGAACTGATAAATGATTCCTACTCTAGGAATGAATGAGCGATGCGTCTAATCCAAATTCCTACTAGCATCCACATATGCAGTAGCTCCATGTCCCTGGAATAGAATATCAATCCTGGCGTCCCTGTGGCTGGACACCTAAAAGGTTTTGAAAATAGTTTTATAGCAAGGGTTAGAACCCAAAACATTTTGAAAATATTTAGCAAGTGAATTAACTGTAGTAATTTAAAATTCATGAATGCGCTTCATATTTAAGTTAGTGTCGCACTCCCTCGTGGACATTTTCACCCCTCCACTAATGTGCACACCTAACGGTTACCTTAACCCCACCTAGTTGCATTATTCCGTCCAACTAGTCCCGGTATAACCTTCCCTTTCCATACTACTCTAACCCGAGTATAATGATTCTTGAATTATAAGTTATATTACAATTAACTTAATTAATTCCTCTTAAATAGTAGCATATAATAGTGTCACAAGTTATATAAAGTAAATACACCACACACTGTATTATTACCCGTATATAATATTTACTACCATTATATACGTACATTTACCACAACATCCACACATATAACCTACGTATATCCATCCCTTCGAGTATACCCTCACCGGATGATTCCCTCTAAAATTCTATCTCACTAGGTGTGCTCACAAAACCTAGTTCCCCAAGTTGTAATCGCTCACCAACTTGGCCCAAAATGTAAACGTAGTGGAGGCGGTCATATTCCTTCCCTGAAAGTGAGATAAATCCCTCACCCATATATACCGGACACTATGACCTGGGGATATACTCGCCCTACTCCTCTAGCTATGGGATTCACCCACATCGCGCAACCTCCCTTGATAGCATTAGAGTATATAAATTGAATAAATATCTAGTCACTGATATTTAATATCACACACAATATATACACGTATACATACACTATCACTACACCGTATATATATAATATAAACCCCGACTTTACTGTGTACTCAAAATACCGTACACTGCCTGAAATTTCCATAGTCTGTGGCTCGACTCAACACAATTAATTTTCTCACTTAATAATTTATCATCTTCCCGAGTCTATGGTCCGACTCTAATATAATTAATTCACGCCTCAATTAATATAATACTTTCCCCGAGTCTATGGTCTGACTCTAATTAAATTAATTAACACACTTATTAATTTAACACCGCCCCGAGTCTATCGTTTGACTCTAATTAAATTAATTAACACACCTTTTAAGTTAATACCGCCCCGAGTCTATCGTCCGACTCCAATTAAATTAATTAACACACTTATTAACTTAATACCTCCCCTAGTCTACAATCCGACTCTAATTAAATTAATTAACACACCCATTAATTAAATACCTACCCAAGTCTACAATCCGACTCTTATTAAATTAATTAACACACCCATTAATTTAATACCTACCCGAGTCTACAATTCGACTCTTATTTAATTAATTTACACATTAATTAATCAACACAAATTCGAGTCTGTGGTCCGACTCTAATATAATTAATTTACACATTAATTAATCAACACAAATCCGAGTCTGTGGGCCGACTCTAATATAATTAATTTACACATTAATTAATTCATACCAAACTGAGTCTGTTGTCCGACTCTAATATAATTAATTTACACATTAATTAATTTATACCAAATCCCGGGTCTACAACCCGACCCTAAACTAATTAGTTACAACATCAATTAATTTAATACTTTTCCGAGTTTACCCTCCGATTCTACCTTCATTAATTATCACATCCATTAATTTAATAATTTGGTGTCACCCAACCATTATCCCCGGACTCGCTCACTTGGCCCATACCTTAATATTTCTCGAGTCTATGTTCTGACTCCAAATTAATTACCCTCTCTCAATAATTAATTTAATACTTTGATGTCACTTAACCAACATACCCGGACTCGCTCACTTGGTCCATTTTACATCTCATAATTTCATTCCCACATTTTCGCCCACAATGTGTCGCACATTCATCTCCATAATTTCCTAATTATATTTACCTATAATTACCAACATACTCAGACTCTCCCACTTGGTCCATAATGAAATTGAATATGTTTCACCCAAAATTTTCACTTTAAATCTCAACGCTTAACTTAGGTTGCACATCCTAATAGCTATCATTTGAGCTCCTAGCTATTAATTTCTCTATAATTTTTCATCAAAAAAAATTATACCCAAAATCCAAAAAAAATAAAACAAGGGTAACCAACAATCCGACCTGGTAAAGAATTCTGACCGTCGATAGATCGATGTCCCCCGATCGATCGATTGATCATACCTGGGCAACTCTCCTTCCCCACTGAATTCCACCATTAACGAAATCCAAGGTTTATAAACATTAATTTAAACCTCTGATCACATCACCCCATCACATAAACATGATTAATTCACATCCCACACATCATAGGGATCTTAAGATACACAATTTTCTCCACTTACTTTCATAATTTCACGAAATGGGTTTTCCATTAAAATTCATCAACTTTGTTCTACCAACCAAATTCCAAATCCAAATCCCACCAGTTTATATTTCGGATTCTCATTCAAATCAGATATCCATACTCAGAGATATATATCACAACAATTTTTACTTTGAATCTCATTCAATAGTTCCATGAGCAAAACCCCATTTTTTGTACCCATTTATCCCCAAAACGAATTTTGGTTTACACATCACTATGATATGAATTGATTATCATCAATTTTGAAATCATAACAGTTAATCACTTGCCTGGAATTGTTCGTAGTGTCTAATCCGTTGGTGTAGTCCCCTAATTTGGCTCCAACATCCCCAAATTGGCTCTTGATTTTCTTTTCCCCAATTTCCCTCTCAAGCCCTAGGCTTAGAGTTGAGTTGACTGCCGTTCCCTAATCTCTCAATTAGGTTAAAAACATCAAATCCCGTTTTTGGCCATGTGGGTCTAATTAAAAAGGCCCAACTCACCCAGTGTGGGCCCGGCTATGCCCAAAAATACTCCGAGACACAATTACTACCCCTGGGTACTCTTTTCTGACTATCTCGACCCATCCGGACGCAACCACGTACTCAGAATTTCCGTCCGAAATACTTTTCAAAATTTCGAAATTTTGACCTCAAAATGTGACACACAAGATTTTGAACCATTAAACTTAAAAGTCGCCAATTATAAATATTTCGGCTCACTCAATTAAATTCTCCAACTCATGAATTTAAGTTTATCCAATTTAAATATTTTTATAACTCCCAAAAATAATTAAATATTAAATCCTCAAAATTACGGGGTGTTACATACTCCCCTCCTTACAAAGGAATTTCGTCCTCGAAATTAAGATGAGCGTAACGTTCCAAGCTTCGCATATTACTCTCTAGTCATGTGCCTCTAAGCCCGCTATATCTATCCCATCCGCTTCTAACCATACGTTACACAAGTATGCATTTAAAATTTTCCAGGGCGCCCATACACCCTATACCCGTGCTTAACCGCACAAAATTTGCCATAATTAACCCGGGTGCCCATACACCCTATCCCCGTGATTTACCGCACGAAAGTTAACTGACTATGCTAGTCGTAACCCGTAATATAACTTCGAACCCGTAGTCATATCACACACACACACACACACACATACACACACACACACACACACACACACATATATATATATATATATATATATATATATATATATATATATATATATATATATATATATATATATATATATATATATATATTTACTGCCCGGGTACCCAACCCATGTGCTAACGTCCAAACCTCTCCCCATAAAATACTTGTCTCTCAACACACAAGTATATACGCTTATCCTCATGCTACCAAAGACAACATACAATACCGCGCCCTTACTATCACTAGTCCTTGTGCAAAATAAACCCCGAGCTATCTCTCTTTGCTCGAAAATAAATCTAACCACCCTGATTCACTTCAGTAAACACCCCTACTTACCGGGATAAAATGTACGAACACAATACCTCCCTATGTGCCTATCGTACCACGCAATACAACATATATACACACATATATATAGGCTCTACGCCCTCTCAGGTGATACCTAGTACCAAACATACCCTGGTGTCGCGAACACCAAAATTTTACACTACTATCCACCATAGTTAAATTTCATCGCTATCCAGTCGATTTTTAAGAAACGTTATCAACCCTACTCCCATAATTCTTGAAAGTAGTAATTCCTCGTATAATTCAAACCTTCACTAAGTGTACACCTCCACTCTCTCGTGAAGAACACCAAGGACTCTGCTACCCCACGGAAAGTTTATCCACGTATTATGGTTGCTACATCCAACGCACCTACTAAGTTCGACTTACCCGCGAACTCTAGTGAAAAATAAGTCTTATATTGTGACATCCTCCTTGTCACTCAAAAATATACCCCACGCCCATAGGGTAGAAATAATTACCTCCATACTCCAACTGCAACGGCTGATCCTCGGGTTTCGAAGCATCGTCTCCGTGCCCGAATGCGCCCATGACCTGCTTTAGTGGCTGTACATCTAGGAACTCATCCTGTAGTTGACCCCTACCTCGCTTAAGGCAATATCTCCATGTGTCTCGCTTTCCCCACAAATAAAACACCTTCTAATACATTCACCCTGCCACTGCTCCCTTCCATGCTGACCTTGTTGAAATTCCTGGTCATCCTGCCAATAGCCTCCAGTTCTAAATTGTTTGGCATGATTTACCTACCGCAAATCCTCCCCATGATCTTCCCCAGTCTGTTGCTGGGATACCCCACTGGTATTGTTCCCTCCCGCCTTATCCGACTAGCTAGTTCCCACTTCCCTCCCGCTTCCTTTCATGTGGAAGTGATATTCCCGACAGTGCCAGAGTGCTGTATTAACGACATCAATATAAGCTACTAATGCGTATTTGCCAATTAAATATTGTATGATTCTCCAGACAAACCCATCCATAAACCTTGCTTTCTTTCTCCTTTCCTCGCTTACCTCATCCAGTAAAAAGTTTGCCAATGAGTGAATTCTTCCTCGTAATCGGCCACTGAACGGTCTCCCCGAGTCACCTTTCTAAATTTTTCTCCTCATTTCGGTCTCAACTGTTGGGGGAAAAATGCATGCAGTCGAACCACACCCCAAAACCCTGCAATAGCTAGCGTATCCCTTTTCTCAACTGTGGTGATCGACTCCCACCATTGTAGCGCTGCTCCCACTAAACTAAAAGCGGCTAGCATTTGCTTCCGCACCTTATCGCAATCTCCCATGCGTAGGTGACGCTGGATATCTCTCCTCCTTGACACGCTAACACTACATCTGAACCCCCTCGCAACTTTGGTGGGTTCCCACTAAAAATAACCTATCTTTCTTGCTTCCACCCCTACGACCCCGTGTGGGTCTGAACATCTGGCGCCACTAACACTTATGGCTGATCCCGTGGAAAGTACCATGTCGTTGCGACCACCGTCGCTTGAACTGTATGTTCCACTATTTCAGTTACCTGTGCTGCCAAAATCATCTCTGGCCGTTGCTGCGGTAACACTTGCTCCTGATGAGCCTCCCTAGTCTCATCTCCCCCTGCTGCCCTAGCTGCTCCCTCTCCTGGGCGGCATCTGGAATTGGAATCGAATCGTATGAGTTCACCCTCAAATATAAATTTGGCAGAAGAACGTAAATGCGCATACGTATAAGAATACAACAATCCTATGATAGGGCTCTATATTAAAGATTGCTAATCCGAAATATGAAAAGCCGCACAGATCCTAAGGACACTAGAACCTGATGCTCTGATACCATTTATGACACCCCGCCTAATAAAATATCGGGTGATCAGTCCTATACCAAATTAGAACAGGAATCCCAGTTGGATCATCCTTAGCATCACTGTCGAAAACTTTTTAAAACTTACTAACCACATAGTATTCCAAAAGCTGGTGCCAATTTTAACTTTTTGATTAAACAAAATAATACATGCGAAATTAAATATAAACCATTCATACAACTGAATAAAACTCAACTGAATATTAATTAAACAAATTTTCCGAATAAACCATCGGCCACCAAAGTGAAATCCAATACAAATATCCAACAGCTGAATAAATACAATCTGAAAACTGCACTGAGAAGTCTGGGCGACAAGCACTTAACAAAACTGGAACTGATAAATGATTCCCACTCTAGGAATGAATGAGCGATGCGTCTAATCCAAATTCCTGCTAGCATCAACATATGCAGCAACTCCATGTCCCTGGAATAGAATATCAATCATGGCGTCCCTGTGGCTGGACACCTAAAAGGTTTTGAAAATAGTTTTATAGCAAGGGTTAGAACCCAAAACATTTTGAAAATATTTAGCAAGTGAATTAACTGCAGTAATTTAAAATGCATGACTGCGCTTCATATTTAAGTTAGTGTCGCACTCCCTCGTGGACATTTTCACCCCTCCACTAATGTGCACACCTAACGGTTACCTTAACCCCACCTAGTTGCACTATCCCGTCCATCTAGTCCCGGTATAACCTCCCCTTGCCATACTACTCTAACCCGAGTATAATGATTCTTGAATTAGAAGTTATATTATAATTAACTTAATTAATTCCTCTTAAATAGTAGCATATAACCGTGTGACAAGTTATATAAAGTAAATACATCACACACTGTATTATTACCCGTATATAATATTTACTACCATTATATACGTACCTTTACCACAAGATCCACACATATAACCTACGTATATCTATCCCTTCGAGTATACCCTCGCCGGATGATTCCCTCTAAAATTCTATCTCACTAGGTGTGCTCACAAAACCTAGTTCCCCAAGTTGTAATCGCTCACCAACTTGTCCCAAAATATAAACATAGTGGAGGCGGTCATATTCCTTCCCTGAAAGTGAGATAAATCCCTCACCCATATATACCGAACGCTATGACCTGGGGATATACTCACCCTACTCCTCAAGCTAGGGGATTCACCCACATCGCGCAACCTCCCTTGATAGCATTAGAGTATATAAATTGAATAAATATCTAGTCACTGATATTTAATATCACACACAATATATACACGTATATATATACTATCACTTCACCGTATATATATAATATAAACCCCGGCTTTACCGTGTACTCAAAATCCCGTACACTGCCTGAAATTTCCTGAGTCTGTGGCTCGACTCAACACAATTAATTTTCTCACTTAATAATTTATCACTTTCCCGAGTCTATGGTCCGACTCTAATATAATTAATTCACGCCTCAATTAATATAATACTTTCCCCGAGTCTATGGTCCAACTCTAATTAAATTAATTAACACACCCATTAATTTAATACCTCCCCGAGTCTATCGTCCGACTCTAATTAAATTAATTAACACACTTATTAATTTAATACCCGCCCCGAGTCTATCGTCCGACTCTAATTAAATTAATTAACACACTTTTTAACTTAATACCGCCCCGAGTCAATCGTCTGACTCTAATTAAATTAATTAACACACTTATTAAGTTAATACCTCCCCGAGTCTACAATCCGACTCTAATTAAATTAATTAACACACCCATTAATTTAATACCTTCCCGAGTCTACAATCCGACTCTTATTAAATTAATTAACACACCCATTAATTTAATACCTACCCAAGTCTACAATCCGACTCTTATTTAATTAATTTACACAATAATTAATCAACACAAATTCGAGTCTGTGGTCCGACTCTAATATAATTAATTTACACATTAATTAATCTACACAAATCCAAGTTTGTGGTTCGACTCTAATATAATTAATTTACACATTAATTAATTCATACCAAACTGAGTCTGTGGTCCGACTCTAATATAATTAATTTACACATTAATTAATTTATACCAAATCCCGGGTTTACAACCTGACCCTAAATTAATAATTACAACATCAATTAATTTAATACATCTCTGAGTCTACCCTCCGACTCTACCTTCATTAATTATCACATCCATTAATTTAATAACTTGGTGTCACCCAACCATTATCCCCGGACTCGCTCACTTGGCCCATACCTTAATATTTCCCGAGTCTATGTTCTGACTCCAAATTAATTACGCTCTCTCAATAATTAATTTAATACTTTGATGTCACTTAACAAACATACCCGGACTCGCTCACTTGGTCCATTTTACATCTCATAATTTTATTCCCACATTTTCTCCCACAATGTGTCGCATATTCATCTCCATAATTTCGTAATTATATTTACCTATAATTACCAACATACCCGGACTCACCCACTTGGTCCATAATTAAATTGAATATGTTTCACCCAAAATTTTCACTTTAAGTCTCAACGCTTAACTTAGGTTGCACATTCCTAATAGCTATCTTTTGAGCTCCTAGCTATTAATTTCTCTATAATTTTTCACCAAATAAAATTATACCCAAAATCCAAAAAAATAAAACAAGGGTAACCAACAACCCGACTTGGCAAAGAATTCTGACCGTCGATCGATCGATGTCCCCCGATCGATCGATCGATCATACCCGGGCAGATCTCCTTCCCCACTGAATTCCACTATTAACGAAATCCAAGGTTTGTAGACCTTAATTTAAACCTCTGATCACATCACCCCATCACATAAACATGATTAATTCACATCCCACACATCATAGGGATCTTAAGATACACAATTTTCTCCACTTACTTTCATAATTTCACGAAAAGGGTTTTCCATTAAAATTCATGAACTTTGTTCTACCAACCAAATTCCAAATCCAAATCCCACCAATTTATATTTCGGATTCTCATTCAAATCAGATATCCATACTCAGAGATATATAACACAGTAATTTTTACTATGAATCTCATTCAATAGTTCCATGAACAAAACCCCATTTTTTGTACCCATTTATCCCCAAAACGAATCTTGGTTTACACATCACTATGATATGAATTGATTATCATCAATTTTGAAATCATAACAGTTAATCACTTGCCTAGAATTGTTCGTAGTGTCTGATCCGTTGGTGTAGTCCCTTAATTTGGCTCCAACATCCCCAAATTAGCTCTTGATTTGCTTTCCCCCAATTTCCCTCTCAAGCCCTAGGCTTAGAGTTGAGTTGACTGCCGTTACCTAATCTCTCAATTAGGTTAAAAACATCAAATTCCGTTTTTGGCCATGTGGGTCTAATTAAAAAGGCCAAACTCACCCCGTGTGGGCCCGGCTATGCCCAAAAATACTCGGAGACCCAATTACTACCCCCGGGTACTCTTTTCTGACTATCTCTACCCATCCGGACGCAACCGCGCACTCGAAATTACCGTCCGAAATACTTTTTGAAATTTTCAAATTTCGACCTCAAAATGTGACACACAAGATCTTGAACCATTAAACTTAAAAGTCGCCAATTATAAATAATTCGGCTCACTCAATTAAATTCTCCAACTCATGAATTTATGTTTCTCGAATTTAAATATTTTTATAACTCCCAAAAATAATTAAATATTAAATTCTCAAAATTACGGGGTGTTACAGTTGATAACCCAAGTGGTATGGGTCATGGATAATCGGTACCAAGGTAGATCGGTATGGGTAAAAAATTACAGTGATTGAGGTAGATTAGGTCGGGTGTATTTTTAGATTGATAAATAGTGGGTGGCATTACTCGTTAGAGCCTCGACAAGGGTCAGCGAATACTAATGGTTCAATTTGATGGAAATGGGTCCTTATTTGAGGGTTTATTAGTCATTTTATTTTATTTTGTATTTTCTTTTAGTTTATTACTTGTATTTTTCTTTCTTTTGCTTTCTTATTTAGATTTAAGGAATAGTAATGACATTTTTTGTAATTGGTGCCTTAGCTTGGAGACTAAGCTACTCCTCCCTTTAAATACCCATGTAGTTTTTATTTGAAGACACTCCTCCATTTTAAAATATAAGAAATCTCTTGATTCTCTCTCTAAAGTTAGGGTTTGTTTATTTTTTGGCCATTGACGTGTAGTTTACGTCAAATTGGTATCAGAGCGAGGTGTCGTTCCCCAAATGGTGTATTGGTGTGTAGGTATTCAAAATCGTACACTACTTTCAAATTGTTCCAAGAAAATCAAAACAACAAAAAGAGATTCAATAGGTAAGAGAGGGCATTCTAGAGTTGCGAGACAAAATGGAGCAACAAACCCTAGATTTCAACGTGAAATTCGAGGCCATAATGCAACAATTGGCTAAGTTGCAAAAGCCTAACTCTAGCCCACATCTCCTCATCCCTTTTGCCACTGCTATCCAGACCCAAAAAAAACCCACAAACCCTAGCCCTTAACCCTCTAAAGCTGTAACACCCCGTATTTTGGTACATTTAATATTTAATTAATTCGGAAATTTTAAATTACTGGTGTGTTGTAATTTTAATTGAATTAATTATGACAATATATTTATTTAAATATTAATCGGGAAGTGAATGGTTAATGTTTAGGGAAATTTATTTACTAAATGAATAGTAATAATTTAATTACGTCATTTCGGGTATTAATGACAAGGTATGCACTTATCCCAGCCGGGAGTCGGTATAGACTAAATGGGGTGTGAGATAAGGATTTTTATAAATTAATACGGATGTCAATTCTGACTGCGCGGTTGAGTCCGGATGGGTCGAGATAGTCAGAAAAGAGTACCCGGGGGTAGTAATTGGGTCTCGGGATATTTTTGGGCATAGCCGGGCCCACACGGGGTGAGTTGGACCACTTTAATTAAGCCCATCAGGTGAAAAACGGGATTAAGGGTTTTTAACCTAATGGGGAGATTAAGGAATGGCAGCCAACAAAATTCTAAACCTAGGGTTTGAGAGGGGATTTGGGGAAAAACAAATCAAGAGCAAATTGGAGGTTTTTGGAGCCAAATTGAGGGACTACGCCAACGAATCTGACACTACGAATACTTTCAGGCAAGTGTTTAATTGTTTTGATTCTTAAAGCATGATAATCAATTCATATCATAGTGATGTGGGTATGAAAATTCATTTTTGGGGATAAATGGGTACCAAATGGGGTTTTTGTTCATGAAACTATTGAATGAAATTCATAGTAAAAATTGTTGTGTTGAACATATCTGAGTATAGATACTTGATTGGAAAAAGAATTCGGAATATAAAATGGGGGGAAATCTGAATTTGGAAATTGGTTGTAGAACAAGATTGATGGATTTTAATGGGAAAACCCATCTTTAAATATAGTGAGATATTGTATGAATCAAGAATGCTAAAACAGTTATAGATGATTAAGACTGGTTTTGGGAGTAATTAATTGGTTAAAATCATCATTTAAGGTTGGAAAATGGAGAGGTAAAACCTTGGAAATTCGGCCATGGCTGAAACAGCAAGCCGAGGAAGACAACGACCTGTTCGATCGATCGATCGACCCGGGGGCTCGATCGATCGAGGGTCTCAGGAATTTGGTAATTCGGCCAGTTTGTTTACAATAAGGGTTTTAATTAAGTTTTAATTCCCTTACTTTTATTTGGTGATAAATTTATATGGGACACATATTTCCTTAAAAATTATTGGGTGATATAATTGAGTTTAGGAGGGTATGAACGGTATGTCATGAGATGAATGAATTTGGAGAAATAATTCAATTAATGATATTAGGCCGAGGAATGACATTCGGGTATTGTAGTTGGGTGACACTACATTATTAAAGGAATTTAGGTGATATATTTAATTATGGACCAAGTAGGTGAGTCCGGGTATGTTGGTAATTATAGGTAAATATAATTGGGAAATTATAGAAATAAATGTGTGAAACATTGTGGGCGAAAAATGTGGAAAAAAAATTATGAGATGTAAAAATGGACCAAGTGAGTGAGTCCGGGTATGTTGGTTATGTGACACCAAAGTATTAAATTAATTATTGAGAGAGAGTAATTAATTTGGAGGCGGAACATAGACTCGGGAAATATTAAGTTACGGGACAAGTAAGTGAGTCCGGGGATAATGGTTGGGTGACACCAATTTATTAAATTAATGGGTGTGATAATTAATTTAATTAGAGTCGGATTTTAGACTCGGGTAGGATTAAATTAATAAATGTGATAATTAATTTAATTAGAGTCGGATTATAGACTCGGGTAGGATTAAATTAAAAAATGTGATAATTAATTTAATTAGAGTCAGATTGTAGACTCATGTAGGATTTGTGTTGATTAATTAATGTGTAAATTAATTAAATTAGAGTCGGATTGTAGACTCGGGTAAGTATTAAATTAATAAGGGTGTTAATTAATTTAATTAGAGTCGGATGATAGACTCGAGAAGGTATTAAATTAATAAGTGTGTCGATTAATTTAATTGGAGTTGGACCATAGACTCGGAGAAAATATTATATAAATTAAAGAGTGAGTTAAATATATTAGAGTCAGACCATAGACTCGGGAAGACGATGAATTATTAAGTGAGAAAATTAACTACATTGAGTCGGGTGACAGACTCAGGAAATTTTCAGGCAGTGTACGGGACTTAGAGTACACGGTAGAGCCGGGGGTTATATTGTATATATACGGTGTAGTGATAGTATATATATATATACGTGTGCATATTATGTGTGATATTAAATTACAAGCAGTGTACGGGATTTTGAGTACGCGGTAAAGCCGGGGTTTATATTATATATATACGGTGTCGTGATAGTATATATATACGTGTATTTATTGTGCGTGATACTAAATATCAGTGATTGGATATTTATTAAATTTATATACTCTAATGCTATCAAGGGAGGTTGCGCGATGTGGGTGAATCCCCTAGATTGAGGAGTAGGGCGAGTATATCCCCAGGTCATATCGTCCGGTATATATGGGTGAGGGATTTATCTAACTTTCAGGGAAGGAATATGACCGCCTCCACTTCGTTTATATTTTGGTCCAAGTTGGTGAGCGATTCTAACTTGGGGAAACTAGGTTTTGTGAGCACACCCAGTGAGATAGCATTTTAGAGGGAATCATCCGGTGAGGGTAAACTCGGAAGGATGTATATACGTATGATATATGTGTGGTTGTTAGTAAAGGTACGTATAATATGGTAGTAAATATTATATGTAGGTGATAATACAGTGTGTGATGTATTTACTTTATATAACTCGGGTTATAGTTATATGCAGTTAATTAATGGAAAATTAATTAAGTTAATTATTTGTGGGAATAATACAGTGTGTGATGTATGTACTTTATATAACTTGTGACACGGTTATATGCTACTATTAAAGAGGAATTAATTAAGTTAATTGTGAAATAACTTATAATTCAAGAATCATTATACTCGGGTTAGAGTAGTATGGCAAGGGAAGGTTATACCAGGACTAGTTGGATGGGGTAGTACAACTAGGTGGGGTTAAGGTAACCGGTAGGTGTGCACAATAGTGGAGGGGTGAGAATGTCCACAAGGGAGTGCGACACTAACTTAAATATGAAGCGCATTCATGCATTTTAAATTATTGCAGTTAATTCACTTGCTAAATATTTTCAAAATGTTTTGGGTTCTAACCCTTGCTATAAAACTATTTTCAAAACCTTTTAGGTGTCCAGCCACAGGGACGCCGAGATTGATATTCTATTCCAGGGACACGGAGCTGCGGCATATGTGGATGCTAGCAGGAGTTTGGATTAGACGCATCATCCATTCATTCCTAGAGTAGGAATCTTTTATCAGTCTCAGTTTTATTTAGGGCTTGTAGACCAGACTTCTCGGTACAGTTTTCAGGTGTAATTTATTCAAGTGTTGAATATTTGTATTTGGATTATTTATTTGGTGGCCGGTGATTTATTCGGCAAGTTGTGTAATTATTATTCTATTTACTTTCATCCAGTTCTGTGAATGGTTTACACTTTAATTTCGCATGTACAGTTTTGGTTTAATTAAAAAGTTAAAATTGGCACCAGTTTTTGGAATACTAGGTGGTTAGTAAGTTTTAAAAAGTTTTCGACAGTGATGCTAAGCATGATCCAACTGGGATTCCAGTTTTAATTTGGTATAGGACTAATCACCCGTTATTTTATTAGGCGGGGTGTCACAAAAGCCTAACCCCCCAAGAAGCCCCAGCCCCTCGAACCCCCTCCGTAGCTCCCTCCCCACCTGCCAACCACCCCATTGGTAAAAAAATCACCGTCGACACCAGTTCCACCCCCTCCCTTCCCACCTCATTTCCGACCACCCCAGCCCCTCCCCTCCAAGCTGCTTGTCGCCACCCTTGGTGGTCGCACAGCCCCCTAACCCAAATTGCTCCCGAAAACCTAGCGTTTTACCTGCTCGAAAACCCCTGGCTGCCCTGCTCAACCCCAAACTCTTCTATCCACTTCCAAACATTGATTTTTGACCCGGGTGAGAAATATTTGGGTTATTTGGGTGAAGGAAGAGAAGAGAAGAAACGAAGACCAAGATTTGTGGGGATGTGCCCTCTTAAGTTTCAAAAATTAAGTTTTGGCACCAATTTTTTGGCATTTCCTCACGAATCCCTCATTTTTTGAACTCTCGAGGACGGGCTTGGTCTTAAGAGAGGGAGAGTGATGGAAATGGGTCCTTATTTTAGGGTTTATTAGTTATTTTATTTGTTTTGTATTTTCTTTTATTTCATTACTTGTATTTTTCTTTCTTTTGCTTTGTTATTTAGAGGTAAGGAGTAGTAATGGCATTTTTGTAATTTGTGCCTTAGCTTGGAGACTAAGCTACTCACCATCATCATCCTTGCCTTAATCCCATCATATGGGGTCGGCAACATGGATTCTCCTTTTCCATTTTAATCTATTATATGCATTATTTTCATTCAAGTTTAATTCCTTAAGGTCTCCCCTAATAATTTCCTCCCACAATAGCTTAGGGCGATCGCTTTTTCTTTTACCCTCTATTTCCAACAAACTTCCTCTTGTTATAGGGGCATCTACTAGTCACCAACACATGAACGTACCACCTAAGTCTACTTTCTCGTAATTTATCACTAATGGAAGCTATTCCTAACTTTTCTCTAATGCATTGGCTTTTAATTTTGCCCTTTCTAGTAATTCCTATCATCCACCGGAGCATCCTCATCTCACTAAGCTACTTCTTCCTTTAAATACCCATGTAGTCTTCATTTGAAGACACTTCTCCATTTTGAAATATAATAAATCTATTGATTCTCTCTCTAAAATTAGGGTTTGTTTATTTTCTTGGCCAATGACGTGTAGTTTACATCAAAATCCTATGTGAAGGGTTCTAAGGGTTTTCACCCGCGTTTGGGGTTGACTCGCTATATCTAGGGTGAAGCTAGTTGAATCTGCTCATTTGCGGTACGTTGGAGCTTAGATTGTGATCGCTTTGCCATGACGAGTGTCGGCGGTGGCTGGCAAAGGGTATGGAGAGTGGGGCTGGTGGGTGTTGGTTGAAGGTAATGAATCTTGTTCATGAAATTGAATGGATTCCATATGGAACATGCTCCCACAAATGTTGCCAGAGGGGCGACGAGTATCGTCTGCATATGATATCAGTGGGTGGTCACTGATGGTGTGATGAATCACTTTAGGTGCTTTTGTATTTGTGAGGCTACGTTTTGGTTGCGAGATGGTTGAAGAGTTATGGTTTGTCGTGAAGTTGACATGATGGTTGGCAACCATGATGGCGAGGAAATCCCGGAGCATCCATTTGATTTCGTGGTGCTTTTTCTAAGCGTTAAAATTAACCATTCTCGTGAGTTTATCCAAGAGTATCACAGACTCCGAACCACTTTGACTTAAATGGATTGGAATAATAAACACAGTGTCGATCTTAATATCAATACACAAATGCAATCTCAATATTTCAATCCACCCTGGCTTGGTCCAGTGGTAGGGAGGGTTTCGCTCTAGACCATAGGTCGTGAGTTCGATCCCTCCCCAGGGATACCTTCCCTAATGGTAAGGGCGGGTTCTGAGCCGTGCGGGTATGTCGTAAGGTGTCTGGGTTCGATTCCCCCTCAGGTGCAAGATTTAAATTTGGGTGTGTGTTAGGGTGGCTCTGGCACTTGCACCCCCATGTTTAGGAAACACGAGGGAGTCCAAAGGGCTCGTTCGTGTGGAGGTTCACGGCTTAAAAAAAAAATACCCCACCCCCAAAAAAAAAACTCATTAATAATCTAACTAAAGCATTTGTTTATTAACTATTAAAGGATACTAAGTTAACCACCGACTATAACTAAGAGATAAATAGAAAAACATTCCCTGCGAGATAATCTTAAAATAATCACAAGATAATTAGAAGACCTAATTTATGAAAAAATCCCTCATCTCCCTTATCCACCCAAAACCCGTGCATAGATCACTAAAGCTCACGGGGAGAGCTTTTTTGAATGGTGGGGAGAATGATGTGGAACAAAAGGATACGGAATTTCGAAAAATGGAAATTATATGTTTAGACTTTCGACAACTATTTTTTTCATGTGGGGATAATTCTTTAGTTTGTGATGTAATTAGAAATTTTTGGGATATTTTTAGTGTGTATTACTTAGTAATTATCCCTTCGTAGTTATCGTAAGTTAGGTATTTTAGTCGTAGTAGAATTAGGGTTTTTAGCCTATAATATATTATTATTGAAGGCAACATTGAATAGTTAATTGAGTATTGAGATTTAGTTTGATCATTAGTTCTTTTGATTTCTTCTCTTCTATAACTTTTCGCTTTTGGAGCAAATTTTGTCTCGTTTCATCAATTAGTTGCAAGGCAAATCTCTTACTAGTTGCCCTGCATCACTCCTTTTTTTTTTTCTTTAATTCAATGGGTTTATAGTTCATTTATTTTATAATGGGTTAACTTTGATGTTAGGTTATAGAGAATATATGAAAGTTAATAATGGTAAATGAAGATTCATACAGTCTGGTATAGATACCAAAGGAAGATCAAAACCAAGTGACAGTAACAATCATGCTTAGCAGAGTGTAGAATGAAATCAGAGAGTTACAAGCATGTCATACCCGTTTAGTAAAGAGATGTTATACGTATGTAGGGGTGGAGAATGGACGAATATGGAGAAAATTCCATACTATTCATTATCCTTATTTGGATCTGTATCCCTGGTAATATGTACAATTATCCTTACTCGTATCATTAAGGATTCCGAAATTCAGATTTATTCGTTTACATTATATAATATATATACATTGGCTTATCTAGAACTGAATATAATTAGCTAAATCTCAATAAAAGTATGTTGTCGACACAATATTTTAAGCAAGATAATATATATTACTACATATAATTATAGGAAAATAGAGAATCAAATTTTAAATGGCTTGAAGCCCTTTATTAACCTGACAACAATCCATATCAGGTCAATAGAATTTTGAGAAAGCATTTTAGAGAACACGTGAAAGAAGGAACTATGATGAATGTCGTGGTATTTTAATTGATCCCAACTATGCTACGTTGGCAACTCCGTTATCTACGTGTTGTCGTGAATATGTCAACAAAAAAAGACAAAGTCCAGAGTTATCGCGACTTTATATAAAGAGACCGCCAATTAGACAGAGTACGATGGTAGGAAAGACTAGAGTTGAAGGGATGGAATTTTATGTTCATACATTACATAATGAATGTCATAAATTGTTTGAAATCAACAAATGATAAATAATATTACATATTTGGATATCGGGATTAATGGGTTTCTGTAAATATGGATAGTTTACTTCAGATGTATAGATTAATGGATATCTCGATTAAAGGATTTAAATTCGGATATCTGTGACAAATACCTTAATATCGGTATCTATTTTTCTTGGATATTTAAAAATGCTATCTGAATCCTCTCTTCCGGATATCTATTCGAATAAATAATCGCAAAAAATGGATTCGAATACTGGACGGATTTCTAACTATTCATTTAAACCTATATATGATTCAATTGTCCATTATCTTAAATATATGTTGGCTTGATGTTTCAGGTTTTGGGTTCTGTACAGGGCTAAACAAGATGGTCCTATAGTATTGGTGAACTTGCATGTTCCTTTATTTACATTTTGATTGGGGACCTCCATTTAGACGTCTTTTAAATATTATTTTCCTGATATTTCTATGCCTTTTAGGGTTGGAGACATCCTTGGGAAGGACACGGTCACAGCGATGAACATTAGGTAAGTTTTGTGCAATAGTTTCGTTATGGATTGGTAGTGTGAATCATTTCGGCAATTTTGTAATATAACTAATAGATAGATTACATTTTACTCTGAATTGAATGAAGCATTTAGAATAGAGAGTTGGCAAATGAGGCTAATTTTGTTTTCATTTGTTTATCGATGCGTGAAACCACGAGAAATTTCTTCATATATTCATCAGTCTTTCTAATAATAATGATTTCGTTCTTTGAAAAAATTCTTCCGTAAGTCTCCCATCTCCCCCTACAACCGGGCAGAAGTATTTTAATCATGATAACTTACATCATCGGAACCTCTACATTCCTTACATAAAGCTATTTTGAGCGTACAATAACAAATATAGTGGGGTCCTGATCTATCTTCTCGTCTAGACCCAAATATTATATTTGTCTACTCTTTTGGTGTATGTGCCTATTATTGATACATAGATTGTGATGAATTGTGGAGTGTATGCTACTTATTCATTTTTATAATATCCCAAAAATGTAGCCAGAAAAGTCATCTCACAAACAATCGCCAGACTAAACTAGCATCCCATATCAAGTAGTTGATAAAATTATTATCTCACAAAATTAGCCATAAAAATTGATCCCATCTTTAAATGGCCAGATTAAAGTGTTAACTATCCCAAATATCTAATAAAAATATCGCTTCGATCTAATGTTGAGATTAAACTTGCACCCACATCAAGTAGTTGAACATTTTAAAAATCTGATTTACGAACCAGGTAAATTCTACCTTGCAATCTAAAAAGGTGAAAAACAAAAAAATAAATTCTTCTCCCGAAACTTGAATTGCCTCGATAAAGAAAAAGAATAAAAAAATGAAGAAAAGTGCTCCCACGGCAATTCAGCTTTTTCCTTGGGCCTGGTAATGCCATGTGGATGGAGATTCAAAGTATTTAATTGGTTTGGGGGGACCTAGGAGGTGCATCTGGACATATCCAATGCCACATTGAGCCTAAATGTTTAAATATTCTTAGTGCCTCATTTTCATCTTTTTGCTTATGCGGGTGAACTCTAGCTTTCCCTATAAATCCTCTCTCCGTCCTTTCTTGACCCGAAGAGGAAGAAGATTTCCATAAGACATCATCTTTCCCCAAAAGCTTCTGGTGAACTTGTACGGCATAACTTCCTTGTTCAATTTTACTAGCTCCTATTTTGAAAAACTTTTACTAAAATCGATATGCCTGAAGCACCTTATACCTTTGACTTGCTTAGGTCTACATTGTATAAGTGCTCAACTAGTTTGGAAATAGTGACAAAATTTGTAGTCCATCCTAGAATCCAAAAAGCCTCAGAACCTATCTTTCTAATCCCCTTCAATGATCTATGAAGATACTAAATGAATCACTACACACAATTAGAAGTGCATACATGTGTTAATATTGCCTAAAATTGAGTGTGTGTTTAATTCCCCTTGAATTGGAGCTTTAATAATTTTTTGGGAATTTTTAAATCATTTTAAATAATTTTAAACATTTTTGTAATAATTGTTTTTATTTATAAAATGGGTTAATAAAGTTTTTAAGGTTAATTTACTATTTTGGAAACCTCTGTCTTCACTCGAATTGTTTGGTTGGGTAGGATCTCAAAGCGCTAGAGACTTCAGGGTGATGTTTTGTAATTATTTTGATGCGCGTGTGTGACCCTATTAACAGCCAACACTTGTCATCCTCCGGGCTTATGTATTTGTGTTTGTTGTATGAGAGGATTGCCAGGTTCATTAGTGATCGTTGGATCATTTCTTATCAAAAGCCTGCATGCGTTCTTGGTTAATCCCAGTGCATACATATGAACCAATCACTATGCTCTTAAGCCACCGGTTTTCTATAACCATTGGATCAAGTCAAAACCCTTGAAGACTTGATCTCAGCCTTTGATTTGCCTCGATCATCCAGAACCTTCCCCAGGCACTATAAATACCCCTCACTTCTCAGCCTTAGAGAACTTTTGGTCATTCGTCTTCTGTGAGAGAAAAAATAAGAGAGAGAAGTGAGAGAAGAGAGAAAAGAATAGAGAGAAGAGAGATAAAGGGAAACAGTTAGCCAAAATCAAACCCTAACCCTAAACACTTCGTCTCTGAAACAAACCTCTGAAACAAACCTTCAAATAAATCCTACCCCAAACACAACCTGAGTGTTTGAGAGAGAGAGAGAGAGAGAGAGAGAGAGAGAGAGAGAGAGAGAGAGAGAGAGAGAGAGAGAGAGTGGTTTGTTCATGTTGCTATAACCTCGTGATTTTGGATCTTGTACACAACTTAAACGTTAGAGTAAGGATCTAGTTTCTTTCTCCATAGAAATATTAGATCTGACTCTGCATGTTACATTTTTCACTAGATCTGCATATTTTCAACTTGGTTTAAGAAAATCATTTCTGTTTTGGTTTGAAAAATGTTTTATAGTTTCTGTTTTTACAAAACTTAACCTCACCTAGTTGGATTCGCACTTGGAGGGTTTTCAATCTCCTAAATATTTTCAAAAGAGATTGATTAAGGTCTTGTTTTATTTCTTAAGCAAGATCTCCATGGAATCTGGGTTATAATTAAGGTCAAAAGGTTTTTAGTTTTGTAAGAAAGAAAGATAACCAAAATTACTGCATATAGACTTTATATGTAATTTGTTTAGGACTGTTTGTAAATCTAAGTGTGGGTGAGTTCATGCATGTGAATAGGAATCACTACACAAAACACTTTACACACTACTACACTGGAAGTGTTGTGTTTAAGATCTGAGATCATTTGAGTCGACGTAAAGAAGCTAAAGCAAAGGAAGTTAGCAAACCGGAGAACATCATCAACAAATCAGATCTATCAGAAGTTAGAGCCAAGTGGGGTATATTCCTAAACTTAGTATAGGTTGATTTGTGTGCTTGCATGTTGTGTTGTTTGTAACTGATTTTTGTTTTTAGTGGACTTTTGTTTTTGTGACTTAGAAGTCACCGTGGATGTTTCCTCTGTTGGGAGAGGTTTTACCACGTTAAAAATCATTGTGTTGATTATCTTCATCTACTCACCTCATTCTTTAAGTGTGCTGAATTTTTGAAACTGCCTTTGTTTTAAAACTGGTTACACAATCTGAATTAATCTCGTACATAAGTTTCTTTGTAAACAAATCTTGTTTATAATTGTTTTTTTTTAAAAGAAAAGGGTTTCTCCAACAAACATTCGGAGTTGCTTATACAGTTTAACCTTGTGTTAAACGGCATTAGTGACGTTTTTCAATTGGTATCAGAGCCCTGTTAACTTTTTATTTCAAAGATCTTGTGTTTCTGAAATCGTTTTCTGAAAAACCTAACTATGGACGAGAAGAATGAAAGGTTTGGTAATCTGTCCAGACCTCCTCTCTTTGATGGAAACAACTTTGCTTACTGGAAAGTAAAGATCGTTGCCTTCATCCAAGGGACTTTAGGAGATGATGTCTGGGATATTATCAAAAATGGATACACTTATCCTACAAAACCAGCCACTGAAGGAAGTGATGAGAGGGTAAAGAAAATCTTAAGTGAATTTACCCAAGAAGAGAAAACCATTTCTCAAAATATCAATAAAGGCAAGAATGCCATTTTTATGTCCATTAATGAGTATGAGTTCAAAAGAATCTCATCTTGTGCCACTTCTAAGGAAGCATGGGACACATTAATCACTGCACATGAAGGAGACTCAAGAGTCAAAGCTGCTAAAACCCAAATGCTTATCCAGCAGTACAACTCTTTGATCATGTCTGATTCTGAATCTTTTGATGATTTCTACATGAATTTAACTGATATAGTCACTAAGTTGCATGCTAATGGTATTACTTATGATAGAAATGAAATTTTCTCTAAAATCCTAAGGTCATTACCACAAAAGTTCGACAGTAAGAGGTATGCTATTGAGGAAATGAATGATCAAAACCTTACTCCTGAGTTACTCAGTAGCAAACTTAGAACTGTGGAAATGGAATTAGACTTTAAGAAACAATTGAATCATTCTCAAAGAAAACATTCTAACTCTAACTTGAGTTTTGCCTCTAAGATACCTAAGCTTGAGTCCAATTTGACCAATTCTAAATCTGATGAGGAGTGTGATATAGATAAACTAGATAATCAGATTGCCTTAATGTCTAAACAATTTAAGAAGATTGTCAAATTTCGAAACAAACAGGCTACTAAACAAGGCAAGCCTAATTATCCTAGTCTGTCTAACCCCAAACCTCATGAGAGAAGTTTTGACAAACATCCTAAGGACAACAATTCCAGACCCACTAGAGACCTTATAAATATTGAATGATTTAGATGTGGGAAACTAGGTCACATTGCACACGACTGCAGAGTTAATCTGAATAAAGCCAACACACACAATAGAGCCAATGTCTGTAAAACTTGGAATGATTCAAGTGACTCTGATGAAGAGGAACTTGAGTCATCTAATGAACTTGACCCTTGCATGTCTTTTTATGCTAAGATCATTTACAATGATGATACTCATGTGTGTGATAATGATGCTCCTACTTCTGCTTGTGTGAATACTGCTTTGATTGGCCTAGATGCTCTATTGTCTGAAAATGTTGCTAGTTCTAGTTCTGTGTGTGTGAGTCAAAGTGATCTCGATAATGATGATGCAAATGGGTGCGTGAGTACTAAAACTGAATCATTAGGGGTCACTACACACACTTCACTTAGCGACTCAGACACAGATGACCTCCCTGATATCCATACCTTGTATGCTAAGACTCTTAAAAAAGGCACTAGACTGGAGAAGACTGTTAGAGACCTGACTAAGAAATTAGATGATCTAAGTCTTATAGTGAAGTTAAATGCTTAAGAGTACACTAACCAGTGTCTATCTCATCAATATGAAATTGAAACTTTTGATCAAAAATTAAAGGAGTTGACTAAAACTAATGAAATTCTGGAAATGAAATATAAGGGAACATTATTAGAATTGGAGGAAGCAAAAATAAAGACAGCCACTATTTTCAAAAAGTTTTATAAATTTGAAAACAATTCAAATGTTTTACTGACTTTGTTGTTGACTCCAAGACCAATTCTGATGATAGAACCGGTATTGGATTTTGCCCTAAGAACAAACCACAAACTACTAAACTTAAACCTATTAAGTTTGTGTCTGGGGGCAAAAGACCAATTGAAACATGTCCAGACTTTCATTTGATTAAAAATGAATTTGATCAAAAACAACAACAGAAAGACATTGGAGAGTCTAGTACCTCTAAAGCTGAGACTGTACTTAAGACTAAATACGTCTGTCCTTTGATCAGAAAGGCTGATTCTACCTATTAGACCATACCTCCTAGGAAGAACACTTCTGAACAGAACGCTGTCAAACCTATCTTTAGAAGTTTTCCTAAGGAAATTCATCCCTCAAGCAATCAATATTGCTCATACTGTGACATTTACGGTCACTCCTTTGAAGGTTGTTATGCTAGGCGTCTAAACACCCCTATATACAATACTTCTGTCTATAAGAACTTTAACTATTCTAGGCAAAGTCGTAACAATTATGTCCTTCCAAGACAACCTGATAAGAACTCTAACTACAAAAATAGAAAGATCAAAACTAAGAGTTCATTTAGGAGAAAGGCTCCCAGAAACTTTCCTAAACCAAAAGCCCAACTTTTTCACAACAATCAGTTTGCTGCTCCAAATGTTTTCGACAAAAAACTATATCTCGAAAATTTTATCAAATGAGGGCAAACTTGCGCAAAATTAAAACTAGAGCTATTTGGGTTAGAAAAGAGGATCTTTTACCCCAAATGAAGTGTAACATTGTCATCACTGCTTTCAAAGCTGAACACACTTCATCTGGTTGGTACTTAGATTCAGGATGTTCCAAACATATGACAGGAGATGAAACAAAACTTCTAAACAAAACCAGGTTTGCTGGTGGGAAAGTAGTTTTTGGTGATGGTGTCTCATCTCAGATCATAGGTAAAGGAACCCTAAAAGAAGAAGGAATGCCTGTTCTCGAAAATGTTCTATTAGTTAAAGGTCTTAAAGCCAACCTCCTAAGTATATCACAATTTTGTGACTCTGACCATACTGTCACCTTTTCAAAGAACAATTGTAAAATTTTAAATGATAAAGGTGAATGCATTATTACAGGATTTAGAACACCTGACAATTGTTATACTGTCAAGACTAGTTCTGAAACCTGTAACATTGTCAGAATGGATGACAATGAAATCAGGCATAATCGTATGGGTCACTTAAGTTATGATATCCTTGGTAGATTGTCTAGTCAAGAGATAGTTAGAGGTATTCCTAAAATTAAACCTATTTCCAGTGTTGTCTATGGTCATTGCCAGGAAGGAAAAATAGTTAAGACTTCGCATAAAAAGGTTAAAGACATCCTTACCTCTAGACCTTTAGATCTCATCCATATAGACCTTATTGGTCCCTCTAGAACTGTTAGTCTATGTGGACACAGTTATATCCTTGTCATGGTTGATGATTTCACACGATTCACTTGGGTTGCCTTCTTGAAACATAAATCTGACACGTTTCAGAACTTTTTGAAAATTCTTCTAAGAATTGAAAATGAGAAGGACACTCAAGTCAATCGCATCCGTAGTGATAGAGGGGGAGAGTTCATAGACATAGGAATAGTTGAATATTATGACTACAACGGTTACAAACATGAATTTAGTGCCCCTAAAACTCCTCAGCAGAATGGTATTGCTGAAAAGAAAAACCGAACTCTTCAAGAGATGGCACGTGTCATGTTGCATGCTAAATCCCTACCTAAATACTTTTGGGTAGAATCCATTAGAACTGCCTGTCACATCACTAATAGGGTCTATCTTAGGAAAAACTCTAAACAAACCCCTTATGAGTTGTGGTACGGTAAGAAGCCTAATCTGAAATACCTAAGAACCTTTGGAAGTCAGTGTTATATCTGTAAAGACAGAGAACATCTGTCTAAATTCGATACTCGTGGTGATAAAGCCATCTTCTTAGGATACTCACCAAACAGTCGTGCTTATCGTATATACAATCTGCATACTAAGGCCCTTATGGAATCGATAAATGTAATTGTAAGTGACACTATTGTCGAAAATAAGATATCTGAATCACCTATTGTGGTTGAATCTGAAAATGATTTCAAAACTGATTCACCAGAAATAGATGACTCATTACCTATTGAGAGTCCAGAAGTACCTGGCTGGGTATCAAAAGATCATCCCATTGACAACGTGGTCGGTAATCCTAATGAGCCAGTTCGTACTAGATCCCAGTTAAGAAATTATGCTAATTATGCATGTTTCGTCTCCCTTGTGGAACCGAAAAATGTTAATGAAGCATTGAATGACACACACTGGATTTTTGCTATGCAGGAAGAACTTTTACAATTTATCATTCACGATGTCTGGTATCTTGTACCTCCGCCTCAAAATAAAAATGTTATTGGAACACGTTGGATTTTCAAGAACAAATCTGATGAAAATGGGGTAATCCTTAGAAACAAAGCTAGACTAGTTGCTCAAGGCTACTCTCAAATAGAAGGGATAGATTTCAGTGAGACATTTGCCCCTGTCACTCGTCTTGAATCTGTTCGTCTTCTTTTCGCCATAGCGTGTTACTTAAAATTCACACTTTATCAAATGGACGTAAAATCTGCTTTCCTAAATGGAATTCTATCCGAAGAAACATATGTAGAACAACCCAAAGGGTTCATTGACCCTAAATACCCTAACCATGTCTTTCGTCTGAAAAAGGCTTTGTATGGCTTAAAACAAGCTCCTAGAGCTTGGTATGAACGCCTTTCCAACTTTTTGTTGGATAAGGGTTTTAAGAGAGGAGGAAATGACCAGACTCTCTTTGTCAAACATTTTGACAAAAACATTATTATAGCCCAAGTCTATGTAGACGACATCATTTTCGGGTCAACTTCAAACTCTGAAGTTAAATCCTTTTCTGCTAGTATGCATAAGGAATTTCATATGTCCCTTATGGGGGAGCTACAGCTTTTCTTAGGATTTCAAGTGAAACAGAATTCTGATGGGCTTTTTGTATCTCAAACTAAGTATGCCTTAGACCTTGTTAAGAAATTTGGTTTAGAGAATGCCAAAGTCGCCAAAACGCCTATGAGTACTACTGTTAACACTACACCAAATCCTGCGAATGGTCACGCCCAGTGGGTCACGGCCCAAGTCCGCGACCAGCTGGTCGCGGACTTGGGCCGTGACCCACTCCATATTTGGCGTGACCATATTAATTACCACACTAAATTATCGATGCTCTGGAAGTGGTCACGGACTTGGGCCGTGACCACAGTGGTCGCGGACTTGGGCCGTGACCAGGTCGTGACCATCTTGGCGCCAAACTCGCGCCAAAATTCCCTCCAAGCTTGGTCGCGGATGGGTCACGGCCAAAGTCCGTGACCCATGGCATGAGGAAGAAGTGAGTACACACATTGAGGGTCACGGCTTAGGGCCGTGACCATTTCTGGGCGTGGGTCACGGCTATGGGCCGTGACCATACCTTATTCAAGCACTATAGGTTGGATGACAATGGCCGCGCATCACAGATCGAGGGTCACGGCTTTGGGCCGCGACCATGTCTTGGTATGGGTCACGGCTATGGGCCGTGACCATACCTCATTTGGTAGCTGCTGTAGGTCGCGCAAGGGGGTCACGGCTGTAGGCCGTGACCATTATTCATCAATCAGGTCGCAGGCAGAGCTCTAAGGGTGTGGTGTGTTGCGATGGTGGGTCACGGCCTAAAGCCGTGACCAGGTCATTCCTAAAAAATAAAGAGGCGCGCTATTTCTTTTTTTCATTTGCCCGCTTCTCTCTCTCTCTCGTCAGATGTTGATGACCTAGAGATTCTCTCTCGTCAATCAGTTGGAGTATTCCTCAGCTTCAACCTACGACGGTAATTTGCTTATTTCCACACTTAGGCTTGAAAACATGGCGTTAGAGGGTGAGAACTCAAAACAGCCCCCGAACGGCCCCGTAGGTGGCACCAACACCTCCCACGGGACCAACGTAACTCGTAGGAACTGACCCCGCAGCCGCGGGTCTCCCGGTTTGAGAGTACGGCGGTAATTTGCTTATTTCTACACTTAGGCTTGAAAACATGGCGTTAGAGGGTGAAAACTCGAAACAGCCCCCGAACGGCCCCGTGGGTGGCACCAACACCTCCCACGGGACCAACGTAACTCGTAGGAACTGACCCCGCAGCCGCGGGTCTCCCCGTTTGAGAGTACGGCGGTAATTTGCTTATTTCCACACTTAGGCTTAAAAACATGGCGTTAGAGGGTGAGAACTCGAAACAGCCCCCGAACGGCCCCGTGGGTGCCACCAACACCACCCACGGGACCAACGTAACTCGTAGGAACTGACCCCGCAACCGCAGGTCTCCCGGTTTGAGAGTAGGACGGTAATTTGTTTATTTCCACACTTAGGCTTGAAAACATGGCGTTAGAGGGTGAGAACTCGAAACAGCCCCCGAATGGCCCCGTGGGTGGCACCAACACCTCCCACGGGACCAACGTAACTCGTAGGAACTGACCCCGCAGCCGCGGGTGTCCCGGTTTGAGACTACGACGGTAATTTGCTTATTTCCACACTTAGGCTTGAAAACATGGCGTTAGAGGGTGAGAACTCGATACAGCCCCCGAACGGCCCCGTGGGTGGCACCAACACCTCCCACGGGACCAACGTAACTCGTAGGAACTGACCCCGCAGCCACGGGTCTCCCGGTTTGAGAGTACGGCGGTAATTTGCTTATTTCCACACTTAGGCTTAAAAACATGGCGTTAGAGGGTGAGAACACGAAACAGCCCCCGAACGGCCCCGTGGGTGGCACCAACACCTCCCACGGGACCAACGTAACTCGTAGGAACTGACCCCGCAGCCGCGGGTCTCCCGGTTTGAGAGTACGGCAGTAATTTGCTTATTTCCACACTTAATTTTTATATTTCTACTTGGTTACTGATAATTTTAACTCATATATGCAATTTTTCAGCTTGATTAATTTTTTTGTAAAACTACTTGGTTACTGATACTTTTGTTTTTTGTATCCTATCATTTGTAGGATTTTTGCACGTGGATCAAATGAAGGAGGCAATGGTTTACAACATGATGATTACTCATATGTTGTGGACATTCAGGATAATATTTTTTATGTGTTATAGCCGTGCAGGCTTTTATTGTTTAGTTTTATGGCCGTGCGGGCTTTTATAATTTGATTGTTGAATTTTATAGCCGTGCGGGCTTTATAATAAGCAGGTTTTTCATTTACAGGTTTTGGAATGTCAAGAAAATAGAGGAAACTCTGCCCAATTTTTTTTTGGTCTGTGAATTATTAAGACGTGTAATATTTTTAAGTTTGTATATTTATTTGTTTATTAACAACATTCTCAATTCGCAATTTGTGATTTTTTTTTATTGTTTTGCCTATAATAAATATTTGTAACACCTCGTAGCAACCGATGATGCACTCACAGGAACCCCAATTTTAGGATTGGACAAAAAAAAATAATTTTTTTTTAAATTACAGATAAATATGGTCATGGACTTTGTCCATGACCATTTTTATTTTTTTTTGTCGCGCTTAAAAATGGTCGCGGCCAAAGTCCGCGACCATTTTTTTTTATTTTTTGTCACGGTAATGGGTCGCGGACTAGGGCCGCGACCAATTTTTTTTATTTTTTTTGTCACGCACATGTGTCGCGGCCAAAGTCCGCGACCAATTTGTCACGGTTGTGGGTCATGGACAAGGGCCGCGACCAATTTTTTTATTTTTTTTTTGTCACGCACATGGGTCGCGGACTTTGGCCGCGACCAATTTGTCACGGTTGTGGGTCATGGACAAGGGCCGCGACCAATTTTTTTAATTTTTTTTTGTCACGCACATGGGTCGCGGACTTTGGCCGCGACCAATTTGTCACGGTTATGGGTCACGGATTAGAGCCGCGACCCGTCACGGCATGGGTCACGGCCAAAGTCCGCGACCATTTCCCGTGACCTCTCTTGGCCGTGACCATTTTTTGGTCACGGACTTGGGCCGCGACCCACGAAAATGGTCACGCCAGTTTTGGTCACGGCCAAAGTCCGCGACCCACAGTTTTGGTCAGGGATTTTGGCCGTGACCAATCGCCAGTTTTGGTGTAGTGTAAATTATGTAAAGATGAAACTGGTAAGTTAATTGATTCCACTCTATACCGTAGTATGATTGGTAGCCTACTCTATCTAACTGCATCAAGACCAGACATAATGTATGATGTATGTCTGTGTGCTCGTTACCAGAATAACCCTAAAGAGAGCCATTTATTGAGCGTAAAACGTATAATCAAGTACATAAAAGGCACTCTTAACCTTGGACTTAGGTACACTAAAGATACCTGTAGCACCATCATAGGGTATACTGATGCTGATTGGGCCGGTTGTACTGATGATAGTAAAAGTACATCAGGTGCCTGTTATTATGTCAGCAATAATTTAGTTGGTTGGAGTAGTAAAAAATAGAATTGCACATCTTTATCTACGGCTGAGTCCGAATATATAGCAGCAGGAAGTTGTTGTGCTCAATTGTTATGGATCAAACAGATGTTAAGTGATTATGGGATCAAAGAAGATCAATTACAATTGTATTGTGATAATCAAAGCGCCATTAACATATCTAAAAACCCGGTTCAACACTCGCGAACTAAACATATTAAAATAAGGCATCATTTTATTCGTGAACTTGTTGAAACTAAGGAATTAGAAATTCATTACCTGCCTACTGATCTGCAACTTGCAGACATGTTCACTAAACCTTTGGACTATAACAGATTTCTGTATTTACGTAATTCTATAGGCATGGTATGCGTTGATTAAACTCTTAAAACTTTAAGTTTTACCCTTTGTCCATTTGAGACAAAATGGGGGAGAAATTTGAGTTTTATGAAGTTCATTTTTGTTCACATTTCATCTAAACTGCTTGATCTTAGTGTGTACTTTTGCAGGAATCTCTTCTACTGATTGTCTACCATTTTTAAGGTAAAAATTTGTAAATAGTTGAGTTATGTAATTTTTGTCTTTCTAGGAAATGGGTAGATAGAATCTTTTGTATAGGACTAGGTTTTATTTTTTTTGTTCCCTACGAGTTTTAAGCTAACTCAAAGGAGATTTTGTCTCATATTTCCAAAGGGGGAGATTGAAGCACCTTATACCTTTGACTTGCTTAAGTCTACATTGTATAAGTGCTCAACTAGTTTGGAAATAGTGACAAAATTTGTAGTCCATCCTAGAATCCAAAAAGCCTCAGAACCTATCTTTCTAATCCCCTTCAATGATCTATGAAGATACTAAATGAATCACTACACACAATTAGAAGTGCATACATGTGTTAATATTGCCTAAAATTGAGTGTGTGTTTAATTCCCCTTGAATTGGAGCTTTAATAATTTTTTGGGAATTTTTAAATCATTTTAAATAATTTTAAACATTTTTGTAATAATTGTTTTTATTAATAAAATGGGTTAATAAAGTTTTTAAGGTTAATTTACTATTTTGGAAACCTCTGTCTTCACTCGAATTGTTTGGTTGGGTAGGATCTCAAAGCGCTAGAGACTTCAGGGTGATGTTTTGTAATTATTTTGATGCGCGTGTGTGACCCTATTAACAGCCAACACTTATCATCCTCCGGGCTTATGTATTTGTGTTTGTTGTATGAGAGGATTGCCAGGTTCATTAGTGATCGTTGGATCATTTCTTATCAAAGGCCTGCATGCGTTCTTGGTTAATCCCAGTGCATACATATGAACCAATCACTATGCTCTTAAGCCACCGCTTTTCTATAACCATTGGATCAAGTCAAAACCCTTGAAGACTTGATCTCAGCCTTTGATTTGCCTCGATCATCCAGAACCTTCCCCAGGCACTATAAATACCCCTCACTTCTCAGCCTTAGAGAACTTTTGGTCATTCGTCTTCTGTGAGAGAAAAAATAAGAGAGAGAAGATAGAAGTGAGAGAAGAGAGAAAAGAATAGAGAGAAGAGAGAGAAAGGGAAACAGTTAGCCAAAATCAAACCCTAACCCTAAACACTTCGTCTCTGAAACAAACCTTCAAATAAATCCTACCCTAAACACAACCTGAGTGTTTGAGAGAGAGAGAGAGAGAGAGAGAGAGAGAGTGGTTTGTTCATGTTGCTGTAACCTCGTGATTTTGGATCTTGTAAACAACTTAAACGTTAGAGTAAGGATCTAGTTTCTTTCTCCATAGAAATATTAGATCTGACTCTGCATGTTACATTTTTCACTAGATCTGCATATTTTCAACTTGGTTTAAGAAAATCATTTCTGTTTTGGTTTGAAAAATGTTTTATAGTTTCTGTTTTTACAAAACTTAACCTCACCTAGTTGGATTCGCACTTGGAGGGTTTTCAATCTCCTAAATATTTTCAAAAGAGATTGATTAAGGTCTTGTCCGATTTCTTAAGCAAGATCTCCGTGGAATCTGGGTTATAATTAAAGGTCAAAAGGTTTTTAGTTTTGTAAGAAAGAAAGATAACCAAAATTACTGCATATAGACTTTATATGTAATTTGTTTAGGACTGTTTGTAAATCTAAGTGTGGGTGAGTTCATGCATGTGAATAGGAATCACTACACAAAACACTTTACACACTACTACACTGGAAGTGTTGTGTTTAAGATCTGAGATCATTTGAGTCGACGTAAAGAAGCTAAAGCAAAGGAAGTTAGCAAACCGGAGAACATCATCAACAAATCAGATCTATCAGAAGTTAGAAGGAGCCAAGTGGGGTATATTCCTAAACTTAGTATAGGTTGATTTGTATGCTTGCATGTTGTGTTATTTGTAACTGATTTTTGTTTTTAGTGGACTTTTGTTTTTGTGACTTAGAAGTCACCGTGGATGTTTCCTCTGTTGGGAGAGGTTTTACCACGTTAAAAATCATTGTGTTGATTATCTTCATCTACTCACCTCATTCTTTAAGTGTGCTGAATTTTTGAAACTGCCTTTGTTTTAAAACTGGTTACACAATCTGAATTAATCTCGTACATAAGTTTCTTTGTAAACAAATCTTGTTTATAATTGTTTTTTTTTTTAAAAGAAAAGGGTTTCTCCAACAAACATTCGGAGTTGCTTATACAGTTTAACCTTGTGTTAAACGGCATTAGCGATGTTTTTCAATGCCCAATACTCGTAACTAGGTCGCGAAAAGACCAAGTGCATAGCCTCTGCCTGAGAACAAGCTGCGGCCTCTCTTATTAGACCTAGCATATTACCGCTGCCTGGGGCTCATACAGGCTACAGCAGTCTCTCTCGAGTAACATCTAACCACTGCCTGGAACACAGACAAGTTGCGATAGTCATCCATAGAAGTACATATAAGGCCACAACCTTTCCTTTTAATAGGCTACAACTGCATACCCATTCAGCAGTACATATCCTGCTGCAGACTTGGCCAAATTAGCATGTACCTTCCAGTTGTCCTACTTCTAGAAGGATTCCCCACTTACACCACTTATCCACATGTTACGTGTTCCAAGCACGTGACACCACCTTTTGACTTTTATATATAGAAGTGCCCACCTGACTATATGGGAGAAGATTTTGAGGCTGTCCAAATATTGACACACTCTCTCTAAAAGCTTCTAGGCCACCTGGGCCAATACAGTTAGCAGCCTTCTACAGTCCATCCCGTATTGCACAACACTACATCTTATGTATTCATCTTTCTCCTTCTCTCTCTCTCTCTCTTGTACGCCTCTAATGGCAAACCGATCTTGTCTTAATGATTATATATAATGAGAGTGAGGCACCAAAAGTGGACGTAGGCTCATTTTATAGTCGAACAACTCTATATCATGTGATATTTCTCTTTATTCACTTATTTATGCTTGTTATACTTGATATGATGGTTGAGAATGACTTCGATATGATTTCTCGCATCATCATTTTGGTGTCGTCTGTGGGAAACGAGGTATTTCATCAAGTTTCCTCTCAAATCAGGTATGTAGCACCTTATTTCATCTATGGGGACCCCCGAGTTATTATCCCTCGGGTGTGATCTTGGTTATTAGACCCATATTTTACATATAAACTCCCTAAGGAGATGTCTTATTTCTAGATCTACTTTATAGGCCATCTTTTATGGCCTTAGATTTGTTTTTCTTACTCTTATGATGTTACTCTACCTATTTTGTGAAACCCAATAGGCCATGGCCACATGAAGATGGGTAATTGGGGATGCACCCTACTTTATCCATCAGTTTTTGGGCATTTTATGTCATTTTATTTCCTCTACTTTGAGATTTCTGCTACCAAATTAGTGCTAGTTTGCACTTTAGGACTTTTATATCTCTGGTTAGCTCCTACAGGAACTTTTAGGCCATGATTTTGTAGGTGAAACCCAATCTCTATGTCCATTTCTGGAAATAACCCATCACTGCATCTTGCCGAATGCGGCCTTTCATGTCGACTACCCATAGGCCGCATCCCCTATGCAGCAACCTCACCAATTTTTTGTGTTTTCTTATCTTCAATTATTAAATTTGAAATAATCGGGACCGAAGATGCCATGAAATGCTTGAAAAACACCCAACATGAGCCTTATGGTTTGTAAGAGGAGTTGCGTGTCAAAAGGCTAGGTCGAATTGTTGAGAAACCAAAGATCCAACGGACAGAGTCCAACTAGGCAATCGTCCTAAGGACTGATAAATTGTCCAAGATCGGGTTACCACCCGAAGAAAAGATCTCGACAAGTTGTCCCGTTCGATGAAACACGCGTGTGCTCGAATTGAACTCTATTGGATGATTCCTTGTGGAGGCCACTATTGCAGCTTCAAAGGCCATAACTGCCTATTTTTAAATAAAAGGGCTGCAACCAGTTATTAAGAAGTTGCATCCAAATGTTTTATACTTGGTTTTCTTTGCATACCTTAGTCTTGTCACCTTGGTTTAGTTCATCTCAGAGTATATTTCTATGGAAGGAGGCTCTGGATTAGGTTCTCAGCAGAATGAAGATGTGGCCCACTTATGGAGTTGCATTAACCATTTATATGACAACTAAGTCTCGCTCCAAGGCTAGATTAACCTCTTGGGATAGAGGGTTTTGATGCTAGAGTTCGCAGCTTTCACTTCCTTGCAGAAGGCCGCAGGCATTCAAGACAAGGCCGCAGTCAGGGTATTGAAGAAGCAAAAGGACCCAGAGGCAGAAAAGACCTATGTGAACTTTACACCGCAGAATTCCAGTCTAAAGGATATCCTTGAGAATATCAAGGGAGGAAAACTACTTAAGTGACCGAAGAAGCTTAAATCCCTACCACACAAGAAAGACAGGGCCAAGTGGTATGAATTTCACCAGGACCATGGTTACACCACTGACAGGTGCTTTGCTTTGAAGAATGAGATTGAAAGGGTTATCAAGCAAGGGATGCTCCAACAGTTTATAGGGATTGCAGCCCCAAACCTGTCTCCACCTTAGAATATTTATGGTTTTAAATAGTTGTAAACAAGGTTCTAAAAAACACGGGGCGTGATCGAGGCGTGGAGGCCAAGCTTTAAGCCTTAGAAACCTAGGCGGGCCTTAGGCGTAAAAAGGTATGAAACGGTGTTTATGCCTTTTTTAATATATTTTAATATTTTTTAACTACAACAAGGCTATTAAAAATATTAAAATGGTACATACTATAAAAATGTCTGAATATTTGTAAATTAAAATACTATTTTTTTTAAATGTTAAAACAAAAGAAAAAACTCGCGTTTTTTCACGCCTTACCCCAAAAAACGTTGACCATCATTGACCACGCCTTAATTCATGCCTAGGGCCAAAATTTGGCGCATCTAAAAAGCCTCACGCTTAGGCGCGTTTTTTAGAACACTGGTTGTAAACAAAGAAAATGTGACACCCCGCCTAATAAAATATCGTGTAATCAGTCCTATACCAGATTAAAATAGGAATCTCAGTTGGTTCATCCTTAGCATCACTGTCGAAAACTTTTTTAAAACTTACTAATCACCTAGTATTCCAAAAAAAAAGCTGGTGCCAAATTTTAACTCATTAATTAAACCAAATAGTACATGCGGAAATAAATGTAAACCATTCACACAACTGAATTCAAATCAACTGAACAAATAATAAAACGACATGCCGAATAAACCATAGGCCACCAAACTAAATAGTCCAATACAAACATCCAACACCTGAATAAATAAATTTAAAAATTGTACTGAAAAGTCTGGGCGACATGCCCTAAGTAAACTGAAACTGATAGAAGATTCCTACTCTAGGAAGGAATGAACGATGCGTCTAATCCAAACTCCTGCTAGCATCCACATGTGCCGCAAATCCGCATTCCTGGAATAGAATATCAAGTCTGGCGTCCCTGTGGCTAGACACCTAAAAGGTTTTGAAAATAGTTTTATAGCAAGGGTTAGAACTCAAAACATTTTGAAAACATTTAGCAAGTGAATTAACTGTAGTAATTAAAAATATATGAATGCGCTCCATATTTAAGTTAGTGTCGCACTCTCTTGAGGACATTCTCACCCCTCCACTAATGTGCACACTTAACGATTACCTTAACCCCACCTAGTTGTACTACCCCGTCCAACTAGTCCTTGTAATCCTCCCTTGCCTTTCCACTATAAACCGAGTATTATTAACCCTAGGTTATAAGTTATCTCACTAATTAACTTAATTAATTTCCTTTAAATAATATTATATAACTGTGACACAAGTTATATAAAACAATTACATCACACATTGTATTATTACCCATATATAATATTTATTATCATATATACGTACCTTTATCACAACATCCACATATATATCATATGTATATCCATTCCTTCGAGTATACCCTCTCCGAATGATTCCCTCTAAAGTTCTATCTCACTAGGTGTGCTCACATAACCTAGTTACCCAAGTTGAGATCGCTCACCAACCTGGTCCAAAATATAAACTTAGTGGAGGCGGTCATATTCCTTCCCTGAAAGTGAGATAAGCCCCATCAACTATATACCGGAAGCTATGACCTGGGGATATACTCACCTTACTCCTCAAGCTAGGGGATGCACCTACATCGCACATCCTCCCTTGATAGCGCTAGAGTATATGAATTAAATAAATATCTAGTCCCTGTTATTTAATAGCATACATAAAGTACACACATATATATACTATCACCACACCGTATATATATATATATATATATATATATATATATATATATATATAAAATATAAATCCCGGCTTTATCGTGTACTAAAACCCCGTAACACTAGCCTGTATATTACCGAGTCTATGGTCCGACTCTAAATTAAATAAATTTCTCATTAATAAATTTATCACTTTCCCCGAGTCTACAGTCCGACTCTAATTTAATTAATTAACACATCAATTAATCATTACTAATCGGAGTCTATGGTCCGACTCTAATTTAATTAATTTTCACATTAATTAATTAATACCAATCCGAGTTTATGGTCCGACTCTAATTTAATTAATTTACACATTAATTAATTAATACCAATCCGAGTATATGGTCCGACTCTAATTTAATTAATTTACACATTAATTAATTTAACACTTGGTGTCGCCCAACCATTATACCTGGAATCGCTCACTTGGCCCGTACCATCGTTAATACCCGATTCTATATTTCGCCCCATAACTAATTAATTACACCTAAATTCCTTTAATAATGTAGTACCACTCAACTATAATACCCGAACATTTTCCTCGGTCCAAAATCTATACTTACGAATTATTTCTCGAAATTTGTTCATCTCATGACATACAATTATCACCCTCCTAAACCCAATTATATCACCTTATAATTGTTAAGGAATATGTGCCACATATGAATTTATCACTACATAACAAGTGGGGGGGAAAGTCTAAACTAAATTTCCCTTTATACATAAAACTGGCGAACCTGCCAAAATCCTGGGACCATCGATCAATCCATTCCCTGGGTCGATCGATCGATCGAACATGGATTCGTCTTCTCCGGCTTGCTGTTTCATCCATTGATGAACCCTCAAGCTTTTTGTTCCTTCCCAAACCCTTACCCAATCACAACCAACATTACCTCCACATAAGAAAAGGGTCTAAACATCCTAGAGACCTTAATTCATCATCAAATTCCATTGATTCCAACGTTTCCCCGATTTGGGTTTTATCCGGGATTCAAATCTCCCATACAATTTTCATTCCTATTAACAGAAATTAACCATCGATTCTCACTGGTTTTAACATACGATTCATACCTCTACATTCCAGAATCATAAAAATAATAAATTTCACTCTTAATTCCATTTAAATATATCAATTATCGAAAACCCAATTTTTGCATGGATACCCACCCAAAGCGAATTTTGGTTTACACCTCGCCTAATATGAATTAATTATCATCAATTTAAGAATCACAACAGTTAACCACTTGCCTGGAATTGTTCGTAGAGTCTGATCCGTTGGTGTAGTTAAGGTGTTGACGAAGAAAACTCACTTTTGTCCCTTAATTTGGCTTCAAAATCCCCAATTGGCCCTTGATTTGCTTTCCCCAAATTCCCTCTAAAGCCCTAGGTTTAGAATTTGTGTTAACGGGCGTTCAACACTTCCCCAATTAGGTTTAAACTTCCAAATCCCGTTTTTGGCCACATGGGCCTAATTAAAATGGCCCAAATCACCCCGTGTGGGACCAGCTATGCCCAAACATGACCCGAGACCCAATTACTACTCCCGGGCACTCTTTTCTGACTATATCGATCCATCCGGACTCAACCGCGGAATCAAAATTTTCATCCGAAATGCTTTATAACATTCCCAAATTTTGACCTCAAAATGCGACACGCAAAATTTTGAACAATTTAACTCAAAGTCGCCAAATATAAATAAATTCTTCCCACTCAAATAAATTCTCCAAATCATAAATTTAAGTTTCTCTAATTTAAATATTTTTATATCTACCAAAATAATTAAATACTACATCCTCGAAATTACGGGGAGTTACAGAAAACTCGTTTTACTTCATATGTCCAGTATTTCTTTAGCAATCTAATATTTATATATGTGTGTGACTTCTCCATATTTGAGTCTTTACTCTTGGCATCTAATGTCTTTCTAAAGATTCTTACCTGAGGAGGTTTGAAGATAACCTAACAACCGATTATCCCGAAGGTTGAAGCAAACGGGAGAAGGTGTCTATATATAAAAAAAGCGGTGACGATCTTAAATGGCATGTAACACCCCTCGCATCGCAAAGGCTTTTGAAGACACGAAATGCTTCTATTATCCTTGGGGCTCATAATACCCACTCTTAGCTTTAGAAGATACGGGATGCTTCTATTAGCCTTAGGGGCTCATTATATCCATTCGTAGCCTTAAGGGCTCATAATGCTCAATATTGGCCATGGGTGGCTTGAAAATGAACCCAGCACGGGGAGGCCTTATAATACCCATATACAACTGTGGGTGTCTTGATAATGAACCCAGTCTGGGGAGGCTTGAAAGTACCCTAAAACAAGAAAAGATCCAACTCTATGAAAAAAAAAGATGCTGCCAGACAAGGAAGGTGGGCTACGGGCACTGATGTTCGCGGCAAGGGAAGCATCTCCCAAAATAACCACAGCAATCCAACATCACTGCAACAAGAATTCCATAAGTGCCTAAGATTATTCCAAAGTCCGCAGACGGGTAATTTGATACCCAAGTCTTAACAATTACTGCGGCAGGCATCTAAAGAACAAAGGGAGAAGAGCTAGAATCTGTCTGATACGGATGGTCGCGACCTTTAAGCCACGGTCAATTTTATTCCAAGTCTATAGTACTGCAGCCTATCTTAAGAGGCTATAGAGTGCCTATCTGAAGTTGAATTACAACTTATGTCTAAACTACAGTGCTTGTGCATTCATGGTAAGTAATATAAAAGCTGCGAAAGTAAGAGCATTGAAAGACATTCAATTATGAAGATGAAGAAATACTTAATAACATGGCAAAATTCATTACAAGTTAAAGGACACAGAGGGCCACATCAGTTCAACAAAAATTACAAAGCAGAGAAGAACTGTGTAAAAAGAAAGTTCTTATAAATGTTCAAGACCGCGAAAGAATAGTACAAATTACAAGTTGGTGGTTCCTTGCCTCAGCTGTGTTCAGCTTCTCTTGAAAGTTCGCAGCCTGCCTTGCTGCCTCCAAAGTTTTGGCTACAGAAATTTTCAAGGCTTTCGCAGCCTGATGAAGTTTTGCTCAGCCTCACCTTGAGCTTTGACTGCGGTCTCCACCTTTTGGTCTGCCTCCATCTTGTAGGGATGGAGGGCCTGCCTCTGAAGTCTTCTTTCCAACTTCAAAAGATGAAGATGACTGGAGACTGATGATTGGCCTCCGTAACCTTGTGTAGCTTATAAATCCCCTCATACTTGGCCCTTTGGTCCATGGCAACCTTTGCAACTTGAAAGAATAAAACTTGAAATGTTAGCACAAAACAAGCAAAAATCTGCGAAATGGAAAGAATAAAAAGTTCAACTTACCATCAGAAGGCTGTGCAAGTCCTATTCCTCAAGATCCTCATCCACAAGGCGTTCAAGGTCTGAAGTTTGTGCAGCCCTTATCATCCTTGGGACCGCGGTAGCAGTTGTGTCCCAAGGGGGTTCGGGGTGTGGATTCCCGAGGCATAGCCGCGGACGTCCATCCGCAACCCTTTCTACCCTGCTTTGGGGTGTGGTCAGATTGGAATTAACTGCCATGATAGTCCATGGAGGTGTGGCAGAATTGGTCACTGGAATAGGACTGGAACCTCTATGGAAACCCCTTCAGAAAAAGTAAGACCAGTCGCGGTAAGTTCTGGCCTAATGTCATCATCAATGTTTTGCGTGTCTGCGACAACACCCTAAGACTCAGGTTCTGGCCCAATGTCATCATCAACCCTCATACATTGTTAAACTGAAAAGTAAAGGCTGTAGAAGGTAAATAATTGAAGGAGAACAAGAAAGACCGCGACCAGGTTATACTTTCTTTAGATGGACAACCCCACTTCCTCGGCGCCCTACTCTCTTTCCCTCTCATTTTCCTCTGGGTGAACCTCCTAACTGTCCCCAGAGATAAAAAAGAATTTACCCTTCTAGTTCTTAACACTAGAGGGTATTCTCGTCATCAAGTATCTGCTACCACTCTGCAAACCCATTTAGAATTACCATGGGTTATCCACGGAGTTCTCTTTTGGTCTATAGAAGTCAAAGAACTCTGCGGATGTAATGTCTTTTGAAATTCTTCTTACAGACGGCCAGCATCGTAAGAATGGCCCTCTAGCCATTAGGATCAATTTGGCCTGGGGCCAAGTTCATGGCATTTAGAATTTTGTTGATGGGAACTAGAACAGGTGGCCGTAGCCCCAAAAGAAAATCGTGAAGGGGGAAGCAACCGCCATTATTTAGGAATGCGTAGCATGATTTTTGCTCCGCAGATGACAACGTACAAACTGTTCCCTCTAGGAACTCATAGGCCTTGGCCAAGGCAATCAACCACTCCTTGTTCATGATACAAGGGTGGTGAAGTGCAGCGGGCTCCTTTTCATACACCTGGCCGCGTCCAAAGGTCGTAGCTTTGTTATTCCTAACCTCTGTATCCATGACTGATTTATGAGTTACTGCCGCACATCCACTTCAGCAGGGGGATGGTTGCTGTAGTAAGTATCTACCTCCATCCTATTCGCAGTCTCTTTGGGATCCCTACAATTGGAAGAATCTGCAGAATCAGAATCTATTTTGACACAGTTTGGATAATCTCCAAGCCTACATGGTCCACTAGTCTTCAAGGGCTTAATATGAAGCACTGCAGGAGGAGGAACACTAAAGTGTCTCTTTAAGAAGTCCTCCAGATACTCCCAATTATTCCAATGCATAAGACCGCGACAAGAACCTGTAAAAGCAGAAGGACTTCCCAATTAGGTGTCGCATACATTATGATCAGAACACAAGGCCTAAGTCATTATAAAGGCCGCGACAATAGATGAGGAAAATAGAAAATAAGAAGAAAAATTTACAAATTCAACTCAGAATAAAAGCTGCAGCCATTCCATTTCAAAGGCCGCAGCTAGAAGAATAAAGTACGAGATTCCAACAGAGCAAGGTGTGAAGTTAAATCATAGGCCGCAATCAGTTAGTTAAAAATCATTAAAAGAGCTGCTGCTGAGGGGAGCTGCAAGTAAACAATATCACTTTATGGTTTCTAAAGATCAAAAGACTAAAACCCTTGGGGCTTTGTCCACCAAGAATACCCTAATGGTGTTCTTGGCCAAAAAATCATTCCAAAATTGGGATTTAGCTAGAAATCTAAAACTAGAAACATCCATACTTGTTAAATCTACCCAATACTAATCATTAATAACCTAGAATTACGTGCCAAACACATCAAATTCAATTATGAAGCAAAAAACCAAACCCAACAGTCACATTAAAACCCCAGAAAAAATTATTCAATCCCAGCAACAATTGGGTCTTAGCATGCCTAATTAGTCCTAGCAGGCATGGATTTTCAATTTCAAAGTTAAATTTTCTTTAATAATCCTATAAATGCAGACCAGGGGTTCACGAAATTGAAAAGGAAGGACATAGATTGAAGAAATTAGGGTTAGAACATGAAAACCAACCTAGAAAATTGAAGAACAGGATTGCAAAAGAGCAAAAGCCACGAAAACCACCACTGGACCATCAGAAACTGTTGCTAAACCGCCTCAGAAAGCTGGAACAAAGCCGTCGAAAATTGCCTTTCGATATTCTTTCAAGTGTGTTGGTAAAGTAAGGAGGCCACGGCCGGCCCTCATTTATTTAATAGGGCGCTGGAAGGTGATGTCACAAACCAATAGGTCGCGACAACCCTCCGCGTCCAAGGGAAAGGAACTCAAAAGACTGCAGGAAATGACACCACGACAATGGGCATAGAACACAATCGCAGCACCAACTCGCAGCCTCTTGGCATCGAGGCTTAGGGGCTTGTTGATATGTCCAATACTGGTAACTAGGTCTCGAAAAGCCTAAGTGTATAGCCAATGCGATAGGCTGCGACCTCTCTTATAATACCTAGCATATTACCGCTGCTTGGGGCTATACAAGTTGTGGCAATCTCTCTTGAGTAACATTTGTCCATTGCCTGGAACACCGACAAGCTGCTACAGTCATGCATACAAGTACATATAAGTCCATAGCCTTACCTTTAGCAGGCCGCGGCTGCATACCCATTCAACAGTACATACCCTGTCGTAGACTTGGCCAAATCAGCATGTACCTGCCAGCTATCCTACCTCTAGAAGGATTCCCCACTTACACCACTTATCCACATGTCACGTGCCCCAAGCATGTCACACCTCCTTTTGACTTTTATAAACAGAAGTTCCCACCTCACTATATGGGAGAAGATTTTGGTAGCGAAATTCTGCCCAAATCTTGACACACACTAGATACTCCTAGGCCACCTGGGCAAATATAGTTCGCAACCTTCTACAGACTTTCTGCAGGCTGCATACCGTAGTGCACATTGATGATGCTGGAATTAGCACCACCAGGTAAGGTGTTTTCAAGCTCAATCTAAGAACAACAATGGCAGCATAGTTATGTAAAAGGTAAGAGAATGAGATGAGGAGATGAGGAGAGAGCACCAGGATATAAGTGGTTCAGCCTAAATTGGCCTACGTCCACTGTGTGTGTGTGAATAACCTCACTGCAATAAGGCAATAATGGCCATGGAAATAATCTCTCGAGCTTTCTCTCTCTACTGTGTATCTAGACAGAGTTTCAGCTAGGGTTGAATATATAGGATCCTTTGCAAGGTAGAGGATGATCTCTATATATAGTACCTAGGGGGTGTAATGTACCCCCATGCATGCAATGAGCATGTGTGTGTTTGCCTCACCAATATGGGAAAGCCATCTGTCACTATCACATGTAGAGAATGATGATGCAATATTCTCCCCACGTGTGGGGAATAATCTTGTTATAACTGATTTGTGTCCACGTGCCCTTATCCAAATGTCAGCAGATGCTCAGCTATCGCGCCTGGTGTATGACCTCGGCCTGGGAGAGGCCGAGGTTGGTAAGTCTAGGTACTCATTTAGTCCGAGTATTCTATGGAGGTATCGGCCTAATCCCAACCGAGATAATGGACGAGGTCGGCCTGAGACGAGGTTGAGCTGGAGAGTTTGGAGCATCGAATAATGTCTTGATGAGGTTGCTGGTGGCTTTATGTAAGCTCGGCCTATGTCTGGCCGAGGTTGCCATTCCAAGGTATACGAGAATGCTGTTGATCCTTGTGATGTCCCTTGGAGAATCTCATGGTAGTGTCGGCCTGGGCCGACCTTACTATGGCCGAGGGCTGGTATCGCGTGTCCAAGACGTCCAACTTCGGCCATAATCTCGGCCGAGGTTGGTGCCTCTGGGCCGAGGTCACAATTGGGCATATCAATCACCCCCCAGCCCTTAGTCATATGTGGGAGTAGGTGACTAGGGGTTTATCACACCTCCGAGGCCTGTCTATTACAATATTTGTTTGACACTTGTCCAATGCTGAAGTATGCTTGCTAGGTGGGCGTGTGATGTTAGCCGCCATTTGGGGTTCCCAAGGCAATGATGGGACTTGGGAATTGCGCCTTTATATTTAAGGGTTTTGAACCCTATTTCCCTTCTTTCTTCATCACTTCTCTCATTTCCAGCCAACTCGTTCCTACAGCTTTCTCTCTCTAGAAAGATCCTTGCTAAAGCTTTTGGAAGGTGGTTTTCTCTCGTCTTCTCGTCTCCTCCTTACTATTTCATCCTCAGGTAACCATTGCCATACTTTTTCCTTCATTTTTCCTGCAAGTCTCCTTATTTTCGCATTTTCCGGCTAGTTTCTGAGTTTCCTGACGAGATCACTATTATTTCAGGCGAACAATTCTTGCCACATTTAGGTAGTTTGATCTTTTACTACTTTACTTCACTAGCCAATCTTGTTTGTAGTTTTAGGAAGTCTCCTAAGTGTAGTGTCATCCTCTGATGCTCAGACCCTTATATCAGCTTCTTGAGGAGTTCCCCTCCCTTAGAGAGAAGACTTTAGAAAAGATTAGACAAATAGAAAGAGCACAGGAGGAGGCTCGTAAGTCACAAGAGTTTCCCATTAGACCCATATTTCCACCACCTCTGAAGGTGATATATCCTGACCCCCCAGAGTTTTTCTATCAGACAGAGGTTCCTGCTGATCCCATACTGATGTCTGAGTCTGAATCTTCTACCTCAGACCCCATGTCTGTGGATTCCTTTTAGGAGGCCATGGACTTCACACCTCGGCCTGATCAGGCCGAGGTCTCCAGCCGAGCCTCGTCCCATAATAGCTCAAGCACCTCAGCCTCTTCCTCAGAGGTTGAAATTGTTGAGCCAAGTGTGGCTATACCACCACCACTTGACGTCATTCCTCTGTCGGCCTTTACTGGTGTCGAGTTCGCCTAGAGGTTCCCGAGTAACCCATCAACATCTGCTCCGTCCGACATTGAGTTGGATGATGATGATGAGGCTGAGAGCGATGTCGACGTCTCTGAGGCGGCCGAGATCGAGAGTACTATTTTTGAGGTAGACCTTCTCTGCTTCAGATATCTCTATTCTATCAGTCCCTCAATAAAGCTTAGGAGACCTCTGAGGGAGGAGAGGGCTTATCATGGCCGAGACGGCGAGATCTGCCTATACGAGCAGATGTTCAAGTTGGGTTTTCGTCTGCCCATTCACCCCATTATCAAATCCATCCTTTCTTATATCAATTTGGCCCCCTCTCAACTATCCCCTAATGCCTGGAGAGTCATAATAGGGTCCATAGTCTTATAGAAGGTTGTCCACCACTCAGACCTTCCAGTTCAGGTCTTCATAGTTTGCTATGTCCCTTCCTCGGCCAAAAATCGTCCGAGCTACTACCATTTTGTAGCTCGGAATCCTGAGAAGAAAATGCTCCAAGTAACTCAGACTTCCAACCATAAATGGAAGCCTCAGTATTTCTTTGCTTATGGGCCATGGGAATTTAGCCCATGTGTTCCCTCATCTATTCTAGAGCCGAGGATGCCCCTAAGGTGGGGTAAAGTCACAATGTCTGCGAGGGCTGACCCTGGCCTGAGCCCATCGAACCTTCAAAAGGTGAAAGCCCTTCAAGATCAGGGGGTACATGGTCTGTTCGTCAGGTTCGAGCACTTGATGACTCCCCACTACCTCTTTGGGACAGGTCTAGGTGGAAGTCCCCTTGCCGAGCTTTGTAAGCATTTTTGTTTTTTAAGTTTAACCTCTGAGTTTGTTCATATCTGATTATCTAACTCAGATCTACTAATTTTTTGCAGAGCGACCACAGGATATTTCGGACGAGCTTTGGGAGATGGCTGCACCCAGCTTGACGAGACTTTCCAAGAAAGCAGGCCTTAGTGCTCCTCCCCCAGCTCCCTCTGCCTATAAGCCCCCAGCCATAAAGAAGAGGGCTCCAGAAGGTCATGCCTCTGAGGATCAGAGGCCGAAGAAGAAGACTGCTGACGCTGCCATCCCCATCTCTTCAGTTGACGCCCTGTCGGCTCGTCTAGATCAGTTGAAAATAACTGACAGCATAGTCGGCCACAGTCTTCAGGCCTTAGATGCCTTCGGCTCTACAATGACCGAGGCTGACAAACGCTTCTTCAGGTCACTGGACACCCCACTATTGGTTGAGTTCGGCATTCACAGATCCATTCAGGTATGACTTGATCTTTCTGATTGTTCTTCACCCAAGTGAAACATCTGATTGTTCTCCAGCTCATTCATTATCACAAAATATGCAGGGCCTGGCAGCTATGCACCACTTATCTAACTGGACTCTGAGGAAATTGCCCCTCATCCAAAAGGGGCAAGAGGCCGAGAAACTCCAGAGCACTCTGAACACAAAGATTGACCGTCTCAAATCTGAGCTGAAGGATTATGAGAAGAAGGTGAAGGGGTTGTAGAAGGGCATCTCCCAGCTCGGCAAGGATCACGCTGCAACTCTGAAGGCTAAGGACGACACTCTGCAGCAGAAAGTCAACTCAGCTGTCAGGGCCGCCCTTGATGACGCCTCCGAGAAGATAATTTCTGACTATAAGTCCTCTAATGAGTTCATGGGCTTCGGCTTTGAATACCTTGAAAGAAGTATCAAAGCCACTATTAAATGGGCTGACGTCAGGGAGAGAGAGGCCGGCACTTTGAAGGCCTCTGATTTCGTTGGTCTCGGCTTTGCTGATCCTCAGTTTGCCCAGGCTCTTCAGGAGGTTGAGGAAGAGGCTGCCGCTCCTACCGATACTGCTATGTTGGAGGGCACCGAGGTTGGAGGGGCAGACCATCGTGATGATGCGACCGAGGTGACCAATCAAGCCGAGGATGTCAACGTTCCCCCTTCAAACCCTTAGAGGATTTTTTTATCATTGTTTGTAACTCATTGCATTATGGAGCTTGTCTGTAATCGTTGAACATCTTATTATTTCTGAATATATATCAACCTCTGAGGAGGACCATCTTCACTTTCTTTTCATTGAATGTCATGTGATGCTTTTCATTCTTAGTTTCGTTGTAATGGTGTCTGCTAAAAATAAATTTGTAATCTGAGCTTCAACCTCTGAAGTCCTCTTTCTAAGCTTGTCTTTTTGCAATGATGTCTTGTTTAAACTCAACCAATGGTCCTGAGCTCAGACCTCGTCACCACTGAATGGTGTTATGAAGGTCTGAGGTCATCACCTAAGATGTTGTCCCCATAATTAGTCTCACCAAATTAATGATGTTAAGGGTCTGAGGTCATCTACTATGGTGTCTGAGCTCAGACCTCGTCACCACTGAATGGTGTTATGAGGGTCTGAGGTCATCACCTAAGATGTTATCCTCATAATTAATCTTACCAAATTAATGATGTTAAGGGTCTGAGGTCATCTACTATGGTGTCTGAGCTCAGGCCTCGTCACCACTGAATGGTGTTATGAGGGTCTGAGGTCATCACCTAACATGTTATCCTCATAATTAATCTTACCAAATTAATGATGTTAAGGGTCTGAGGTCATCTCATTATGGTGTCTGAGTTCAAACCTCGTCACCACTGAATGGTGTTATGAAGGTCCGAGGTCATCACCTAAGATGCTATCCCCATAATTAGTCTCACCAAATTAATAATGTTAAGGGTCTGAGGTCATCTCATTATGGTGTCTGAGCTCAGACCTCGTCACCACTAAATGGTGTTATGAGGGTCTGAGGTCATCACCTAAGATGTTATCCTCATAATTAATCTCACCAAATTAATGATGTTAAGGGTCTGAGGTCATCTATTTATGGTGTCTGAGCTCAGACCTCGTCACCACTGAATGGTGTTATGAAGGTCTGAGGTCATCACCTAAGATGTTATCCCCATAATTAGTCTCACCAAATTAATGATGTTAAGGGTCTGAGGTCATCTCATTATGGTGTCTGAGCTCAGACCTCGTCACCACTAAATGGTGTTATGAGGGTCTGAGGTCATCACCTAAGATGTTATCCTCATAATTAATCTCACCAAATAATGATGTTAGAGGTCTGAGGTCATCTATTATGGTGTCTGAGCTCAGACCTCGTCACCACTGAATGGTGTTATGAGGGTTTGAGGTCATCACCTAAGATGTTATCCTCATAATTAATCTCTGACCAAAGAATGAAGCGAGAACTATCATGGGAACTGATCTTTATTAATAACATCTTCATAATAAGATGGTACATTTACATAAAACTCTATGCAACATCATATGCGATATCTCTTTAGGTGATCAGCATTCCATGGGTTAGCGAAAGGTTCTCCTTCTAGGTTTTCTAGCCTGTAGGTGCCAGGCACAACCTCTTATGTCACTTTATAGGGGCCATGCCAGTTTGGGTGAAGCTTATTTTCTTTCTGTAGGGTCTTCTTTAGCACTAGGTCTCCCACTGCAATGGGTCTTGACTTCACCCTCTGGTTGTAGAATTTCGCTGCCCTCTGTTAGTAGGCTGCTTGCCGGACCTCTGCGTCCTCTCTTCTTTCTTCGATAAGATCTAGGTCTAGCCTCCTCTCTTCCCCATTATTATCAGGGTCATAGGTCTGAATCCGATGAGTTGGGAGCCCTATCTCCGTTGGTATGATGGCCTCTGAGCCATGTGCCAACATGAATGGGGTTTCACCTGTTGGTGCCCTTGTCGTGGTTTTGTAGGCCCATAACACAGCATAGACCTCTTCAGTCCATCTTCCCTTCGCATCTTCTAACCTCTTCTTGATTCCATCCAGGATAGTTCTGTTTGTGACCTCGGTCTGACCATTTGCCTGAGGTCGGCCAGGAGATGAGAAGAATTGCTTAATCCCTACTCTTAGGCAATACTTTTCTAAAGAGGAGTTCTTGAACTGGGTCCCATTGTCCGAGATAAGAGTGTTTGGGAGGCCATATCTGCATATGATATTCCTCCAAATAAATTGGAAGGTCTTCTGCTTTGTGATTGTTATCATCGGCTCTACCTCCACCCACTTTGAGAAGTAGTTTATGGCAACTATCAAGAATCTATAGTTGTTGGCGGCTCTTGGTAGGGGTCCTACTAAGTCAATCCCCCATACTGCAAATGGCCATGGAGAGGTGATTGACGTCATAGGCTGATGGGGCTGATGAGGGATGGTGGTGAATCTCTAACATTTATCACACCTCTTTACATAAGCTGCGGTGTCTTTGGAAAAAGTTGGCCACCAGTACCCCTGTGTGATGATTCTCTTAGCCAAGGGTCTTCCCCCTATGTGGCTTGAGCAAGAACCCTCATAAACCTCCTGTAAGACCCGGGGAACTTCTGTGGGATGCACACATCTGAGGAGAGGCAATAGAAATCCCTTTTTGTACAAGACGTCTCCTATCATCGAGAACTTGGCAGCCCTATATCTCAATTTTCTCCTCTCTAGCTTGGACTCAGGTAGCTCTCCCCCTCTAATATACCTGACGAGGGGGTCGATCCATGAGTCTCCTAGGTTCAAATTGTGACACAGGTTACATTCCTCTTCTTCCTCGATGGTTGCCTTTCTCAAGACCTCGATTGGAATGGTCCTTCTAACATCTGTCTTCATTACCGAGGCCAATGCATCTGCGTGACTGTTACTTTGTCGAGGCACTCTCTTCAGTTTAGCCTATTCAAAATATTCTAACAACCTTCTTACCCTCTTCAAGTACTTGGCCATCCTTTCATCTTTGACCTCATAGATCCCCAGTACTTGATTGATAACCAGCCTTGAGTCGCTGTGGAGTAGGAGTAGCTTTACGCGAAGAGTTGTTGCCAATAAGAGACCTGCTATCATGGCCTCATACTCGGACTCGTTGTTTGAGGCCTGGAAGTTGAACCTCAGGGCGTATTCAATGTTCGCACCATCCGGAGCCGAGAGTATCAACCCCGCACCGCTTCCACTATCGCAGGAAGAGCCATCAACGAAGAGGCTCCAGACGTCTGTTTCTGATGAAAAGGCTCCTTCTGTCATGACTCCTTGTTTGAAGAGATATCGATCCTCCTCGTCCTCCGTAATTCTACTCATAACTTTTTTGGATGCGACCTCTTCCAAATTTCGGAAGACACTTGGTGTCGTCTCTTCCTCCTCTCGGAAGACACTGGGTGTCGTCTCTTCCTGATTTCGGAAGACACTGTGATTTGTCTCTTCCATGCCCCCCAGGACTTTCTCTGCCTCGGACTCTTCCCATGTGAACTAAGCAATAAAGTCTGCGAGGGCCTGCGCTTTGATGGCTGTCCTAGGTTGGTAGGCAAGATCGTACTCCCCCAACTCGATGGCCCAGGTCATCAACCTCCCGGATTTTTCAGGTTTATGCAGGACCTGTCTTAGTGGGGAGTCAGTGAGGACTACCATGGAGTGGGCTTGGAAGTAGGGCTTCATTTTTCTTGAAGCATGTATCAGGGCATACGCCAACTTTTCCATGCGAGGGTAATTATGTTCAGCCCCTTGAAGGGATTTACTGTTGAAATACACAGGCCTTTGGATCCCATCTTCTTCCCGTATTATGGCCGCACTGATGGCTAATTCGGAGGCTGCCAGATACATATACAACTTTTCTCCTGCGACGGGTCGAGATAGCAATAAGGGGGATCCCAAGTAAGATTTGAGTTGGTTGAAGGCTTTTTCACACTCTTCGTCCCATTGGAAGGCCTTTCTTAGAACTTTAAAGAATGGAAGACACTTGTCCGTTTCCCTAGAAACAAACCTGTTAAGGGCGGCCACTCTCCCCGTAAGTCTTTGGACATCCTTGATACTCCTAGGAGTCTTCATGTCAAGTAATGCCTTGATTTTCTTGGGGTTCGCTTCAATTCCTCTCTGGTTAACGATGAATTCCAGGAACTTCCCAGCTCCTACTCCGAAGACACACCTTGCTGGGTTGAGTTTCATTCTGTATGAGTCCATAACATCGAAGGTCTTCTCAAGGTCTGCTACGTGAGTGCAAGCTTTCAAGCTCTTTGTTAGCATATCGTCTACATATACCTCCATAGTCTTACCTATTTTCTCTTCGAACATCTTATTGACAAGACGTTGGTACGTTGCCCCTGCATTTTTCAGACCGAAGGGCATCACTTTGTAGCAGTACGTCCCTTTGTCAGTAATGAAGGTTGTCTTCTCAGAGTCTTCAGCATCCATGAAGATTTGGTTATAGCCTGAATACGCATCCATAAAGCTCATGAGCTCGTGTCCTTCCATCGCGTCCACCATCTGATCTATTCGAGGTAAGGGATAGCTGTCTTTTGGACAAGATCTATTCAGGTCAGTTAAATCCACACACATTCTCCACTTCCCATTGGCCTTAGGCACAATGACTGCATTTGAAAGCCACTCCGGATAGGTAACTTCTCTTATAAACTCGGCCTCTTCCAACTTTTTGACCTCTTCTCGGATGACGTCGTATTTCTCCCTGGAGTAGACTCTTTGTCTCTGTTTGATAGGCTTGGCATCTCTGGTCACGTTGAGCTTGTGACTCATCACCTCAGGGTCGATGCCAGGCATGTCTGCGTGACTCCATGCGAAGACACTCTGTCTCCTCCTGAGGAAGTTTATCAGCTCTTCCTTGGTTCCTGACCCTAGGGCTTTACCGACCTGGACGGTTTTTTTCGGCTCGTCCTCATTGAGGACGATGGATTCTACCTCTTCCACGGCCTCTCCCTTCTTCAACTTTGTTTCATCTCTTGGGTCCAGAGTATCAATGCTATAAGTGGTGGTTGCCCTGTTATGGGCTTCTCTCTCTTCGAGCGAGTTGAAGTAACATTCTCGCGCTGTGGTCTGGTCACCTTGCACTTCCCCTACTCTATAAGTAGTCAAGAATTTTAGCATCTGATGGACCGTCGACGGCACAGCTTCAAACTCTTTAAGGGCCACCCTTCCTATGATGAGGTTATAGGACGAGAACACGTTCTCGTCCATGACGAAAAAATTTAATCTTCTTGGTCAGCCTCTTAAGCCACTCATCATCCATCCGTACGTCCATCTCATACATGCCCAAGGGGTGGACCTTTTCACCACTGAAGCCTATCAATGGGTGATGATAGGGCACCAGCCTTGCTCTGCTAAGACCTAGGCTCTTGAAGCAAGGCCATAACATCATGTCCGTCGAGCTCCCCCCGTCTATGAGGATCCTCTGCGCCTCGCACCCATGCACCCTTGTTGTTATGACCAGAGGGTCATCATGGGGGGCTAAGATACCCTTGAAGTCGAGTCTGGAGAACCCAACTACGAGGGTGTCCATGTCTACTTTCTTCCTAATCTGCACTGTATCGGATGACGTTACCTTCACAACTTCAAGCTTGGACACTGACCTGGCCTCTGCTACGAGAGACTTCCTATCAGCTACTTCAGAGCCACCTCCTGCAAATCCTCCACATATGGTGCCAATACCAAAGGAAATCGTACCGACCCTCTTCACCGGGGTGTTGTCATCTTTTGGCGGAAGATCCGGATCGTCTTCGTCATCTCCTTCTGAATCATTGTCTCTTCTGGTCGGGACATTGTCACGGCATCTGTCATTTCTCCTTTTCTTAGGGTCATCTCTTCCACCCTTTGGAGCCTTACCATCCATATACTTCCTCAGCTTTCCAGATTTCAACATCTTTTCAATCTCATCTTTTAACGCGAAGCATCTATCCGTGACATGTCCATGATCCTGATGGAACTCGCACCATAGGTTTTTGTTCCTCTTATGTGGTGGGGCCTTCAGTTTCTCTGGCCATCTCAGAGTCCTGTCAGTCTTAATCTCATTCAGGATGTGCTCGCAGCTTACAGTCAGTGGTGTATAGTGAGCGAACTTGTCATCACCCGACCTCTTTTTCCCATCTTTCTTGCTTTGGGACTTTCCATTGCCACCGCGGTTCTCATCCTCATACTTGGCGGACATTGCCTCTTCTGCATTCATTACTTTCCCTGTGGTTGCCAGGAGCTCCGCCATAGACCTAGGGGGTCTTATGAAAGTTTCCACAATAGCTTCCCCTTCTGAAGACCTCCTATAAGGGCGGTCATGGCTATGTTCTCTTCATAATCTTCGACCTCCAACTTCTCTTTGTTGAATCTCGCTATGTAGTCTCTTAGACTCTCATCCTTAGCCTGCTTGACATACAGCAAGTGGGTAGTCTTCTTTTGAGGCCTCACCCCAAAGAAGAAGTTGTGGATGAATCGTTCAGCCAAGCCTTTGAAGTTCTCAATTTAGTTCTTCGGAAGGGAGGTAAACCAACTGTGCGCTGCCCCTGTCAAGGTCCCAGAGAAGGCCCTACACTTCATCTCATTGGGTATCGAGTAGATGTCTGCTGCCGACTGGTACATTTCAATGTGATGCACAGGGTTAGTGCTGCCATCGTACTTGGGAGACACTGTAGGAGGCTTGAACTTAGCTGGGGATGGGAACCCCACTATCCTAGACATAAATGGGGAGCCCTCTGAGTAACCCCTTTGTAATGGGTCCCTGATTTTAATGAGGTCTCCTATCTTCTCCTCAAGGCGCTGGATAGAGTCATTCCATGGTTTTCTGCAATTGACTTGGCCGAGGTTATCCCCTGCCACCTCCATGGGATGGACCGAGGGTTCCCCTGCCGCGACACGTCGACTGTTAACCTCTTCCTGTTCCCTGCCTCTTCTTTCACAGTGTCGGCCTTGATCTGGCCAACCCTGCCTGTTCCCTCTCTGAGAGCCTGCTGCGCTCCTTGATCTCGACAGCCTCTGTCTTAGGTCATTCATTGGGCCCAATCTCTCAAAGGCCGACTCTCTGCTCAACCTATCAAAGGCTGACCCTCTTTGTTGGGCCTCTTCACCTCTTCGACCGACACAACCTTGACTTTGCCTAAGAGGTCGTACAGTGTTATTTGACACCTCATACGTCTCCCAGCAGTCTTCCGGGGCCTCTTCCGCCTCTAGATCATCATACCTATCCTCTGGGCAAGGGTTTCCCTGCCTCCCCAGGCGCAAGCGCCTAGGGTCAGTAACGTCCCTTCTCCGCTGGGGTGCAGGCTGATCCTTCATTGGTGCCTGGGGTGGTCCCCTGGCGTCGGGATGAGGCTGAACTTCCGCCGGAGTGATCATATCCGGTGAGACTCCAGGTGGCCTCATCATAGTTTGGATGAGCTGTGAAAATTGCTCATGCATGGCTTGTTGTGTTGCAGCTAAAGATCTCAAGGCTGCAACTACCTCCGCCATTTCGGACTGGGGGGCGCCTGATTGGAAATAGGCCCTCCACCCCCAGGTGGCGGAAGAGGCGGTGGTAAGTCTGGTGCCATATGTTAACACTATAGAGCTTGAGTAGCAGATGAGCTTGGTACCTCACAGGACCTTTTTCAATGGTGAAATAGCTCCGTGCTTGGGGGAGGCCTGTTTCACCACCAGAGTCTCCGGTGAGGTTAAGCAGAAAAAAGGGGAAGAGATAGCTTCTCGTTCCCACACACGGCGCCAAAATGATGATGCTGGAATTAGCACCACCAGATAAGGTGTTTTCAAGATCAATCTAAGAACAACAATGGCAGCATAGTTATGTAAAAGGTAAGAGAATGAGATGAGGAGAAGAGGAGAGAGCACCAGGATATAAGTGGTTCAGCCTAAATTGGCCTACGTCCACTGTGTGTGTGTGAATAACCTCACTGCAATAAGGCACTAATGGCCATGGATACAATCTCTGGTGCTTTCTTTCTCTACTGTGTATCTAGACAGAGTTTCAGCTAGGGTTGAATATATGGGATCCTTTGCAAGGTAGAGGATGACCTCTGTATATAGTACCTAGGGGGTGTAATGTACCCCCATGCATGCAATGAGCATGTGTGTGTTTGCCTCACCAATATGGGAAAGCCATCTGTCACTGTCACATGTAGAGAATGATGATGCAATATTCTCCCCACGTGTGGGGAATAATCTTGTTATAACTGATTTGTGTCCACGTTCCCTTATCCAAATATCAGCAGATGCTCGGCTATCGCGCCTGGTGTATGACCTCGGCCTGGGAGAGGTCGAGGTTGGTAAGTCTAGGTACTCGTTCAGTCCAAGTATTCCATGGAGGTCTCTGCCTAATCCCAGCCGAGACAATGGACGAGGTCAGCCTGAGACGAGGTTGAGCTGGAGTGTTTGGAGTATCGACTAATGTCTTGATGAGGTTGCTGGTGGATTTATGTAAGCTCGGCCTATGTCTGGCTGAGGTTGCCATTCCAAGGTATACGAGAATGCTGTTGATCCTTGTGATGTCCCTTGGAGAAGCTCACGGTAGTGTCGGCCTGGGCCGACCTTACTATGGCCGAGGGCTGGTATCGCGTGTCCAAGACGTCCAACTTCGGCCATAATCTCGGCCGAGGTTGGTGCCTCTGGGCCGAGGTCACACTTGGGCATATCACACATAACTACATCTCTCATGTATTCAACTCTCTCTCTCTCTCTCTCCATCTCTCTCTCTCTCTCTCTCTCTCTCTCTCTCTCTCTCTCTTGTTCGCCTCAAATGGCAAACTGATCTTGTATTAATAATTGTATATAATGAGAGTGAAGCACCAAAAGTGGACGTATGCTCATTTATAGCCGAACCACTATATATCCCGTGTTATTTCTCTTTATTCACTTATTTATATTTTTATACTCGATATGATGGTTGAAAATGACTTCGATATGATTTCTCGCATCATCAAAAACCATTATGCAAAATGTCAAGTTTGAGAGATGGTTTGACACTTTTTGGGGCCACCTACAGTAGTGTCCTTGTACATGTGGATTGGTGGGTCTAAACATACCCTTTGGTAATTAGTTAGGTGCTCTAAAAGGCCCGGAGATCTGGAGTTATAAAAAGTAAAAAAAATAAAAATAAAAAACACTGTTGTGGAGTAAATATTCATTATTTTTATTTATTGCAATATGTCTCTATATATCTTTTACATTTCTTGATATTTGGTTATGATGGATTGTGTATTTGTGCTTTTTTGACTTACCCCCACTTTATAATTCCGTATTTGACTTAATCACCGGTTTCATAATCTCTTAGACATAACCCCCATTTTTCAACAGCAGTAACTCCGTTACAAAGTTCTTAATTTATAATTAGACATAACCGCCTATAACATTTTGAGACCAAAATATCCGTAATTAACCCCAAACCTTGTAACCAAACACACATATTCCTCCACACTCATCAAGCCCTTAATCTAAATTGGGGCAAATGTGATTCTTTAGTTTGCTTTAATTGAAATGCAATTTTCAGATCTTGATTGGGCAAATGCAGGCTTGTTCAAAGGATTATAGATCAACAATGTCTACTTCTCCCTCTTTCTCTCTCATTGGGTTTGCAAGCCAACTGTGTTTTCTTAAAAGAAGGATCTGACCTCATGAAATAATTCAAATCTATTAAACTAATGCAGCAATGAATCATTATATTGTTGCTCTAAAACCATCAGACTCGTGTGATGATGTGATGAAGAACAATCCCAAAAGTAAATAAGCATCAGGTGGAGCACATGCTTTGGGTTTTGTAATGGTCAATCGCCGATTACCTTCGCAATATGCCGCATGCAATCATGTGTTTACAGTTAGGCTGGAAGTTATTGTTGGGTTATGGAATTAAAATTTAACTTTGAGTTTGGAGATGGACTAGGGGAAAAAGAGAGATGTTCTGTCTAGGGAAAGAGAAGATGGGTATGATTTAGATTTAGGGTTTGTTGTGTTTGGAAGAAGAGGGGTGTTTGGTTATAAGGGTTTGATGAGAAGTTAGGGTTTGGATTTGGGGAATGAGGGTATTTTGGTCAAAAAACCGAGTTGGGGGTTTAGTCTAATTATGATAAACGGATTTTTAACAAATTTTTAGCGGTGTTAGAAAAATGAGGGTTATGTCTAAGAGATTATGAAACCGAGGGTTAAAGTCAAATATAGCATTATAAAGTGGGGGATAAGTAAAAAAAGCCCTATATATTTTTGATATCACGATATCCATGATATATTTTTATGATTATGTAAAGATCCCTTGAACTATTTCATGTGTTTTTCTGTCTTTCCTGTTGCTAAGCACGATTTTAGCTATGAATCTAGTGATTTGTTAAGGGGGTTTCTGCATTCTAACCGCAATTCTAAAAAGGTTCACACTGTTGAGTTTATGAATATATTCAAATAATGACAGCTATTTAAAATAATAGTTGAGACTAAATTTTGGGTCAAATTGAACCTACCCTTGGATATGGAAATGAAACCGCAATTTGGCAGTTGCTCGTTACAATAATCTGTTTTTAGCAGCCGCACACAACTGTAGAGGGTAAAGCTCTACATTACCCTTTGTTGAAAAATGAAGGGTTGTGCATGAACTAACTCATTTTACAAGGGTCCACACATAATCATTTTTTTATTATATGATTCAAAATAATTTTTTTATTATACTATTCAATCTTGACCATTCATTTTTCTTTTAAAGGTTAAGAAGCAACATGAGTTTTATTTATAATTTGCAGGTGTTAAATTATAGTGTTCATTTCAGGTAGCTGATTGAAGAGCTGAAAGAAAATAAACATAATGCCCATTGTTGGTGGGTTCTTACAAATGGTATTTGGAGCTCTGTTTGTTTCTGTTCAATAAAATCAATGTGAAAAATTGACTCTTATGAACGTGTGTATTCGCGTATCTATGGATGTGCTTTTTTATTCTCTTTCGTTTTCTTTCCCCGCGCGTGGCATCGGCTTGCAATGGTATTTGTACTGATACCCTCTCTCTCTCTCTCTCTCTCTCTCTCTCTCTATCTATATATATATATATATATATATATATATATATATATAGGGAGAGGTTCATAAGTGGACCAAAAGAATGGACTTTTTAATGGATCTTAACAAAAAACACATAATAACACATTAATTTTAATTTCTATAGTGTAATTGATCCGCGCCAGCGGCACCCGAGACCACACCTTCACCCCACTACCCCCCCCCACCCCCACCCCCACCGCCCCCCCCCCCCCCACCCCCCCACCCACCCAACCACCACCATCACCATAGCAGCCCTTATGGCAGCAGGCCTGCCATGGGGGTGGGGGTGGGAGGGTGGGGGGTGGGGTGGGTGGGGGGCGTGTGTGGGGGGGGGGATCGATCGATACGCGTATTTGGTGCCGCTGGCGCGGACCAATTACACTATATGAATTAAAATTAATGTGTTATTATGTGTTTTTTGTTAAGGTCCATTAAAAAGTCCATTCTTTTGGTCCGCTTGTGAACCTCTCCCTATATATATATACTAGCGGATGCCCGTGCCCGAGGGCACGACAATAAATTTGCCCCCGTGATAAAACCCAACCCATAACAACCCGCTTTTTAAAAAAAAAACTTTTAAAAAACTTTATAAAAAAATAAAAAATATTTTACTTTTTTTAAATATTAATTTTTTTTTGTAAAGTATTTAAAAAAAATATAATTTTTTAAATATTTTAATAAAAAATTAATAAAATAATAATGTATGTATGTATGCATGCAAGCATGCAATACATAAAATACCTTACATGTTTATCATACATGTTTATCATGCATAAATTACTATTCATAACACCATTGTCCCATATTATATAGAAATATTCCTTGTATGCGACTCTTATCTGTTCATTTATTCGAGTGATAATCATGCAAGTGAATTGAAGGGAAGATATATGGCGAGACTTATGGTTAGATTTAGGAAAAAAGTCTGTGGGCCGTACCAAATTCAGAGTATTGTTTTAAAAGTAGTATATAAAAGTTATCCTTTAGGTAAGGGTTCACCATCGGGAACCCAAGAGTAATTATGATTCTTGAACCCACCAACTTTACATGTTTCGTTTTTGCAACATTTGACATTCAAAAATACATAAATGGGTCGTCTCTCATGGAAACGGGTGTTTGCATTAGTAACTGAAGGCATTCTGCGAAAAAATAAAGAAAAATTAAATTTACTGGATTGTTGGACGTGAGAGAGGAACCATAATACCTCTTCAAGGAGTACTAAGAAACATTAAAAGATGGAATATGACAGTAAGGGGTGAAGGCATTTTATTCAGCCAAGCACAACCCTCTAAAAGAGCAAACTGCCAACCTTTAGACCTAGAACCAAATAAAGAGCAGGGTAAGCAATTGTTTGGAGATCATCTTGAAACAAAAGAAGACGAGATGGAAGAAACTGAATTAGAAGAAGAAAAGGTGGAAAAGAAGCAGAATATGAACAAAAAAAAGCCGATAAAAATCTGATGAATGACGAATCAGATAACTGATAAAAACCTGATGAATAATGGCTCAAATAAAATAGGGGTAAATAGGTAATGTTCAATCAAGGATAGCATATACGATACCAAGAAGCTGTCAATTACAAAAAACTCTTTTGGATCAGATACAAAAATAGCAATGTAAAAACGCACCTTATAAAACTACGTAGGCATAATTTATCACAATGAATGTGTCATAACGCATGTGACCATTGTATCATTAGCCATATTTTGTATTTGCTATGCGGGTTAACAAAAAAAAATTCTTGAGAAATACATTTACAATAATAAAAAAAATAAAGAAAAAGTTAATAAAATAAATGAAAATACAATTCGTTTGTGAGTTATCTTCCTCCATACTTGGGCATCACTAGATAATCTTTAAGAAAATAATAAATAGTCAAAGCTTTATATCAAGTAGGCTTCTTAGCTGAGCTCTCGAATTTATGTAATTTATATCAGAGGGTATATGACATTTTCTAAACTATGGGGAAAAGAGAAGAGGGGGTGGGGGGGTTTTGTTCTTGCGCCCTCAACCCAATGGCGCGGGTCTTAAATATTTTTAGGAATTCATTTGTTCAACGTTCCATGCACATGGCACATAACTGCAGTCTTCCGTAAAAATGCAGATGAAAAAAATGGGTTTAACCCTATGTTTGTGAAGAATAAATCAAAGAATACGATATGACATATAACTTTACACTAAGCAGTAAGCAACCAACTACAACAAGGAAAGCCATAAAAATAAGGCGCTTTGTAAATTTAGGACATATTGTAATATGTATTTTGGAAATAGGACAACAAACATTATATTTATGGTTTTAGTCCCTATTTTTAAATAAAGTCGCTGGCGCGGACCCATATTCATAAACCGTCAACCAATGAAAGCATGCCACGTGTCCCTTTAATTTGAAAATAGGGATTAAAAATGAAAACGAAATGTTTGTTGTCCTATATTCATAATCAATATTAATATAAGTCCTAAAATTACATAATCTATAAAAATAATGGGTTGCCAACCCTCTAGTTTGTGAGTATGTTAAGAACTGACACTCTGGTTTGGATCAAGCGCTTAAAAATAGAGTAATTCAACCACAATATTTTCAATGGCAATCTCCACATCCTGTAATCTTTCATTTTCACTATAAAATAATATCATCACATCGCAATTTTCCGACAAGTTTAAGCTGCTCACCTGCACAGTCTCTCTTATGAAACACCCTTATTTGATTTCACCATAGGCCCGGGAACCAACCCGAGATTCATCAATAGTGATTCCACAATAGCCATTGCTATCAATCGCACGTCTCTCATCACATTAACAATCGCCATAACGTTTTGATCAATAGGTGAGAGGTCCTGAGACACAATAGTAATTGAGTTATTGTTCTTCATTCTTTATAGAGAGTTCAAGCGCTTCAGCACCTCTTTCTTCATCTTTTTTCTACGAAAATTGTAACCCGAAAATTTGTTTATATCCATTTTTTCGCCAACACTTATTCTTCGGTACATATATTGAGGTTCTTGGAGATGATCTTTTAGAAGCAAAAGGGCATCTTTTGTCGTACCACAAACATCCAACATTCTTAACGATTCTTCTAAAATTTCCTCAACCCATTTTTCTTTATGAATAAGTGCTTGTTTGATTATTGGCGAATGTAGCAATCGTTAGGTAAGTTATGCAAATATCTTAGCGCTTTGAAATTTGGGAGAGACATGATTGCGAGTAGAAGGTAGAGGTTGAAGACTATGCAAGCTAATTGATCATACCTAGTTTCAAATGTATATATAGTTATAAACCTTTGAGACAAATAATAATGTGTTAAATTAATTGGATCACAGATCTCAAGGAAGTATACTTTCTTGTACGGATATAGGAACCTTCTTTGTGTAGGTGTGTGTTTGTGTGTGTAAGAGAGAGAGAGAGAGAGAGAGAGAGAGTTGGTGGTGACAAAGAATATAAATATAATATGCACAAGTGAGAGATTACATTACCAGCTGTGTTAATTGTGGAAATGGAGACAATATGTTGCAATGAAAGACTCTAAACAATGGTTTAGTTTGCATGTTTAGGGTTACAACTGTGTATGGATTTATATTATTTTGTGTACTGGCAACAGGAAATGTGTTTAAGATTCTAACACGCCTGAGAAGCTATATGCCCCCCTTAGTATACTTTGAATCTGTTAAATGCTCATTGGATTTGAATATTTGTGCTTTTTTAAATATCTAGATTTCCAGTTTCAAATATAAAATATAAGATTTAGATATGCATTGTATTATGCAAGCTCTTCAATGAATTATGGAAGCTTTTTGTGAAGTCTGAGTAGCACTTAGACTCGCTAGTTGTTGGTAATCAGAAACCATATATATAAGTATAATAGCCGTCTCTTTATTTTGTTTGCAAATTTTTATTTTTCAATTAGTCGCCAAAACGCTTTTTTCTGATGTAGACTACTTTAGAGCAGAGCTAAAATATCTTGATGGTATTTGTTACTTTTTAGTACCAGGCATTTAAAAAATATTTTATTTTTTAAATATTATTTTTAATTTTAAATAGCATGAGGCCACATCTTGAAGGTAAAACCATTTTTTTTTAAAACCAATTTTGTGTTATGATTTATCTTTTCCTTTTATAAATTTAGCTTTCTATTTATATTTCTCTTTAAACCAAACATTTTATTATCTTAAAAATCAGTCAATTTAGTTGCTATTACTTGTTGCCAGTCACTGCTCCTAGCTGCAAGTGAAAATTACTAGTAACCATGGCTCTATTGCACACTCTAATTTACAAATTTTCACATCAACATTTATTTTGCAAATTGGGATTGAAAATTTAATTTTCGGTAGTGTAAAATATATTAAACTAGCGTGAAGGCCACGCGATGCGTGGCCGAATTTAGGAAAATTTCATTCTTTTGTTATTGTGCCTTTTTCACATAATATATTTCACGAATGAAAGGAGATAGAATTTTAAATTAATATTAAAAGTCATATGATTGACGTATTTTTTTTTTAAATTAAATTGAAATGTTCAATAAAAATTCAGGAAAAAATTTCAAGCGTCGGGGTATTGGTAATTATAACATGTGTATAACAAAGATGAAAACAACCAACCAAAAAATAAAATATCTTTCTATTGAGTGCGCCTTTTTTCCACCTTTACATTTCGTCGTATAGGTTGTATTTATTATATAAAGATTAGACAACTTGTTTTTCTTTAAAAGACATACAAACCATAAATCATACAAAAAAGGAATTTCGCAATATAGACTATAATTTATAAATTATGTTTTGAGAAATTTATGCAATCACTTTTCCATTTCATATATGATTCCGCATGAGACGTATGAATAATACATAGATTACCTTTAAATCGAGATGTCGAAATCTGGATTGAAACGAATTCCTGAAAAAAAAAATTATGCCAAAATAAGTCAAGATGGATATAAAAATAAAAAAGATTCTGACAGAAAAAAATTAGACTATAAATAAAAAATAGAAGCTAGTAGATTACATAATTATAAACACGGTGAAATGGGAGCATGACTTTTAACAAATCACAATTAATGGAAATAGGAAACTCATTAAAAGAGTACTGTGAACTAAAAAATATTCCCACCTCTTGAAAGATATTCCCAATAATAACTCTTTATGTTTGTTAAAAAAAAAGATAATAAGTCTTTCGAATCAGGAAGGTCCCAATACCTATAGCCCACCCATCCATCAAAGCTTCTTCTAGATCAGAACTCAAACCCTTATCATGAACTCAATTTCTTTCACTAAAGTAACAGCCAGACTTGATACCCCAAACATGTACAAAAGAGGTAAAGCTTAAAATATGAAAAATGAAGTATTAATATAATTACAAAAACTTATCTAATAATAATATACACTAAAACTACAAAAAAAAAGTATGCGTGAAAACAGAAAAAAAAATTCAGTATATATATATATATATCTGCCATGGAAGCCTACTCTAACTCACACACACCAGCCCACACACATATAAACACCAGCACACACGCACCCATACACACCCAGCTAAAATAAAAAAAAAACATTATTTCCCATTGAAGCTTCAAGGAAGAAAAACTCAACTTCTACTCTCTCTCTCTCATCACATATATATATATATATATATACACACACACACACACAACTGGTATAACTAAAAACATGGTAGGAAAAAAAAAGCTTACCCACAGGGGCGGACCCACCCCATCCCGAAGGGGTGCGGCCGCACCCACAATGTTTTTGGAAATTTTCGGTGACTATAGTGTAAAAAAATAGTTATGGACCTATGCGTAAGTTTTTAAATTATAAGGCAAGCAAATAAGGTTTTAAAACCTTGAGGGAGGATATGTAAATAAACCAAAGTCAATTGAACTTAAAACCTAATTCCCCTTTCCCCCTCTCTTTCTATTCTAGCAGCCGTTTTCCCCCCTCTCCCATCCGAGCAAGCTCCTTTTTCCTTCTCCCTTCTCAGCAGCTGACCCTCCTACAGGTAATACAACACTTCTATTTTTTTATTTTCAATTTGTTTGCTTATTTTATGATACTTTGACTTCTTGTTGATGATGAAATTTGATATTGATACTGTATGAAATTTGATTGTTGGTCAAATTTTATTAGTTAATAAGTTGCTGAAATTTGATTAGTTGATGAAACTTGAGTATTAGTTAATAAGTTTGTATGAAATTTTGTATAAAAATTGTTATTTAATTTGTATGAAATTTCGTTAGTTAATTTGTATCAAAATTTTTAGATTTTCAGACCCCAAGTATTTAGTTTGCTCATTGTTAGTTTGTTAGGATAATATTATGTTGAAATATTATATATAAAAAAATTCACGAACAAAGTAGGAGTTCAAATTTAGTTATTTAATACCTCAGTATTTTTAGGGTTAAAAAATGGCAAATAAAAGTAAAAATAACCCAAAAAATTCGCCTCGGGGGCTCCCGCCCCCGAACCCCCGGCCTTCATTACACATTTTCGCACCCACCGACTCAAAATCCTGCGTCCGCCACTGCTTACCCACTTGAACTTCCATGGTGAATTTCGGTTTGGAAGAGAGAAGATGGAGGTTGAAGAAGGTTGGGTTTGAGATTTGAGTTTTCTGGGTTTGTTCATGGATTTGGGGAGAAGACAACTTGGATGTTTTTTTTTATCTTCTCTTCTCTTGTGCGTGTAAAAGGAGAATAAATGGGTGTGGTTTTGTTTTGGGAACCGCATAGGTCGGCTACAAAAATAATAAGATTTATAAATATCTTAGATATTTAAGAGTCATAGGGAGTTATTGGGAACCCCAATTTATTGGGTATTGATGTATAGAGAATATCAAAAGTTTTAACAGTTTATTGAATCTGAATTTGGACGCTCTAAGAAGAATAGTGGAAAGAGAAATTTATTTAGCAAGTCTTTATTACTTGTCACGTGTCAGTCTCAGAGAATTTGGGTCTACAGTTTTTATATAGATATATAGATTTATCTGAACCAAAACCAGTTATTTTGAATAAGATGTGCAGTTTTTTTTAGCTCCAACGCTGTCATGGAATCAAGGCCACCATCCTTTGGCAACATAACAATAGTACATGCAAGAGGGTGTTTTTTTAAAGACACAAAATTTATCTCTGTAGCATTGGGATTAAAAATGATTTTATTTTTATTTTATTTTATGGTCTCTAAAACAGTCCAAATCTTATTTTAATATTATTACAAAATAAACCATAAAAGAAAAGGAAATTGCCAAACTAACAAAAAACATTCCCCCACAACACAAACAACTAAATCCTCGTGTCTTTTCTCAGAAACCACTAAAACCTAAAGCTTGGCCCATTTTCCACACATTGGTGGGTATATTGTTGCTATTAGTGGTATTTGAATGCTGTTTTTAAATATAGTTTTAAAATTCAGTTTTTCGTGTTTATAATTATTAGTGTGCATTTGGTAAACTTTTTTTAAATACAATTTTTTAAAAATTTGACAAAATTGACAAACATATATATATATATATATATATATATATATATATATATATATATATATATATATATATATATATATATATAATGATATTGCATGTATAATTCACTATAAAATTATATACATACATGAATTGATAATATTTTTAATACATAAGTACCATATATATTTTTTATATTATTCCATACATCAATAATATATGTATAAAACTATATATAAGTATCATGCATCTATTAGTAATATTATTTAATTTTATATTATTTCATACGTAATTTTGTGTACATGTGCATATATATTTTTTATTTATAAGAATTACACACATAATAATGTATTATGGATGTATATTATATATTAAGGTATAAATGCATTAAAATATTAAGAATGAATAATTTTGAGTTGAAAAATAAAAAAACAGAAATTATAAAACACCCTCAACCTATTTTCTGAAAAACTTGATTATAACACATAAATATTATAATTCAGTCTTTAAAAACAGGTTGCCAAATATAGATTTTTATCAGAATTGTATTTAAACACAGAAAACAGAATTATAGTTGCAAACCAAACAGACCTAGTAGGTCTGTTTGGTTTGCAACTATAATTCTGTTTTCTGTGTTTAAATACAATTCTGGTAAAAATTTGTGTTTGGCAACCTGTTTTTAAATACTGAATTATAATATTTCTGTGTTATAATCAAGTTTTTCAAAAAACAACAAAAGGGTGTTTTATAACTTCTGTTTTTTATTTTTCAACTCAGAATTATTCATTCTTAATATTTTAATGCATTTATACCTTAATATATAATATACGTAATTTTGTGTACGTGTACATATATATTTTAATAATATGAATAGATACATGATACTTATATATAATTTTATACATGTATTATTAATGTATTGACTAATATAAATTATACATATACTACATATGTATTAAAAAAATATTATCAATTTATGTATGTATATAATTTTATTGTGATGTATACATGCAATATCATTATATAGACACACACACACACACACACACATGTGTGTGTGTGTGTGTGTAGTTAAACTCCCCAACATACCTCATTAAATATACATAAAAAATAATATCAATTTATGTATGTATATAATTTTATTGTGATGCATACATGCAATAGATATATATATATATATATATATATATATATATATATATATATATATATATATATATATATATATATATAGATATATATATATATATGTGTGTGTGTGTGTGTGTGTGTGTGTGTGTGTGTGTGTAGTTAAACTCCCCAACATACCTCATTAAATATACATAAAAATACATGATATTAAATGTACATGTATATAATTTATGATGTATGTATGTATGTATGGATACATTCATGTATCATGTATGTATGAAAGTTTTATGTATGTGTTTGTATATATACACATATATGTATAATATAAATATACATGTTTGCAAGTTTTGTCAAATTTTCAAAAAACTGTATTTAAAAACAGTTTACCAAACACACACCAATAATTATAAACACAAAAAACTGAATTTTAAAACTGTATTTGAAAACAACATTTAAATCGAGTTTTCAGAATAGAGAACCAAACAGGCAATTTTTACCAGAATTGTATTTAAACACATAAAACAGAATTATAGTTGCAAACCAAACATACCCTTATCTTTTAGTGTTTAAAATTTGTCTTCAACCTCCATATTTTGTCTTCCTCGTATCAGCTACAAACGAAACAAGGTAGGGTTTGCTACAATATTATCTTTCTTGCTTTTTCTCATTTTTACCAAACTAGGGTTTCGTTCTTACTTTTTTCCTTCTTCTTGATTTGTGAAGACTCATCAAATTTACATTTCGACTATTTTTTGAGTTGTCTTCTACATGTATAGTATAGTCCCCATTTTCAATAGAAATAGCACAACCTTGCTACTCTTTTCAAACTTTGATCTATCCTTTTGGTCTCACCTAATTTTCCGAATATTATTTTTTTTAAATTAATTTTTCCATGTATAATATAGTTCCAATTTGAAGAAAAAGTTATAGTTCCCCATTGATGTTGCGATGTTGCTGCTCTTTTCATACTTTGTCCATGTATAGTTCCCATTTTTAAATATTACAAAATGCGGTCCACTCTACATTATAATGATGGTAAACAAAGTTAGTTAACCTCATTTTGTGTTGTTTGTGAATCTAATTTTACGTTTTTTCCCCAATATTACTGCAAACCATAATACTCTGTTTTTGTATAGTTGGTGTGAGCAAACAACTTTTGAATTGTGAGTGTTGTTCTAAAACTTATTAGCATATTTAGTTTCCCATAGCTAGGGGCGTCAACAGGTCGTGTCGGGTGATAAACGAATTGTGTCAAAGATAGCTCCACCATACACGATTCGTTTGTTTATAGGTGACACAACATGACCCATTTTAATGTATCCATTTGAAGCTACATTCATATTATAACACCCAGAATGCATATCAACATATCATGAAATCAACAATAAAAAGTTACACAAACTTGAGGTTGATATGTTGACTTGGCACTAAAAAGTTACACAACATAAATTTATAGTTCAATTAGTGATAAGCTCTCAATTTAAAATAAAAAGTTACATTCAATGGAGTAAAAAGATAGCAAACCTTTCCCAAATGTTATACATAAAAGATTTCCATTACATCTTTCCATTTCAAATTAGGAAATTGCCAGTGTAAGAGAAAGTGAAAATGGAGGTTGTGTGTGAGAAGTGAAGATTTTAAAAAAGCTGGAATTCATCGTAGCTTTATAGGAAAATTTGAAAATTTTGTTGTAAATTTGGGCAACTTTTACCACGAATTGGTTGTTCTTTTGGTTTTGCTAAGGTGTACTTGTGTGTTGCCCTTTTTCGAATATTATCGATTATATAAAAGTAGAAATATAATATGAATGATTAATTGCTCAACTTTGTTTTTCCCTACTGATTTTGCCAAATGTCTTTTGCGTGTTATCAACGTCTCTACATTAATTCTGCAAATTTTGTTAGTTTGGCAACTCTGGTCGATACTCACTGTTGAGCGGTATTCTAGTATATTGGTGCGTTACACAGATCTAAGTATATTTAGGGATAAATGGCTAGCCTATAGATAAAAGTGTATTTACCCCCCGTGACTCCATGAGAGTTGGGGAGAGGAGAAACAAATTTAGTTAAGGAAACGAAGGCAGTCCTAGAGTTGGTATTTGCGTTGGAAAAGGAGAAGGTAAATAAATATGAATATGTGCTCATAGAGCGACATCTTTTTAGCATCAATCTCACCCAATTATGTGAAAACACTCCCTCCGAGTTTGAAGTAGTGGTTGATTGTCAAAAGCAAGGTTTACCTAACAGGACGACGGGAGGTTCTTTTGGAATTCCAAATTGTACCTCACCGGTGGTGAAACATTCCCCGTGATGGATTCACATATGAACCTAGACTTGTTTCCAAAGAAAATTCATCAAATGCATACAACACTGACATTTACGTGTATGGCCCATCAAACCCGTCTTTTTGTACAACTCAACACCAAATCCCTCTCATGCATGCATAAAAAACCAACGCTAAAATAACTGTCATCGATAACAAAGTATGCATACTTTGTGATCATCCATTTTATCTAAGAGGTCTTGAAGTTATACCCCTTTCATTCGCGTGTTTTGACCCAAATAAAAAATTATGGGAGGAGCTACCCCCTCCTCCGGGTTACAAACATGTTGGCTTATGTTACTTTAACGTAATGAATAAAAAGGTACATATTAGGAACATTGTTGACATTTGTTTCTTTTTACAATGTTGATTTACAAAAATGGTTCCCATTTCATGCTCACTGTATGGTTGTCGAGTGTGAGAATGGGTTGGTGATTAGCTACACACGGAAAGGGCTAGTGGCCTACCTGTATGGAAATGGTGGGACAATCAAGTATCACTAAAGACTAGATGAGGTGAATGTTAAGTTTAAGGCGTCGGAGTTTTCTTTGGGGTTTGTCAACGATTTGGATGAGGCTAATATCTATTTTTGTTCGGATGTGGAGTTTATGTGGTCCATTTCGGTATCCATCACTCAATTGAGATTCAAGCCCAAGCCGATGATCTTAATGTCATTGCCACTTTGTTGCATGGCCCCGACGAATACAACACTTGCTCCATGTTCGATGAAGTCTGCATTGTTAAAGATGTTTTTATCATGTATGTATATGTATTCTCCTTCCTTTCTTTCTTTATACCCTGCCCGTTTATAGAACCATATAATGGGTTTACTAATGGACCACTGAGGTGAAAATGAGGCTGAAATGACGAAGAAAACCCCCACTTCACCACAAAACTATGCCGTTTTGAGCTGGTCCATTAGTAAAGTGTTATTTGATTCTGCATTCATTGGTTCTATATATACACATGTATATGCCTCTTATTTAATTAATTATTGTTCATGTTGTTATATGTCATATCCTTCCAATCCCACGTGATGAATGCAAACCAAATATTACTTTTATATCTTATAATTTAACTATATAATAATAATGATTGTAATTTAATACTTTAGGATGCTTGTCTGGGTTACTCTTGCAATCAGATTATTGATTATATAATGTAATTCGACATTTGCCATACAAATTTGTTACCTAGGACATCTTATATATATTTTTCTTTACCCGTGGAGAAGCTACTGGATTTGAAAGTCAACTTGGTGCCCCCATCCCTAAGAGCATCCTCCCTAAGAGCATTTCCATGTAACATTATCTTGGAATGAAATGAGGTTCCCCATAGGAAGTATAAGTGATTAGACACGAAATAGTTCTTCAATGAACCAAGTTTTAATGCATATGAAGCTAATGCGGTAAAAATAGGCCCATTGAACATGATAAATTGTTTTTCATGTGTAGCCGCTTTAATGTATATTTAGGTGGTGCTTATTACAGGATAAGACTACAAATTTGGTGAGTTGTTAAAAAGTAGTTCTATAATAACTAATAATATATATCAAGTGAAAAAAAGGAATGAGTGACTTAATAAATTGACTTCAAGTATATATATATATGTGTGTGTGTGTGTGTGTGTGTGTGTGTGTGTGTGTAACAAAACAATGGTAGCATATGCACAAAAGAAAAAACGGAATTTAAAAGAATTAAAAATAAATTAAGGTAGGAAGAAAAGGGTCGATTTTGGATATTAAATGTAGTTACGAGTTCTTTTATGGCTATACTTTTGTAACATCGAGTCACTATTTTTGTTGTAATAATGCCTCACAGTGAGGGGTTAGGTGGGTGGGCTGAGGCTTATGCATCTACTATATTATCTGAGGCTTGCGCCTTTTGGGACTGAGGCTTACACATCTTTTTTCTCTCATCATCAAGGGTAAAAGTGGCCAAAAGTTAAAAAAAAAATGCCCGTCATTTTCGACACAAAACAAGTCGTTTGCTGCCCAAAGATAATCCAACCCAAAAACCCTAGCTGATCGTCTCTTTTTTTTTGTTTGCTGTCAATGTGTCTTTTCTTGTTTTTTGTTTTTTCTGCTATATATATATATATATATATATAAACTTACTTTATTTTTTTTCCTATATTATTGTAGCGAGTTGTCACTATTATGGATTTCTTTTGTCTAGGCGGTATAATATGTATTATGATGATGACATGATGGTGTTATTATTTGTATTGTGTTGTGGAATCGAGTTTACATCGTTTGTTTTCATGATAGATGTGATATATATTTTGTTCCTTGTTTAATTATTATTTTTATATCATTTTTAGTGATTTTCGTGGAAAAAAGTTGAGGCTTACGCCTTGAACCGCCTCGAGGCTTACACCTCGCCTCACAGAGGCAAAACGACTCAACTACGCCTCGTACCTTTTAAAACCTTGTTACTTATGACAACTTACATTTCCCAGTGAAATTAAGAACGGATATGACTTATGATTCATAATATGAACCATTATTTGACAACTGTGCACCCAAGTTTGAAACCATAGTTTAATTAATAAAACATTAGTACACAATATATGCAGAGGACGAGAAAATAGATACCAATTCATAAATTTGTTACCTGAATAAATAAAACCTCTGTCTCAAAGTCTGGGGTTGGAGGTTTTCTCCTTCTGCAACGTGATGTGAAATAGATATATTGTAGAATAAACTAATAATGTGTGATGTTAGCATGTAATGATGTCAATGACCTTTTAGCTTCACTGCAACTTGGGTATATTTTTTTATTTTTTTATTTATTTGTGAATGGAAGAATGTGTCATTGGATATAAATACGGTCAGAAAAAGTTCATTTCATGCTCTTTTCATCATTCCATAAGTTAAGGAGTCCCAATTAGGGTGGAGATTCATAATTAAAAAAAGATTGGTACAATGCAGGATTTATAACTAGTTTATTATGTTTGGTATTCCATGTTATTTCATTTCTTTACTATTGTAGAGCGATCCTGGTATCTTTTGGCTAACAAACTTTTTGTTCTTGGAACGTATGGACCATTATTGCTCTGGATGGTTGAAGTTGCGTGTGGATAAATCATCAAACAAGGGAAGAAATGGCGGGAAATTATGGTACTTTATACCTTCTCATATATATATATATATATATATATATATATTTTAATATAATGTACGATTGTGTGTGTATATACTTATATATACACACACACGCAAAATATAAAAAAATGACGAGCATAAAATTCCTTTCTGCTTGAATCCCAACTATTAATGTCAATATAATCTTATAAATCATATGTCCCATTTAATAGTCCACGTTTGAAAGTCGATATTCTTATAGAAAAAGTGACTTTCAACAACATAATTAACTGCCAAAACTTGATTGTTTGGAAAACATGTCACTCATCCCCACCCCCTCCCCCTAAAAAAAGCTGTAAATAACGATAAATTGTGCCAATCAAATATATTTCTGCCCCCTCCCCCTAAAAAGCAGTAAATAATGAATTGTAATTTATGCGTCGTCTTATGTTATAAGATTGGAAACATACAAAAGAAACTGTTTTATAAAATTTATGACTTCCCCAAAAAGTATATATGGCCATGGCGATGGAGGTTAATGCTATCATGAGCACAGTTTGATCCTCAACTAATAAGTTTCTGCTAGAAATTTTTCGTTGCTTGGGATTTCTCCCAGGATAATTGGGTCAAGTTAAACATTGACGTTGGCTTGTTTGTTTTGTGATTTTTGAAATTATCGATTGATAAATTTATATATTAAATTTTTTCTTTAGGAATGAAATTGGTTTAATGTGATTTAGAATCTTGGCATTAAGTATACAAATTTACATTTGAACTAACTAATATGGACTATTAAACCACATCTTCTTGAACTAAACGAGGGTTATAAGTAATCTAGAGACAATCGGGATGAGTGGATTAGTTATAAGAGATCATGGGAAAGGGAATTGTTGATTTATGTTTGCCAAAGGGTTGGGTTTTATTTTTTTGAGTAAAATCATTTAGTGTGTTGGCAATATAACTGGCCTACGCCACAAAAGTTTAGTATAGTTCTCTTGCAACTTTTTATTGTTCAATAGCGACTAGGAAAATCTTGTTGAAATGATTTTAATACAGGCGTTGCCTTAGAATTTACTGAATTAAACAATAGTACAAGTTGTGCACTAGATTCTAAACACTAATTGCTGTCTCATTGATTGCTGCAACTATGGTTTATCCACTTTAGGCTCAATAATAAGCAAAGAGACGTTATGAATTTTAATTAGCTTTTGTAACCTTTACCACCATTTCTTATTCACCCCTTTAATGATAAAAATAATGGACTTCATCATTAGAACTATGGGTTTGGAAATCATTAGTGTAGTTAGGATATCTCAAGACTCTTTCACTAGAAGCATTAGTGTTAGCACTACTCTTCTTTCTACCCTTATTTTTAGTAGATACAACTCCAACCTTATCAATTTTATCTTGATGAGACAAATGGGAATTTACCACACTAAGGAATAGATCTGGGAGATAGATTCTGTTGCTTCAGATGAATCAAGGACATGTAGAGTGATATACCACCAATTGCAAAGGAACATCCTCATTCAGATGAAAAATTCATGGGGATAATTTCCTTCTTTCTCTGTGTTCCTTATACTCTCTCGTGGTTTAGACTATCTCTAACGGATATTATTGTCTCTAATGAAGAACAATAACATTGTATTACATAATTATTTATACAATTTGCTTCGCGAACAGACTTTGTCTGAGCAAAAGATCAAAACAATAGCATCAAACAGAGTAATGTTAGTATTTAATTATTGTTACGGGTGAGTGATGAATGGATATGATTTTGTAGCATTTTGATATGATTTTAGACTATATTAACTTAATATTATCATAATTTTTCCGAATGCAGGGTTTCTTGTAACTCAATTCATCACTTCTATGTTTTATCTGCTATAATGTGGTTTAATGAAAGTGATGTAAACCACCCGTCAATAGGCTCCTAAAAAATATCTAACACACTTTTAGAGAGAGAAATACTCTTTTCTATATTCAAAATCAAGGCCTACCTCAAATGATGTTTACATGTGGGTATTTAAAAGGAAGGAGTAGCTTAGGCTACAAGCTAAGGCACTAATTACCAAAAATGCCGTTACTAATCCAAGCCTTTAAATACTAAAACAAAATAAAGAAAAATACATATAATAAAAATAACGAAAATTAACTAAAGGAAGTAAAATGCTATAATGCCCAAAAATGTTCCCAAAAATGGCAATTATGCCCTCGATTCACATCAATCTCCCCTCCTTGAAAAAGAGTTCATCCTCGAACTCAAAGAAAGGATAAAAAATGGCAATTATGCCCTCGATTCACATCAATCTCCCCTCCTTGCCCGGTGTAGTGGGGGATGGCTCCTGGGACCTGTGGGCTATTGTGGGAACCCTTTTGATGGGTGGGTTGGGGCCATAAAATGTTTCAACAAGTGTAGAGGGCAGTAGGAGTAGGGGGTTCGGTGTGAAGGGGGTGGGGTCGAAAGGGGTTCGGTGGGTCGGATGGTGGGTTACGGAGGCCTGGGTTGGGAGGGGGCTGATCCGGGGCGGGTGGTTGGTGATTGGGTGTGATGCGGTGGGTTTTGGGACTGCCGATGGTGGGCATGAGGGGTTGCGACGGTGGGAGGGAGGTTGGGGGAGTTTGACGGTGGTTGGCTGGAGTCTCCAGGAGTAGGGTGGGGGTGGATGAGCTCCTTGGCATAGGGGAGGGATGTCGTTTGGCCGGAATGAAGATTCTGGGGGGGAGGAGGTTAGGGTTTGAGTTGTTTTTTTTATTGGGGCAGCATTAAAAGAGGGGCTAGGGTTAGGGTTTTGCAATTTAGCAAGTTGTTGCATAAGGGTTTCTAAATGGCTTTGTTGTGTTCTTGCTAATTCCTCGATTTGTTCCCGTAATTCTTGATTAATCTCCTCTTATTGATGCTTGGATTTTTTGGGAGCCATTGGATAGTAGAGAACGATTTTTTTTTGAAAAAAAAAGAAAAAAAATCATCAATACACTAGCACCAATGTAGAGCTTCACCCGCTTTGATACAAATTTGACGTAAACCACCCGTCAATAGGCTCCTAAAAAATATCTAGCACACTTTTAGAGAGAGAAATACTCTTTTCTATATTCAAAATAAAGGTCTACCTCAAATGAGGTTTAGATGTGGATATTTAAAAAGAAGGATTAGCTTAGGCTACAAGGTAAGGCACTAATTACCTAAAATTCCATTACTACTTCAAGCCTTTAAATACTAAAACAAAACAAAGAAAAATACATTTAATAAAAATAACGAAAATTAAAAAAAGGAAGTAAAATGCTATAATGCCCAAAAATGTTCCCAAAAATGGCAATTATGCCCTCGATTCACATCAGAAAGTTTTGTAATTTTTTACCTTGATTTGTAGATGTTATAATAAGGCTGGCTAGATCTTAATTTGTAAATGCCTAGTGTGGTTGAAATAATTTTTACCTTAATTTGTAAATTTTTGAAATGTCGTGCGAGTTTAGGGTGACAAATTGCATTTTTTGGATGTTTTCTCAGCTAAAAAACGATTCATTACCCCCCTCCCCCCCAAGACCGTTAACCTCATTACCCCACCCCCTATTTCAGTAACTCTTTCTCAACTGACCCAAAAAATTTTATGGAAAAAAAACAGCAAGAAAAAAATTTGAATAAAAATCAACAAAAGGGGAACAATTTGACAGGATCGCCATAAGAGAGGTATATGATGTTAATAGAGTTGGTACTTAAAGAAGTTGAGTGTGAATTAATTGGGTTTGTTAAGGTTATTAGTGTATTTGCAAGTTGTAGTTTTTTAGTTGGAAATTGGAATTTGGTTTGTTTCTAGATTTGAAATAAATACTCAGATTGTATTGGTTGTTGGGTGGGATATATTTGGAATGAAATAACAATTCGGTTCTTTTTCTATACTACAATTCCCCCTCTTCTTTTATATTCCATCTTCAACTTCATTCTTCTATTCTTCACTTCCCCTTCAGTTGGATTTGGTGAAGTTTTTGCTGTGTCATTGAGTGTTAATTTTTTGTTTTATTGGTTAATTTTGCTCAAACTTGGGATCCATCAAACAAGCATCACCATACTTGCAAATTTTAGCTGTGCCAGCAAAATGTTTGACAAAATGCAACAATGAACTTTTTCACTTTTTTGTGTGCCTTAATCGATTTGTAAGCTTCCCACTCAACCTCCTCCCATTTTACACTGCAAAAAAGTCTCGCCCACGTCTGCCTCCAGTGGCCCACATCATCCACACACCGGATACTAGTCGGTCCACTTTTTGCCTGCAGTTCCACTTCAGCTACAATATACCTAAATCATTTTGATGAATGGATCGATACGTTAGCTCTATTATTATGGACGTATATAATTTATGTATGACATTTGTTTCACTTAAATCTTTTTATCATATCTATGATTGTTTTGGTTATTTTCTCGCTCTTACACTGATTGATTCTAATAAGTATTGTAGACTCAAACATCTAGCGCTTTTTGTGGATCGCCCACTATGAGGTGGTACTATCTGTGACAACCCGCACTCCGAAATAAGGGGTGGCCATCCCGATACTCTGACATATACGGTAATCATGGACGGAAATCATTCTCAGCACCACAAATATAGTAAGAGTAACCGAGAAAACCACCCATTAATTCAGAAAACGGGTTGTCAAAACAATTTATGTGATTTAAAAGTTAAATTAAGAAAACAATTTAAACAACCCATTCTAAAAAAAAATAGTGGAATTCAAAGAAACATAAATAACATACGTCTAAAACAACTATGTACAAGGGGAGAACCGAATATGCTGTCGGTCCACAGCTACACAAAAGTAAGTACCACAGTTAGATGATATGTATTACATTCATTAAACAATTATAAGTTTGGGCCACTCACCCGAGTAACAGACCCGATCATAACTAGATATCAAAAAAATGATGGCGTCTAGCAAAACATCCTGTAATATCCGCAATTTCATACAGCTCCTTAAAAGCAAAAGAGTAGGAATATCAACACGGGCGTCCTTGCGGAGGAGCACCTGGGCGGATACAATAACATGCACAACATAGAGGAAAATGAACGGGTCAGGACCCGGTTTTTATATAGTTCCCAGATAAACAAAAAGCATGTTAGGTATAAATAGTGATTCATGGGAATGAAAATCAAAAATCTAACAACCTAAGCATGAATTATAATAAGTCAAGTAAAATGACATGCCTAAAATAAACTATGCAAGAGAATGAATTGATGCATTAATTTAATTAAAAGCTTCTATTCACCAATTTCCACTTTAATCCAGTTTCAATTCCTTAACAGGAATACACTATCATTATTTTCTTATTCCATTCAAATTCCCATTCCTTAGCAGGAATGTAATTATCATTATACCATTTAGTGAAAATATGCAACCCTCAAGTCCCACTTGAGTTTAGAAAAGTTATATTCTTATACATATAACGATTCTAAGACCGCCCCTCCGAGTTTCCCCACTGGGCGCACCCCTAAATGACTATCATCTTCCAGGGGCCCATCAAATAAGGCAGCCTGGGTACCTACCGCACGTCGGGAAGTGGCCATATGCCTGCGAGTGAGTCATAACCACACCCGGAATTACCTCACTAGCGCAGAAAATACATATTATAAACCCGCATATGGCCGAGGACTATAGTCTCCCTGCATTCACTAGTCAAGGAACATCACCTCATGCGCGAGCTTTCCTTATGATAGCATTTAGAGAGGTGTGTTTAAGTAAATTAGCATTTACTATAAAAACCATACTTTTCATTTACATTTACATGTTTCATTTGTTTGAAACCATGATCATAGGATATTTCATTTATTTTCATCCTAGGTTATGCCTCGAATAAATCTCCAAGGGATCATATTCGTTTCCCGAGCTTAAGGTCTTATATGCCTCATTTCAAGCCCCCTAAAGTCTCCAAGTATGGGCCTACAACTCCCATCCATATTATTAGGATGCATAAAGAAAAGTGATGCCTTAACATCACTTAGGACAACCCCTCCCCCGGACTTAACCCCAAGTGAAACCCATTCAACACTAGGGTGACAACCAACTCAACTAGGACTCTAAAAGCCAAGGTTTACTTCATTCAAGAATAGTCCTAAGTTCCTAGGGGAAGAAAGGGATTAAAACAAAAGTAGGAAATTTGGGGAAGAAAACAGGGGACCGGTCGACCGGTCCCAAGACCGCGGTCGACCGCGTCTCAAGTTTTAGCCTATACTGAAAAGCAGAAACTCATTTCGGACGAGCCGGTCGACCGGTAGGGGGACCGCGGTCGACCGCGCCCTTAATTTCATACCTTTGAAAGAAAGCAGTGTGCCCTCTTCAGAAGGCCCGATCGACCAGTCTGAGAGACGCGGTCGACCGGTCATTGCAGACCTAGACCTATTTTTCCTATTTCTTTTTCTAAACCCAAAATCAATTACCAACCAAAATCATCCAACCACATTTAATGATACTAAAAGATCATAAATGTTCCCATCAACATTTTTCTACCTCAATCAACAATCAATCTCCACCAAAGATGTTGATACCCATAAATCTAACCAAAAACCATAATTATATTACATCAAAACTATACATAACTACCCATACTAATTATTCATCTTAAACCATATAATAGCAAGTAGAAAACTTGCCTTGGGGCTTCAATTTCAGTCTTGGTTGAAGACGAAAGCAAGATCAAACCACAAATCTTCAATATCTCTCCCTTTTTCTCCAATTTCTTCCACTCTCACTCTCTCTTAGGGTTAGAACACTTAGGGCAAATAAGAGGAAATGAAAGACTTGGGGAAAGACTAAAATGTGGCCTTAGATTAAGAGTCTCCAACCTTTAAGTGTCAATACCGCAATAGTTAATTTCTAATATGCAATATGCCAAAACCAGTCAAAAGTGCCCAAAATCTCAAAATACAATATGGCACACATTTTGACTGTCTCACACCTCCCGGAACTAACTACACCTTCCAAATTATCATTTGGAAATTTTATAAGCCCTTTTAAGTTCCAGTTTCATTTTAATTCAAATTGCCATTTTAATTTTCATGACAAAATAGAATACCACATGGTAATAATCACTTACCCACATGGTAATTATGCAACTTATTAGTAAATATTAACTTATTTCACCAAATTAATACTTACCCACATCCGGCATTTTATATTTGCAACTACTCAACATAGTAAATAAATATAAAATGGGCTCCCAAAAGCGAGGGTTGTTACACTATCTCTCTCTCTCATTCATTTATGTCTTTAGTTTGATTGAGAGAGGTTTGAGATATGCATCTCTTTTTTTTTTCATTGTGAGTTTTGTATATCAATGATGTTTCCAAGCATTAAAAGGATCAAGACAAAACTAATATTAAAATAAAAATAAAAAAACTAAAAAAATTCAAAATCTTTTTTTTCTCCTTTATTATATTTCCTTTTTTTATTGAACCTCTTGTTTTGGAAAGACATGGGTTGTCAACTTGGAGTTGGGTTGTTTAAACAGCTTAGAGGCGAACTTGAGATATGAAATCTTGAGCAAGTGACTGGTATATATACAGAGGAGGCTCAAAGAGAAGTTTGTCGTAGAAAGACATTTATACAAGATTGAGATTTGTGTGGAGTGATTACAAAGAAGAAAAGTTTGACGACGAGGTTGGGTTGGAAAGCTTCCAGCCTTGCTCGAGTTTGAAAATTCATTCCGTTTCAAACAAATTGGGTGATAAGTTCCCAACATGGATGTTGACAATGGTTGTGAGCATGGATGGTTAGCGTGATTGGTTGCCTCTTGACAACTTGAAGCAAATAAATTTAAAAGGGTGCAGAAGATGTGAGCATATCCCAATGTTTGGCCCACTAGACAATCTTTGAAATTGAGTTGGGTGGAATGTATAACATAACAGGCATATATTTTTCATTCGGTGGTCATCATAAAGCTTATTCCAACAATACTGGTATTTATTAGGCATTAGATCATTTCTAATATGATCAGTTTAATTTTTAAGATTCATAACCAATCTGGAGGAATGGATGGAAGCAAAAGATGATTATGTGGTGTTTCCTTGCCTTTAGAGGTTGAGTATATGGATCTGTCCCAAATTGACCACATTTCTAAGCCATTTTCCATGTCTTAAGGAATTGAAGGTTGATGATGTGAATTGCGGATCCCCAATAACAAAGATAACCACCAACATTGCCTTGACCACTCTCATGTACTTGAGAAACATGAATGTGTCAGACTCATCTTCTCTACCAAATGATCTATTGCAAAACAATAAATATCTCAAAACCCTTATTTTAAGGGTTTGTTCCATATTGAAGCATGTAGTCCCCACAATGGGGGATGCTGCGGCAGCTTACTTCAAAAGATGGATATTTTTTCTGTCAGAAACTGAGTTATTTACCGGATGGGCTCCCAACCCTTTTGTTTCTCGACAGTTTGGAGGTAGGGCTCTGCGATAATATCAACTCCATTGATAGCATTCTAGGCTTCACATCCCTTAAAGAGTTGGGTACTTGGTCCTGTGACGGGTTAACATGTCTGCCAATTGGGCTACTAAAAGTTTGCACCTCTCTAGAAATTGAGCATAATATTTTGCAAGAATCTCATCTCTTTACCAGATTTAAGGACATGTTGTTTTCTCCTATCTTTAATATTAATTGGCTGTAAAAAATCGTGTTTGCTAGAGAAATTAGGTTGCCTTACTTGCTTTAACACCTTGATGATTGGTCCCTTCTCAGATGATCTAAGTTCATTCTCGAGTCTCAGTGGTATCCAACACATTACTGCTTTAACAAACTTGGAAATACGTGGATATGGGGTGGAATATTTTTCAGCCTGGTTTAGCAACCTGCTATCTCTTAGATACAAATAATTGTCAATAACCAAAATGTCCGTCTGCCAGAAAATTCCTTAACAAACTAATATGCCTTGTACATTAATGAATGCACTCTATTAGAGGGAAGATGGTCCGAGATTTCCCCACATACAGTCATCTACATAAATGATACAGAAGTTTGATATTTCTAAGTACGTTCCTCTTCTTCGATTTTTCCTATTCTAACTATTCTCCTAGATTTTTTTACTATTTTTCACTTATACACACGCGCGACACACACACACACACACACACTCCCTCAAGAATTGTCACATGAAAACAAGGTTGCTCACTGGTAATTAAATTACTTTCTATTATTTTATCCTTCCGTCTAACTGTGCACAAAGAACGCCACTGCTCATCGTAAGTGGTAAACTTGTCCGTGTAAAGAAAAAGAAAGGTGGATACCAGCTCAATTAACAAATTAAAATTTAATGCTTCGGTATCACTAATCATACTGAATTCTATACTCATATCCATTGTTTATTATTGTCCGATATGAAACGTTACATTTTCAAATGCCACTTTCCCCTCATTTTAGAAATAACTTTTCATATATGAAGTTTTATATTTCTAGCTATAACATATAATTGGTCATTACCTTGTACTATAGTATTTAGGTAATACCCTACTCATATAACTATTCGACCACTCTATGAATCTAAATGCTTATGTGAGTCTCATTCATTTGATGTGATGTTGTTTTTTTTCCTCTATCTAAAAGATATGATCTCTTATCTACACATGTAAGACCTTTGTAAAATTATTGCAAAAACCGGGTCTATTTTTCTTCCCATAGGTATATGAATGACTTTGTATCTTTCATATTTCAATAAAAAAAGCTTTCCTTGTTTATTCAGAAATGATAGCTCATTTTACGTAGATAATTAAGGTTCAAGTGTTAATTTTCACACCAACGTGTTGAATGAAATTAAAACCCTAAATATAACATGAATAGATAAAAAAAAGTTATATCTAAATATTAAGTCACAACTAAAGTGATACCATAATAGATTATTTTATTCAAAGCATCAGTTTTTGGATCTCCAAAACCCAATTTCTAAGACTTGGAGTTGGAATTGAAGTCGTATGATTACAATTTTAAACAATATTTTCTTCAATTTCATTTCAAAATCATAATAATGGAGCTCCTGAACATAGCCTTAGATCATCTATGGGATGTCTTTAATGTGGATGGTTATGTTGTTCACTTTTTATTTCTCCAGTTTCTTTTGGTTGAGAATGCTAGATGTTGGACTCGAGTTAGTGTGTATTGATTGACCAATTTTTGTATTATAATTGAATTGACATGCATGCATTTTTATGTCTTGCTAATGGATCATTTTGATAATACTTAAAGATAACCAACCAACTCAAAACAAGTTGTTCGTCTTAACAAAGTTGGTGAAATGCAAAGGGAAAATCTTTGTAGATCTTTTCCTTTTTGTAATTATTGTAAATAATTTGTTTCATTTTAATTTTCCGATAACATAGAAAATAAGAGAAGATTTAAAGGATAAGTCATTTCCTATTATTTTTTCCTTATAAACCCACAAAATCGAGGATCCAACATGGAAAAGGGATAAATATATGTCATACGCTCGAATACAATAATTATAGATTAAGGAAGCGAACATTATTTGTAATGAATGGGGGGAAAGCGAAAGGTAAGTGTTATAAATCCAAAATTTTAGTATCTCCAATGCTCCATTTTTTGTAATGAATGGGGGAAAAGCGTAAGGTAAGATAAATTAGATATATGGATTCTCTTGTCATTTTAGCAGGTTCTCTTTGGATGTTATTTAGTGTGATATTGTTGCTATCAATTATTTCTTTTCGGGAGACAAACTGTTGTTAATTATATACAAAATTCTTTTTCTAGCTATCCACCAGGGGTGTTAACGGTCAGTGTAGGGTCAGTTTTGTATCTGGTAATAAGGAATTGTGTTAAATATTCTTTCACCCATACATGTTTTGTTTAGTAAACTGATGGAAAAAAATATATTCACATGATTCATTAATGGCTGTTAGACAAATCTATTAATACCCAATATGAAAGCTTACCCGGTAAACCCATTTACAACCCTTCACCAGTATATAACTTGTCAACAATTTACACCCAAAAATCAATGTCGGAGTTGAGACTTGATATGGATAGTTATTTTAAATTGGTTGACAGGTAGTGCGCAGTGATGTGTCAACCAAATTGTAACTTTAACATGTCTGATGGGTTCATCGGATTATGATCCAACCACACTAAGCATGTACGCATACCAAGTTACTTCATGACGATTTCGTTTTGTGTTTAACGGGTGGTGTAAAAGACTTTAAACCCTACTTCACAAGTTCTATATAGGTGTAAATGGCTCAAAACATGTTAGGGGTACATTAACAAGCCTTTGAGGCTTATTTAGAATGGGAGGACTAAATCCCAATAGTGCAACTCACCTATTTCATTTAATGTTAAGAATGGTTACCTGCTAAGATATGTGTCTTTTGTTAGGATGTTTGAATATCATTGTTACATTTTTAAGCGCTGATGTTACCTCTCGACATAAGGTGAACAATCACACAGTTGATTATAAGGAGGAGGTGGTATGGATTAGTGCCCCCCCCCGATGCTTCTCCTTACTTAGAAAAATAAGGTTGTGCTGAGAATCTCAGAGATTTTGGTACTGGAAGTTGGGTGGTGAGACTGAAGGTTTTTAACTATATGGGATGATTGTGTTTGATTCAAACTCTGATTACTTCATGTATTTAATTTCTATTAGGGACTTGTTAAAAATATGCTTGTTTTGTTTACGTTTGTTACGTTTTAATTTAAACATATGCTGATGGTGGAGGTCATATTTCTAATTTTCATTAGGGACTTCTTAGTGAGTATGCTTTTATGTTATGCATTTTCATTTTAATAACTGGTTCTTTTATTTCTATATCAGGTAAAACCTTTTAGAACTCCGTCAATGCAAGGATTTTTTTTGCATTGCTGGTCCGGATAAAGGAGGGGAAGAAAGTCAAATTGTATAACGAGATGAGAAGAGTTTAACATGTTGATCGTGCCTGGATTATTCTTGAACATTATGTGAAGTATGTAGTTTCTCTAAATGTAGAAAATTACATTTCATCTATCATGTAGGCATTCATTAAATCAAGTACCTTATACCCCTACGATATGACACTGTATACCGAAAATGAAGCCATAACTAATGGATGGAAGTAGGCTTTGGTTGAGTTGATTTATGTCGTTTCTTTAATGTAATTTTTTTTCTAATTATAGACAAGGGTGACATTATCCCCTCCATTTTATTAATACAAACAAGGGGAAAACCTCTCCATGGTGTATTACAATGAAAGGGGAGGGAGATTTAACCCTTTACCTCCCATACTAAGGAGCCAATAGATAAAGCAACCTAAACTATCTTTATAACTTCATAAAGAGATTAAGATCCAATTACAATAATATCAAGGCTGGAACTGAAGATACGACAAAAAGATCTAAAAAACCTTAATGAGTGAAACGCTTTATACCTCCATCTTGACACCATGATTGGCCAATGCATCTGCTATATAGTTCACCCATCCGTAACAATAAGAAAATTGACATTTATTTCTATAATACCCTCATATTTTATCTCAACTGTGTAGTAAATATCTCAAGGGTATTCCACATATCTTTTGGGAACTTGGATAAAATCTTTCAGAATCGGACTCAATATCAATCTTAAAAAAAAACTTTTGAAGACATAACCTCAACCATGGATAAAGAAATTTTGCCTCAAATCCCATATTGGAAATATCCAATAAATCCATTATATGAAGTATATGAAACAATGAATAATCCCCTGTAATCTCTAAGAATACCCCACCCCCAGCCTCACTTTGATTTCCTTTAGACGATCCATCTGAATTTTAACATATTTTCACAAAAAGAGGGGGAATCCTTTTCAAAATCAAGTAGCCCCTTAGTATTACCGAGGAATCATTTTTGCAAAGAAAGGATCAACATAGACACAAATATACACCACAATATGTATCTTCCCTTCAAACTAATGTTGGTAATATAAGCCCCATATACTGAATTAAAATGATCCCAGACAGCTATAGCAATAGGTGCAGTAGAAAATACATGAGAACCACAACATTAAGACCTAGAAGCCATTCTTATACCCACATCTTAAATATTTTTCACCTTAACAACTTCCAATTGAAGAATGAGACATTTCGAGGAACATATTTATGACCCAAAGGAGAATCAGATACTGCTAGAGCTTCTCTATTCCTTAACATGTCATAAATAGAAGATGTAGTAAACTTGGAATGAATATTTTTGTAGCCATCCAGGGGAGAAGTGTTTAAAATCTGTTGCACAGTATTCTGAGGCAACTTATCTATATCCCAAATATCATCATGATTGAATAATTATTTAAGCTTAAGATGTGAACCAAATGGAGAATTAATAAGAACTTAAGGAGATTTCATCTTTCCAAGTTGTATCAGAAGGGTTTGTTTCTTTTCTTTCAGACATGCCTTGTTTTCATTGAAAAATTGCATCAGATAGTGTTTTGCTAGTAGGTGAAATCTCTTATATATTGATTAATAGGAAATAATTTTTTAAGGAACCTTGAAATGTAAATTGTGGAGTGCATACTAGTGTTAAATTTATTACTTGTATATTTTTTATCATTACATCTGCCTTCTTTTGTTTCTTAATGTATGTATATTTTTTTATCATATATTCTAAACATTGCGTATTGTTTAATGCTCGTTCTTTTATGAAAGGACATAACAATAGTCTGGCACTTTGGTTGAAAGAACAAAATATTAGTCTGTGAAATTTTACTGAGTGCAGACCCCATCCCCTTATAATTTTCTAGCAGATCTAGTATTATCCACGGACAAAAGTTTTCACCACTATGGAGGCAGATAACGTATGATGAATGTAGCATTGCATGTAACTAACTGATCTTAAGGTTCAATAAAGTCAATTTGAAATCCATGATTACACATAATCCAAATGTTATCCCTATCATTTGAACTATCAATGGAGAGTCCTAACTCAAATTGATATTGCTCCAGCTATGATTTATCCACTTTAGTCTCAATAATAACAATCAAAGATACATTATGAATATTAGTAATGTTTTAAAAATGTCTCAAACCCTTTCTTCTTCTCGACCCCTCTAATGTTCAAAATGATGAAACTTACCTATTGGAACTTAAGATTTGGAAAGGATTCATGTCCTTAGTGAATCGAAAGACTCTCTCACTAGAAGCTTTGGTGTTAACACTATTTTTCTCTCTATCCTTCTACAAATCAACATTATTGATGAGACAGGAAATTTACCTCACCAACTGTAATAGATCTGGGAGAACGATTAAGGGCTTCAATTAGGGTAGCACCAGTATTCATAGGAGATTTTGTAGCTTCAAATGAACTGGCGACCTGTAGAAAGCTATTTTCCATCACCTCAGATAGGATAGAATCAAGGGCTAATGAATTTACCACCTGGTGTGGCATTCGCAACCGAATTGGGATCATTTACAAGGCTTCTTTAAAATTTCAGCAATGTGACTGTTTGTAAATTTCAGGCCTTTACCATCCTTTTGAAAATTTGAAAGATAAACCTATATGGAAATTCACAAAATATGGTGTCTATATTGTGAAATTTGGATACCAATATTCTCTTTTTCCTTATATAATAGATACTACTAATGTTTTGTGAAACCATAACTAATGGTGTTCCCTAGGTTATATGACTCGATGTGATTTGAAATTGATTAGAAAAATCAGGGATTGAGTCCTAAAGTAGATAAATAGTAATCATTTTAATTCTAAATTCACTCTCTAAAATGCACAGGTATGAGGAGGGACATGTCCATGACTCACGGTGAGTTGAACCAATGATTGGAAACATTTATCCACAAGTTGAACAACATGTGGTTACAAATGATAGAGAATTTATATAACAATACGTACCATCTATCTAACAAAACCAATAGTCCAATATTCTATTTCTAGACATCAAAAAACAATTTTTCGCATTATCCATTTGACTACATTCCTTCCCATACATATTAAAATAAGATTTCATATATTTGATGTATCTCTTCCTACCATTAATTGAGATTTTCTGTTCATTAACATATCATGAATAGATAGTATAGTAAACGTTCCATTTGAATTCAAAACCCAATGAGGAGAGTCTGAGAGATAAAAGAGACTGCAATTAGTTTTTATTATCTGTTGCACAGTATTCTATCGCAAAATAACGTCATGATTGAAAATGAATTCTTGGGTGCCTTAGGAATGGTCATCTATTTCAAAGTCATATCCTCTTAAATTCTTACTAATTTGATCTTATGGTGATAACCATCGACACTAAAATACAAGGCAATGTGTTTAATGATATCCCTTCATCGTAGATCTTCACAAGAAATAATAATCAACTGTTATATCTTTTGGGCATTCATTCCAATTAGTTCAATTGGTTGCATGTACCAATAATTGGAAAAGTCTTCAGAGGGAGGTTGAAGAAGGCTATGGATGCGATTGTATTTCATACTCAGATGTTGTGGTTATGGAAAATAAGTGTCTGAAAGCCATACGTCAGGTAGAATTGAAGGAATTGTTTGTATAGTCGTTATTAAGAAGACCTGTAATCGTGTGAATTGGAATAAATCTCCTCCAACCACATTCGATTCTCGTTTAGCTCGAGCCTTTGGGCTTCCCTAAAATCTCAGATTCCCCTCGTTTCACATGATTAGATCAAAAGATCACACTGGAACCCAAAATTCATTTCTTAGATCTCGATCAAACCGAACATGAACTGATCCAAACCTGATATTCATATCTCACTCAAGTGAGCCTTCTCTCCCCTGAATTTGGATACTAGTCTGGTTATAACCTCTTGGTAGTGGGATTGGGGCAGTGTGTATATGTCAACTGTAACTGAAAAGGTTATAAAAAATTACAGTATACTAAAACGTCACTAAAATTTAGAAATAGATATTTATGATCAACATAAACGATTACAAAAGTATAATAATACAATTAATTACATGTAATTATGTATAATGAAATGAACCGCCATCTTTTGTTTGATCCGATTTCACATAACCTAAAATTGATGATCCATGTAATTTTATCTCTCTTTAAAGTAATCCTTGTAAGTATCTCATTACACTATTCCTTAATCTATTCCTAACCTATATACCTATGACCTTATTGTAATTTGTTTCAGGTTAGACGACTACTATGTTAACTTAGAAAGCCTTATCTCATCCTTGTCCAAGATTTGGACAAATAAAGAAGGAAAATCTGGTAATTCCTACCATAAGAGAGCCTACCATGCAAGCAACACGAGCTCGAGCTATTACATGTCAGTCATCTGGTTTGTAAAAGTAGCAGGAACCAAAGCGTATTTTACAGAAAATTAGTGAAAGATCAGCCTTGGATGAGGACTAATTGCATGAAGATTATGGGGACTAATGTTAAGAGAATGAAAACTAGGGTCACTGAGATGGGATGAGGTCAAATCTTAGGGGCCAATGAATAAAAATGAAAATTTCCCTTCTCTATATGGTTTGCTGATCCTGAATTACAGCATAGAATTTGAGGTATTTTAACAACATGCTTTTAAGCCTTTTGTATGCTCTTTTTGGAAAAACAACAGGATCGTATATAAACTATTTAAAATTAAGACAAAATTAAAATCTAATAAATAAAATGTACTTGAGATCAAGGCTTGGCCTAGTGATTCCTGGACCAACAAACACTTGCTATGGCGCAACTTCGATTATTGCCATCCTACGAATAAAATAACTTGTGAAAAATTTGATTTCGTATGTGGTGGAGTTTATAAGTATGGGAAAAAGCAATGGAAGGAAATTCTTATTTTAAAGATACATCATTTCCTTTTCCTTTTCCTTTTCTTAATGTATTCAAATGATGAAATTCCTTTTCACTGCCATTATTTGACACATCAACATTGTTTGGTTCAATTATTGTGTCTATCATCTTTTCTACGTGAAGGCTTATCCATGAGTTTTGCTTTAAAAATGTTTTATTTAATCCTATTTGGTTAAAGATGAATATTACCAAAAAATAACTTATAATAATAACCATCCGACAGTTGAGTTATGAACTATTTAGTTGGAAATATGTTGTTATGTATTATGTTAGATAGTCAACTTAAGAGTGCTAGGGATTATTGCACTAAGGATGTTTTTTATTGTAGTGGGTGGAAAAAGATTCGAAGAGGAAATTTTCAATGGAAAATTTTCTAACCTGTTCCCAAATAAAAAAATTCGATGGATAATGTTCAAAAAGTGCATTTTCAGGTTGTACTTATAAAAAAAAGTTTGTGCTTTAGGAACTTAGAAAAAAACTGTAAGGAAAATTTAGGCAATCAAGCACACCAAAACTTGTAATTTTTTGGATCTTCCTTAATTTCCATTGAAAAATTGTCAATCATACACACCTAAGAGTTTGTTCTGTTACATGGATATTATTTGAATTTCTCAATTTGTAAAGCATTTTGGACTAACGCACCTTATTTACTAAATGTTTCCAAGGGGTAAGAAGACCCCCGAGTTCTAAACACACAATTATAGGTGTTCAGGCCTTGCATTCTCTTTTCAGTGCTCAGTTAGCTTTCTTGAATAGCTTAGTTTTTTTCATAATGTATCTGAAAAATTCACTGCCCTCACAGAAAAAAAAATTCTCAATTCTTTTGTCCCAACAACTACAAGATAAAGTTTTCTTAGATCCTCTACTTGTTCAGGATCTCGTTAATGTCATAGTTCTATTCCAGTATCATTTCCTGGAGCATTGAATAATACCGAGACTTTCTTAACCATTTCACTATTAGGGTCACTGGTTCTCTAAATAACTGAGTTTCTTGAAGAATTGAATGTTTAAGTTGCTTAGTCATCAAATCATAAAAAATTTCAATCACTGGCACTAACGCTTTGTATGGGCATTCCCATTTTGTCAATTTCTCCTATAAAGAATCTGCGAAAGAAGAAAAAAAGTTATTAAAATCATGGGTTAATTATACTTGGTCCGTTCGAACTTTGCCTCCATTTTTCACTTCACCACCCTAACTTCAAGTTTTAAGACCTAACCACCCAAACTTTCAAAACCGCTTCAAGTAGCTCCAAAACTCTAACAGTGTTAATTTTTTTAACGGAAGGTTGGTCACATGAGAGTATTTTGGTCGAGGCTAATATAAAATATTTAGAAACAATGAGAAATTGCAAAAAAACAATTAAAATATTTACAAAAAAAAAAAAAAAACTGAAAATTGTTAAAAAAAATGTTTAGAAAGTCTGAAAAATACTGAACAATATGCTACAATTTACATAAAAACTTTATAGAATATAAAAATATTGAAAAATGTGTAAAAACTGAAAAACTATTTCCATTAAAAAATATCCAACCTTAATAAAAAAAATATATAAATTCCCCAAAAAGGTCTCGTGCAAAAAAAAGACCATTCAACCTTTAAAATGAAATTGAAAATTATAAAAAAACATTTAATAAGTATTTAAACATTCTAAACATGATAGTAAAAGTGTTTAATAGTTTTGGGGGTTTAGTCCCATGCACAATGGTTTTTTAGGCGCCCCTCCCATGTATTTTTTAAATTGCAAGTCTCATAACTATCCAAAACTTCTTCCAATCGCCTTGTAACCACCTCTCTTTCAATCCGCAGAGAATAACATGTATCCTACAGTTGTTACAACAGGACCAATGACTAAAAAAAATAAAAACATGGGAGTGGTTACAAATGATTTTTTAAAAGTAGGATTAAATACTTGTGATCCAAAAAAATATATTTTTATACATAGGTCCTCTTTAGGTGGGTCAACATAAAAATGAATATTTATGACTTTTCTCCACGTTTATAGGTCCTATACTTACTAACCATCGAATTAAATGTTATTCCATGGATGAAAATACCCCTTAACCGATGACTTTGAATCATCTGAAGATTTGAAAAATAAAAACAATATATGCACGGAAATTGTGCACTGGTTTTGTGCACCGAGTGTTTTACATGATTGTAAACTTGACTAACATGCTATACAAACATGTTAGTTAAGTGTACAAGTGTTTAAAGCATGCAGTGCACAAAACGGGTGCACAATTCCGGCGCATATAGCATATCTATTTGAAAAAATAATTTCCAAATTTATAAAGAGTTAATAAAAAATATGAAGTTCAAAAATCACTATGAAACATCAATAAAATCTTTTTTCAAGTCCCTACACACTTCCATTCCAATTTCGACAAATATTCATGGATTTGGATCCAAACTTTTCAGGGGAAAAAAAATGAAATTTCGTCTTCAGATCGAAAGACAATGATGTGACGAGTTACTATTTGACATATGCAAACTGAGTCGAAGTTCTTGAGATTCTTTGACAAATTTTCTATTAATTAATTTTTTCATTTTATACACACACTAAGTTTACTGTATGCATTACCTGCTAACAACGTAGCAATGTAGGTATTTATTTACCAACCATTTTCCCTACGTACATAATCACATGCCTATTGATTGTTGATATATTGGTGTATATGGAAAGAATTTCTTTCTAAAACTGGTAAATTAGTTTGAGTTTATACAAGATGTTTGAAGAATTTTGGTTAATATCCCCTTGGCACGATATGAATTGGTTATTACTTGACAATATATGATATTTAAAAACAAAAAGTTATAATTTTTTACTTTTATGGCATAAAAAAATGTTACTCTTTAGTTAAAGTTTTGGTTACGGAATATCATATGTAATGGATATCCACACAATAAAGTTCATTTTATACATTCTCTACTATCAAAAGATCCATGTACTTGATTACGTACCAACCATTTTTCAGGTAATGATTTGGCTACCGTCTTGTAATTTTTTCGGTTGAAGTTTGGTCATATCTAAAAGGATCAAATACCAAAAAGTCCCTCAAACATTTTTTAATACACATTTAATCCAAACCTTTTATTTTTGACCAAAAAGTCCCTTATTCTCTTATCTTTAAAGGTCCGCACCAGCGGCATGATAAAGCCTTTTTGGCATGGTGAAGGATTTTTTGTGCAAAATAAAAAGGTTTGGACTAAACGTGTATTAAAAAAATTCGAGGGACTATTTGGTATATGCCCCTATCTAAAAACAGTAACATTTTTAGATATATAATAAAAATAAATTATATAAATTTTGATATAATGTTTTAGATCTTTACATATAAATTTTGATTGTATAAACCAATTACTGTTATTAGATCTTTAACGTGTGGAATATTCCAATGAAGTACATTGAATGCTACTGATATATGTTTATTCTTTAAGTAGATGATGTATGATCACCCAAATATTTAAAAACAAATATATATGATTTTTTTAGTGGCTATGATTCATTTTTTTTTTACTATTGTTAGATACCATCAAGTATTTTTTTTGTTGGGGGGGGGGGGGGGGGGGCGAGGGGATCATGTCGACAGTAAACTTTGACACAAAAGTAATTTATATCTATTCTTTAAGTAGATGATGTATAATCACCTAGATATAGTACAAAATTTGACACAAAAGTAAATGAGTTGTTCAAAACCAATTCTTTTCAAAAATTGGTTTCTAAGACTTGTAAATTAGTTTGTGTTTATACAGGATGTTTGAAGAATTATGGATTTGGATTTTTATTGTATAAAGTTTGGATTACAATAACATTTACTGTATGTGTATTTCACGACATTTGTGTATATCGAAAATGGCATACACACAGTAAATTTGATTATATGCATTACCTACTAACAAAGTGTAGGTCATTATGTACCAACCATTCTCCCCAATCTGTGACTACATGCCTATTAATCATTGATATATTAGAGTAAATGCAAAGAATTGGTTTCCATGACTTGTATATCTTGTAATTGTTTGCCTAAATTTTGTACTATTATTTACAGCCTTTTTTTTTTTTGGGGGGGGGGGGGGGGGGGGGGAATTGTGATGACAATAAACTTTGACAAAAAAGTAATTTATGTTTATTCTTAAAGTGGATGATGTAATAGATATCCACATGGTAAAGTTTACTTTTTACATTTTCTACTATAAAAAGTTCACTTTATACATATGTTACTAAATATTTTGACTAACAACCGAATTTTTTTGGTTAATATCGCCTTGGCACGATATGAATTGGTTATTACTTGACAATAAATTATATTTAAAAACCAAAAGTTACAATTTTTTACTGTTATGACATAGAAAATGTTACTGTTTGGTTAAAGTTTTAGTTACGAAATATTATATGCAATAGATATCCACACAATAAAGTTCACTTTATACATTATCTACTATCAAAAGATCTATGTACTTGATTACGTACCAACCATTTTTCTGAGTAATGATTTGGTTTACATGACTTTTATATTAGTTTGAGTTTTTTCAATATGTTTGGTACATCATATGTCAGTAACATTGAATGTACCAATATCTATATCATCTATGAACTCAGTAAATTTTGTACTCCGTCTTACATCTTATTTTTTTTTTTTGGGGGGGGGGGGGGGGGATTGTGATAACTATGACTTCATAACAAAATTGATTTGGTATTACTTCTAAATAGATGATATATAATGACCAAAATATAAGCTTTGTTTACAACTACTGGATAATAACTTTTGTTGTGTGGTTATAATTGTGGTTACTGAGTATTTTGTTCTGTAATACATACAGTAAAGTTAACTATATGCGTTACATACAATCAAAAGATCCATGTAAGTCATTATTTACCAATCATCTTCCCCAAGTATATATCTCATGCTCACTATACTCGGTTCGTACATGTGTTTAACAACATTCATGTGTACGTAAAACATTTAATTCAATCATGTTAAAGCTGGAAATATGGCAATAATGTTAAAATTGAAAATATGTTACTTACTTATGAGTAATTTTGCAGATGGTCTGATTGAAAAAGTCTTTTTTTAATGAGAATGACGTGGCCTAGACCGTGACGAAAAAAGTAGCAGAGAGTGGTAAGCGATATCGATGCAACATGGTAGCTTTGTGTGACTTGTTAGATGAAATGGAAATTACCAACGGGTCAAAGGATCAACTGAAAAAGACTGTGTTCTGGGAGTTGTTCAACGCATTGATCATGCATAAGTTTGAATGTTCATTTTCGAACAAATAAAAAAAATGTGGAGTTATTACTCCGAGCATATCGAGGGTCAAATGAGTACTTTTCGATTGGGGGTAAAGATATCCAGTTCACACCGCATGACATTTCTTTGATACTTGGCATTCCATTTGGGAATATTGGATATAAAATACCATTGTATGGAAGGAAACCAAATATTCCCTTCGTTAGAAAGTGGTTTGGAGATGTTACCGGAATGGTGTAAGCGTCTCAAATCAGGATTGCTGCAATTGAAACTTTACAAGTACGAATAGAATTCTGTTTTGTCAACGCTACTAACTTCTATGTCTTTACGCATTCTTTACGTTATTTTTCGACGAGTGGAGTTTCGGTGAAATGGTTATTCATCTAATGTGTGTCAAGGATGGAGGAAATTGGTAATTACAATTATCCAATGTTGATATATGATTATTTAATCAGCTCACTTGACATCAATCACAATACTCTCCACAAGTGTAGTGGGTGTGTTATTAGCTTGCTGGTAATAATCTTTCATCTTATACGTGTCACACCCCACTAAATTCTGGTGTTGGCCGCCACCAAAACTAAGTCGGGTGCGAGTAAATAAAATATCATTCTTAGCATGTGACAGATATGAGACATATAAAATCAATTCACCACATTAATAATTCAATCAATCCCAAATGATAATAACCAACTATACGATAAATGAAATCCATAACCATGCTAAATTCCAAATAATTCAATCTCTACTAAATATATAACTGAATAAACTGAAACCATAATGAATATCTGAACAAAACCGTACAACTATGGAACTGAATGGCCCACCAAATCCATAAACGGAGTCTCAATATAAACGAAAAGGATTGGAAAACAAAACTAAACTTTTAAGCATAAAGTAAATACCTCCAACTGCACCTCCAAGATGATCTCCAAAAATCCTATGCAGCTACTCCAAAACTTATTCCTTAAAAAGTTAATCAATAAATATACACAATAAATATCACAATAGAGTATTTTAATTAGACGAGTAATTTAAACGCGGGAAAGATAAATTACTAACTACCCCCACAAATTCTTATAAAAATCACACTAATATATTTTAATCATCCCACTTCCCCAAAGTATTGATTGAATTCAATTAACCCAAAGTTATCATTTATCTCAATTTTATTATCCATTACGCTACTTCCATAATAAATTCTACACCACCCGCAATTCCCCTCGCCATATCCATCCAGCCCGTTTAAAGTGTCAGCCCTGCACGTTATGCACGAGGTTCCACACACAACACATTTTCATTGCCAATCAACCCGTTTAAACTGCCAGCCCTGCACGTTATTCAGACGTCACACACCCACACGTCGCAATAGCCAGGCAACCCGTTTAAACTGTCGGTACTGCATGTTATTAATGATGCCAATATATTTTAATACCCATTTTATTATCTTAGGTATTAAATTCTCAATTTTCTCAATTTCACAATTTACAAATTTTCCCCACCCTCATTGTCGATGTGAGATCCTCAAAATACCCTTTAGTTCCACACCTAAGGGTTCCCAAGTTATCAATACATCCTACCCTATGTATAGGATGATTTTATAGTATAAATCTCGACCTAGTCACGTACCTTGACTAGTGTAACGACGCTTAGGAGTGCACAAGGTTCGAATTGGTTCGGTTTCACTACTAAACCAGAACCAGAACCAGAACCGGGGTGGTTCGGTTCTAGGATTTTGGAACCGAAACTGGAACCGATTTTCCTTGGAACCGAACCAAACCGAACCGACGATTCTTGGGTTGGTTAGGATCGAGTCTTGGTTCTAATCACTTTTTATTATGTAATTTTTTTTATTTATATTCTGAAATTGAAAATTATCTTCAAACATGAAATCATCACACCTCAATACTGCATACATTAACATGAATCTAAAGATCAAGAGATAGAAAATCTAAAATCAAAATAGTGTGAATCTTTATTATATTTTTATACAAAAAAAGATAAGAAAACCCCCATCAAATCTCAACAACACAAACAACAACGTTCTGTGGTTACATTACAGTTTACACTTGCACATCCTCTAACCTTAATAACACAGACAACAACATTATTTTTTCGTACCCCCCATAAACCATAGATGATGAAGAATCACAATCAAGCTGCTTGTTCTAGGTTTTGGTCTGCATCAACATGGTAAAAAATGATCGAAATTGATAACTCAGCAGGTGTGGGGGTAGGATTATTCAGGTCCAAAAAAAATTGATAGGGGAAAGGGTTGGAATTAGATCGGAGATCATTTTTAGGAGATGGAGCCGATGGTCTCGCGTTTAAAGACGGGGAGTAATTTAAACAGGGATGGAAGCTTTCTCCGAAAGGAAGGTATTAGAGAATTACATGAGGGGCATGGACGCCAATTACTGAACCAGAAGGTGGCTCCAAAAACCTATCTCCAAGCTACCTCGGTTGAGCAGTGACCAACTTCAATAATAAATGTCCAGAAGGACGGGACCTTTATAAACGATTTGGTTTCATTTTGCTCTCAGATAAGATCTGAGCTCCAAATTGATGTTCGATCTGTTGTGCTAACACTGAGAGAGGAGCGACTGAGAGGAGATGTTCGAGCGGAGAGAGAGATAGAGATGAGAGGAGCGACTGATAAATTGGGTTTTTTACATTATGTTGCGTATATATATAGTTAGGGTTTTTAAGAATGGGGGAAATGAACGACCCATAAGAATGGGGAAAAGAACAACCCATATATTATATATTAAATATATATATGTATTTATATAATCGGTTTGGTTCGGATTTGTTTTTTTCTTCTTCTTAGAATTGAGAATTGAACTGAACCAAGGTATCATTTTTTTGGGAACCAGAACCGAACCATTGAGAAAAAAAATCGATCTGAATCGAACCAATACAATCGGTTTGGTTCGGTTTATCGGATTTTTGGGTTTAGTGTGCACCCCTAACGACGATAAAATACTAAAAATTAGCCCACCCCCGATATGATAAAATCGCGATAATCTACCCTCAGTAGTCCCATACCTAGAAGGCGTAAATCATTAAAAGGCCAACCCACTAGTCCCATACCTAAAAGGCATCCTAAAATATAGGGAGAGCAAAAATTCCCAACAATCTGTCATCACAATTGCAATTTAATAATACCAACAAGTCACACAAACAAGCATTAGTAATCAATGTACCCAACTACTCATGATAGTCCAATTCAATTAAATCTAATTTAGTTTTCACATCGTCATAAACACCCAATTAATCCCATTCAATTATTTTAAATTAAATACACCGAGATTTCATCATTAATACATAATAATTCCAATTTCATTATCTCAGCACAAATTACATGAGTTATACGCCCCCAAATTCATTAAATCAAAACTAAGGTTTTCCTACATGCAACCTACACCAATAAAATCCAAAATCCACTCATAAATCCTACGTACCCAAGGGTTATGAATATTATTCATATTGAAATTTTTTATAAAAACCGTCTCAAAAATTGTTATCATTATTCCTAATTAAGTCACTAATCTTTTTCAAGAAAAAACATGGTTAAGGGTTTAGGCGACACTTAAAACGCATAATACTAAAGGAAAGGAATAGAGTATTCATGCCTGAGATTAAGATGAAGAAATTCTAATTACACGGTTGGATTCCTCTCGAAAATTAGCAAAGAGACGTTCTTGAACAATCTTGAGAAAACCCGGTTTAAAGCTTTAAAACTTCGATTGCAAATAGCTCTCCAATGGAGTTAAGGTTTTGAGGGAGGAAGAAGATGTAAAAGAGGAGATTGTTGCTCTTGGGGTTTAGAAGAATGCATTTTTAAAAGTACTAAACCCGTCACTTTGTTTATATACCAAAAGAATTTGAGTCATAATCAAACACAAACACTCGAAAAATTATTATAGACGATTCGATCGTCGGAATGGATTGAAATTTTAACATGTTGTAGCGAACGGCGAGACGGAGCTGCTGTAAAAAATTCAGCTCTATTGGACCGTCAAATTTTAAAAAATATCATTTTTATCCTCCTTATCTCGAATCCTACCCCGATTTTTTTACGAAAAGTTATAATTTCCAATTTTTAATCCCGATTTAAATTCCACTTGAAACCTTATTTTTATATATAAAAAACAACATATTTAATTACTAAGAATAATTAAATCCAAAATTTTATTTTTTCCTCGAATTTCTGAATTAATTAATTTAATTAACTATTAAAAAACACGTGGTGTTACATACTTCCCCACTAGCAAAGGAATTTTGTCCTCGAAATTAGACGAAGCATAGACATCAAACGTCAATCGCAAAATATAAAATAAGACTCATATATGTCTACTCGTTGAATGACATAATTGGGCGCCCATACACCCAATCCTACGCGCACCTACCCCACGAATAACAAAATAATATATATCACTTTATATTATATATATATATATCTATATATCTATATAATAAAGTAGCAAAGATATGTATGTCATAAGCTTAAAAGATGATGTCATCTAAATAAGTTTTTTCTGCACTCCCTACTTTACCCCTTATAAATTTAGATTCCCCCTCTTTTAACACACACTAATTTATTTTCCCCTTCTCTTCAAAATTCAAAAAATAAGGATATAATAGTCATCCACCATCTTCTGCCTCACAAGTTGTGATTTAGAACTAAATCATGAAATGAATGGCTCTGATGAGTTTCAAAAGAAATGAGGATGCTTCGTATCTCACACGCACTTCTCAAGATACCTGCCGCTCAAAAATGCAATACACTTTAATTTGAATGTATTTTCTTCTCTCACAGCTTCCAATGCAAACATGATTTATTGTTACCTCTTCCCAACAAATATCTTATCTCTCTCTCTCTCTCTCTCTCTGTCTACAAAACCCAAACAAACCAAACCTCTCATCAAACCCAAAGACTCTCTCTCACTCTGCTTTGAAAAGATCCGTTGTGCTCAAACACACCCACGAGATAAGCCTAAATCGCCTGTTGAAGGGCTGCAATTGCCGTGGTTTGAAACCTGATATGGAAGTCATGTGGCTTCTTCACCCCTCCGGTGGCCGGAGCTGACTTCCCGGCAGCCTATGTAGGCAGTTGCTTTATATGGGTCAAGTGTTTGCTCTGTTCTAAAATTGGTTTTCATTTTCTTGCTCAATCCTCTTTCACTTTATATGAGTTTTCTTGCTCAACCCGAAATAATGAAAAGGCCCAAGTCAGTGTTTGTTTTCTACAATTTTTTTTCATATAACTTTTCAATCTTTGCATTGGAGAGAAAGGCATCGGAGTATCTGAGAAGCCATTGCATTACAAGGGCTCAGCGTTTCATCGCATTATCCCTAATTTTATGTGCGAGGGAGGAGATTTCATGAGGGGTAATGGGACCGGCGGTGAATCGATCTATGGCCAGAAATTTGTCGACGAGAAATTCAAGCTAAAGCATACGGGTCCTGGTATTCTTTCGATGGCTAATGCTAGCCCGAACACTAACGGGTCCCAATTCTTTATTTGTACTGACAAGACGTCATGGCTCGATGGGAAGCATGTGGTGTTTGGAAAGGTTGTGGATGGGTATGGTGTGGTGAAAAAGATGGAGAATGTGGGATCTGATAGTGGGACAACTTCGCCGACGGTTGTGATTGAAGATTGTGGTCAGATTACAGAGAATTGATAGTGAGAGAAGTGAGGGAGTTGTGATCTGGTGCTATGACCTCTTACTATGGTAGACTAAAGCTTTGCATTTAGTTTGAAATTTTCTTGAGAAATCTAAATGTAGTTTTTGTAAATGTCAACTGAAAGCTGTAACTTTTGATAAGTACAACATTGTTTTCACATTCTTATCCCGTTTCTCTGAATAAATATTTGAGTAGTTATCTGGATTGAAAAAAAATAATAATAATAATAGAAGCTTTCATTAATGAAGGGTATCATGTAGTTTTAAATAAAATTTCCATTCTGGGTCAAAGTATTGATTCCTTTGGGAATTTGTAGCCCATATGCATTTTTATCAATTTTCTACATTTTAGCTTAACGAGAAAAGGTCCAACTAGGGACTGATCCCCATATTTGCCACTGTTTCGCAGGACCTAACACACATCAGCAATGAGAGAGAACATATTGGTGTTATTAAACACAACACCTAGCATCAGTTCATCTTTGAATAAAGAGGTTCCTCTAATTGGTATTTTTTTTCTTCAAAAACACGTTAGTATCCTCTAAATATTACGTGTATCCAATATTCATTTTTTTCTATGCAATTTTTTCTATTCTAGATAAATTATTCTTTCCGAAAAAGAAAAAATTATAACTTTTATTTGCATAATACTCATGGTGAAAATGAAATCTGTCAATATAAACAGACAATAAAATTGCTTCCAGATTTCAGGGTTATTTTAAAGCTTGGATCCTTAGATTAATAACCAGTTGTGAAAAAGTGTAGTGACATGAAGAAAGCTTGATGATGTAAACCTTTTGGTTAAAATGAAAATTTCATATTACACTGAACTGTAATGATTGATTTTGATCTTGAGATTGTTATAAAGGATAGCACGCTGCTCGAGAGGATTTTAAAAAAATCTGATATAAATAAGGCTCAAGAACTGCATTAAGGCAGTCAAAAATGTGCGTGGCCAACAGATTTTATCTTTTGTGTTTGTTTGTGTGGATAAAAAATATAATGAAATATCTGGCTGTTCCCTCCAAAGATCTGCCTAAGGCGGTTGAAAAGACTTTAGATAGTGTTGACTTTAGATAGTGTTGTAAAAAATTTCATCTGTTGTAAAAAATTTCAAAAATCTTTAGATAGTGTCCTAAAAAATCTTTAAGACTTAAATTAGATTTTTTTACAGATATTATGTTATTTATATGAGCTCCAAAATGAATTATTAGTATTGTTATGAATATTTTTTATTTCTCAAATAGAATGAATAGTTATATAAATAACTCCAATATTTTTAATTTGTGTTATATAATAGTTAATAATTATTACGAGATTTATTATGGATTAAACATGATGAATAGTTATATTAACATATGAAAATTTCCCTTTTTTTACACTTATGTGTTGTAAATGAACTTTTTGACATGATAGGTTCGTACTATGGTGTATGTAGGTACATAAACATGGTGTATGTATGTATGTAAAAAACATACAATTTTTTTTTTAAACTGATAGGTTCGTACAATAGATTACTTCCAAAATTGTTTATCTGATGCCAACAAAATGATGTATTGTTCAATCAAGAATGTACCCTTTCGAAAATTTGTGTCGTGCCTTCAGGCACGGGCATACCCTAGTATATATATATATATATATATATATATATATATATATATATATATATATATATATATATATGAAAGTAATGGCGTACCACACGCTCTTCCAAATCACCACTCAATTATATTTTCGATAATCTTCGCAACACATAAATCCTCAAATCAAATCACATCGCTTCATTGATATAAGACATAACCAAAATTTATACTAATGATCTTCCAAATAGTTAACTTCTCCAAAATCAATAAGGATCCTTACATCAAGCTTACTAATTCTAAACTCAATGCATACAACATCCTTAAAACAAAATTATATATCTTCAAGAAACACATATGACCCGTATGCTAGACCCTCTACCTTAAGGAGCATGAATCAATAAAAGGAATCAAAGATCAATAACGCGGAATCTAAACGGACTGACAACCTATGAGACTAAAGACCATGCTCTGATACCATCTATCACACCCCGCTAGATTCTGGCGTCGGCCGCCACCAAAACTAAGTCGGGTGCGAGTAAATAAAATACCATTCTTAGGATTTGACACATATGCGACATAAAAAAATGAATCTACCATATTAATAATTCAATCAATCCCAAATGATGATAACCAAATATACGATAAATAAAATCCATCACCATGCTAAACTTCAAGTAATCCAATCTCCAATAAATATAAACAAAAATAAATTGAAACCATAATGAATATCTGAACAAAATCGTACAACTGTGGAACCGAATGGACCACCAAATCCATAAACTGAGTCTCAATATAAACGCTAAGGATTGGAAAACAAAACTAAACTTCTAAGCATAAAGTAAATAACTCCAGCTGCACCTCTAAGATGATCTCCAAAAATCTTATGCAGCTACTCCAAAACTTATTCCTGAAAAAGTTAATCAACGCACGAGGTCAGAGCATCGAGCATGAATACACACTAATCCCCTCAATTAGCGTCTGTGAATCCAGACAGTAGCATTATACGCAATAAATATTACAATAGAATATTTTAATTAGACGAGTAATTTAAACGTGGGAAAGATAAATTACTAACTATGCCCAGAGATTCTTATAAAAATCACATCAATAAATTTTAATTATCCCACTGCCCCAAAGTATTGATTGAATTCAATTAACCCAAAGTTAACATTTATCTCAATCTTATTATCCATTACGGTACTTCTGTAATAAATTCTACACCACCTGCAATTCCACTCGCCATAGCCAGCCAACCCGTTTAAACTGTCATCCATGCATGTTATGCACGAGGTTCCACACACGACACGTCTTCATAGCTAGCCAACCCGTTTAAACTGTCAGTCTTGCATGTTATTCAGATGTCACACACCCACACGTCGCAATAGCCATCCAACCCGTTTAAACTGTCGGTCCTGCACATTATTAATGACGCCAATATATTTCAATGCCAATTTTATTATTTTAGGTATTAAATTCTCAATTTTCTCAATTTCACAATTTACAAATTTCCCCCACCCTCATTATCAATGTGAGATCCTCAAAATACCCTTTAGTCCCATACCTAAGGGTCCCCAAGTTATCAATACGTCATACCGTATGTATAGGATGAATTTCTAACATAAATCTCGACCTAGTCACGTACCTAGGCTAGTGTAACGATGATAAAATATCGAAAATCAACCCAACCCCGATATGATAAAATCGCTATAATTTACCCTCACTAGTCCCATACCTAAAAGGCGTAAATCATTAAAAGGCCAACCCACTAGTCCCATACCTAGAAGGCATCCTAAAATATAGGGAGAGAAAAAATTCCCAACAATCCGTCGTCACAATTGCAATTTAATAATACCAACAAGTCACACAAACAAGCATTAGTAATCAATGTACCAAACTACGCATGATAGTCCAATTCAATCAAATCTAATTTAATTTTCACATCGTCATAAACACCCAATTAATCCCATTCAATTATTTTAAATTAAATACACCGAGATTTCATCATTAATACATCATAATTCCAATTTCATTATCTCAGCACAAATTACACGAGTTATACGCCCCCAAATTCATTAAATCAAAACTAAGGTTTTTCTACATGCAAGCTACACCAATAAAATCCAAAATCCACTCATAAATCCTACGTACCCAAGGGTTATGAATATTATTCATATTGAAAGATTTTATAAAAACAGTCTAAAAAATTGTTATCATTATTCCAAATTAAGTTACTAATCTTTTTTAAGAAAAAACATGGTTAAGGGTTAGGCGACACTTAAAACGCATAATACTAAAGGAAAGGAATAGAGTATTCATACCTGAGATTAAGGTGAATAACTTATGACTACACAGTTGGATTCCTCTCTAAAAATTAGCAAAGGGACGTTCTTGAACAATCTTGAGAAAACCCGGTTTAAAGCTTCAAAACTTGGATTGAAAATTGCTCTCTGTGACACCCCGCCTAATTAAATCCCGAGTGACCAGTCCTAAATTAAATTAGAACAGGTTTCTCGATTGGTTCATTCTTAGCATCACTCTCGAAACTTTTTAATTACTAACCACCTAAGTGAAATTAGACTGGTGCAATGTTTTATCTTTCATTATTCAATGAAATACTCATGCGGAAATAAATCATTAACAATCACAAGCTAACTAAATCCAACAATCGCATATAAATAAGAAAATGGCCGAATAAACTATCTTCTAAAATCCAACAAAAATGTAAACACAGATAATAACGGATCTCAAGTATCTGAAATAAATACTAAATAAAACCGTGAGCAACATGCTCGAATATCTGATAGAAAATCTCTATATTAGGAATAGAAGGAATAGAGGCATCGATCCAAATCCTGCAACATCCACATATGCTGCAGCAGCAAATCCCTGGAATGAATCAAGCCTGGCGTCCCCGTGGCTGGACACCTAAAAGGTTTTGAAAATATTTTATAGTAAGGGTTAGAACCCAAAACATTTTGAAACCATTTAGCAAATGATTAACTCGCAGTAATAAAATATGCATGAATGCCCTTCATATTTTAGTTAGTGTCACACTCCATTGAGGATGAGAATCTGTTACTAAAGCCGTTTAATATAAAATTAAACTATTTAAGTAACTTCGAACTGTTTTTTGAAGAAACTATTTTCCTAAAATCAAATCAAATTAATCACAAGAAGTGTTTAACAAAAATATGTACAAGAGTTGTTCAAGATTTGTTAATAGGTTTAATAAATTAGATTAAAAAATTTTAAACTCAGCACAACCAAGAATTAGATGAGGAGATGTAGAAAGATTAAGAACAAGGATTTTTTACGTGGTAAAACCTCACCCAACTGAGGAAACATCCACGACTCCCTCTACAGAGTAAACAAAAAATTCCACTAAAACAAATTATAACAGTCACAAACTATATAACATACATGCACACAAATCAGACCTATACAAGTTTAGGAATATACCCACTGGTGTCCTTATAACTTCTCTGTAGTTCTGATTGTTGATGTTGTTCTCCCAGTTTGCTAACTTCCAATTTGTTCAAGTTCTTTACGTCGACTCTTGTTCTTGAGATCTTAATACCAACACTATTAGTGTGGTAGAGTGTCAGTGTTTGTGAAAGTGCAACAGTCCTATCAAATTACATATAAGATCTATATGATGTGATTTTCTATTTCTCTCTTCTCACAAAATTCAACCTTATTTGACCTTTATAATAATCCCAGAATCCACGGCTATCTTGATCAGAAGACGTATCAAGATCTTAATCAATCTTAGATTTTAAAAATATTTTTGAGATTGAAAATCACCAAGTGCGATTCTAAACTAGGTAAAAGGTCTTGTTTCAAAAGAACTAGAAACAAAAAAGGATTTTGTTGATTTCGAAGTTAAAAACATTTACAGAAAACAAATCAACAAAAATTTTCTTAAGATGAGAAACTAAATATGTAGATCTATGTGTAATATAACATGCAATGACTTAGATCTAAGATTTCTATAAAAGTAGAAACACATATCTAAACAGATGTTTAAGTTGATACCAAGATCTGAGAACGAAGAGGTTACATCAACAAAACTAACAAACCAATTACACAAAATCTCTCAAACACTCAAGGTTATACTGGTTTTGAAGGAGGTTAAGGTTTGAAATTAGTTTTGGATGATTTAGGGTTAGGGTTAGGGTTTCCTAACTCTGGTTTCTCTCTCTCTCTTCTCTCTCTTCTCACTCGAATGAACAAAGTGGCAAAAGTCTCAGATGGCTGAGATAAGGGTTCCTTTTATAGGGGGCTGAGAAGATTCGAGGCTTTGGTTCAAAATCAATGGCTCAGATTGAGTCAAATTTTATTTACTTTGATCCAAGGGCTAAAGATACGCGGTGATTATAACTCACCTGATTGGCTCTAATGAGGTTCACATGGATTATGTAAAAGCGTATGCAGATCGTTGATTAAAACGATTCAAGGGCTGTTAACAATCGCTGGTTTACTCTCTTCGAAGAAACACAAATTCAACCAATCAGAAAGCAACAGATGTTGGGCAAAAAGAGGTTAACAACCGCGCGTCTAAAAATAAATACAAACACACCCTGAAGTCTCTGCCGCTTTTGGATTCTACCCAAGCGAACTTTCAGCCAATAAAACCAACAATTCATAAATGCAAATTTACCCCAAAACTTTTAAAACCAAATTTTAATTAATAAAAACCTTATTTTAAAAGCTTATAAAATTCCCAAAAAATGTTAAAAAATTAATTTAATGGATTTAAACACACTTAACATATATACACACACAATTATATGCAATATGAATAGTATGAATTCAATTCTAATGTGTTTGAGTGTTGGTAAAGGTATCTAGATCAATCAAGCAAGAGAAATAAAATGAAGAACAAATTCTGAGGTTCTTTGGTTTCTAGGATTGACACAATTTTTTCACAATTTCCAAACTAGATGAACACTTATACAATACAGACTCAAATGAGTCAAGAGTATAAGGTGCTTACATCTCCCCCTTTGGAAATATGAGACAAAATCTCCTTTGAGTCATCTAGAACTCGTAGGGCAAAAAAAATAAGGAAAACCTATTCCTATAAAAATTCTATCTACCCAATTCCTAGAAAACAAAAGTACATAACTCAACCATTTACAATTGAATACCCAATTAAAAATTTCAACTGTTGAGAATAACTATACATGATCCTGCAATGAATCACTAAGATCAAGTTCTTTAGAATATGTAAGAAGATTCATAAGACTCAAATTTTTCCCCCATTTTGTCTCAAATAGACGAAAGAAAAATATATGTAGCACAAAGAGATTAACCAGCACACACCATACCTATTGATTTACATAAAGAAATAAATCGATTGTAATCTAAAGGTTTGGTGAACATATCTGTGAGTTGAAAATCAGTAGGAAGATAATTGATTTCTAATTCCTTAGTTTCAACTAATTCGCGTATAAAATGATGTCTTATTTTTATGTGTTTTGTTCGCGAGTGTTGAACAGGATTTTTAGATATATTGATCGCACTTTGATTATCACAATAGAGATGTAATTATTTTTCTTGAATACCATAATCACTTAGCATTTGTTTAAGCCAAAGTAATTGAGCAGAGCAGCTTCCAGCGGCTATGTATTCAGATTCAGCTGTTGATAGAGAAGTGCAATTTTGTTTCTTACTACTCCATCCTTCCAAGTTCTTACCTATATAATAACATGCTCCTGATGTGCTTTTACTATCATCAGTACACCCAACCCAATCAGCATCAGTGTACCCTATTATAGTGCTAGGTGTATCTCTAGTGTACCAAAGTCCTAGGTTCAGAGTGCCTTTTACATATTTAATAATTCTTTTAACAGAAGAAAGATGGCTCTATCTGGGGTTGTTTTGATAACGAGCACATACACAAACAACATACATTATATCAGGACGCGAGGAAGTAAGGTATAGCAAGGTTCCTTTCATACTACGATACAGAGTTGGATCTATAGATTTTCCAGTTTCATCTTAAGATAGTTTGACCGTAGTACTCATGGGAGTTTTAGTATCTTTAGCACTTTTAAGGCCGATTTTTTTGACAATCTCTAATATGTATTTAGATTGCGAAATAAATAACCCTTCTGAATTTTGTTTAACTTGAAGACCTAAGAAAAATTACGACTCCCCCATAAGAGACATTTGAAACTCTTCATGCATAAGTTCAGAAAAAGATTTTACTTCTGAGGGAGAAGTTGATCCAAAGATAATATAGTCAACATAAACTTGAGCTATAACGATTTGTTTGTCAAAATGTTTGACAAATAAGGTTTGATGATTTCCACCTCTCTTAAAACCTTTATCTAAGAGAAAATTAGAAAGGCGCTCATACCAGGCTCTAGGCGCTTGTTTTAGGCCATACAAAGCCTTTTTTAGACGAAATACATCATTTGGATATTGAGGGTCAATGAACCCTTTTGGTTGTTCTACATAGGTCTCCTCAGTCAATATTCCATTAAGGAATGCAGATTTGACATCCATTTGGTAAAGTGTAAAATGCAAGTAGCAAGCTATGGCAAAGAGAAGACGAAAGATTCTAAACGAGTAACAGGGGCAAAAGTCTCGTTAAAATCTATTCCTTCAATTTGAGAATATCCTTGAGCAACTAGTCTAGCTTTGTTTCTAATGATTATCCCACTTTCATCAGATTTATTTTTAAAAATCCAACGTGTGCCAATAACCTTTTTGTGATTAGGTCTAGGTACAAGATACCAAACATCATGAATGACAAATTGAAGAAGTTCTTCCTGCATAGCATAAATCCAGTGAGAGTCATTCAATGCCTCATTTCCATTCTTTGGTTCCACAAGGGAAATAAAACATGCATAATGAGCATAATTTCTTAATTGAGATATTATACGCACAGGCTCACTAGGATTACCAGCAACGTTATCTATGGGATGGTCTTTAGAAACCCAGTTAGGTACTTCAGGTGTCTCAATTGGTAATGAATCATTTATTGCTGGAGAGTCATTTTCTAAAACATTTGTAGACTCTTCCACAATAGTTGATTCACCAGTCTTACTCTCTACAGTGGTGTCACTTACAATTACATTTATGGATTCCATCATGGTCTTGGTGCAAAGATTATAAACACGATAGGCTCTACTGTTAGGCGAGTATCCTAGAAAAATAGCTTTATCTCCCCGACTCTCAAATTTGGATAAGTGTTCTCTGTCTTTGCAGACATAACAAGTACTACCAAAGGTTCTAAGGTACTTAAGATTGGGTTTTTTCTTATACCAAAGTTCGTAAGGAGTTTATTTAGAATTCTTTCTAAGATAGACCCTATTGACAATGTGACACGCGGTATGAATAGCTTCTACCCAAAACTATTTAGGTAAAATCTTGGCATGTAACATAACACGTGCCATCTCTTGAAGGGTACGATTCTTTCTTTTGGCGATGCCATTTTATTGAGGAGTCTTAGGAGAACTAAAGTCATGTTTGTAACCATTATAGTCACAATACTCTATTATACCGGTGTCCTTGAATTCTCCACCTCTATCACTACGAATCCTATTTACTTGAGTGTCCTTCTCATTTTCAACTCGAAGAAGTATTTTTAAAAGAGTTTGAAAAGTATCAGACTTTTGTTTTAAGAAGGCTACCCACGTAAATCTAGTGAAGTCATCAAACATAACAAGAATGTAAGTGTGTCCACATAGACTAACAGTTTGGGAGGCACCCATTAGGTCCATATGGATGAGCTCTAAGGGGTTATAGGTAAGGATATCTTTGACTTTCTTATGAGGTGCCTTAACAATTTTACCTTCCTGATAGGAACCACAGACAATGTTAGAAATGGGTTTGATTTTTGGAACTCCTCTAACTATTTCTTGAGAAGTCAATCTACTAACATTATTGTAATTTATGTGACCCATCCTGTTATGCCATATCTCATTGTCATCCATTCTGGTAACATTACAGTTTTCAGAATTATTCATGACAGTATAACAATTGTCAGGAGTCCTGAATCCTGTAATTATGCATTCACCCTTTTCATTTAAAATTTTGCAATTGTTCTTTGAAAAGGTAACAGTATGATCCGAGTCACAAAATTGCGAGATACTAAGTAAATTGGCCTTAAGACCTTTGACTAGAAGAACATTTTCAAGAACAGGAAGTCCTTTCTCTTGGAGAGTTCCTTTACCTATGATCTGAGATGATACTCCATCACCAAAAATAACTTTTTCTCCAACAAAGCTGGTTTTGTTTAAGAGTTTTATATCATCACCAGTCATGTGTTTTGAACATCCAGAATCTAAATACCAACCAGAAGATGTGTGTTCAGCTTTTAAAGCAGTAATAACAATGTTACACTTCATCTGGGGTAATAGATCATCTTTCCTAACCCAAATTGCTCTTGTTTTCATTTTGCGCTTATTTCCTCTCAATTGATAAAATTTGCGAGCATTCGATTTTTGCTGAAAAATATTTTGCGCATGATTTTGAATTTTATGATACACATGAGCATTTGATTTAGGAAAGTGTTTGGGAATCCTTCTAGGAAATGTTCTTTTAGGTTTGGTCTTTCTATTCCTATAGTTAGAGTTTTTGTCTGGTTGTCTAGGCAGAATATAATTATTATGGCTTCTCCTAGAATATTTAAAGTTCTAATAGATAGGAGGATTACAGATAGGTTTAACTAGTCTTCTATCATAGCAACCATCAAAAGAATGACCGAATATATCGCAGTAGGAGCAATAAATATTGTTTAAGGTTGGTGTCTCCTTAGGAAAGTCTATAAACATAGGTTTTAAGGAATTTGGAGTTTGAACCCTACTCCTAGATAGAACAGTTTTAAATGTAGATTCACTCTTCCTAATGGAGGGGCAAACATATTTAGCCTTAGGTGAACTTTCATGTTAAATATAACTTATTCCCCAAGATCAAAAAATTTTGATGTTTTGAATCAAACTCTATTTTTAGAGAATGAAAGTATGGGCAGGTTTCTATAGGTCTTTTTCCTCCTGACACAAATTTGATAGTTTTAAAAGGTTTTGTTGGTGTCTTTAAATTGTGGCAAAACCCTATTCCAGTTCGATCATCAGAATTGGTTTTTGAGTCAGCAACAAAACCATCAAAGCATTTTGAGTTATTTTCAAATTTTGTAAATTTTTTAAAAACTGTTGTTGTCTTCTCTTTTGTTTTTTCCAATTCTAACAGTATCCCTTTGTATTTTTTCTCCATAGTTTCATTCAAAATTTTCAGTTTTTGATCAAACATTTTGATTTCACTCTCATGAGTAAGACATTGGGTAGTATACTCTTCAGCATTAAGTTTAACCATTAGAATTAAGTCTTCTAGTTTCTTAGTGAGATATTTCACTATCTTCTCTAGTCTAGTGCTTTTCTTGAGAGTTTTTGCATAAAGTGTGTGAATATCAGGGAGGTCTTCAGTGTTCGAGTCACTAAGTGTAGTGTGTGAAGTGACCCTTAAGGCTTCATTTCTTAGACTCACACACCCATTGACATCATCATTATCGCTTTCCCTTTGACTCATACACCCCGTGGTAAAAACAACAATGTTCTCATAAATTAAAGCATCTAATCCAGTAACATCATAATTCACAACAACAGAAGTAGAATTACTAGATTCATCCTCACTAACAAGCACAAGCATATCATCATTATAGATAATTTTGGCAAAGAAAGACGTGCAAGGATGAAAGTCATCAGATGACTCAGGTTACTCATTTTCAGAGTCGCTTGAATCATCCCATGTCTTGCAAATGTTGGCCCTAGTGAGCTTATTATGAGTGTTCAAATGAACTCTACAGTCTTGTGCAATGTGTCCCAGTTTTCCACATCTAAAGCATTCAATCTTCTTAAGGTCTTTGTTAGGTCTAGTGTGAATGTCCTTGTGGTGTTTGTCTTGACCTTTCTCATGAGGTTTGTGATTAGAGTGAGTTGAATAATTGGACTTGCCTTGTTTGTTTGACATGTTGTTTCTAAACTTGATAATTTTCTTAAACTGTTTTGACATTAAGGCAATCTGATTGTCCAAACTCTCTATGTCACATTCCTCATCAGAGACATAATTAGGGATGTTATGCTCAGGCTTAATCAACTTAGAAGAAAAACTCAGATTGGAACTAGTCTGTTTCCTATGGGACTGGGTCAATTGTTTCTTAAATTCTAATTCCATTTCCACAGTTATTAGTTTACTACTAAGTAATTCAGGAGTGAGATTTTGGTCACACATTTCCACAATAGCATATCTTTTGTTGTCGAATTTCTGTAATAATGATCTTAGAATTTTAGATACAATTTTATGTCTATCATAGGTTATCCCATTAGCATGCAGTTTGGTCACAATATCAGTCAAATTCATATAGAAGTCATCAAATGACTCGGAGTCAGACATAATTAAAGAGTTATACTGTTGAATGAGCATTTGTGTTTTAGCAGCCTTAACTCTAGTGTCACCTTCATGAGCGGTAACCAAAGTGTCCCAAGCTTCCTTAGAAGTGGTACATGATGAGATTCTTTTGAACTCATGTTCATTTATGGACATAAATATGGCATTCTTTCCTTTGTTATTGTTGCGAGAAACTTGCTTCTCTTCTTGTGTGAACTCACTTAATACTTTCTTAACCCTCTCATTACTTCCTTTAGTGGCTGGTTTAGTAGGAAAAATGTATTGATTTTCAACAATGTCCCAGACATCATCTCCCAAAGTTCCTTGAATTAAAGCAATCATCCTTACTTTCCAGTAAGCAAAATTGGTTCCGTCAAAGATAGGAGGTCTGGTCAAGTTACCAAATCTTTCATTTTTCTTGTCCATGTTTGATTTTCATAAAACAATTTCAAAAACACAAGATCTTTTAAAAGAATTTTACAAAGCTCTGATACAAATTGAGAATCTGTTACTAAAGCCGTTTACTATAAAATTAAACTATTTAAGTAACTCCGAACTGTTTTTTGAAGAAACTCTTTTCTTAAAATCAAATCAAATTAATCACAAAAAGGTTTAACAAAAATATGTACGAGAGATGTTCAAGATTTGTTAACAGGTTTAATAAATTAGTTTAAAAAAGTTTAAACTCATCACAACCAAGAATTAGATGAGGAGATGTAGAAATATTAAGAACAAGGATTTTTTTTGTGGTAAAACCTCACCCAACTGAGAAAACATCCACGACTCCCTCTACGGAGTAAACCAAAAATTCCACTAAAACAATTATAACAGTTACAAACTATATAACATACATGCACACAAATCAAACCTATACAAGTTTAGGAATGTACCCACTGGTGTCCTTGTAACTTCTCTGTAGTTCTGATAGTTGATGTTGTTCTCCCAGTTTGCTAACTTCCATTTTGTTCAAGTTCTTTACGTCGACTCTTGTTCTTGAGATCTTAATACCAACACTTTTATTGTGGTAGAGTGTCACTGTTTGTGAAAGTGCTTTCTAACACATGCATGCACACACACACACTGATTTATACAAACAGTCCTATCAAATTACAAATAAGATCTATATGTTGTGATTTTCTATTTATCTCTTCTCACAAAACTCAACCTTATTTGACCTTTATAATAATCCCAGAATCCACGGCTATCTTGCTCAGAAGACGTATCAAGATCTTAATCAATCTCAGATTTTAAAAATATTTTTGAGATTGAAAATCACCAAGTGAGATTCTAAACTAGGTCAAAGGTCTTGTTTCAAAAGAACTAGAAACAGAAAAGGTTTTTATTCATTTTGAAGTTAAAAACATTTACAGAAAACAAATCAACAAAAAATTTCTCAAGATGAGAAACTAAATATGTAGATCTATGTGTAATATAACATGCAATGACTTAGATCTAAGATTTTTATAAAAGTAAAAACACAGATCTAAACAAATGTTTAAGTTGATAACAAAATTTGATAACGAAGAGGTTACAGCAACAAAACTAACAAACCAATCACTCAAAATCTCTCAAACACTCAAGGTTGTGTTTGGTATATACTGGTTTTGAAGGAGGTTATGGTTTGAAATTATTTTTGGACAATTTAGGGTTAGGGTTTCCTAACTCTGGTTTCTCTCTCTCTCTTCTCTTTTCTCTCTTCTATCTCTTCTCTCTCTTCTCTCTCGAATGAACAAAGTGGCAAAAGTATCAGATGGCTGAGACAAGGGTTCCTTTTATAGGGGGCTGAGAAGATTCGAGACTTTGGTTCAAAATCAATGGCTCAGATTGAGTCAAGGTTTATTGACTTTGATCCAAGGGTTAAAGATACGCGGTGATTATAACTCACCTGATTGGCTCAAATGAGGTTCACATGGATTATGTAAAAGTGCATGCAGATCGTTGATTAAAACGATCCAAGGGCTGTTAACAATCGCTGGTTTACTCTCTTCGAAAAAACACAAATTCAACCAATCAGAAAGCAACAGATGTTGGGCAAAAAGAGGTTAACAAACGTGCGTCTAAAAATAAATACAAACACACCCTGAAGTCTCTACCGCTTTCGAATTCTACCCAGGTGAACTTTTAGCCAATAAAACCAACAATTCATAATTGCAGATTTACCCCAAAACTTTTAAAACCAAATTTTAATTAATAAAACCTTATTTTAAAAGCTTATAAAATTCCCAAAAAATGTTAAAAAATCAATTTAAGGGATTTAAACACACTTAACATATATACACACACAATTATATGCAATATGAATAGTATGAATGCAATTCTAATATGTGTGAGTGTTAGTAAAGGTATCTAGATCAATCAAGCAAGAGGAATAAAATGAAGAAAAAATTCTGAGGTTCTTTGGTTTCTAGGATTGACACACTTTTGTCACCATTTTCAAACTAGATGAACACTTATACAATACAAATTCAAATGAGTCAAGAGTATAAGGTGCTTCAGAGGAGAGATTCACCCCTCAACTAATGTGCACACTTAACGCCTTCTTTATATCCCACCTTGTCCTCTACCCCTGATTAGGCATAAATTCTTCCAACTTTATCCCTTTAATTTAGTTACTTTTAGAATCTCGGAAAATGTAATCGAGTTGATTTTATCTCATAATCTTGCTACTGACTTATTCTAACGAGTACACCGAGTTTTTGGTATTTTGTACTAATTTTGCAGGGATTTAATGTCAATAACGAAAGAAAGAAATCGGAAGAATCAAGAAAGAAAAGAAGGAAAAGTCAAATGGGCAAAAGTGTAATTTTTAACCAGAATTTGGATGAGGCATTTAAGAAAAGTTGAAGAGCTTTCAATTATAAGAACACTGGGAAAAATGGCACCTCAATCGGAGTCCCGGTGTGAAAGTTATGAGCAGTCAAAGATAGAAGAAAAAGTCAAAGAAGGACATGACCGATCCGGTTAGAAATTAAAAGAACCGATCCGGACAGGACCGATTCGATCAGAAATTAAATGAACCGATCCACAATACCACATTCTAGAGAACCCTGGACCGAAAACGAATCGAAGCTGAAAGAAATTAAAAGAACCGATCCGCACCGGACCGATCCGCCCAAGAAATAAAAGAACCTATCCGGATCCAAGTAGGACCGATCCGGTGGAGGACAGGACCGGTCCGACTGTCGCTGTTTTATTTTTTTCTCTTCCTTTAATGAAGAGTCCTAGTGCAGATAAAACTCTTAGAATTTTGTAGGGTATATAAACCCTTTTTATTATCGTTTTTAGGACGGATAATTAATATAATTTTTCGTTCTTTGTGTAAAAACCCTAGTTTGAAGATTGGTTACAAATTTAATTCCAAGTTGGAAGATTGTTAAGATTTATGTGATTACAAGTGTTCTTAATTACTACTTTTAGTGCTTTGGTAAGATTAGTAGTTAATTTCTTCAGTACAATACCTTTCTACATCATTATACAATTTTTCCTTAGTGTAATCATGGTTTTCTGCAATTCAAAGATTGTTTTCATTAGTTTCAGCATGTTAGGCTAGATTTTCTAAGGTCGGGATACATGAACCCAACCTGATTTGATAGTTGCATGTGTACAACATTAATCCTCTGAATTTAGTGATTTATTAGGACCGTATTACATAGGAACACGACAATTGTGGATCTTTGGATCTCGTTTGCTTCCGAGTAATCGAGATGCTTTAGAATGTAATTTGAGATCCTATCACTCTAAAAGTAACTAAATTAAAGGGATGAAGTTGGAAGAATTTATGCCTAATCAAATCCCCCTAACTTAGAACTTTGGGCATCCCGAGCAATGTAAAAGAATCCTAGCAAGGCTCAACTCTTAAAAATATTTTATTGGGATAGAACACCTTTTTCGCGGGCAAGCGATTTCATTTAGCATATGCAACAAGACTTTAAACCCCTAGGTTACCCTAGTAGGACGAGTTGTGTCTCGTGAGGGTTTGCAGAGAATATACCCATAAAATTTGACTCAAAGAAAATTTTAAAATACACAAAAATTTGTATAATTCAAACTTTTCCAGAAAATAGTCATCATCAAGTCATATTTACAAGTCTCAAATCATAGTGCGTGTGTGCGAAGCCCAAAATTTAACCGCGAATTTCCACCGATTGACCATTACGTTACTTATCCGAAAATTCATTTCGATTTCAAATTCTCACGGAATGCTCTCACAAACGAATCACTCGGAATATGGTTATTCTCTCGGTATGCGTGATATAAAGAGTAAATATAATGGACGCAAAGTCACGCACACATGTAGAAAGACGGAAATTTTAGAGTGATAGGATCTCATCAACGGAATATGGTTTTAAAAACGGGAACATTGCCTCTTATTCGGGAATTAAATCTCTTTTATTATCTTTTGGTGTATTAGCTCTCCACACGATAACCAATTTCGCAATTTAGACTCGGTTAGGACTTTTTCGGGTTTTAAGGTATATGGGGTAAAATGACAATGGTAGGGAGGGTTGGAATTGGAAAAGTCATTTATGATGTCCATTTGTGCTTTTTCCGAGCTATTGCTCATTTTTTTCTTCTTTTTCTCTATTTTTTTTCTATTTTTACTTCTTTTCTTTTCTTGCTATTTTCGTTGAGCCTATCTATTTTATTCTTTCCCCTTTATATGCACTTTTCGGACTTAAATTCTGAATTTTTCCATTTTTTGCAATTCCGGGCTATTTGGGTTGTCAAACGAAAGGAAAAATCTATTTGGCTCAATTTGGGTTACAAAAGGAGTGATTTTTCGCATCTTTTTCTGGCCAATATTTTTTGGGTGACAAACGAGGGCCTACTTCATTGTCCAAAAAACCAATTACGTTACCATATGCGTTTCGAGATGAATTTAAGTTTAGAGATCAATTTTAGCACGTTTTTCAAGGCAATATCACACACATTTTTCATAACCGATCAAAATGAAAGGATTGAGATCCTCGACGACTTTTTAAGCGCTGAAAAGAACTTTGAGTTAACGATTAACTCGGATTGATTTAAAAACTCGCAAAAAGTGATAGGCTTGAATCTCACCGAGTTTGTTAGTCTCCACACTTATTCGTTAAGTCGTCAATTTCCGCTCAATTTCCATCTTTAGTCAATTTTGGCTTTGTGTATGTTGAATTTTACAACTTGAGGCTTCAATCCGACTTTTAATGATATTTTTGAAAAATTTGAATTCCAATTTTTATTTATTTTGAACAAAAATATTTTTGGATTTTTTAAAATTTTATGATTTTTTTGGAAATTTCTGGGCATTTTTGAATATTTGTGAAGTTTTAGAAATACACACTTGTGGCCCCCCTAACTTAGACTTTTGCATTGTCCTCAAGCAAAAAGGACTAAAATCTAACTCAAAGCGAATGAAAAGTGCGGAAAAATAAAATAAACAAATACTTAAAATGCATAAAGACACTAAATGACCCTAACACATGACTCAATAATACACTAAAAATCACCCCTACGCGTCGAGGGTGCGACGACCTCTCATCTCTCCACAAACTCACCCGAACCCACTCACAGGATCCGATGCTCTCCTTATTTATCCCATCCTAGGATTATAATCCAATAATTGAAACAAGTTGGGACCTTGGCCATAGATAAAGGATAGACCGAGAGACTCACGTTACTAATTGGAAAGGGATCCTCATGATGCTTACTCAAAGCGTGGCCTGTGTGCATCGACTCGAAGGGAACACCTAAGTTTATTTCCATTTTTGGAACGCACGGGTCATGCTCTAGGTCGTATGAAACACAACTTTTCTCCTCACTCGCCTTCGGGACCTCTAGTGGTATGGGTGGATGGTCACAAAGAAGGAATTCATCGATTTTATCTTTCCATTCACTTTCTTCTAGGTGACTACATGAATCCAATAGAGTTTGGACTTCGTCGTTAAGGCTCTCATCCACCAGACCGAATTCTTTTTCAAATTCTTCCATGCTCATGTCCCCTAGCTCTCTCTCTCTCTCTCGAGTAGTGCCTACGTCCTCCCTTACTTGCTCGATTTCTAACTCCACCATTTTTCTCTCTTCTAACCCCTCTCTCTCTCTTTCAATCGCGGTATAAGTTCCCTCGCTCTCATGACTAGACACTAAGCAAGATTCTAAGGCGTCTCCACATAAATTTTCCTCAATGTGCTCTTCTACGATCTCATCAATTAGGCTCACCGCGTGAAGATCATCTTCTTCCCCCGTATGTTGGGCTATATGGAAGATGTTAGTCTCTAAGATCATGTTCCCAAAGGTGAGTTGCATCTGCTCATTCCGAGTATTGATGATTGTGTTAGCCATAGCTAAGAATGGGCGCCCAAGAATGATGGAAACGTGATTGCTCGAGGAGAAGGAGGGCTCCGTGTCCCAAATGACAAAGTCTACCAGGAAGTAAAAAGTGTCCACTTGGACGATCACATCCTCAACTATACCTCTTGGGATCTTCACGGTTTGATCCACTAATTGGAGAGTGATCTTAGTGGGCTTCAAGTTTCCCAGATCAAGTTGCCTATAGATGGAGTAAGGGAGGATATTGACACTTGCTCCCAAGTCAAGTAAGGATTTTTCAATTTTGTTTTCTCCAATGATGCAGGAAATGGTGGGTGCACCGGGATCTTTGAATTTTGGGGGGAGATCATTAAGTAGGACGGAGCTCACGTTCTGTGCTAGAAAGACATTTTTCTTTACCTTCATCTTCCTCTTCACTATTAACAAGTCTTTGATGACTTTTGCATAAGCTGGAATTTGCTTAATGGAATCGAGGAAAGGTAAATTTAGCTTTACTTGCTTTAGCACGTCTAGAACTTCATCACGGGGGTTTCCTTTATGGGAAGGAATTAGCCTTTGAGGAAATGGTGCCGCGGTGGGTGGTTTCACTACTACCTCGGGGTCACTAGTGTCTTCTTTATCACTTCCATTCAAGGGGACATCTTCGGCCTCTTTCGTGCCGGGCGAAATATCCTTGTCTTTAGGTACGTCTTGTGGGGGAGGTGACAAGTCAACTACTCTCCCACTACGTAGAGTGGTAATTGCGCTACATTGCTCAGGATGGTCATGGGGTGTTGAGCTAACACTAGTTTGACCTTGGAGAGGTCTTTGGCCCTGGGTAGGAAACTTGCCCTTCTCTTGGATACTCCACGATGATTGCAACTGTGAAACGTTCGCATTCATGTCATTCATCATGTGCTCATACCTAGCATTAGTTCAGTCTGGGTATTGATAAAGTGGTTGATCGTATCCTTGAGACTTTTCCGCGGTGGAGGGATGTATGCACCTTGAGGTGTTGGTGCTTGCACATGTCCTTTCATGTGTGGAGCTTGTTGAAAATGCGGTGGTGGAGGAGGGGCAACATGTGAATTAGGATTCATCGCAGCATGCTGTTGCCCATAGCTAAAACCAGGGTGGTTTTTCCATGAAGGGTTGTAAGAATTCCCATGCGGGGCACCAAAATTACCCTTGAATCCTCCTATACCACTTACTTGTTCTTGAAGCATCACTTTGTAGGCGGGTATAGTCGGGCATTCCTCAATTGAATGACCCGCCTCACAAATCGCACACACCTTCTCAACGGGGTTTGGGATGGATCCAGTTGGTCCTCTTCCATATACCTCACGTAGGTATCGCAGTCCTTTCTCAAACATATCGAGTCGAATCCGCTATCAAATTTTTTTCTACATGAAATAGGTCGGACGCCGATGGAGTGGTGGTCACTTGACAATTTTGATTTTGAGCATTAGGGTCAAATGTATCCCAGTATTTGGTAGTCTCGACGACATACCTCAGGTGAAGCTCAGTATCGTGGGCGTCTAGTTCGACAAACGGACCACTACCCATGGTTTCAACGAGTTGTTTGGAATTAAGGTTCAGCCCATTATAGAGAAAGGAAATTATTTGTGCTGTTTCAATCCATGATGGGGGCATGAAGTAATTAACTCATTGAAACACCCGTAAAATCGATGAAACGGCTCATTTTCCAATTGTCTGAAAGCTTGAATTTGAGCCTTTATAGAGATTGTTTGATATGGTGGAAAGAATTTCTTGAGAAACTTAGATTGCAACTCGTTCCAAGATGCAATCGAGCTTGGAGGTAAAGACCATAACCAGGTCTTAGCTTTATCTTTTAGAGAGAATGGGAAGAGTTTGAGGCGGATCACCTCTTGTGTGTAAGTTTGATCATTGAGCGTTTCACACACATCCTCAAATTCCCTGATGTGAAGATATGGCTTTTCAGAATCCATACCATGGTAATGGGGTAAAATCTGGATCAATCCATTTTTAAAATGAAATTGCCCGGCATTATACGGGAGTATAATGCATCCCGGAGTGACAGTGCGCTCGGGATATAAGATTTCTCTCAACGGGTGGTACGGGGCTTCTTCCTCACCGGCGGCTGCACTACCGTGTTGCGACATCTCTCTCTCTCTTAACGACTCGGTACCCTCACTTGGTTTGCTCGGAGTGTGCTCGGAAGTGTGTCCTAAGAAAGAAAACGGAGTGTTATTTGAGATTGAGTGTGACGGTGTGGGAGGTGGAATCCAGAACTGTGGAGCGTTAGGAGTGTGAGGGATATCAGGGTCTTACTCAACTATTGGATTTTCGTGAATGCGGGTTGGAGTATTATGGGGTGTGGGAGTGAGTTCAGAATTTTGCATTAACAACTTGTGAGAGATGATGATGAATCTTTTTGTGATTTTTGAATTTTGTTATGTTTTTGGATTTTTGGAAATTTTTGGTCAAAGTTTTAGATTTACTCGATCTAATCCTAAGTCTACCTAATTTGTCACACCCCAAACCCAATATCCATACTAATCATTTGTTATTAGAATAATTGGATCATAATCTCGAGCCCATTGAAAATTTAATTCCTTTATCAATATTTTTTTTTCGCATAATGAACATAATATTGTTCTTGTGCCATAACGAAGTCAACATCATAGTCATAATTAGAGATTATACAATACTACGATTAACTATGATCAACTCAATCCATACTAAATCAATAGATACAATGTGTGAGTATATCAAAATCTTCAATGTGACAATGATAAAATCTCCATACTTAAACCCCAGCTCTTCTAACGGTGCAACTCTCAAAGTTACCGGTCATATATTATCCTAGCTGGCAGCATACAAACCTGAAATTATTAAAATATAAACCATAAGCATTTAGCTTAGTGAGGTACTCCTTCCCTGCAATAGAATAACAATTCTATATCGAATATGTGAATATAAAATCTGAACAATCCTGCCCATTGGCAATAACAAATCCAGGATCATAAGATCCAAATAATTCTGCCCATTGGCAATAACAAATTCAGGATCTTAAGATCCAAATAATTCTGCCCATTGGCAATAACAAATCCTGGATATTTGAATATCCAAACAAATCCTCAATACCGAAGTATTCAAACCAATCCTGGATCATGAGACCCAAACAAATCCTGGATATTTTAATATCCAAACAAATCCTGAATACCGAAGTATTCAAACCAATCCTGGATCATGAGACCCAAACAAATCCTGGATATTTTAATATCCAAACGAATCCTGAATACCGAAGTATTCAAACAAATCCTCTCTTAGAGCTATATTCATATTTATATATGAAACAAATAATAAGTACACTCACCTTGACAGTTTAACTAGCTTTTCCCTTGCCTTTATCCGGTACTTGTTCAATCAGCTCTTCTTCCCTTCCTATCATTCTTACAATATTATTATCATCATAATAATATTAATAGTACAAATAATAACTTCAATCCTAACTCAATTCATAAGCATCATATTATTCAATTCAAATCATTCATTATAAATGAAGTCCCATCTAGACTCAGGTTCTGATATCTAACATATTCAAATTACAGCCCAAATCTTCTTTAATTCTTTTCCACATAGCAAATCTGCCCTATAGGCTCTTTTATCGTTCATTCAATTTCCACGAATTTTCATAATTTTTCTACATCATAAATTTCTATGATATTTTACCCAACATCAGTAAACATATTGAACAATACAGAATTAAAGTTTCATAATTTTTAAGGTTCGTTTTCTATGTCAACCAAAACATCGAACACATGGCGGGCATACTTTCACCCTTAGGGCAGATTTCATACCCGAACTTCAAACTCTCACCAAAGACACATTTATTGGTATTTTAACATGATTTTAGGATATGTCATACATATATGAGTGTAGGTTAATCTCCAATTGGAATCAATCAATTCCAGTAAGTATAGAGAAATATATGGAAGTTTGAATAAACAAGGTTCCTAAACAAAATAATCTCAAGGGTTTACACATTCAAGTTTACTTAAACTTGCATCTATCCATAAGTACATATCAAGACATGGTATTTAAGTAAAAAAATGATTATTTCAATCATTTAAATAAGTAATACAAAGAAATAAAAAAGATTTATGGATGGAAATACCTTATGGGCTTTTACGTAATTTCTACGGATTTTTCTCCAATTTTCTCCTCACTTTTTCTTCCTAACTTCCTAATTCTCTTTCTTTAAGATTAAAATCTCTCATGGATGAATTTGGATGAATAATGAGATAGTTATAAGGGTTTGAAGTCGTCCAAAGCCAACCTCCACCTCCAACCAATCAATTTAAGACACTTATTGGGCATAAAGGACAAATTTCCACTTAAATGAATGGACAGATTTACCCTTCATTAGTAATTTTGGTATAACTTCTTACTCGGACTTCCGTCTCACACACCGTTTGTTGTGTCACAACCCTAACTCACCTGTCTACAAATATCTAGCTTTCACCCCAAGTCAATTATTATTTTATAAAGTTCAAACTAGCCTTAAAACGTGAGCATTCCTACCGAAAACTTCAAAATCTCACATTTGTAACTAATTCATTTTTCATGCTTTATGAAGCTAGGATTAGACTAAATATAATGACTTAACATTATATATACTAATAACATATTATCCATATCACATAGTCTAATCATGATTTAAACATAATTTATCGTAATTATATTCGGGTTGTCACAATTCTCCCCCTGTTAGGAAATTTCATCCCCGAAATTGACATACCTTGGTTGTTTGAATCAAACAAATACGGATAATTAATCTTCATGGTATCCTCGCTCTCCCATGTAGCCTCTTCCATGGAATGCCTTTGCCACACAACTTTCACAAGTGGGATCACTTTTGATCTCAATATTTGTTCCCTCCTATCCACGATAGCAAGTGGTTATTCTACATAACTCAAGTCTTCCTTTAACTCAATAGACTGTTCCACCAACACATGTGAAGGATCCGCTACATAATTTATTAACATAGAAACATGGAAAACATCATGTAACCGAGCTAACTCTGGTGGTAATGCTAACTTGTAGGCAACCATCCCGACTTTTTCAAGGATTTCATAAGGTCCAATGTAGCGTGGACTTAATTTCCCTTTATTTCCAAACCTCATAAATCCTTTCCATGGCGATATCCAAAGAAACACATAATCCCCTTTCTGGAATTCCAAATCTCTTCGTCGTTTATCCGCATAACTTTTCTATCTACTTTGAGCTATTCTCATTCTATCTTGAATAATCTTCACTTTTTCAATGGTGACTTCAATTAATTCTGGACCCTCTATCTTCCTTTCACCAACTTCACCCCAACATATCGGTGTATGACATTGTCTACCGTACAAGGCTTCATATGGAGCCATACCAATAGTAGACTGAAAACTATTGTTATATGCAAATTCTATCAAAGGCAAATATTCATCCCAATTACCTTTGAAATCAAGCACACAAGCTCTAAGCATATCTTCCAAAATTTGTATTGTGCTTTCAGACTGCCCATCTGTCTGGGGATGAAAAGCCGTACTAAACTTCAAGTTAGTACCCATAGCATAATGCAAGTTATCCCCAAATCTGGATGTAAAAGTAGGGTCCCTATTTGAAACAATAGATACCGGTGTTCCATGCAATCGAATAATTTCATTAACATACAATCTAGCATACCTATCAACTGTATACGTAGTCTTGACTGCTAGAAAGTGAGCGGACTTCGTCAATCTATCCACCACTACCCAAATTGAATCTGACCCCTTCTGAGATCGAGGAAGCCCAACCACAAAACCCATCGTTACATGATCCCATTTCCATTCCGGTATTGGCAATGGCTGAAGCAGACCAGTATGTTTCTGATGCTCCACTTTCACTTGCTGACATATAAGGCACCTAGCAACAAAATCAGCTATTTCCTTCTTCATATTATTACATCAATAATGCTCCTTTAAATCCCTATACATTTTAGTACTACCGGGATGCATAGTATAAATGGAATTATGAGCCTCATCTAAAATTTCCTCTTTCAATCCACCCACATTAGGCACACATAATCGTTGCTTATACAATAAAGAGCCATCATTCACAATACAAAAATCTTCAGACTTACCATCTCGGACATCTTGCCGTTTCTTCTCAAGAAAAGGATATTGGCTTTGCAAATCACAAATACGGGTATCTAACAAAGGTCTCACGCTTACATGAGCAAAGAACCTACCCCCATTTGCTAGCTTCAATTCTACTCCCATCAATCTCAACTCTATGATGTGGATAACTCTAGCACACCGAATACAAGATAACCTGCCCGAAGCCTTTCTACTCAGAGCATCTGCAACTACATTTGCCTTCCCTGGGTGGTAGTGAATTGTACAATCACAATCTTTAATTAACTCCATCCACCGCATCTGTCTCAAATTCAACTCCTTCTGAGTAAATAAATACTTAAGGCTTTGATGGTCCGTAAAAATTTCACATACCTCACCATATAGATAATGACGCCATAATTTCAAAGCAAACACAATAGCAGCAAGTTCCAAATCATGTGTACGATAATTACGTTCATGTGTACGCAACTGCCTAGAAGCATAAGCAATAACTCTATCATGCTTCATAAAACCCCAACCCAACCCCTGGTGTGAATCATAAGTATAAATAACAAAACCATCTCCACCATGTGGAATAGTAAGAACAGAGGCAGTTACCAACCTCCTTTTCAATTCATCAAAACTATTTTCACAATCAGAATTCCATTCAAACTTAACATCTTTCCGGGTTAGTTTAGTCATCGGCAAGGCAATTGAAGAAAATCCCTTTATAAACCTCCTATAATACCCAGCTAAACCCAGAAAACTCCTCACCTCAGTCACATTATTGGGCCTCTCCCATTTTACAATAGCCTCTACCTTTTTAGGATCAACACATATACCATCTCCCGAAACAACATGGCCTAAAAATACAACTTGTGATAGCCAAAATTCACACTTGCTAAACTTGGCATACAACTTCTTATCTTTCAACAGATTCAAAATAGTTATGAGATGCTTTTCATGTTCAACCATATCACATGAATAAATCAGAATATCATCAATAAAAACTATCACAAATGAATCAACAAAAGGATGAAGTACCCCATTCATAAGATCCATAAATACAGCTGGAGCATTAGTCACCCCAAAAGGCATCACCAGAAATTCAAAATGACCATACCGAGTACAAAAAGAAATTTTAGAAATATCACTCTCCTTGACCCTCAACTGATGATAACCCGATCGTAAGTCTATTTTTGAAAACACTTTAGCACCCTGTAACTGATCAAACAAATCATCTATACGAGGTAAAGGGTATTTGTTTTTAATTGTAGCTTTATTCAGTTGCCTATAATCAATACACAAACGCATGGTACCATCTTTCTTCTTCACAAATAAAACTGGCGCACCCCATGGAGATACACTAGGTTGTATGAACCCCCTATCAAGTAAATCTTGCAACTGAATCTTGAGTTCTTTCAACTCAGCAGGTGCCATTCTATATGGTGCCATAGAAATAGGGGTTGTCCCCGGTGCTAATTCAATACTAAATTCAATTTCTCTTTTTGGAGGTAACCCTGGCAACTCACTAGGAAACACTTCAGGAAAATCCTGTACAATAGGAACATCGACTAATTGTAAAGCCCCCTTCCTAGTGTCAAGAACAAATGCAATAAAACCCTCACAACCCTTACTCAATAATTTCCTCGTCTGAATAGCAGAAATGATGCAACTGGGAACAATTTTCCTTTCCCCCATAAATTTAAATTCAAGCTCACCAGGCATATTAAAAACAACTTCCTTACAGAAACAATCCATAGATGCATGATATTTAGATAACCAATCCATTCCCAGAATTATATCAAAATCAGAAATATCCAATGGAAGTAGATCTATAACTGTATCTCTAGACCCCACAGTCAAAACACAATCACGAAAAGCATATTCAGCTACAACCATATCCCCTATAGGCATATAAATACCCAACCCCACATCTAAACGAGTACATGGTCTATTCAGGTATACAGCAAAAGCATAGGACACAAAAGAATGTGTGGAACCAGGATCAATCAAAACATAAGTACTTCTATCAGTAACATAAAGTGTACTTGTCACCACATCTGGAGTAATCTGAGCTTCTTTCATCGTAAAGACTCATCCACCTGGCCTGGAACCACTAGCTTGTCCTCTACCAACACTTTTCGCTCCACTACCTGGAGGTAACACTCTGCTTGCTGCTTCACTAGGTGTTGTTGGGGTCTCTGCCAACTGTGGACAATTCTTCTTAACATGCCCCACTTGATGACAATGGTAGCATTCTACTCCTTTAAGTTTAGGACACTCGGATTTATAATGCCCTTCCTCTTTACAAAAGAAACATGTGACAACTCTTGTCGGTGCCTCACCCTTTCTTGACCTCCTAACCAGACTAGAAGATTCTCCACCCCTAATATCTCTACCAAATCTCCCCAAACCTCTACCACTATCTCTACCACCTCTCTGAAATTTATGAGGTTCCATCTTAACACTTCCACCCTCACCTCCCTTCGAGTGAGATGCGTCGAATCTACTTTTCTTAAAACTCTCTCTGCTCGCCACCCCTTGGTTCATTTGCCTTTCTGCTATCGTGGCTTTGTTTACCAGAGAAGCATAATCTTCTAACTCATAAGTGGCCACTTTTTTTTGAATAGGCCAAATCATTCCATCTTGAAACTTACTACATTTATCTCCTTCATCCTGCACATACTTAGTAGCAAATCTAGACAAAGCAGTAAATTTAGCATCATACTCCCTTACAGACATTTTCCCTTGGGTCAAATTTATAAACTCCCTCAGCTTCTCCCTCCTATAAACCTTAGGGAAATACTTAACATACAAAGCTTTAATAAATTCAGCCCAAGTAATAACATCAGTACCTTCCATCCTGGGCACCAAATGGTTACTGGCTTCCCACCAATATTTGGCCTCTCCTTTGAGCTTAAACACAGCTAGATTCACTTTCTGGTTCTCTGAAACCTTCATAACTGCAAATATAGTTTCTAAATCTCTGACCCACGTCTCAGCTTCTGTAGGTTCAACTGACCCTGAATATTCTGGAGGATTCAACTTCAAAAACTTCTCATGTATGGAATCTTTCATTTCTTTCCTTGCCTCTTTCTCAATCCTGGACACAGTCTTTGATTCTAGATATTTAGCCTGTTGTTCTGCGATTTGCGCCATATTTATTTCTTGTTGCTCTGCCATCCTCATCATTGCATGCACCATCATCTGAATCTCTGTAGGTTATTCATTCTCTCTGGCCCTTCCAGTAACACTCTGCTCTTCTTCAGTATTGTCTATACGAGAAGCTACTCCCTCTTCTCGATGTTGTCCATCCCCAGGTTCCATATGGAATTATCTGTAATACAACAAAGTTCTAACAACCAACATAAATAGTTTATAATACTAAACTATTGGTTAGTACATAAATAATTCATAAATATCAAATCAACTCAATAACTGCCATCTAATCGTCACATACGTCCATAATTAATAACCACGCTCTAATACCACTAATTGTCACACCCCAAACCCAATATCCATACTAATCATTTGTTATTAGAATAATTGGATCATAATCTCGAGCCCATTGAAAATTTAATTACTTTATCAATTTTTTTTTTTTTGCATAATGAACATAATATTGTTCTTGTGCCATAACGAAGTCAACATCATAGTCATAATTAGAGATTATACAATACTACGATTAACTATGATCAACTCAATCCATACTAAATCAATATATACAATGTGTGAGTATATCAAAATCTTCAGTGTGACAATGATAAAATCTCCATACTTAAACCCCAGCTCTTCTAACGGTGCAACTCTCAAAGTTACCGATCATATATTATCCTAGCTGGCAGCGTACAAACCTGAAATTGTTAAAATATAAACCATAAGCATTTAGCTTAGTGAGGTAATCCTTCCCTGCAATAGAATAATAATTCTATATCGAATATGTGAATATAAAATCTGAACAATCCTACCCATTGGCAATAACAAATCATGGATCATAAGATCCAAATAATTCTGCCCGTTGGCAATAACAAATCCAGGATCATAAGATCCAAATAATTCTGCCCATTGGCAATAACAAATCCAGGATCATAAGATCCAAATAATTCTGCCCATTGGCAATAACAAATCCTGGATATTTGAATATCCAAACAAATCCTGAATACCGAAGTATTCAAACCAATCCTGGATCATGAGACCCAAACAAATCCTGGATATTTTAATATCCAAACAAATCCTGAATACTGAAGTATTTAAACCAATCCTGGATCATGAGACCCAAACAAATCCTGGATATTTTAATATCCAAACAAATCCTGAACACCGAAGTATTCAAACAAATCCGCTCTTAGAGCTATATTCATATTTATATATGAAACAAATCATAAGTACACTCACCTTGACAGTTTAACTGGCTTTTCCCTTGCCTTTATCCGGTACTTGTTCAATCAGCTCTTCTTCCCTTCCTATCATTATTACAATATTAGTATCATCATAATAATATTAATAGTCCAAAGAATAACTTCAATCATAACTCAATTCATAAGCATCATATTATTCAATTCAAATCATTCATTATAAATGAAGTCCTATCTAGACTCAGGTTCTGATATCTAACATATTCAAATTACAGCACAAATATTCTTTAATTCTTCTTGGTAATCCAATCCTTATCATATCATGTTCCCAACACAAAATACGGAACATAATTATGAGTTTCCTAGAGCAAGATATGCCTATTTCTTTTCCACATAGGAAATCTGCCCTATAGGCTCTTTTATCGTTCATTCAATTTCCAGGAATATTCATAATTTTTCTACATCATAAATTTCTATGATATTTTACCCAACATCATTAAACATATTGAAAAATACATAATTAAAGTTTCATAATTTCTAAGGTTCGTTTTCTATGTCAACCAAAACATCGAACACATGGCGGGCATACTTTCACCCTTAGGGCAGATTTCATACCCGGACTTCAAACTCTCACCAAAGACACATTTATTGGTATTTTAACATGATTTTTGGATATGTCATACATATATGAGTCTAGGTTAATCTCCAATTTTAATCAATCAATTCCAGTAAGTATAGAGAAATATATGGAAGTTTGAATAAACAAGGTTCCTAAACAAAACAATCTCAAGGGTTTACACATTCAAGTTTACTTAAACTTGCATCTATCCATAAGTACATATCAAGACATGGTATTTCAGTAAACAAATGATTATTTCAATCATTTAAATAAGTAATACAAAGAAATAAACAAGATTTATGGATGGAAATACCTTAGGGGCTTTTACGTAATTTCTACGGATTTTTCTCCAATTTTCTCCTCACTTTTTCTTCCTAACTTCCTAATTCTATTTCTTTAAGCTTAAAATCTCTCATGGCTGAATTTGGATGAGTAATGAGATAGTTATAAGGGTTTGAAGTCGGCCAAAGCCAACCTCCACCTCCAACCAATCAATTTAAGACACTTATTGGGCATAAAGGACAAATTTCCACTTAAATGAATGGACAGATTTACCCTTCATTAGTAATTTTGGTATAACTTCTTACTCGGACTTCCGTTTCACACACCGTTTGTTGTGTCACAACCCTAACTCACCTGTCTACAAATATCTATCTTTCACCCCAAGTCAATTATTATTTTATAAAGTTCAAACTAGCCTTAAAACGTGAGCATTCCTACCGAAAACTTCAAAATCTCACATTTGTAACTAATTCATTTTTCATGCTTTATGAAGCTAGGATTAGACTAAATATAATGACTTAACATTATATATACTAATAACATATTATCCATATCACATAGTCTAATCATGATTTAAACATAATTTATCGTAATTATATTCGGGTTGTCACATAATTCCCCGGCAACGGCACCAAAAACTTGACGCGACTCAGAAAGTGTTTCTAATGTGTGTTCTCTCTAGGCTCAAGTGCAATCCTTTCGCGTTAGTAATAAACCCGGTAAGTCATGATCATATCCACAGGGAAATAGGACAATGAAATTGTAACGACGTTGGATAGATAAGGAAATCCTAACTCTGACTCTAAAGGAAAAGGAAAAAGTGATTTTATTTGTAGAATAACTACACTAAATGCAATTATGAAATTATGAAAAGTGCAATTATTCTAAATTACCTAAAATACTGATGAATACTGATTTGAAAATTTAAACTATATGATGAGAAAAACAGGACGGGAATATAATCCCCCAACCGAAGTGTATTACAGGTATAATACTAATCATAAATTTAAATGATTAATTAGACCCAGAATTTAGTACTCCCAAGCATTACGTATATGAGGTTCAAGCCCGCACCATACTTAATCAGAGGACGAGTAAATCGGTATTGTGATAGTTACACTCAAATTGCATTCTAAAGCCTCCCGGTTACCCGGAAGCAAATGAGATCCAAAGATCTACAATTGTCGTGTTCCTACGCAATACGATCGTAATAAATCACTAAATTCAGAGGATTAATGTTGTACACATGCATTTATCACATCAGGCTGGGTTCATGTATCCCGACCTTTTAAAATCTATCCTAACATGCTGAAACTAATGAAAACACTCTTTGAATTGCAGAAAACCATGATTACACTAAGGAAAAATTGTAGAATGATGTAGAAAGGAATTGGACTGAAGAAATTAACTACTAATCTTTCCAAAGCACTAAAAGCAGCAATTAAGAACACTTGTAATCACATAAATCTGAACAATCTTCCAACTTGGAATTAAATTTGTAACCAATCTTCAAACTAGGTTTTGTACAGAAAGAATGGAAAATTATATTAATTCTCCGTCCTAAAAACGATAATAAAACGGGTTTATATACCCTACAAAATTCTAAGAGTTTTAGCTGCACTAGGACTCTTCATTAGAGGAAGAGTAAAAAAACATAACAGCGACAGTCAGACCGATCCTGCCCTCCTCCGAATCGGTCCTGCTTGGATCCGAATTGGTTCTTTTATTTCTTGGGCGGATCGGTCTGGTGCGGACCGGTTCTTTTAATTTCTTTCAGCGTGATCCGTTTTCGGTCCGAGGTTCTCTGGAATGTGGAATTGCTGATCGATTTTTTTAATTTTTGACCGGATTGGTCCTATCCGGATTGGTTCTTTTAATTTCTGACCGGATCGGTCCTGTCCGGATCGGTCATGTCCTTCTTTAACTTTTTCTTCTATCTTTGACTGCTCATAACTTTCACACCGGGAATCCGATTGAGGTGTCGTTTTTTCCAGTGTTCTTGTAATTGAAAGCTCTTCAACTTTTCTTTAGATGCCTCATCTGAATTCTGGGTAAAAATTACACTTTTTCCCTTTTAACTTTTCCTTCTTTTCTTTTTTTATTCTTCCGGTTTCTTTCTTTTGTTATTGACATTAAATCCATGAAAATTAGTACGAAATACCATAAACTCGGTGTACTCGTTAAAATAAGTCAGTAGCAAGATTATGAGATAAAATCAACTCGATTACATGGTCTGAGATGCTAAAAGTAACTAAATTAAAGGGATAAAGTTGGAAGAATTTATGCCTAATCAACCCCGAAACTAGATACTTGATATAACTCTTTTCAACCGCCCTACTCAATCCCGAGTATTTTTAATGTATGACTTATAAGCTATTTATCGCCTTAACTTAGTTAATCATCTTTTCTTGAAAGCCATATAACACTCACTAGTTAGATAAATAATACACTTTTCTCCATGTATTTAAACTTCTCGTATATAATTATTCACCCCATTATGTTCGTACAGTTATCTTACAACAATCACACATGTTGAATGTGAATATAACCCATATATAACTAATACAATTCACTACATGTATTTAATGACCCGTATATAACTATTTATCCCATTATATACGTAGAACCATATTACAACATTTACACATATGTTGAATATAAATATAACCCATCCTCCCGAGTAATAACTCACCGAATGTATTCTCTAAAGTACTATCACACTACGTGTACTCGCATAACCTAGTTACCCCAAGTCAGAATCGCTCACTAACTTGGCCAAAAACATGAACATAATGGAGGCGGTCATATTCCTTCTCTCAAAGTGAGATAAGCCCCTCACCCATATAACGGACGCTATGACCTGGGGATATACTCGCCCTACTCCTCAAGCTAGGGGATTCACCCACATCGCACAACCTCCTCCGATAGCAGTAGAGTATATATGTTAATAATATCTAATCACTGATATTTATATGCACACACCATATATATACTATCGCACCCTGTATATATATAAATATAAAATATCCTGACTTTACCGTGTACTGAGTCCGTAACACTAGCCTATACTTAGTATCTAGAGTTTATGGTCCAACTCTGATTATTAATTAATTTTCACATTAATTAATTAAATTATTATTGCTGTCACCCAACCAATATACTCGGGCTCGCTCTCGTGGCCCGAAATTAATATTACATCCGATTCTAATCCCCGAATCCAAATTAATTAGTTTTTCATCCATAATTAATTTAAGTGAGCAGTGTCGCCCTACTACTATACCCGAACTTATTCACCCAGTTCATTATTTTATTTCTCAGAATTTATTCTCAAAATTCATACGTAAGTGTTACACTTAATTACCCCGCCACTCCCAATTATATGCCCCTATAATTGTGAGGATATTAACCTCCCTAATTAAATTTTCTCCCTTAATTAGACTTTATGGTAATTAAACTTAAAAAAAATCCCACCTAAAACTCCCAAGGCTAAACTGTCAAAAATTCCCAGATATCGATCGATCGATCCCAGCCATCGATCGATCGATCGAACAGGTCCTCATCTTCTACGACTTTCTGTTTCTGCCATTAACGAATTCCTCTAACCTCCCAACTCGTCTATGGTTCATCTCAAGCACACAAAACATTTTTATCATATGGGAACTTGATTAGGATATCCCCTAGAACCTTAAACACAAATTAAATTTCACAAATCTCTACTTTTTCGAATTTGGGGAATTTTCGGGTCTTTACTCGTTCAGTCCCAATTTCATCTGTTTATCCCAAATTCGTTCATAAATTTCTACTGGGTTTTCACATCTGAATAAATTATCTCAGAACTATGTAACATAATGAATTCCCACATTAATTTCCCATTAATTTCATTCAAGTGTTCTATATACAAAGACCCCTTTTTTTGTACCCTTTTACACCCAAAACGAATTTTGATTTACACATCACAAAAATATGAATTGGATATCATAAATAAACATCACAAAAAGTTAACCACTTGCCTTTGTGGGTTCGTTGGGTCTGATCCGTTGGTGTAGAGGCAAGCTTGATGATGAGCATCCAATCCGTTCCTTGTTTTATCTCCAAAAGATCCCCAAATTGGCTCTAACTGCTCCCTCTCACTTTCTCCCCAATTTCTTAGATTTAGGTTTATGTTTCTCTGCCATTCCCCACTCTTAGATTTTGGTCTTAAAATACTAATCCCATTTTTAGCCTAATGGTCCAATCCCAAGTGATCCAAATAGCCCCATGTGGGCCCGGTTATGCCTAAAAATGCCCTGTGAGCCGTTTACTATCCCCGGGTACACTTTTTCGACTATCTCAGCATATTCGGACTCAACCATGCACTAAAATCGACATCCGAATTAATTTATAAAAATCCTTATCTCACACTCAAATTAGTCTATACCTATTCCCGACCGAGATAAATAAATGCCACGTTACTAATACACGTTATGACGTAAATAAATTATTACTATTCACTTAATAATTAAATTTCCCTAAATATTAACCATTCACTCTCTTATTAATATTTAAATAAATATTACCATAATTAATTCAATTAAATTACGACACACAAGTAATTTAAAAAATTTTGAATTAATTAAATATTACATGCACAGAAATACCGGGTGTTACATACTCCCCCCCCCCCCCCCCCCCCCCTTATAGACTTATAATACAAACTCGATGCCCTTGCAAACCTTGATGCTCTTTGTTCCATAGTGACACTTAGGAGACCACCCACATATCATCCACAATGTGTGAGTCCACACATACCTCGGAATCTACCGATAAGTCTCAGCAACCGTCTATGATTTGGAACACATAATCCATTGATACCTCATCACAACACCACGACATGGAGTCCACTGTGCGTAAATAATAAATGCAAAATCCACCATATGAAACGACTCTCAACAAGATAAAGATAATAAACCCTAGTGCCCACAAACTAGATCTCAAAGCATATATAAGATGAAACATATGGATCTTTAAACGGTTGGGTGTAGATAAGGTTTGGGTTTGAAAAACTTGATCATGGAATATCAAAACCTTTTGAGAGATTTATATGACTCTAAGCTTATGAAAGTCTCTAGTGAAATTGTTGCTCTGCACTCCTATTTATAAGAAGTTTTATAAAAATTATATATGGACAAAAAATTAATTTTGCATTGAAAAATGCGCTCGATCATTCGAACGAACTCATCCTCATTTGAGCGAATACATGGTTCTCGTTCGAACAAGTTTCTAACGATATTTCCAACGAGAAACCAGTGCAGATCAATTTTATCTCGTTCAAAGTTCGTTAGATCAAATTCTAACGAGGTGTTGGCTCTCGTTCAAACAACATGCCTAATGTCGTTAGAAAAAAATTGAAAATTCGTTAAAACTTTTTAAACCATTTTAAAAATAACACAAAAAACAATATAGATCCAAGGATCAAAATATATAGTATTCATATATGAGAGATCCTCAAAAGTTGAAGACTAAAACGATGCACAAAACATGGCACGGTGAATGTGGTCTCTTTCTTGTCTGGCCGTTACCTCTTCAAATAAACATATCATAGGCTTTGAGAGGCAAAAATATATCCTAACTTATGACTCAAAATATTTTGTCCGGAATTAAGCCAATACATACAAATTAACTCTATCGAAAATTTATCTTTATTGGCCATCTTCAATCGATACATGTGTTTGGGACATTTAGGGTCTTCAAACCTTTTGGTTGCTTGATATAGATTACTTCTTCTAATACTCCAGTGACGAAGAAACTTTTTACATCCATTGGATAGAGTTTAAAGCGTAAGTGACATCCCATGTGTAAAAAAAGATGAATGGATTATAGCTGGGAAACCACTACACCAAAAAACCTAAAATGTCACTCTTGACCTGGCCACCCTTGTCACAGTCAAAGACCATTTTTGGTCATGGTCAAAGACAATGACAAGAATGTTTTTAATGTTTGTCAGGGACTTGTCATGGTCAAAGACCATGACAATCTTGTAAACTGGTCACGGTCATAGACTGTTACAGGTCCGTGACAATAATAAAAACTAAAAACCCTAGATGCTTCATTTTCTCTTTCCCTCATTTTCTTCCCTCCTTTATTTCTCTCTCTCTCTCTAAACCTCTTATGATTCTCTCTCTAGATCTCTCGTCTCACCAGGTACGTTTCTCACGCTCTCTTTATTTCCTTTATGTGTGTGTGTGGATATGGGTGTTTGTGTGTGTGGGGGGGTCAGTGTGTGGGTATGTATGTGGGTCAGTGTGGGTGTGGATGGGTGGGTCAGTGGGTGTATGTGTGTATGTGGGTCACTATGTGTGGGTAGGTCACTGTGTGGGAGGGCATGATTTTTTTTAAATTGTGTGTATTGAAATTATGTATTGAAATTGAAATTGTGTGTGTATTTTAGGTATTATAAATTGGAATTAGTATTTTAAATTAAAATTAGTATTTCACCACTAATGTAATTGAAATTGTATTTTAAATTGGAATTGATATTTCAAATTGAAATTGGTATTATAAATTGAAATTGAATTTGAAGTTAGCATTATAAATTAAAATTTAAATTTAAATTGGTATTTAGTTTTGGGTATAGTGTGTATTTGATGTTTGGTATAAATTGAAATTGGTATTGACTTCTGAAATTAAACTTTGGTTTATCTCTTTAATTGCAGTAGTTGCGACCATCTCTCTCTATATATACACATTTCGATACATATCTCTATTTATCTATCTCTATGTATATACATCTCTCTCTATATACACACACACACACACACATACACACACACACACACACACATAGAGATTGTTGAATTGTTTGGGATTCTTGAATTGTTATTGACTGATGGATTTGAACATTTAGATGGTCATTGAGTTGGTTGGCCCTAGGAATTTCTAATAAAAGGAATTTTTAATAGCATTATTGTTTTGAATTCTTAAATTATTGTTGACTGGTGGATTTGAACACTTAAATGGCCATTGAGTTGGTTAGCCCTAGTCATTTATAACATTTAGGGTTTTGATGCGAAATGAAACATGACTATGTAAAAATCGAATATAAATAAGACATAATTAAATGAAACATACTATAAATTCTATAAAATAAGTAATAAGTAATCATCCATTCACATGAGAATACATGCATGAATGTACCCGCAATGCAAGTGTTATATAATAAGTAACAAGGGTAAAAGGTAATAATGGGAACAACAATAGATAGCCATTGGCATTTTATTGTGGTGCTCGTTACTATAATCTAGGCATGCATGTGTAAATTTACATTAAGTCAACTTCTTATATAACACTTGCTTCGAGGGGTGCATGCATGCATGTATTCTCATTTGAATGCATGACATAACGGTTCTGTAACATTTATAACTAATTTAAATTACATATAGTGTGCATAGATTCTAGCCTTCTAGTTCTTATACGTACGCATTAAATAGCCCTTAGAACCGTTCAAGAGTCATTACCCCTGTAATGAGGTCTCTCAAATTGTTCCGTTTGGACAGTTTAAGACGCATACTTTCTGTATAATAACTTTCTTAGTGGCTTAAACTGGTTACTTTTGAAGGAAATTTTGATGCCGTATCTTAATATTCTCTGGATACATACTAAATGATGCGATGTTAAGTGTTATTTCAATTAATAAATTGAAATAACACTCACACTTACGAATCCATGTCGTGTACTTGGAAAACTATGGGGATATGCTGCCGAATTTTCCTCAAATTAGAACAATGTTCATGAGCTGTTAAGTATATTACAAGAACATGCGATCTTGAATGGGATAGGACAACTCACGTTTTAGAGGAGAGGGAGGAATACGAAATTATATCGTTTTTATAATACAACACCGAAAGATGAAATGTCAATCTTGTAGTAAACTATTGACTGGGAACTAAATGTTCACACTTTTGTTTATACTAATCCATGAATATACGCTCCTTACCCAAAATAAGTGATTGTTTGTAGTAGCTGTCATGGGATATCCTAAATAAAAAGAGTGGATGGGTGAGACAAATAGATTAGGGGATGTGTTTCGTAGAGGTTCTAATGAATTTGTGAAATAAGGAGAGATATGTCCTAATGATGAAGAGTTCTCGTGTTCGTGTGCTAAGTGTAAGAATGGTAAGGTATTTGAGTGGAAAATAGTTGAGCTACATTTGTTCAAGTGGGGTATGCAAGATAGTTATCAATTTTGGATTTTTCATGGGAAATCGAAAGTTCCTTTTGTCCCCGAGCAACCTTCATAATAACCTTCAACAAGTAGGATAGATGTACAAAGGAATGAGGACAATGTAGATCATAATATGTTAGAGAATTTAGTTGATGGCGCATATGGAGTTCATGAAGTGGAAAAAAATAAGGTCACTAAGGATGTATAAGGTTCAAGTTGTCATGAAGATATCGGGATAAACCTTGACGATGACTACCAATGTTTAAAATTTAAGGCGATCCAACAGTTGTAATCTGGCTGTGAGAAAGATCCAATAACTTTACATGCCATGGTTGGTTTGCATAGTTTGAAGACCCAATATGGTTTGTCTAGCAATAGTATGATAGGAATTTTAAATTGGGTGAAGGGCTTGCTACCCAAGCAAAATACGCTTCTAAATAGCTATCCTACTATGAAGACCAGTTTGAAAGGTTTGGAAATGAAGTATAAATCAATTCATGCTTGTGTGTATGGCTGCATACTATATCAAGTGGAGTATGAAAATCTCAATCGGTGTCCGGTACACGATGAACTTAGATATGTCCAATCTACTGGAAAGGAATGAACAAGCTCAAAAGTGCCTCAAAAAATGTTGAAATATTTTCCCGTTGGGCCTAGATTAAAGCATTTTTTCATAGTACCATGGATAGCGGAGGAAATAACCTAGTATGCTAGATCAGAAGTAGGAGATAATATCATATGTCATCCTATTGATTCTACAACTTGGAAGAGGATGAGTTTTGAGTATCTCAATTTTACTCAAGAATAGTGTAACATTCATTTGGCAATATCAGCATATGGGTTCAATCCATTTATAAACCTAAGTGCCAATCAGAGTGTATGGCGAGTAATCCTAGCCTCACTTAACCTCCCTCCTTCATAGTTTATGAGACCTGAATTTTTTATGCTATATTTGTTGATACATGGGCCAAAGGCACCAAATGAGGACATCGATGTCTACCTGGCTCCTTTGGTAGAAGAATTAAATGAGTTATGGGAATAGGGTGTGCAATTATTTGATCCTTTTAAAAAAGAAGAGTTTACGCATAAAGTTATGTTGATGTGAGCAATTCATGATATTCCATCTTATGGGACATTATCCGGTTGTGTAGTACATGGTTATTTGGGGTGTCATATTTGTGGAGAGGACACTGAATCTCTTCATCTTCCCGCTATCTCAAAAAATATAAACCATTGTCGTAGGCGGTTTTTATCCCCCCTCATTATTTTTTATTTGAGAAAGGTTCCAATTTTTTATCAGGCGGGGTTGAATATAGGATACCCCCGAGAAAACTTCCTGGTTCAGAAATTGAAAGTAAATCTTTTTATTATGGACCTAATATGCTAGGTAAGAATCCTAAATTGAAGAATGTCAAGCATAAAAAAAACAACTGTAATGAAACTGAGACAAGAAAGGCATGGTTTAGGAGGTTAATTTTATTTAACTTGACTTACTGGAAGAATAACCCGGTGTGCCATGTATTGGATGTGATGCACACAGAGAAGAATATCATTGAACATATTGTGGGCACATGCCTTGGGGGGATTTATTCAAAAGATGGAGAAAATTCATGAAAAGACCTTAAATCATTGAAACTTAAGTAACAACTATGGTTGAAAGAAGATAGTAGGGGAAGGACAATAATTCCCCCTGGCGCGTTTACTTTTACGAGTGAGGAAAGGAAGGTACTTTTAAACACAATATATAATTTGAAGGTTCCATCTAATTTTTCGTCCAACTTGCAAAGGATTGTGAATTATAATACCCATGATTTACATAAGTGTAAGTCCCACGATTGGCATGTGATCATGCAATTGGTTCCTCTATTATTTAAGCAATGTTTCTCCAAGCACAAGGATTTACAGAGGGCTATTATGCAAATTGGTATTTGTTTCTCACTTTTATGTGATAAGGCAGCCAATCGAGATCACATAGTGGCCGGAAAATTCGCGGTGACCGAAGAGATTTGTGTGTTGGAGAAGAACTTCCCCCGTCATCCTTTCACATAAGTTTTCACTTATTGGTACACCTATGCGACGAGGCACTTCTTTATGGCCCGGTTAGATATTGGTGGATGTATCCCTTTGAATGACTAATGGAAGTTTTCAAAGGTTACGTCAAGAATACACGATACATTGAAGGATCAATTGTAGAGGAATACATCATCATGGAGTCATCAATCTACACCCGGGAAATATGCCTGATCTGAGCAAGATGGATGATAGTGATGATGTAAGGACACAAATTTCCAATTAAGTCTTAATGTATTGTTGGCTCAGTTCCGGACAAAAACACTTGAGTCATAGGATAGAGTTCTTGAGCATCCACCAAGCCTATGGCATGTAAAGTTGAAGACGTAGCGGCTTGTATTTAAAAGCAAAGATATCAAAGTGCCGAGTTTCAAGTGCCATGTTTCTACGACAACAACAATTGATTCCATTGTCTCCAAAAGGTATGAATGCATTTTTATATATATAGGGAGACTTGGATTAGTTTTATAATGGGTGTAATTTTATTTTAAAATGAATTTTATTTTCAGAAAAAGTGTTTAGAACTTTGAATAAAAAGTTTTTGGGCTTAATATGTAAAATTGCACATTCTGACATTTCGTTCGAAATTATCGTTCAAACGAGAATTTCGTTTCTAAATTGTTTGCCGAAAAGTTTTCCCTTTTTGGACACTGACTTTTCTTTAGAAAAGTCGTTCGAATGAAATGTCATTCGAACGAAAATCTCTGGCTGGAATTTTTTTGGCAGTTTTCTCCATGTTCCCACTCTTTTGTTCCCACTAAATTTTTACAGATTATATATGTGCGGGAACGAACCTTTTTAAGATAACTTTTGACACACTTTGAGAGATAAATATTAAGAAAGAATTTCCAAAATCAAAAGTTCATATTTTTGTGTTTTCAAGCCTTCATGAATTAATTTCTACCAAAACACATACACCCATGAGTTTGTGTTTATTCCAAGTTCTTCATACATATAATATTTGTTTTGAGTTGTTTGGCACCATTGGTTTTTCTCTACACCCCAAAAGAAGAGAGTTTGGGTTTGCTTCTACATCCCTCAAAGGAGAAGAAACTTTTGTTTTGCTGCAGCATTCTCACATGGTGAAAGGCACCATATGTGGTTGATGGTTGCTTGGTCTCAATTGGTGGACTCCAAGGTTCAGGTGGACTTCGGGATTATTCTCTAGGCGGGGGTGTTTATAAGAAGGAGCGTCAAGGCTTGGACGAACTCAAGTTTGTGGGGTAAGTCTACCTGTCTTGCAATTTGTAATTCCATACTTAGTGAATTTATTAGGCCAGGGCCGTCCCAGATTTTTTCCTGATTCGAATTTTTCCTCATACAACGCCATGTAGTGGTTTATTTATTTTATCTTTTGAAAATTCACCATTAGATGCATGCTTAGGTAATAAGATAAAATTTGGTTTAAATCACTACTTGTTTAATTTGGTGCTAAAATTACTTGGGTGAAATTTAACTTAATTTAATCAAGTCATATATTTAATTTGATAATTTGGTTTGGCATAATTTGGTAATATTGAAAATATTGGGTAGGCAAAACATGTGTTAAATTAATTTTGGGCTAAAAGTAATTTTCTCATATTTCACTTTAAGTGTTAATTTTTGTTGTTGAGAGAAACTAAAATTTGGTTTGAGTGAATGTTGTGCTTGTGTGTGTTCACCATAATTCACTCATTTAGGTTTAATTTTAATTTTGTTTTTAGAAATTAAAATTTGTGTTTAATTTAATTTTTCATCTTTTTAAAGAAAAGAAAATCAAATAAATTTTGGAAAATTAAATTGTTGTTTAGTAACCATATTTATTCCGCACATATAGGAAATTAAAGTGAAAGATTTTAAAATTGGGGGTACTATCGCGTTCTCAGATGAGTTCGTCGATGAGGGTGGTCATGTGATGGGCAAATGAGTGAAATTAACGAGTTTACAATATGTACAAGTAGCTCGTTATCTATTTGACACGCATGAAGATGTCGAAGAATGTAAAAGGTAAGTTTATATTTTAACTTTTACATTATTTTAATTTTTATACATGATCAATTTTGTAATACGTTCATCATGATCAATGCAGAAAATATGAAGCGTGTGGTAACAATAAAAGACGAGAAACAATGGCACAATCAAACAGCGAATCTAGTTTGTGGTTGTCACACAAGGTATTGTATTCTTCTAGTTCTTTGTTACTATCAAATTTGAATCAAAATTGATTTTTTGGTTACTAAATATGTGAATTTGGATTTTAATCAATTTAAGCATTAATTCAAAGTCCATGACATGACCCGATATTGAAACAACATTTTTAGTTTTATAATGTCATTAACTCGTACAATATTCTAATTTATTTGGATTTGATCATTTTCTCATATACATGTTTGTACTAATAACAACAATTTTTGCAGAAAATGTCTTCAATATGGCATCGTGGTAGCGAAGGCGGCGAGGGCTCCTCGGCCACTAGGCCCCCAAAATTTGGCAAATTTGGGTCCGTCGTCGAAAACAAGACGACATTATTGGCTAGATCTGGAGTTGCTGAAGGCGATCATCGTCCCGGGGTACACTGATTGGAGGAAGGTGCCAAATGAGCTCAAGATCGCCATCTGGGGGGCACTACAGGTTGTGTATATATATATATATATATTTTTATTTATATTTATATATTTAAATACAACTAACACTTACTCTCTTTTTGGTTTTTATTTATTTGACGCGATCAATTCGGCCTGCCCCCACATGTCCGCTACTCCACGTTGGAACATTTGAGAGATCAGTATAATACGTGGAAGAAACAAATGCGAGCATGAGACTTTGGACAGATTCGGGAGTCCATTATGAGAGTGCGCAACACCGTCCCGTCGAAGGAGCCGATCTCATTGGCACAGTGTCAGCAGTTTTGTAACAATGAGATCGAGGAGAGAAAATTGACATCTAGTCAATCGGGGAGGGAAAATCGATCCAAAAAGATGGGCGTGCGCTACTCCGGACGGATGTCTTAGGCCGAGGTCACATGATGGTAAGTTTTTATTTTTCTCTAATTTTAGTTTTATGTTATTCTTATTTAGCATTATTTTACATTACTTACTAATTCTGCATTATTTTATTTCAGGAGGCAGGGAGTGGCCCTGGGTGTAGGCCACATAGACTCTATGCCTATGTGGCAATCTGAACGAAGAATGGCAAGGATAATGAGGTGCTCGGAGCGTGGCGACTATAATTGTAAGTTATAATTGTTTAATTTTTTTAATTACTTTATAATTTTTTATTTACTTAATTAACTATCGTGTACTTTTTTTCATTTTAGGAAAATCTCAAAGAAGTGCATGAAAAGCAGTCTGATGCTAACAAATCACCTTTGGCTACGGATGCACTCAGCCAAGTGCTCAGGGTGGATCATAAGGGAAGGACTAGGGGTGAGGTCTCAGGTGGGGAAGTCGAGGATGATCGGGATAGAGACGAGCAACAACGAGTTGGCTCGTCAGGTGGACACCCATGACGATAAGCTATCAAGATTGTAGGAGACGGTCCTAAACATGCATGCCTTCATGAAGCATCAGTGGAGGTTCACCTACGATAAGGTCAAGGGCATACAACCTAGTTGTTTTCTTTTAAATCTTCCCAGATTTGTCACGGACTTTGATCGTCACAAGTTTAACCATTTGTCTCCATGAAAAATCCGACAAACTTATTGCGGTCTTTAACTGGGACAAGTCCGTGGTAAATGCCTTTGTCACCCCCAAACTTGTCACGGTCAAAGACCGTGATAAGTTAGCAGTTTTAGTGTAGTGAACGAGCGTAAAAGTCTAGTAAAAATTCACACCTTCTACTTTTATGTAGCTTCAATATATAAGCCTAACCTTTTTTCTAACGATTACACCATTAACCTTTTTTCTAATGATTACACCATAATCATCACTTTTATTATTATTATTATAAACCCACCTAATGCTTATCACATTCGTATTGCTAAGACAAGGGATAAATTCCCAAATGCTATGTTTGTCAAATTGAAGAAACTCATCTTACATTTCAAGGATGTAATGCTCGTCTCTCAATAATTCATTCACATTCTTAGGCTACATTTAGGAGATATAAAACAAGTATCTAATCTCACTATGTCGATAGAATGTGCCATGACGCCCTAAGACATTGAACAATGTTAGAGGCATAATGATTTGACCAAACCAAATATGGTATATCCTCCTTATCTAAGGATGGGTCTAAACCTCTTTGGTTTCTTCGAGGTTTAACAGGATCACAACTGAAGGGTGAGTCACTCTTGATAATCGAATCACTTTATTAGCGAACGAGGCAGGAGAGTCATCCTTAACTACGACATTGTATGATTACATGACCTTAAAGATTTTAAGGTTATACCCCTTATAAGATCTATTATTCAATTAATATCCCTTAAATATTCCTTCATCAATTCTAGAGTTAAACTTTCCTAAATTCTCTTTATCTTGCAAAATGAGCATGGACTCTGAAAAGTTTTTAAATAGTTTCGGTTGGGCTTATGTCTAGTCCATAGCTCATAACATGTCATGTTCCTATCAGGAAGGTGATATACCCTATTAACCATATGGCATGTGGTAATTACCTACTAATTCTTCTCAAAACCTCAATGGCACATTCCTCCATTTGATAATGGACCATTACATCCATTAAATGGTTTAATTCTTCCTTTTTAACGATTACATTTTGCTGAGGTATGCTAATGGATAAAAACTCATGCTTTATGTCGTGCTCATCACAATATTTATTCAATAAACTCACTCCCATTATCACTCCTTATAACAAAGATGGATCAATAATGACGATTTTGAAGCAACCTGCATTTCATAAATTGTTGAGTCTCGAACTTCTGCCTAAAGAAACCAACTATATAATACCTCGAATAGTCATCTACCATTACTTTAATGTGTTTCTTACCACTTAAGCTCTCCATACGCATAGGCCTAATGAGACCATATGGATCAACTCGAGGACATGAGAGGTAATAATCATATCAGGCTTCTTATGTGGACTCCTTACTTGGTTGCCTTTCTGACAAGTTAAATATGCGAAAGGCTTTCCTAATGATGGTAAGCCAGGAACAAGGTCTTTTTTAACAATACTGTCCATATTTGTATGATATACATGACCTAGACGTTGATGCCAAAGATCAAGAGTCGTTAAATTGGCATTTTGATAAATAAATTAGGAATTGGGAGCAACCCATCATAGTTATCGGGCGTCCTTATACCATGCAACACCATCATTTTTTTCTCATTGAACACTTCATAACACTTTTGAGAGGAATTTACTAATAGGTTTTCATGATGCATTTGGCTTATGTTAATTAAATTAGCATTGAGACCCTCCATATTTAAGACGTTCTTTAGCTTAGAAAACCTAAAAATCTATATGGTCCCCTTACCTAATATGCTAGATAGACTACCATCACCAAATGTGACATTATTATCCTTGTTATCCTCAATGTCATAAAATAAATACTTATCATCAATCATATGTCTAAAATAACCATTGTCGAAGTACCATTTTTTTATGAAGATGGATAAGTCAGGAGAAACAACCTCTCCTAAATGGCACTTACAAGCTTAAACCAATTACTATAAACTTGAAAGAAATCAAACTTGGGACTTTATATTATCCCCATTACATGAAGAAAAAACTACTTTGAAAATCTTAAATAATTACACCCTATCTTATCCAACTTGATTTCTGCTTTCACTTTCCTAGGAAAATCCTTAACATCATGGTATATTTTCATCTAATTGAGATGCACCCCTTCATTAGACAAGCAGTCAACAACAAAATTGATTCCCTACAACAATGGTTCAATATAAATTGAACTCTATTAAGTTTAGCCATAATAAAGAATCCAATTCAATATGAACGAATTCTATATTATGGTCCAATCATAATTGTAACCCCTTGCTCAATGCTGAAATTTCCATTTCATTATTAGTAGAGCAACCATTTGAATTAGCAAAACCTAGAATAAAGTCTGATTCTGCATCTTTGATAATACCCCCATATCCACTACTGCCCGAATTTCCTCTAGAAGCCCCATCCACATTGAATTTAAACCAATTTTGAGAAGGATGATACCATCTGATCAGCTTAGGAATAATAGGCTTTGGATGAATTATAGGATCAAACACCTCTAAAAAAATTCATCAAAACATTAGCAGGAGTATTGAATTTGATACCTTTGCAAATATCAGTAATAACGTTAAAAAATTGAGAGATAGACCTGATATAGTTAAATTTGGTTGCATCATATAAAGCTTTATTTCTAGCTTTCCTGATCTCCTAGATGACCACATTAAAAATGTCTTTTACTAAAACAATTTATAATCTCCAACTCTATCTACATACCACCAACTAACAAACATAGAAGATATTGAATTTCTATCCATCCTTATCCCAATTAAATTAGAAAAAAAATTCCCAAATAGGCCTCACATTGTAGCATTACAAGAATAAGTGGTTCAGTGACTCAGTATGATTAAAACATGCTTGACATCTAGACACTATAGAAATTCCGAAGTCTTGAATAACATCATTGGTTGGAAAATAAGAATTAAGAATTTTCCAAGTATTTATGGAGATTTTCTTAGGAAGGCTTTTGTCCCATACCTAAGCTGAAACTATAAAAAAAAGTATGATGGCATATACATAGCTCCATTGCAGAGCTAAATGAGAACTCTCCAAAAGCAGGTGGTTGCCAGATCCATTCTTGATCTTTCTTTTCCATATTGTTCTCACATAATTCCTTCACGTTCCTTAATTGTCTCCAAGCTAAAGAGCCCAAGTTGTTGTTGCTTATTTTATATATGCTCCTCATTAATGAAGACCACAAAGTGTCCTCTGTCTTGAACTTCTAATACAGTCTCATAGATGATGCTTTGACTATATGATTCAAATTCAAAAAGACTAATTCCCCTTCTTATTTATTTTTACATAACATGTCCCAATATTTCCATTGATTCTTCCATATTTGGCTTTCAATGCCTCCCCAAAAAAATTTACGCATCATACTATTTAATCTTCTAATAATAGCTTTTGGAGGTTGAAAAGAACCCAAAAGTTAAGCTGGGATTAATGAGAGCGTGTGTTTGATCAATATGTATCTACTTCCACTAGATAAGATATTTGCTTGCCATCCATTAATTTTGTTTCTCAATGATTCAATAAGCTTCCCAAAGTATATGATTTTGTTCCTTCCTTTGAAAAAGTACATCCCAAGTAATGAATTAATAGATTTTTGTGCTTTAGATTTGTGGTAGCCTCAATTTTAATGAATTTTACTAGGTCCTGCTTTCCATCAGTTGAACAGTTACTCTTTGAATAATCATTTTTTTGGCCTAAAAATTCTGAGTGTTTGATAAAAAAAAATTAATTGACTTTAAAATCTTTTGATCTCTGATTGACTTTAAACTCTTTTGATTTCCTCTAGATAATATGATAACATCATCTGCAAAAGAAATATGAGATATCATAGGGCTGCCAATAGGGAGATAAAAAAGGTCTTGCTCCATTATTTAACATAAGATGGTCCAAACCTCTACTTAGGAATTTTACAATTATATTGAACAGGCTTGGGGATATGGAATCCCCTTGCCTCAGGCCTCTAAAAGATTTTAAATAACATTAATTCCATCGATGATAACTGAGAACTAGATGCTAGAAATCATCCTCCAAATGAAGTATATCCACCTTTCTTCAAAGCCAAAACATCTCATTATCTTTATTAGAAATCCCCATTGCAATTCGTCATAAGTGTTCTCCATATCTAGCTTGATAATAAAATTTCCTCCGTGACATTTCTTATTCAAGTTATGAGACATTTCTTGAGCCAGTAACACATTATCTTGAATGCAACTTCCTTTAATAAAGCCACTTTGGTTTGGGGATATAATTTTGGGAAGGAAATTAGCCAATTTGGTTGAATTTTTTTAAAATTATCTTATAAGATAAATCTGAAGAGGGTGGAACCCCGGTGTTTTTAAATATCACTCAATTAAAAAACTAATTTCCTTTTTAACTTAAACTCAAGAGATGCGGAAGCGTTATAAAGGTGATGGTTCAACTTTCAAAAATTAACATAAAGAAAAGTGAATAATTAATGAAACACACCAAATTAATTATTACTCACTTAAACCGTTTAAGTCCAATTAATTAGATCCAAGTCCTAGAATTTGCCTAAGTAATAATTTTCAATTATCCAAAGTTAGGCGAAACCAAATTTAGCAAATGACTTGAATTAAGTAAACATTACCCAACATGTAATATAAGTCCCAATTAAATTGAGTGTGATAAATTAAATCGAATTTTATCTTGAATTAATTCTAAGCATGCGTTCTAAATTATGAAGCAAGATAAAATAAACAATATCACATTACACCGCGATGTACGAGGAAAAACCCAAGACGAGAAACAACCTCGGACGGCCCTAGCCACAAGTCCACTAGATACGGAATTACAATTACAAGACAGATAGACTTACAACGACTGACTCGATCCCTCTCAAGCCTCGACGCTTCTTCTCGTAGACACCTCTTCCTAGCGGACAACCTCGGAACACCACCGCGGTCTCGGAATCAATCGATGGGACTTTATATGGTCACCGTCACCCTAGCATGGAGCCTTTCTCCATGTGGGTAGAATCACAACAAAAAGTCTTCTTCTTTGATGGATGTAGAAGCAAACCAAAACTTCTCTTCTTGAATTCGATAGAGATAAACCGGTGCCAAAACTCCAAGTAAAATATATGTATATATAACTTGGATAAACAACTATTGGGTGTAAACACTAGAGTGTGTAGGATTTTTCATTAAAGAATAACACCCAAAACTTGATCTTTTTCCTTAAACAAATTTTCTATCAAAACACTCTCTAGGAGTTTGTATGGTATGAAAAAGATCCACCTTCAAAAATGATTCCCATCCTTAATAAAGCCTTAAAAAATCAGTTAAGAAACAAGTGGGGAAAAGGGGTGAAAACTGCCAAAAACTGCTCAAAACTGTTCCCGCCTGGCGTCTCGTTCGAACGAACTTGACTCTCGTTCGAACGAACTTGACTCTCGTTCGAACGAGACTTCTAACGAGCGACCAGACTGGGCTCGTTAGAAACTCGTTAGATATTTCGTTAGAACGACCAAACTCGTTCGAACGACATATCGAACGACTGACCAGATTAGGGTTCGTTGGCAAACTCGTTCGAACGAAACCTCGTTAGAACGAAAAACTCGTTCGAACGACATATCGAACGACTTCCAGAATTTTTTCTAAAATTCTATTTTGGCCCAGAAACTTTATATACTTTAAATTAAAGTTCCAATTAAATTATTCTGAAAGTAAAACATGGTTTTTATTAAACCTAACACCCAATAAATATTGTTCCAAGCTCCTATATAAATATAATTACATTCATACCTTGGGAGCATGGAACATTAGATGATGACATAGAAACAAGGCACATAAACCGGCATTTTGATGAAGCTTTATATTCTTTGCCGCTACGTCTTCAACACACACTTCATAGGCTTGAGAGTATTACAATAAATCACTAACCTATGAATAAATTTTTTTGTCCGGAATTGAGCCAAAACTATATATGGACTCAATTGGAAATTTGTGTCCTTACAAATCTCCCCCTTTGGCTATTCCGGGACAAAAACCAAACAAAAATCCTAAAGGGCCGTCAAGCTCTACTAGACTCAAAACATAACCCGCCCAAACTTGACTCAACCCAAGGATCAAACGCTTTGCCATAGAAAGATGCCGCTTTAGAATAATTTCTGCACACTTAAGCAAACTCATCAAATGCATAGGGAATATCAAAATATTAAATGCAATTAATTCCTTACTCCCCCTAAATTAATTCTCCTCTTTATCAAGACACATGACCTACTTAGAAAGATGTCTCCCCCTAAGATAAATCTCCCCCAAACTAAGATACGATAATAATAGGATTAGATACCATTTCTCCCCCTATCATCATTCTCCCCCTTTTTGTTCGGGAATAGGCAAAGGATAAAGAACTAATAAACAGCATGTGGAAGCTTAAAGTCATAAGACATGAAAGCATATGGGCAATAAAAGCAAGGCAAAGACAAATAAATATCATATATATAGATACTAAAAATATACCAATAGAGCACTTGCATATATATATATATAGATATAAACACACACATGACACAAAATACAATAAGTTTGCACACTCGTATGGCAAAAATGTGTCATATGGAAACGGAAGTGTAGGGGTGTGTACTAGCAACAATTAAATTTAGACCCAAACACTTAAGAAACGTTCACGGAGTTCTCATTTGATTGCAAACTTCATCACAGTTAAATATAACCTCATGTGACAATATAAAGATTGAACTCAATGAACAAACATACACAATGCATACAGGCCTATCATGATGATGATTCTACAAACCAAATAGAGTCATGACATTAAAGACAACTAGGATATACGGACATTGTGCAAACCGTTGATATACCATCCAATTCTCCCTCAATGAGCATATATTCTTTTGTTTTTGAATGAATATATCAAACAAACATAGGCCTTAGCAATTGCTTTCTGTTTAATGCCAAATATTCTGTTTTTAGGCCTTTGGATCACGTATTTCTTTTAGATCCAATCAACGGTGGCTTACTATCGCAAAGGATTTAATTCATCCTTTCGGAGCCCTTCCCCGTGCATATATTAATTTATCATGTTTTCATTTTTCACACAAATCTCACATGCAACGGATTTTGACATGCACTAGTCCTCCTAGGTCATAGATATGTAGATTACTAGATTGATAGGAGAACACCTCAAAAAGCTCAAATATAACATGTGACATTAAGATTTCAAAAGAGCTCGTGCATGTGTGAAAAGAGTCATATGAAAATAGAATCCATTTAATCAATAAAAAATCCAACTACTCCATATAAAACATGGTAAAGAACATTTTAAGGATTGAAAATCTAAACCAAAAGTTCTAGCCACGTGGGAGCGTAAAAGATGGGATTCAAACACAAGTATATGCCACAAAGTGTGTCAAACTAAAATACACACAAAATACAATCTTTTTGAGTTTTTAACATTTTAACCAAAACTAAAGATATATACTCAAAAGACTAAACAAAAATCATTTGTATTTTTCATTAAGCTTAAATGAAATAAATAAAACACAAATGATAAACAAAAATCTTTTTATATTTTTCAATTAATTCAAACACAAAATATAATACAAAAAGATAAACAGGTCATAATTTCTAGCGTGTGATGTGAAATAAGGCAATGACTAGAAAATGACTAAACAAGCATACATTTAGCATATGAAAATAGCATGAAGTACAAACGCTAAAGTATGCAAACACTAACACATTCATCCATTAGATTTAGCAAGGGAGGAAGCATGTGAAAGTAAATGAGAATCAAAATCCCTATTTTGTAAGGCAACCAAGTCGGATTTCCTAACCCAAATGAATGAAGAATGACTATCTTGGGGTGTAGGAGCTTTAACTACCGTGGTTACATTACTATGGGATTTTCTAGGAATTCGTTTAAGATCTAAACAAAATTTCCTAAGATGACCTTGACGACCACAATGTGTACAAGTGAGAACATGTCGAAAAATTTTCACTCACATGACTAGCCATAAAAGCCACAAAATTTTCTTAGTGGGGGAATCGGGCTTTTCTTCCTTATCACTATCACTAAGGGTTGCATTATATGCAGTGGTCGTTTACCTTCTTTCCTTAGTTTAGTGGGGCACTCATAAGCTCGATGACCATAACCTTCACAACCAAAACACTTGTTAGACTCGTCCCTATCTAAATTGTCATTACTAGGTTTAGGGATCCTCTCGGCTTTAGAAATCTTCTCGCTTTTATCATGTTTAGGAGTATCAAATTTCTTAAAATCATTTTTAAATTTATCTTTGTTAAATTTAAGAAATTTTCTAAATTTGCGAGCAAACAAAGCCATATCTTCCGAGTAACTATCACTCTCGCTCTCTACTACTTGTTTGACCTCTTTTCGGGATGTTAAAGCAACGCCCTTTTCGATTTTCTTTTCAGTTTTAGAGGGAAACATATCTAGTTCATAGGTTTGTAAATCACCTACAAGCTCTTCTAATTTCGTAGAGGCTAAAGTGGGTAAAGAATTTAAAACGGTCACCTTTGGAATAAATCTATCGGGTAGGGACCTTAAAATTTTCTTTACAACACGGTCGTCAGGTATTTTCTCTCCCAAGTTAAAAGATGAATTAACAATATCAGAAAGTCTAGCATAAAATTTATCAAAAGTTTCTAATTCATCCATTTTGATAGTTTCAAATTGAGTGGTGAGGTTTTGGAGTTTTGAAGCTTTAACAACACTAGTTCCTTCATGAGTTAATTGTAAAATATCCCAAGCTTCTTTAGCGGTTTCGCACGTCATAATCCGTCGGAATTCATCTGGTGCGACAACGCTAAATAAGGCATTTAAACCTCGGGAATTAAAGTTAGCAAGTTTAAACTCATTTTCAGTCCATCTATCGGCGGGTTTGATAACACGTTCATTTTCAACTAAGTAAGTTGGTGGGGAGTACCCGGTAACAACAGACATCCAAACTCTCTCGTCGATAGATTTTAGTGCCGATCTCATACGCGCTTTCCAATACGCGTAGTTTGAACCATCGAAAATAGGAAATTTTAAAAATGGGGAAAAATCCATTTTATCCAAAGATTATTTAAAAGATCGTTAACGAAATAATTTATCGCTTTGGCTCTGATACCAATTTGAAGAGGGTGGAACCCCGGTGTTTTTAAATATCACTCAATTAAAAAACTAATTTCCTTTTTAACTTAAACTCAAGAGATGCGGAAACGTTATAAAGGTGATGGTTCAACTTTCAAAAATTAACATAAAGAAAAGTGAATAATTAATGAAACACACCAAATTAATTATTACTCACTTAAACCGTTTTAGTCCAATTAATTAGATCCAAGTCCTAGAATTTGCCTAAGTCATAATTTTCAATTATCCAAAGTTAGGCGAAACCAAATTTAGCAAATGACTTGAATTAAGTAAACATTACCCAACATGTAATATAATTCCCAATTAAATTGAGTGTGATAAATTAAACCGAATTTTATCTTGAATTAATTCTAAGAATGCGTTCTAAATTATGAAGCAAGATAAAATAAACAATATCACACTACGCCGCGATGTACGAGGAAAAACCCAAGACGGGAAACAACCTCGGACGGCCCTAGCCACAAGTCCACTAGATACGGAATTACAATTACAAGACAGATAGACTTACAACGACTGACTCGATCCCTCTCAAGCCTCGACGCTTCTTCTCGTAGACACCTCTTCCTAGCGGACAACCTCGGAACACTACCGCGGTCTCCGAATCCACCAATGGGACTTTATATGGTCACCATCACCCTAGCATGGAGCCTTTCTCCGTGTGGGTAGAATCACAACAAAAAGTCTTCTTCTTTGATGGATGTAGAAGCAAACCAAAACTTCTCTTCTTGAATTCGGTAGAGATAAACCGGTGCCAAAACTCCAAGTAAAAGATATGTATATAGAACTTGGATAAACAACTATTGGGTGTAAACACTAGAGTGTGTAGGATTTTTCATTAAAGAATAACACTCAAAACTTGATCTTTTTCCTTAAACAAATTTTCTATCAAAACACTCTCTAGGAGTTTGTATGGTATGAAAAAGATCCACCTTCAAAAATGATTCCCATCCTTAATAAAGCCTTAAAAAATCAGTTAAGAAACAAGTGGGGAAAAGGGGTGAAAACTGCCAAAAACTGCTCAAAACTGTTCCCGCCTGGCGTCTCGTTCGAACGAACTTAACTCTCGTTCGAACGAGACTTCTAACGAGCGACCAGACTGGGCTCGTTAGAAACTCGTTAGATATTTCGTTAGAACGACCAAACTCGTTCGAACGACATATCGAACGACTGACCAGATTAGGGTTCGTTGGCAAACTTGTTCGAACGAAACCTCGTTACAACGAAAAACTCGTTCGAACGACATATCGAACGACTTCCAGAATTTTTTCTAAAATTCTATTTTGGCCCAGAAACTTTATATACTTTAAATTAAAGTTCCAATTAAATTATTCTGAAAGTAAAACATGGTTTTTATTAAACCTAACACCCAATAAATATTGTTCCAAGCTCCTATATAAATATAATTACATTCATACCTTGGGAGCATGGAACATTAGATGATGACGTAGAAACAAGGCACATAAACTGGCATTTTGATGAAGCTTTATATTCTTTGCCGCTACGTCTTCAACACACACTTCATAGGCTTGAGAGTATTACAATAAATCACTAACCTATGAATAAATGTTTTTATCCGGAATTGAGCCAAAACTATATATGGACTCAATTGGAAATTTATGTCCTTACAAAATCACACATGCGTATGGGCCTGTAGAAGTGTTAGATCAGCTTTGGCACTTTTACTTTATGAATTAGCACTATAAAAGTGCTAGAATGACCTGAAAAAATATTGTTAGTGGCATCTAAAATATAAATTTTAATGATATCCCAACATTTTTTTATAGCAATCCCCTCCACAACCATCTGGACCAGGGGCTTCTTTTGGGCTTAGAGAATTTATGGCCTTATACACTTCCTCTTCAGTGGCAAATTCTTGAAAAATATTATTCATATCAGCATTTATGATTAAAAGGAATTATATGATCAAATCTATTAACATCAATACACACATTTTCCTCAGTAGATAGCAAGGGATTGAAATAATCAACAATCTGACTACCAATCATTGCTTGATTCTCTTTAATCTAGCCATCTTGAGTCTCTATACTGTGAATACTTAGTTTTTTATGCTTACATATAACAAGAGCATGAAAACACTTTGTATTTGAATCTCCAACTTGAAGCCATTTGATATTGGGATTTTATTTCCAATACATTTCTTCAATTTGTATAGCTCTCAAAAGTTTGGATCTACCTTTTTGAAATTGGATTATGTTCTCCTCCTTTCTGTCTAAATCATAGGCTCCCTATAATTGAATCACTTCATCCTCCAAATTCTTGATATTTTGAAAAATATCTTTAAATTCGTGTTTATTCCAAATTTTCAATGTAGATTTCAGTCTTTGCAACTTTAAAGAAATTTTCTTCATACCATACGAATTTATGGGCTCCATCCATGAATTTCTGACTACCTCCTCAAATATATTATGCTGGCACCACATAGATTAAAATTTGAAGGATTTTTGGGATATATCTTGATTAATTTTGACAGTAATCAAAAGAGGAGCATGGTCTGAGGTACTCTTATTCAAGTGGGATATTGTTGTATTTGGATATATAGAAATCCAAGTCATATTAGCCACTCCTCGATCAGGTATTTCAAGAATTACTTAATTTTATCCTCTATTATTACACCATGTGAATCTTGAGCCTTTAAATACCAAATCTAAGAGACCATTGTGATCCAAAGCTTGATTAAATTCATTCACTACATGAAAATCTATAGAATTGCCTCTAATTTTCCCAGTTGAATTAGAGACAACAGTATCGATTTCCCTTAAATCTCTGAGAAACATCTATAATTTGGCTCCACAAACTTCTTATTTCCTCCTTGGAACAGTTAACATAAACCACTAAAAGAATAAGATCCTTATTTAGAGATTAATGATTTAATAAAATTGTTAACTGTTGATCTTAATCATCTATAATATTAATATCAACTTCAAATCTCCATAATATCCAAATTTTCCCAGATTGATTACTAAAAGCTCCTTCAAATCCCCATTTCATTATATATATATATCAATCTTTTCTTACCAAATTTAGGCTCTACTAAAGCAATAAAAGGAATTTTATGAATTTTGACAAATTTTTAATTCTTCTAGAGGAGGATTTCTTAGCCACTCCCCTTATATTCCACACTAGGTAGGTTATCATTTAGAAATAATGGGAGTATATTATTTGTTACCTTTAATTGATGATTTTGTGACTCTCTTAAACATTAGATCAGTCATTCTAGACATGTGTTTTATTCCTCCTATCTGAGTCTTTATCCACTTATTTGTTGTTAGTTCCTTGATTTATCCTTCTTCATTTTGGAATCAAGTCTTTGGGAAAACATAATAAGTTCTTTTATGATCAGGATTGCTTCTTCTTTTTCAATATCTCCATCAATAGTATAGAGATGGTCAGTTTCAACATTGGTATCATAATCTGGAATATTAGTTGCCCTTGGGGACAATGCAAGGTTGTCCACTACCATCACCTCTTGAGCATTCAAATCATCATTATGCATTTGATGAATATGATCTTGAATCTTCCTTTTTCTTTTCCTCCTCTTCTTTTTTCTAGATTGGATAGTTATAATTCCCCAACTTACTCTCCATCAACTGCACTTCACCTTCTTCAGCTACATTTATTTCCCAATCTTCTTGCATTTTTCTTTCAACTTCCTTTTTTTCATTAATATTTTCTTCTATGACACGCTTCATCTTTTTTGGCACGAGAGTATAAAAAGTATCGATTGAACGGTTACATTTTCAGCGCTAAAGTGTACGAGGAAAGTAAAAATGTACAGAACTCGAGCATTTCATATAAGGCTCTTACTTTCTTTCGAGCGAGCGCAAAGGATAAAAACCTCGTTGAAGCTGGAATGAATTACTATGGTGTAATTCGAAATATATTTGAATTGGATTATATAAGATTCAAAAAGGTTGTATTTTACTGTGATTGAGTAAGAGTTGAGGATAAAAATGCTTGTAAAGTTGATCCTGTCACCAATTTGATCATGGTTGACTTGTCCAAGTTGAAGAGCAACGACCACTTGAGCGATGAGCCATTTGTTTGTGCCTTTCAAAAGGTTAACCAAGTGTTTTACTCGGAGTATATCAACAACGAGTCGTTGTCAATTGTCCAACACGCGCCAAAATGTCTAAATAGTAGTGTGGATGACTTGGATGCTCCTACCGAATATCAATCCATTTTTTATGATAACCCGAATTTTAAACCATTTTTCAATTTGTAATAAATATTCCAATTTGTACCGAAATATTCCAATGCATTTGGACAGTTTGGGACTGCATAATATCTGTATAATATTCTTAGTGGCTTAAAGTTGTTACTTTTGGAGGAATTTTCTATTATAAATTGAATTTGAAATTGAAATTTAAGTTTTGTTTATACCAATCCATTAATATACGCTTCTTACCTTTAATATGTGATTAGTACATAGTTATTTGGGGTGTCCTATTTGTAGAGAGGAGACTGAATCTCTTCGTCTATCCTTTATATCCGAACACTAAGAAATGCCATAATCCTTTGGAGTGATGCTCTGCAAATTCCTTCCAACCGTTGTGTAGCCAAACATCACCAGTTGAAGTTGTCAATTACACTTTCCATACCCCACCACGTGGAACCTCTAGCAAAACATGGTGATGTTTGGCTACACAACGGTTGGAAGGAATTTGCAGAGCATAACTCCATAGGATTATGGCATTTTTTAGTGTTTATATATGAAGGGAATTATATTTGACACGATTTCCCGGGGTACATTAGTTGGAAGGAGGTGCCATATGATCTCAAGTTAGCTGTTTGGGTGGCACTACAGGTAATGTAGTTATATTTATATGAATATTTTCTTATTGGGTGGCACTCCACTCTTGTGCAATTTCTTGAAGTGGATGATTCTTATAGTGGAACTGAAAATTAGTGCTGGATTTTCTCAAAAGTTGTCCTCTTCTAGAGGTTCTTATCTTTGAGGTACCTCAAGGGTTCATAACATCACTTCCAGCTAAATAGTTTGTAGATTTAAGATAATTGATGGTGATGTTGTTTCTTATTATATTAGGGTTTTTCATTTTGTTGTGAACAAATCGGGACATCGTGGTTGGAATGGTATGTACCTGATTGTTTGAGATCATAACTAAAGACAATCGAAATTACGGGCTCGGGGACGAATAATGGAGTTGAACAGTTGAGGTACTTTGTGGAGAATGCCAAAGTTTTGAACAGGTATGGGATTGTATATATTTTTAATGTATATTTGCACTATCTCGATTTTATTTGGATATATAATATTTGAACAGGTACAATGTTGCTATAACAGGTACATATATACTGCTGGGCAGTGGCAGTGGCCATACTGCCCAACAGATTTTTTTTTAATTCTGCCCGGAATTGTCACGGTCATTGACCATGACAAGTCCTTGACAAAGTAAGTTGTTACGTGCTTGTCACGATCAAGGACCGTGACAATTTTTTTAAACACTATCACGGCTTTATCACGGTCCTAAACCATGACAAACTTGTCACGGTCATTGACCGTGACAAAAAAAAGTTATCTCGCCCAGAATTGTCACGGTCATTGATAGTCCAACTTGTCAAAGTCAATGACCGTGACAATTTGGCAGATTTGGTAGTGTTTTGAACCTCCTTATACACCTATTTGGTCTGCTGACTATCTTTCTTCTTCCTTTCTTCAATCTTATTCTTGGTAGCCTTTCTTTAGTTTGATTTTTTTAATAATCAATCATAGATGTCATTCCCTTTCTTTGCACAATAAGAATAATATTTGGGAATATCTTCAATGCCTACTTCCTGCCAAAATCCTCATGTGCCACAATCTATCCAAACCATCTTTAGAATAGTCTTCAATAGGTCCACTTCTACACACACTCTTGCAAGGCTTAGTCTGTTCATATCAGCAATGGATGAATCTAATCGAAGGGGTTTTCCAATCAACTGTGCTTTAGAATAAAGGGATGATTTTGAGAAGATAATGTATAGGATGTTGAGGAAAACTAATCCACATTGGTGTGACACTACTCTCCATATCGGGCAAAAATTCTGGAGTCCACTTTAAGATTTGTGACACCCTGCCTAATTAAATACTGGGTGATCAGTCATTTATCTTATTAAATAGGATTCCCATTTGGTTTATTCTTAGCATCACTATCGAAAAATTTATTAAAACTATCACCTAATAGTTAATTAAGTCGGTGCCAAATTTTACCTTTCTTTATCATGTGAAAAAAATAACTTTAAACCATTCACACAATAATATAGAAGTCTTAACATACAAGTAATATAAATAAGTGTCGAATAAACCATCGGCTCCAAAACAAATTTAAATAAATAAATATAAGTACAAATCTGAAATGAATAAAACTGAATAATATAACTGATGGGGGCAACACGCCCAAAAGTGTTGAGATAAGAATCCTAATCTTGGAATAAATAATTGAGACGTCTAGTCCAAATCCTTCATGCATCCACACATATTGCAGCTAAACATCCCTAGAACGGATCTTCAAGCCTAGCGTTCCTGTGGCGGGACACCTAAATGGTTTTAAGAAAAAAAATTTTGCAAACGGTTCAGAGCCCAATTATTTTGAAAATATTTAGCAATCATTTTATTGCAATAAATAAAATGCCTAGTATATAATGACCATAATTGATTTCACGATCGCACTCTCTTGAAGACAGCCTCACCTCTCTTCTACAGCGCACACCTATCACATTTATTTATTTCATCTAGTTATTACTCAATCCAACTAGAACATAATAGCTATCTAAGCTAGCCCGCTAATCACCCCGTTGTAAGTCAAACCCAATATCACAATTAGTATAACATATATAACCCTCATTTATATGTATATACTAAATATCACATCAATATATATCAATAGATAGTTACACATTATCTATAGTTATATACAGATATCACTCACTACGTATATATACATAGCATCCTCATAGCTTGGTCCGATTAGATGCATTTCTCGTACATGCTATAAGGTGTCAGACACATCTTGTGTCACCTCTGGTCATCGGGTCGGAATCTCACCACCGAGCCCAAGTCATAAACAAATAACGGCGGCGGTTATATATATATAAGCCTTAGGGTTTCAATACATATTACTTGAAGACCTGCATGGCATCCTCCTCTAATCATGGTAACAGCCACCCAAGCACTATAACCTGGAGCTACAATCTAAACCCCACGGGAATCGCCAGGGTGGGACCACCCACTACGCTTAACCTCCCGGATAGCATCCTAGAGTAAAATTAACATACACATTTTGCATTCAACTCACATGTATACATATATATAATTCACACACTTATGTATATATCGAGAATTTCCGCTCCCATTCGTAATATATATGTGTCCAACATTAATTAGCTACGCCCCGCCATTTATTATTAATAATAGGATCATATGATTCAGCTCCCATATATTTGATTAGGTTCCTACTGATCTCATAATTGATTCCACTAAGTGTGGTTTCAAATCAAGAATGTTTCATCACTTATTGAAACCTCAAGGTTATTTTAAACTTTTCACAACCTATACCCAACTACTTTGATTATCACAATAACATATTACACTAAACTAGTTATGCGTAGCCGCAAATGACACATCAATCTGAGTCCAGACGAGATATATATTCATGTTGACGTTTTCCCCTTAAAAGAACCCAACTATAATAAAAACCAGGGTATCGATCGACCGTCCTTGGACCACTAATCGACTTCCCCTTCATTTGTATACTTATTGTTTCCTCTGTAGGTGAAAACTGTGACTACCGATCGACCGGCCTAAGGCCCCGGTCGATCGCCCTCTCCATTTGATGTTTACTGTTACCCCCGTAGGCTAAATTCATCGACCGGCCTGGGACCCCCGGTCGACTGGACCTACCTGAACAGCCCAATGATTTTTTCTCCCAATTCCAAATTTCTTCTCTATTCAATCCTAATCATTACCAAACTCAATCCTTGTGATTTTTATTTTATTTTTTTCAATCATTCTTATAATTTCATAGCTTTACTTAATCAAAATTTACCTACACACTAAATTATTGATTTCAAACCTTAACTCATTTTCTCAACGATCATATATTTCACCATTGATGAATTGTTTCATCATCATCAATCTCTAGAAAACCCAGAAATCTTATAAACCTCCAACATGGTGTGTTCTCAAAATTTCTTAATTCACATGGGTTTAAATTTATTTTTCTTCAACATAAAATTAGCAAGATTTATTTTACAAGTCTTCTAATTAACGTATCTGTTACCACAAATTCAAAAATCAACACTACTAACTACAACTCACATAAAGTAAGAAAACACTTACCTTTTGGAATAAATTCGACGATCTCTTTTTGGAAACTCCGCCCCGAATAAAATTTCTCCTTCTTCTTTCCTTTTTCTTCTTTCTCTTTTCTCTCTTCTCTCAATCTTTTGTGAATTAGAATGAGTAACTGTTGTCCAACTCTTTTAGACCTAGGTTAAGTTTCCTTAATCTCAAAATTAAGCCTATTGGCTAAACCTAAAACACTAAAATGTCCCCGTATAGGCCCGATTATGTCTAAAAAAGCCCTGGGACCCAATTACAACCCCCAGGTACACTATTTTGACTATCTCGGCATATCCAAAACCATTATGACCTCAAAATCTCCACCTGAGTTAATCTATAATAATTTCCTATCTCGACCCCCAATTACTCCACACGCGACTCCCGATTGAGGTAAAATAATGCCATGTCACTATCACTAGTTATGACGTCAAATAAATTAACTATTCACTTAGTAATTATATTTCATCAATATTAATCATTCTCTCTCTCAATTAATATTTAAATACATACATAATAATTAATTCAATTAAATTACCATGCACTTGTAATTCAAATTTACCCGAATTAATCAAATATTTAATATTTAATGCTAATCCTCAGAAATACGAGGTGTTACAAGATTCTCATTGGAAATCGATTAATATACCATGTATCTCTCATCCATAATCTTGTATAATTTTTTCACTATTCAATCTGATAAGAATGATTTTTTTATCAAGGAGGCCAATGTTGAATGCAGTTTTAAGAGAAAATGCTTGGAATACTTTCCTCATAACCTCCATGGATGGATTACCATGCAAGAATTTCCCCATAAGATCATGTTTAAATGGAACTACCAGAGTTTCAATCTCTTTTGTAGAAAATATAAGTGCAAGTTCCCCTTTAAATGATGATGCATACAGTTTTAAGAGAAAATGCTTGGAATACTTTCCTTATAACCTCCATGGATGGCCTTCCATGCAAGAATTTCCCCATAAGAGCATGTTTAAATGGAACTACCAGAGTTTCAATCTCTTTTGTAGAAAATATAAGCGCAAGTTCCCCTTTAAATGATGATGCATGCAGTTTTAAGAGAAAATGCTTGGAATACTTTCCTTATAACCTCCATGGATGGCCTACCATGCAATAATTTCCATATAAGAGCATGTTTGAATGGTACTACTAGAGTTTCAATCTCTTTTATAGAAAACATAATGCAAGTTCCCCTTTAAATAATGATGCAGGCTTCAAAACAATTTGTGGCTCATTGTTGGTTGCTACTACAGATGCAAAGGATCTATTCCAAATGTTAGGGATGTTTGGTGGTCTTGGATCATGGGGGAAAATGAGTTTGTGGCCACCATGCAAACCCTAGCTATGGTAATGAAACATATATTCCTTGTCGAAGTACCATTAGATGTTACATTCTACCTTCAAAATAATGTGAAAAATCATGTTATTCGTCCTCATAATCTTATCACCTTAGGGACATTCATGTTTCGACTATACATTGTCATTCTCAACCTTTCCTTATAGAAGGGAAAAAGGAAACTAAATTAATCCTTAACATTGGTGAAAGCATTTTAAGTGCACTCAACTGGAGAGTTACTACCGTCATAGTCGATTTTAATAAGGTAGGTATTTAAACCCCTTTTCTCCTTCCCTTTCTTCCTTAATCGAGTGGGGAACTCAAAGGCTTGATATCCAAATCCTTGACACCAAAAACACGTAAGGACATATTTTTATACCCTTAATTTTGTTTGTCCTATTCCAGATTGAAAAAACATAAACACGTGGGTCCATATATGTCTTTATGTCTTGAAGATATGGAGAGTCGTCTATATTATCTTATCAGACAACACCATTGCATTCAAACATACATATGGAGGTATTAGTAAGTTTGATAAGTTATGACTTTGGTTTATGTTGATTTTTTTTCTTTCCTTGGTTTGTCATGAATCGTTATAAGTGAGGGAAAATATTTTTGATGCTCTCAAAAGTTTTTAGGTTTCAAAAATTTTGACGGTAGTATTGGAAAATCAAATGTTGGAATTTCAGCCAAAATAAAGACTTTTTTTTCTGAGTAAGATTTACAACATAAAAATATGTGTTTAAAAAGTTATGCTCAAAACAAAACATCATTTGAAGCCCTCAATCGAAGGTCTTTTAAAACATGTTTCAAATGAGGGACCCATAATAGAAGAAATAAGGATCGTTTGAAAGATTTTTCAAATGAGAATACCCTAGTTCGAAGAAGACCTCGTTCAAACGAGGTTGATTTGGTAAGGGCCAACTTTGTAAAAACGTATTATTGACGTATTTTCATATAAAAACTATAAATAGGACTCTAACTTCGATCTAGAATAGTTATTCAACTACTATAACTTTTCACCCCTAAAGAAAGTGTTTTTAAGTGTTTTACTGAGTGTTCATGAAATATATTGTCAAATCAATGGTCATATGAACACATAACAATAAATCACCATCATATACATCACATTTTACTATGGTGTGAGGCTTTGGTGGATTCCACGACTGAGTGTATCATAGAATGGTACATTAGGGGGTCAGATTGTGGTTTTCCAAAAAGAACATCTTCATTAGAAGATATAAACATAAGTGATTGTGTGGGTAGATTATTGTAAGGACAATTTTGTCCATTATCAATTTGTATGTCGTACGCCGTTACACCGTTGAAGAAACTCAAGATCACACCTACATCAACGGATCCAAATATCAAAGCGTCTTTAACATCATAGCCTCTGCGAGAATGAACTTGGTAAAATTTTGTTTTTACGTTCCTTAAAGTTCATATTTAGTACTGGGAAATTTTTATAAAATGTTTTTTATAAAAATAAGAAGTAAGTTTTTTCAATCAAAATGAGGCTTTTAAAAGTTTTTTTATTTTTCTGGGAAAGCCGGACTGGTCCGCCTCTATACCGGACCGATCCGCCACCGGACCGGTCCGCCCCTCAACCGGACCGATCCGCCTTGCTCGAGGTCCAGTAGACACCGGATCGAATGCGAACCGATGGAGCCATATTTTAAAAGAACCGATCCGGTATATCGGATCGATCCGCCTCCTAGCCGGACCGGTCCGCCTGGGATAAACTCGAGCAATTCCGTCAGATTTTTATCCACCATCTTATATTTCCTATATGTATAACTATTCCGATGGTGTATTTTTTAAAGTCTTTGACAAAACGTTTTTAAGAGTACAAACACAACAAGACTTCATTTTTTGATGTGCCAAACATCTTTTTGATTCACACACAAAAATCCCAATTACTTTTGTGAATCTTTTGTAACCCTAGAACACAAACTTTGTTGTTGTTCATCTTTGTGGAGAGATCTTTGCAACCGAGGGCTGCGTGTCATTGCTGAGGGAGTCTCTACAAAGTTTTATTGCTGCGTGTCATTGAGGAGAGCTGCGGTTCTTCCTTCGTTGTTTGGGCTGCGAGTCCTTGGAGGGTGCTGCGTGTATTCTCTTGCTGAGTTCAAGACTGCGTGTCTTTGTGGGTTGGCTGCGCGTTGATCCATTGCAGATTTCTCTATGTAATTGTAAGTTGCGGCTTGTATATTCATAGTGAAATAAAGGTTTTACCCGAAAGGGGTTTTTTCCTGAAATTTGTGTCTCATCATATTTTTGTGTCACATGCTTTATTTATTTTTGGATTGACACACGCACCTTAGATGCATGATTAGGGGCTGAAATTAAATAAGTGTGCTATATTAGAAAGTTGAGAAGTTAATCAATTATCACACATTCTCAATTATGTTCCTAGTTGAGATCGGTAAAATATGATATTTGAGGATTGTGAAAGTTGTGTCGGTTGCGATCAATTAATTTCTCGTATGGGAAGAGGCGTCGGATCAGAATGCAAGGGAGATATTTTACGGTGTGTAATGTTCTTTTATTTTCAAGTCGTGTATATTCTATGTAAAATCTGTAAAACTTATTAATACTGGTGGACTTGATTTGGCTGAGATATGTTAATGGTTTTTCTCGCGGGGATTTCCACTTTACGTATATGTGTTAATTGTGTGTGCTTGCTATTAATATTCCCTCCATTACCACATGTCATAATTAGATTTGATTAATTAATTAGGTAAATTATAAAATTAACCACAATGACATTGAGAACAAGTGACTTTATTTCATGTGTAAAATTGGACCAAAATAATTTCTTCGAGTAAAATTGAAATTCTGTATCAATTTAACAGTCTCGTATCATAACGAACTAATATTCAAATAGTTTTTTATTACGAGTTATTTTGAGGATAGAATTAATGAACAAACTGAACTTATACCATCATAGGACACATCTTTTTCAAATTGGTGTCAAATAAGTTTTTCTATGTATCTCGAGATCGATTTATCGTCCAAATTTATTTGATGGTTTTGGTGATGTTTCAAATGCCAATAAAGTTAGGAAAAACCATACCATTAGAGTAGAAAAGGATTTAGGTAGATACTTTAAGGTCCCGTTTGATAACCCAATTCCAAGGCTTGGATTTGGAAATGGAAGACTAATGTTAATTCCATGGAATTAAAATTGACCTTCCAATTCCATTTCCATGTCTTGAAATTGGGTTGTCAAATGGACCCTAAGTGTCAAGGTGTTAATCACAAGTTATTAGAGTGTTCTACTATACAGAGGATTAAGGGCAGGGAGAAATTCAATGTCACTCCTAACGATAATGAAGCAAGCTCCATGGGTGTGTTTTCTGTGGAATACAGCATTACCCCATCCACCACCATTGAGGATGTGTTTAGTCATAACTCTTCTTTTATTGAAGACAAGTTTGAGTATCATGTCATAGATACCCATTCCGATATCTCCCAATATGGATAAAGAGATGTTGACATTGAAAAGGCTTACTTCAAGATTTATAATATGTCCCTCGAGATGGATAAGGTAGATAACTAAGATCTACTAAGCTTAAGAAGTGTGAGGAGGACATTTGTGACATAAATGAAGGTGAGGCACTTGTGAGCCAATTGAAGGCTCGTGATGCTACTCTTAATTAAAATTTTAAGGAAGGGAATGTAGAGTGAACTTTTTCACAACAAGGTCACTAGCCTAAAGAAGGGTCTTCTCGAGTCTTTTTGGGCTCGAAGCTTGTTATAGAAAGAGAATATTAAACTAAATAAGAACCTTAAGGAGTCTAAGATTGTGACGGTTGACCTTGAAAGGAGATTTGAGATGTCAAGGAAGATGCTCTTATCACCATCCCAATTCTCAAAGGACAAGACTAGACTTGGCTATGAACATTAGAAAGGTTTAACTCCTAAATTGATTATCAAACCCCATATTCCCATTAGTATGTCTATTTGGGTTAGGAAATATGAATTGTTTGCCCAATTTTTTGATAGGCATGAAATTACTCACTACGTTCCTTTAGATACACAGAGCTCTTAATCTCTAATAATTAGGAAGTTTTCTCCTACCGTGAGAGTTACTTTCTTTGCTACATAGACTAGGTGTGCCTATTGTTGATTCTTTTCAAAGTCTTGGTACGGATTGTATTATAGTCTTGGATCATTTTTAGTGTAAGATTATTTATATCCTTGATTAGATGTGTATCATTTTGTTTTTCATATATTTTTGAAATTAAAAAAAAGGCACAAAAATGTTTTTTCTTAATTCTTTAGAAATTTTGTTTTGGTTTTATGAATGAAATATACAAAAAGATTGTGATTATTTATGATTCATTTAAGAAAAATAAAAAAATATTTGGTTTTAAGATTTATTTGGAGAAAACTCAAAAAGATTTTGCATTTTGTGATTTTTTTGGATAACTATTGTTGAGATGATTAATAATTAGTAGAACAAACCACGCTATCTATTTTCCAATTCTTAGATCATATTTTTAGTAAGGTCTTGCGAATCTATGCACATTTTTCTTAATATTCCTATGAAGTTTTCTGAGAACGAGGCATGTTGACTATGTTGTGGTCATTGTCATACTGCACACTCATACATAAATTAACTAGGGTGTATTTTTTATTTCGATCTCAAAAAATTTCCTGCACATGTTTTCACTTAATTGAGTCATATTTTATTAGCTAGATTTTTGGGATGTTCATGTAAAAACCATTGCGTGTGAGATACACTAAAAAAATAACGAGAAAATCTTTGGTAAGTTTTATCGAAAGGGGTGTTATGAGTCAGTGGCAATAAATTTAATTTTATGTCACTATAAAAAAATTTCTTTTTGAGACAATGATGTCGACGTCTCAAAAGGTACTCTAACCATCTCAAAAAACCTTTTGGAACACCATTTGCGACAAGTAAGGGGGGTCATATTAGACTCCCATTTTAAAATCTTTTTGAGATGGAAATAGACGTCTCAAAAGGGCTTTTTGAGATGGAAAATAAGAGGTCTCAAAAGGTCATCGTTTATAGGACGCTTTTGAGAAGGTGAAAAATCCGTCTTTCAAAACTATGTTTTGATACGGTAATAGCAGTTCCAAAAGGGTTTTTTAAGATGGTAACTAAGCCGTCTCAAAAGGTCCTCATTTATGACAACCATTTGAGATGGGAAAAAATACATCTTTTAAAACTATTTTTTAAGACGGCAACAATAGTCCCAAAAGGTTTGTTTATGGGATTCTTATGAGATGGCAAGAAAGAAGTCTGTAATAATTTTGGCAGTAAAATTAGAATTTCGACTATTCCATAATATATTCTATATAATTATAAATAAAACCTCTTAGAAATAATATATGACATCTTCGGCATATTTTCACATTCAACTATAATTAGAGTTTATACATGTAAAATCTCTCTATGCAATGAACAATTATAATATTGTGTCCACCAACCTAAACCGCTCTACACAATTTCACTCATCTCATTAGAAAAAATATATAAAACTCGTCCACTCCTAACATAAAATGATGTAATCAAAGTAAACCCGCAATCTTGAAGCATACGACCTCCAAAAAATAACTTCAATGACTTGCCTTGTCCACAAAAGGTTTCCACCCGCAATAAGATTTATTTAGTGTCAATTACCTTAAACAAACAAGAAAACTTTTATAATAGTTCCTATTGATGACAATCTTTACAAACATTATCAAATGTATATATCTTTATATTAATTACTTTTGAAAACACTTAATATTTTTAATAGAATTCAGCAGAGTCTCCTTTGTTTATTCATGAAAACCAACCTATATAAAAGTTAACTGAATAATAACTACAACAAGAGCCACGACACTGTAAACAACTAAGGGAAAAAAATCTCAATAAATATACCCTACTTAACCCTCCATCACATACATATATAGAAATAAAATAAAGATGTGTTATTACCTAGTCAGTATGGGTCGTTGAGGTACTGAAAGCATGATGAGGGATAATACTATTATATAAATTTTGCATTTCGCTTCATATGTCAGTCTTTATCTATAGAATTTTTATGTCTAATCTCTAATTCTTCGAGTTCTTGTCCATCCATTAAGTTGCTTCATGATACCTAATATTGACAAACATGATGTTTCTAAACAAATTAATACATCAATTCAGAAAATTCAATAGCAAATAAAATTCAAATAATAATATAACCCAACAATTCAAAACATCAATGTAAGAATTAATATAGCAAACTAAACCCAATAATTCATACCTATAAATTTGAAATAATGAAGTACTACATAATATTTATCACTCAATTCTCGTGTAACATGTGAAATGTCAATTATGATTCCTTAACATGAAAGATGCTATGAGAGAAATACCTTTATCAATCTTTTTATCAAAATTGGAATACCAGTAAACATCTAATAACATCAATATGTAAAGAGTCCCATGCCTTTATCATTCTGTATGTAATGCTTCAAAGTACTCATTAATTGGATCGTCCTTTAACGGTTTATTATTGCCATAATATGTGTCATGCTCCTTGTAGTTATAATCTTAATGATTCCTTTATGATTAAACATCTTCTTACTAATATAATAGCAAAGAATATCAGCCTTTGAACTGGATAATCTCGCATTAATCTCATCCCCACTGTACCTATGTGTGCTCACCATGGCAACCAAAAGCTTTCGGATGTCATAGGTGGTATGATTAAGCATCCGATCACATATAATTTCTATGATCTAGTATCCCAATTATAGCCTTCTCAGCAGTTCCTCATCCTTGACAAGCCTTTCCAAGTGTAAGGAAATGATTTTACAAATGTCCATCTAGAATCTCGAAATTTTTGTGTGTCCTAAATCACAGTTAATATGTCGTATATCGTTACATACTACTTCAGTTGGAAGGTCTTCACACGTTAATACTTCAGGTCCATTATTCGAATCTCTAGCCGCACGTATCATCAACACGCACCCATCTTCATTCAATGTGTATCGTGCATCTTCAACCGATCTCCACTATATCCACGTCGCTAAAGGTATAATGTTTAATTAGAGTTAATAATATTCACATTTATAATTGGGACATTTTTAAATGGTTTTTATAATTGTTCCTATTTTATAAAAACAAGGTTGGTTGTTTTAAAAATAATTTTTTTATTTTTGTCGTTCAAACGACATGACTGTGTCCTTCAAACGACATTGGTGTATCATTATAACGACCAGATTAAACGACGGTACTTGTCCTTTCTTAGGTTGCGCGATACCCTATTTCTTAAATGCACCAAACGACTACGTACTATTTTGTGTTTTTATAGGTCATTTCTTAGGTCCTTACAAATGACATTGAGAAGTCGTTCGAACAACATAGCGCTGCCTTTTTATTTTTTTGCTACTATAAATACCTGGTCGAAAATCAGGTTTTTGCAAGTCTTTTATAACTCCTTTTTCTACAGAACGGCTGTAATTTAAGACTTCGTTCTTTTAGGTTAAAACCTATATTGATTCACCAAAAATCCCAAATCATATATGTGAGTCATTGTTAAACCCTTTTGATAATATTACTCATTCTTGGAGTACATCATGTGGAGCAGGAAGTCTGTCTTCATTGTTGACTGTTGGAGCTCTTGAGGGATCTCTTGATGACGACAACGAACCAATGCCTGTGGGTATTCATCTGTCAAACATGTTGTATTTATCTATGTATATGTAAGTCGAGGTTTACAATATATAATGAAATAAATGGTTTTTCCCCTTTGGGGGATTTTTCATGAATTTTTGTTTATGATTGTTTGGATTGCATGCTAGATAAATTTATCATGTTCAATCACATTAGATGCATGTTTAGGATTTAATTAATTCTGGTGATAAAACTAAAGTCTAATTAAATAAGTTTGGGCAATGAACATAAGCGCACTCTCAAATTGGTATCAGAGCCAATTACACAATTTTATCTTGTAATTTTTTAGCAAAATTTTTTTGGATATCAATTTTTTGAAAAAATTGATTTTTTAAAAGGCTAAAGTTCATTGGAAAACTTATATAATCGAATGCCAGTTTTTGGCGGGATAAACTATGCATATTGGAAATCCCGTATGAGGCTCTTGTTAAAAGTCGGTAATGAAAGAGTCTGGATCACTTGTGGAAGAGGGTGGAATGCACCCACTCATGTTGTTTGTAATGAAATATTACCCAAATCTGTGTCTTTATGGACTGAAAAAGAGTTTAAGTGGAGTAATTTTAATTCACGTGGTTTAAGTGTTATATCTAGAGTCGTCACTCCCGACGAGTTCCGTCGAATTATGATGTTCACCATGTTTAAGGAGGCATGGGATGTTTTACAACTTACTCATGAAGGAGCTAATGCGGTTAAAACGTCAAAATTTTAAAATTTAACTACTTAATTTGAAACCATAACCATGCTTGAATCTGAATGTTTTGATAATTTTTATGCGCTTCTGTCAGATATTGTTAATTCACACTTTAATCTTGGTGAAAAATTCCCGACACTAGAGTAGTTAAAAAGATTTTAAGATCATTTCCTGCCCATTTTATCCCGAAAGTCACTGTGCTTAACTCTTTAGGAATATTATATACTCTTAGGTTAGAAGAACTTATAGGAGATTTCCAGACCTATGAAATTGATATGTTTCCTAAAATAATTAAACCTAAAGATAAAGGGATACACTTAAAGCCCATTCTAGGAAAGGTGAGGAGTCGTCTGGAAATAGAGAAGAGTTATCTAAAAGGAGAGAGGAAGAAACATAAGATTATGAATATGATTTTGATTTAGACGATTTGGCCTTGTTTGCTAAAAATTTCAAGAAGTTTCTCAAACTAAAAAATAATGGCAATTTTAAAAAAAAAAAAGAGTTTTGAGAAAATAAATCTAGAAAGAAATTTGACAAAGACAAAAAGGACACCCCTAAGAGAGACGAGGAGAGGTGTTACGAGTGCGATGGAAGAGGTCATAAAGCCTTTGAGTGTGCAACTAGATTAAAGAATCAAGGCAAAGTCAAAGATGCTTTAAACGCCACCCTTAGTGATGAAAGTGAGGTCAAGCCGGTGGATTAAGGAGACGAATCATCACATGAATGCAACTTCACCGCATTCATGTCTAGTCATGTGAGTAAGTCTAGTACGTTTCACGGCAATGAGGATGCTATCTCACAAGGACACCTCGACTGTGAAAATGAAGTGAGTGAGGGTGAGGATGCTGCAAGTGAGAGCGAATGTGACCTACAATGTGTGTACGCCGATTTATGTGTTGAGCCCTTTAAAACTAAAAATCAAAACAAAGGGTTAACTCTTAGGATCATCACGTTAGAGAAAGATTTGAAAGAGACCAGAGAGAGAGAGTCCACGATTAGCATGACTTTAAGAGAGAGAGAGAGAGAGAGAGAGAGGGGGAGATATATAAAGTTTGTGTTGAGAGAGAGAGAGAGTTTGTGTAGAGAGAGAGAGAGAGAGAGGGAGAGCTTTTGGAAAGAGAGAGTAGTCTTTAAAAAGTGAAAGGGGACTTGACCAAATAAGTGGTTAGTCTTACGAGTGAGCTCCTTGCATATATGGAGGCTCGAAAAAAACTTGAAGCCATTGTAGCCCAACTCACTCATGATCTTGAGAGAGCCCGAGAGGTCAAGGTAAAGATTGAGGACAGACCTGGAAAGATGGTAACGATGCTCCTCGGCCTCTCTTGATAGTGAAAGGCAAGGAATAAGTTTTTACGATCCTTTCATGCCTCATATTGCAGCAGAACCGATTTCTAATTTTACAACGAATCCATATGGCCATCAACCAAAACCCCAAAGAAGAGTACAACCCAGAAAATCACACAAAGGTCGGCCTAAGATCGTGTACTTTTGTACTTATTGCAAGAGAAAAGGCCACCTTAGAGAGTACTGCTAAAGTTTGGGTCGGATTCGATGTACACATGCTCTGTCACACTACACTAGTGATCTTACTAGTCTTAGAGAGCAGGTTGAGTTTCTAGTCTCCACTTATCGCAGTTTGATGGAAAAATTCCAATGGATGTCTTTGTCGTTAGTGGATACTTCTAACATCCAAGCTGGAACCAACAATGATAAGGGAAAACACAAGGTTACCACTTCTTGAGTACCTAAGCATGATGTAAAAGCCTTTGCTCATGTTGATCTTAAATCTCATAATACCTCAAAGTGGTATTTTGATTTTGCGTACTCCAGGCACATGACAAGTAACATATTATTTTTTTACCTACCTTGAGGATAGAAAGGAAGGTAAAGTCACCTTTGGAGATGGGAGAAAATTTAACATAGTTGGACAAGGTATTGTAGAGATCCCCAATCTTCCTAATCTAGAGAACGTTGTGTACGTCAATGGTTTGAAAGCAAACTCTCAGCATTAGCCAGCTATGCGATGCTGACTTTGCAGTAAAGTTTGATCGAAAGCAGTGCAACGTTTGTGACTAAGCCAATAAACTTATATTGCAAGGGGTGAGGACATAAGATAACTTTTATGGGATTGTGCCCAAGTCCTCATTTGTTTTCAATAGCGCCATGATCTCCTCCATGGATATGTGGCATCAACATCTAGGTCACGTTAATTTTAGAGAGTTAGAGCGTTTAGCTAAGAAGGACCTAGTACGTGGCTTTCCATCACTTGGGAAGCCAACTTCTAGAGTTTGTGGATCCTTTCATCTGGGAAAATAAGTCCGTAGTCCCTATCAAAAGTTGAACTCCATTACCACTACACTTGTGCTTGAGTTGATTTACATGGATCTTATGAGTCCTACTCGCACTGAGAGTTTGGGTGGTACGAGGTATATCCTCGTGATGGTAGATGATTTCTGTCATTATTCCATAGTAGGTTTCCTGAGAGAGAAATTCAATATTGTAGAGTTTCTTTCGACTAAGTGCCGTGTAATGCAAAATCAACACGGTGTCACTATTAATGGAATGCGTAGTGACAACAACACCGAATTTAAGGAAGAAAAAGTGGATATTTATTGTTATAGGCTTAGAATCAAACATGAATTTTTTACTGTGAAAACTCCTCAACACAATGGGATGTGACACCCCGCCTAATTAAATATCGGGCGATCACTCCTTTATTAAATTAAATCAAGGTAAACAGTTGGTTCATTCTCAGCATCACTGTCGATAAAAATAAATTTTCCAATTTAACACCCTAAATAATTAAGCTAAGTGTCAAAACCATTTTTATACATAACTAACCAAATTTTATTTAAAGAAAAACATTTATTTTATTAACAACATTCAGTAAGTAAGAATCACACCATATTAAATTCTGTAACATAAACCAATTAATATAATACATTCTTCAATCGAATGTCAACATACGAAAACAAAAGTCACAAATCCAAACTGAATAAATCCCATAGAAAAATACTGGAAATAACTGAAATACAAATATCCAATAACAATGGAATAATGAAAAGGGCGACACATGCCCAATAAATGAGAATGCTAGAAGTGGAGTCAATAAAGGAAGCCGTCTACGCAAGTAACCTGCAACTCCCACCTAAGCTGCAGCACGTTCCTTTCAAGGGATCCTAAGCAAGACGCCCCTGTGGCTGGGCACCTGTAATACATACATATATATACAAGAGAGAGAGAGAGAGAGAGAGAGAGAAACGGGTCAGAGCCCGAAAGTGTGTTTGATTTAAAATACGTTTAGCAAGTATTTAAATTGATACAGGCCAATGCAACAACATATTAGTGCGTCACTCCCTTGAGAAATACTCACCTCTCTTCTAATGTGCACACCTATCGTACTAACCTTCCCAATAATTTAGCGTATCTTAACTTACTCATAAGATTTCAAAACCGAACAATATTATTGTTTAAAAAGAATACTTCCAATTAGAAGCACAACTCTCGTTTTAGCTTTTATTAATTTATAAAGTTTCTCAGTGACATATTATACTTTCACAAAACAAGTATTTACTATTTGAGTCATCAACCATGTCCTACTTATCAAATCACAGTAGGCAGTTTCAAATTTCCAAATCTCATATATATATTAACTACTCGTATAATATATATAAAATAACAGCACCCCACATAAAACTATGGTGCGTGCATAATTCTACTATCCAAACCCCATACCACTCATATCAAGGGGAATACAAATTCAGAATCACTCTCGAATTGTATTAACACATACACAAACAATAGCGAGGCGAAGCATAGATTCCAAGTCTCTAAGAGGATGGCACATACTCGCGTCTCTTAGGACCGTCTGAACTATCAATTCGATAGCCTGTACCAAGGATATCTATCTTCTAGGGTACAAGTCAATATCCCCCATAAAGGTCCCATCGAGATAAGACTGTCCCAGCGCGGTAACCTCAAGGATAGCAAGTAGCGCGGTATGTTTTTCACATGTGTATAATATATGTACACACAATCATATAAATATACCACCTTTATCATATTATTATAGGTTCCTCTCGTCACCCATAATCACAACATTTATCCTTAATTTCACATTAGTAGTATTATGTATAAGGTTTCATCTCTAACCTTAACTCGAAGGGTTTTCCCACTTATTACGTGACACTCGTGGACTCTATCCTTCCAAGTAGGAAATTCAGTAGGTATACCTCTATTTACTATCGTAGCTATTCACCGAAATCTCTCACTTGGAATACGTAGTTTCATCGTTCATTATATAATTATCCCAAAAACAGAATTCTCGTCATATAGTAAAGTTCCCAACACTTACTCATATGTCCTACTAGTCTTTCCTATCTCCCAAAACATTTCATTAAGAATACCCAAGAATTATATCACGATAAATTTAATTTAACTAATTAAACAAGGGAAATAGGAGTCTACCAGGAGGGGTCGATCGATCGAGGTCTGGGGCTCGATCGATCGAACCTTTGATCGATCGAAGCTCTAGGCTCGATCGATCGATCAAGCAGGTTTGCGAAAATCTGCAGAAATGCAGTTGCGGGTTTCATCTCCAAATTTGCACCAAATCCATATTTTTCAAGTTCCAATCGTCCCAAAATTCTACTACTAACATTATAACAATATACCAGATGTTTCTAACGTAAGGCATGTACGTATTCATCATTTAAACAGGGATTTTCAACCCAAAATTATATCTAATTATCAAGAACCCTAGAATTTTCTTAAACAGTTTTCTAACAAATCTTTCTCCAGAATTTCTTTCTTATAATCATCAAAATTTCGTGGTTAATTTCCTCTACATGGCAAGGGTTTCCAGAATCATCATATAAATCAATACTACATGGATTCTCCTATCACAAATTGGGTTTTCTTCCATAGTTTTCATCACAAATCATTCCTACACTAATATGAAGATTGCACCAACGAAAATACGTAAGAAAATACTTGCCTGGGATTTTTAGAAGTCTGGATTGCGGCTGATTTTGGTGTGGTTGCGTTCCCCTTCTCGCAATCTACGCGTTGGTGGTGGCGGCGGTGCAAACCGGTGACTTTTTTGCCTTAAATTGCCGTGAGAGCTCTCTCCTCTCTTCTCCAATGGACGTTCTAGGGTTATGAATATTCTAACCCTAAAAGACTAACCTAAATGGCTGATATAGGTTGCTGAATTTCATGGGTTTAATTACCCAAGTATGTAAAATGACTAAAATGCCCTCTCGGGGTACTAATTAGGCCTAAAAACGCCCTGAGATCCAAACTCCACCCCCGGGTACACTTTTCTGACTATCTCGACCCTTCCGGAAGAGTTGGGGCACTCAAAACGATCATACGAACAACTTATAAAATATTCACTTTTTATTTATCAAATTTTAGTCCCGACGCGACACGAGCACGTTCCGACTTAAATTTTCGAAATTGTCATTTAATTCACTCAAGACATTCAATATAACCAATATCATATATATTACTTTGCTCATTAGTAATATTCAACAAATTTCCCATAATTACTAACTCTCGTCACGTTAATAATTATAACATAATTAATTTTCGGATTTTTATTAAATAATTCATTCACGTTAAATTTAATAAATCCCCAAATTAATATAGCATAAAAATACGGGGTATTACATACTTCCCCCCTAATAACGGAATTTCGTCCCGAAATTCGGAAAATAAGGCATACCTGGTAAAAACAAATCTGGATATCTCTCGCGCATATCTGCCTCGCGCTCCCATGTAGTTTCCTCCACATTATGATGCTCCCACTGGACCCGGACAAGTGGAACTATCTTCGACCTTAATCTCCTCTCACTATAGTCTAGAATAGCCACTGGTCTCTCCTCGTAAGAGCTATCAGGCTGTAAGTCTATCTCATCTATCGCAATGTGAGTATGGGCCATATCATCCCGAAGATATCGTCTCAACGACGAGATGTGGAATACATCGTGGGTGCGATGTAAATGCTCTGGCAGTCCCAACCTGTATGCAACCGGCCCAATCCTCTCGATGATGGGAAATGGTCCCACGTACCTCGGAGCCAATTTCCCCTTCTTCCCGAACCTCATCACCCCCTTCATAGGAGATACACGCAATAACACTTGGTCCCTCACACTAAACTCCCAGAAGAACCGTTTCGCATCGGCGTAGCTCTTTTGCCTGTCCTGGGCTACCCGAATGAGACTCCTGATCATCCCAATCCTCGCGGAGGTCTCCTGAATCACCTCTGGTCCTAGCAACATGTTATCCCCCACCTCGAGCGAACAAGTTGGAGAACGACAAGGCCTACCATACAAAGCCTCAAATGGAGCCATGCCAATCGTGAACTGATAAGAGTTATTATAAGCAAACTCTACCAGTGGAAGATGTCTCCCAACCTCCTCCAAAATCAAGGATACACATGCGTAGCATATCTTCTAACATCTGATTAGTACGCTCTGTCTGTCCGTCTGTCTGTGGGTGGTAAGCTGAGCTTAACCTCAACTCAGTACCCATAGCCTCCTGAAAGCTTTCCCAGAAACGTGACACGAAAATCTTGTCTCTATCTGACATAATATTCAGGGGCACCCCATGTAATTTGACAATCTCAGCGATGAACAACTGAGCATACTGACCCGTGGTATAATCTGTCCGCACCGGTAGAAAATGAGCCACCTTGGTCAAACGGTCTACAATCACCCAGATAGAATCGTGGCCCCGCTGTGATGTAGGCAACCCTGTAATAAAATCCATGGAGATACTCTCCCACTTCCACGCGGGTACTTCCAATGGCTGAAGCAATCCTGACGGTTTCTGGTGGTCCACCTTTACCAGTTGGCAGGTAGAACACTTGGACACGAACTCGACGATGTCCTTCTTCATCCCACTCCACCAGTATTGTCTCCTCATATCCTGGTACATCTTATCGCCTCCCGGATGTACTGCAAATCGGGACCCATGAGAATGAGTCATCACTGCATGACGTAATTTTGCTCCTTCTGGAACCACCAATCTCCCATTAAACCGCAAACCTCCATCAGAACTAACAGAATAGGACTCAGCACCCTCGGCTAGAAGTCGCACAATCTGCTCCTGGAAAAACAGGTCTGTGGTCTGTGCCTGTATCACCCTCGTAACAATCTCGGGTGTGACTGACATAACGGATATGAAAGAACGGGCTATTGCGTCCTGGTGACCCAACTACTTCCACTTTGCTTTCCAGATGTCCGCTACATCGTCTACCGGTCTACGGCAGAATGCATCAGCAACTACGTTGGGCTTCCCCGGATGGTACTGTATTTCGAACTGATAGTCTTTCACAAACTCTAACCACCTGCGCTGACGCATATTCAGCTCTCGCTAAGTGAATAGGTACTGAAATGACTTGTGGTCTGTGAACAAACGGAATTTCTCCCCCAATAAATAGTGCCTCGATATCCTCAATGCAAAGACGACCGCTGCTAACTCCAGGTCGTGGGTGGGGTAATTCTTCTCAGGCGACTTAAGCTTGCGGGAAGCAAAAGTATAGCCTTCTCCTCCTGCTGGAGTCCACCTCCAAGTCCCCGTAAAGACGCATCGGTGTAAACCAGGTACTCCACACCCGGTTTCGGTAAAGCAAGGACTGGTGCTGAAGTAAGCTTGTCTTTCAGCTCGTCGAAAGATAATTGACAAGCATCATCCCAAACATATGGTACCCCCTTGCGAGTCAGATTCGTCAATGGACCCGCTATTTTGGAGAATCCCTGAATGAATCTCCAGTAGTATCCGGCTAATCCCAAGAAACTACGCACTTCCGTCGGTGTCGTGGGCTGTCCCCACTCCCTCACCGCTGACACTTTACTCGGGTCAACTACTATCCCCTGCTCAGAAACAACATGGCCCAAGAACTGTACCTCTCGCAACCAGAATCCACATTTCTCGTACTTAGCATACAATTGATGCTCTCGTAGAGTCTGAAAAACCTGCCTCAAGTGCTCGGCATGCTCCTCCTCGGAGTGTGAATATATCAAGATGTCATCTATGAAGACGATGACAAACTGATCCAAGAACTCTCTGAATACTCGGTTCATCAAGTCCATGAAAACGGCTGGGGCATTTTTGAGTCCGAACGGCATTACCCTGAACTCATAGGACCCATATCTCGACAAGAAGGCAGTCTTTGAAACATCCTGCTCTCTAATACGTAACTGATGGTACCCCGACCTCAGATCTATCTTCGAAAAGAAAGTTGCTCCCCTCAGCTGGTCGAACAGATCATCGATTCGAGGTAACGGATATTTATTCCGTATCGTGACCTTGTTCATCTCCCGGTAGTCCACACACAATCTCAGCGAACCATCTCTCTTCTTTACAAACAAAACTGGAGAACCCTAAGGTGAGGTACTCCTACGAATGAAGCCCTGACCTAACGGCTGCTCTATCTGATCTCGTAGCTCTCGCATCTCTGCCGGAGCCATACGGTACGGTGCGCGTGCTATAGGTCTCGTATCTGGCAATAAATCTATAACAAAGTCTATCTCTCGACTGGGGGGTAGGCCTGGTATCTCCTGAAACACATCGGAATACTCCCTGACAATTGGGATCAAATCTAAGGGAATCACAACCTCCTTAGAGGTATCCTCCTCTATGTAATACAAATGAGCGGTGAAACCTCCCTCTGGGCGAGGCATCGCCACTACAAACATCTCTTGCCCCGAAATGGCAAAAACAATGCTCCCACCGAAGCAATCAATCATGGATTTATAATCTGCGATCCAATCCATACCAATAATCACGTCATGCTCGTGCATGTCTAAAACTAACATGTCTGCAGGTAATACCAAGATACCAATCTCTACCCCCACTCCTCGGCATATAAAGAAAATAAGGGACCCACTCCCCAGTGGTGAGTCTACACACGTCATGGTGCTCTCTGCTGTGGCTAACAATCCTAAGGAGTTTGCAAAATGCGTAGCTATAAAACAATGCGTTGCCCCCATATCAAATAAAACTCGACCCATGGTACCATGGATAGGAAACATACCCTCAATCGCGGGTGGTGCCTGTGGAGCTTCTGCCTGGTGGACGTTATAGACACGTCCATACTGTAATTGCCCCTGCTGCACTGGAGCCGCTGGAATGGCTGGTAGGGCTGGCACCTGGGCTGGAGCTGGGAGGGTAGGTGGAAAAAGTGGTCTCTGCGGCTCATTATGGGCTCCCTGCTGCTGTGGGGCCCTATCGACCTCTGGGCAATCCTGGCGCCTATGGCCATGTTTATCGCACCCAAAACATCGGCCTTTGAAGTTACCTCCCCTCTGACCCTGCTGTCCATGGCCCTGTTGGCCGTTACCTCCACGCCATTGGCCCTGATGGCCCTGCTGCTGTCCCTGCGGTCGGTGTTGGCCCTGATGGCCGTGCCTGAAACCCCCGAATCCCTGCCTAGAATCACCTGAACGGAATCGCTTAGCAGGGTCCCCCTGATGGGAACTCTGCTCATGCTGGTGAGTATGTCCTTGAGATGGTGCCCCACTGGCACTATTACCCCCGGTCCTGCCCTGCTGGCTGGACTCTCCTTCTCTCTTGCTTCCCTGCAGATGGAAGCGGTGATCCTGGCAATGTAGCAACGCGGCATTGAGTACATCAGTGAACGTACTCAGGGATAGATTCCCAATAAGGTGCTGACGGATCCTCCAAGCTAACCCGTCGACAAACAGCATAATCTTCTTGCTCTCAGTAGGTGCCTCATCTGGCAAAATGGTGAGAAGTCTCGTGAACTCCTCCTCATACTCTTCTACGGTAAGATTCTCCTGCTTCAGATTTAGTAATTTCCGCCTCATCTCAGTCTGCACTGCGGGTGGAAAATACTTACAATCGAACCGCTCCCAGAACAACTGAATAGGGATCGTGTCCCTCTCCTCCAAAGTGGTAGTGGACTCCCACCACTGCAATGCGGCTCCCACCAGCTTAAAGGAAGACAATAACTGCTTTTGCACATCAGTGTACTCATACATACGGAGATTCCGCTGGATGTCCTTCTTCCTGTAGTACCCCGTATTTTCATGGCTTTTAAATTATGGGATTTATTAAATTTAATTGAGATAAATTAATTTAATTTTAATCCGAAATGTTGTTTTAAATATTTACTAGCGTGACAAGAGTTAGTAATTATTGGGAATATATTATTTGTTGCATATTACTGGATGAGTATAGTAATATATGAGATTTATTTTTATAATATTATCACGTGTGAATAAAATGACAATTGTGGAAATTTAAGTCGGGACACGCTTGTGTCGTGTCGGGACTAAATGTGGTATAATAAAAGTGAATATTTTATAGGTTGTTCGTATGGTCGTTTTGAGGGCGCCAACGCATTCGTAAGGGTCGAGATAGTTAGAAAAGTATACCCGGGAGTTTGATTTGGGTCTCGGGGCGTTTTTAGGCTTAATTAGTACCCCGGGAGGGCATTTTAGTCATTTTGTATTTTTGGGTAATTAAACCCACGAAAATTAAAGGGGTTATATCAGCTGTTTAGGTTATATCCTAGGTTTAGATAACTCAAAACACTGGAACGGCCATTGGAGAGGAGAGGAGAGAGCTCTCAAGGCATTCCAAGGCTCAAAAATCACTCGTTTGCACCGCCGCCACCGCCAATGCGTAGATCGCGAGACGGGGAACGCAACCACACCAAATTCAACACCAAACCAGATTTCCAAAAATCCTAGGCAAGTGTTTATCTTGCTTATTACGTTCATGCATCTTTCATATTGGTTTAGGAATGATTAGGATTAAGAGTTTGATTAAGAAAAGAGTTCTAATCAGACACAAACACTAAAAATTTTATTCCGGACGATCGGACCGTTGGAATTGAATGAAATTTTACAGAGAATTATCTAAAGACGAGAGGAAGCTACAGAAAAAAATTCAGCTCGATCGGACCGTTCAATATGTTTTAATATTTTTTTTGCTAGACAATTTTATGTTTTGAGGACTCTTAGAGAAAAAAAATTCAATTAAGTATATATTAAAGGGGAGACACGTAAGAGAGAGTTACGTTGGAACATAAATGGATATCTACTAAATTGTACATTTGAAAGAATAGAGTCTATGAGGGTTACGTAGTAATTTGGAAAAACCCTTCGAATTAAAGTTAGAAACGAACCATTATACTTGATAAATAATAATGGGAAAATAAGGATAAATGTTGTGAATGTGGGTTATTGGATAAACCTAAATTGATATAATAAAAGTGGTATATTTATATGATTGTGTATGCATATATTATATACATGTGAAAAACATACCCACGCTACTTGCTATCCCTGAGGTTGTCGCGTTGGGACGATCTTATCCTGTGTTGCCTTATGGGGGATATTGACTCGTACCCTAGGAGATAGATATCCTTAGTACAGGCTATTAATTTGATAGTTCAGACGGTCCTAAGAGATGCGGGTATGTGCCATCCTCTTAGAGACTTGAAATCTATGCTTCGCCTCAATATTGTTGTGTATGTGCTAATACAATTCGAGAGTGAGTCCGAATTTGTATTCCCCTTAATATGAGTGATATGGGGTTGGATAGTAGAGTATGCCCGCACCATAGTTTTTATGTGGGGTGATGTTATGATATATATATTTTACGAGTAGTTAATATATATATGAAATTCTGAAATCTGGAATTACCTACTCTGAATTTGTAAGTAGGATATGGTTGATGACTCAAATTATAAATACGTGTTTTGAGAAAGTATAATGTGACACTGGAAAACTTTGTTGATTAATAAAGTTAAAATGAGAACTTTGGTTATAAGTTGAAATCTTTGTTTTAAATACTTGTGTTGTTCAATTTTAAAATCCTGCGAATAACCTAAGATAAGTTAAATCATTGGGGAAAGATAGTGTGGCATATGATGAGATAGACCATTGGGAGGGTTAGTGCGATAGGTGTGCACATTAGAAGAGAGGTGAGAATTTCTCAAGAGAGTGTCGCACTAATATGTTGTTGCATTGGCCTGTATCAATTTAAATACTTGCTAAACGAATTTTAAATCAAACACACTATCGGGCTCTGACCCGTTTCTTTTTCTCTTTTTCTCTCTTGTATATATATGTATGTATTACAGGTGCCCAGCCACAGGGGCGTCTTACTTAGGATCCTTTGGAAGGAACGTGTTGCAGCTTAGGTGGGAGTTGCAGGCCTGTTGTTTAGACGACTTCATCCATTTGATTCTATTCCTAGTTCAGTTTTATCCAGCAGGGGCATGTGTCGCCCTCTTTCTATTATTTAGTTGGTATTGTCAGAGATTGCAATTTTTACTTTCAGTACCTTTATTTCGGGATTTATTACTGTCAGGATGTTTTCCTTTAGGGTTGTAAATGTTGGGATTTATTATTGATGATTAAATTCGTGTATGCTCAATTCTATTTTTATTTTTAATGTGTGACTCTTTAGATGTTAATGGTTTAAGGTTTTATAACCGGATTTAATAAAATGAGAATAAGGTTTTAAATGGTTTTGACACTTAGCTTAATTATTTAGGGTGTTTAAATTGGAAAAGTATTTTTACGACAGTGATGCTAAGAATGAACCAACTGTTCACCTTGATTTTAATTTAATAAAGGAGTGATCGCCCGGTATTTAATTAGGCGGGGTGTCACAGGTGGTATCAGAGCATCAGGTTCTAGTGTCTTTAGGATCTGTACGGCTTATTATGCTTTCAGCGTTGCTTTGTTTGTTATAGAGCCCTATGTTTAGGATTGTCGATTCCTTTGATGAGATTTCGTTCTCCTGCTATAATGTGTACACACTAGTGAATTCTAATTTCGTTCGGATGTGTGCGTGTGCCGAGCGATGACGGATGTCAGAAGAGGACCGTTCAGCGTACATCAGGCGGCAGGGCTCAGTTGAGATTATGAAATATATCCGAGGATGATGACCGTAGTCGAGGTCACCTCCATTATGGCACGAGAAGCCACGACTAGAAAGGAGAATAAGGTACAACAATGATTTTCAAATGCTGTTATAGTCAAGTGAGGTGCGAGGGTAAACTTACCCAACGTATTACAAAAAAAATGTGTAGAGACTGTCAGTGGGAAATTTTAGAAACGCGAAAATTTTATGTGTTTACCAAAGGAGGTAAAGTATCCAAAGGCTTAAATATAGGACGGAGTGTGGCAAACTGAAAGTAAAAATTTAGAGAAAATTTTCTTGGCTTTCGGGACGAAATTATAGTGGTTGGAGTCAACGACCAATTTTATAAATGGAATGCTATGCCTATTGGAGAACCTTAGGTACAGTGTTGACTGTATGTTCCTTCCTCAATTGTTCAGGATGAGAAGCAAACGTGGTTCTGAATTCATCGCTGGAGGGCATGACAGAAGTCCAATTGTGGATATGAATCCTAATCGTTAGCAAATTTTGTATCGAAAGAGGTAGATACTAGTGGAGGAAACGACTCCAAGTGGGAGACCAACTTGTAATAATAGTTGATAATACTCGAGGAGGAAATTCTGATGGACGACCGATTCAGAGGTTGACAATGTCATATTTTGTCAATATAGATGATAACGCTTCTTTGTGGGGGAAGTTAAAGGAATCGAAGAATTTAGTCGAGAATAAGACTGAATACAACGGTGGTGGTATAGCACCACAAAAGGGTGTGAATACACATCAGGAAAACCATTTAAATGCTTCAGATAGTTAAATTCTTACCAAGTGATGGTAAATTCAGTAAGTACTATTATAGATAGTGACATGATCTTTATGGCCTAAAAAGTCTAAGGGAACAACCGGGATGGCTAACAGGAATCGAGTCTACTAAAGTCCGAGAGAAGGACAATCCTAACCTGGTTAGTAGGACAGGTGGTAAGTGGATTATGTGTTGAGGTATTTTGTTCGGAGTGAGATCGCTCACGATAATATGTTCCAAAATGAGAAAAAGGACAAGAATACGGTGCCTAGTAAAAAGCAACGATTAAAATAATTTTGTTTTGGTTTGGGAAGACGTGTTACGTCCGAAAACCATTTGTGCAGTCAAGACGATTGCCAGGATGGAAGTATAAGTTGTATCCTTAGAGGATGCGGCGTGTTTATGTGACACGAGCGAGTCACCATATTTTGTTCATTGCTAGATTAGCATGTGAGACGAGTTTAATGCATATCATTATAAATGTTACCATTATGTAAATATTCTTCCTTAGTATAGCGGGATTTTTCTTTGGTGCTATCCGCGGGGGATGAATGAGTATATTAACAGTGTTTTATACTTTATTGAGGCTACTCGTTGTAGTGATGCGATACACGAGTATGATATCATCTTTGTTAAAATGTTATAGAAATGGTTAGTATGATAGTGGGCATTTATTGCAAGGCTATCAGAGTAGTTACATTAGTGCAACACGTTTTGTTTTGGCGAGGCTTTACCTGTAAGAAGGTTGGACTCCCACTTATATTATCTATACTAGAGACTTCGGAGGAGATAATGGGCTCGAGATATTCGATATTAATGTATGTATAGACTTTATCAGTATGATTCAGTATGTACCGGGATTTACCGTTGAGCGAAAAGACTTGACTCGGTATTATGCTTAGCACTCCGGACTTAGTGATAGGAAGAGTGCAGTGTTATATTTATCCTTAAGAGATGTGGGAGTTAAGAGTTATACCCCTAATGTTAGAAAAAGGAAATTTAGAGAATTTCGATCGTATGTATCCGAGGTTTATAGAATGTAATTACCATCAACCAATACGGGACGATAATGAAATTGGTGAAACGTTCTTTGTTAAGCATAATTACGGGAGAAATTGTAACTTTTTTGTCAAGGGACGGAGGACCTAACGGATTTCGATAATCAATAATGCTAGGTAGTAGTGTATCGGGGGGGTTCCTTATTTGGATTTCGCTTTGCGAGACATCCCACGCATGAAAGTTAGCGTAAGGTTGGAAATAGGGAGACGTTTGGTCACTATTCCATGAGTTCGGTACCCTGGTCGAAATGGGATCAAGTAATTATGTAAGTAAGTTGGAAGTTGAATTTTGTTTTAAGGTCATTCGAGCCGTATTTTTGTGGTAGGAAAGCATTGAAAGTTATCCCCACGAGTTGAGGGGTGGAACGATGATAAGGAGAATTTAAGAATTTTGATTTCTAAGGTGATTGAGAGTACCCAAATGTCATAACCGCGTACAGAACACAAGGTGAATAAAGAGTTGGAATGATTTTTAGCATGAATTATCTGGAAAGAACTTTATATTATACAAAAGAGATGACCTGTAATTATTTTGATGAATAGAGCATTAGTGATTTATTTTGGTTGTTGTACCTATTTGGGAAAATTGTTGTACTTATCTGAGGAAGGTTAAGAATTATTATCCCTCTTTTGTTGTCATGGAATTTGAATGCCCTATTCCTTCTATTCCGTTGAATTTAGTTAGTCCTACAGATTGAGTACCACGCCGTTCGCTCTCCCAGGGCGGTCGGAGTGTTGCAAAAACGTGGGCCTCTTGGTTAACTACAGTTAAGATAGTCCGAGTCGAAGGGACGTGGTAATAGATGTGTGAAATATATGTTTGTGGGACTAGTATAACGAAGTGGAAGTGATAGAGTGGATTAAACGTCACATGAGGGGCGATAATCCATACATAATGCAATTAGAATAGCACGCCCTAACTTGATTGGAAGGCTGTGGGAAGCCATTCAAGAATTGGTATTCCTTGAATAGAGTAGAATTTAATTGTTATGAAGCACACCCGGAGCGGAGTTATTATTAGTCAAGTGTGAGAGCGACTTGCGCATACAAAGAGTAATGATGTTAGTATAGTATAAGAGATCCAGAAGTGCGCTTCGTGGAGAGAAGAGCACGGGTCGGGAACTTTCGGTATACTCCAATGAAGGAAAGGGAGTATTACGTGTCACTTAATGTGAGACATTTCAAGGGAAGAATTGATGTTTAGCGAGATGTAGCGAGTAGTCTCTACATGCACTGCCCATAGGTAAGGTTTGGTTGAAAGAGGAGAATCAACCAAAGAATTTTGTGTTTATCAAAAATTCCTGAAATTGGAAGAGGTTGGTAAAGTCGGTAAAGTTCTTGGATGGGTTGCCATCCTCAAAACAAGATCAAGGGTTTATCCCGAACATGTGAATTAAGTCGTCGAGAAGGAAGTGATTGATATTCCTTTGGGCTGGCTTACAATATTAACTAGTATGCCCCAGACTTACTTTGAAAGGAAGGATCGCGTCAGTGCATGCTCCGGCGCAGCATAAATTTCTGAATCAGGATGAGATTGGTGAATCCCACCTTTGATATGGGATTTCAGGAACCAGCGGAGATAAGATTTCGTTTCGAGTAGGATGTATCACCCTTAGCCAGGGAATAAGCGCATGGTGATTAAAGATTAGTGGAGTCACGTGAAGGAGATTTTGGAATCTTGGTACGATGATTTCAAGAATGCTCTGTAGAAGCACTCGTACCTGTTTGTCGCATACGAGGTACTTATTAAGGTTTTGTTATGGAAGAACCTCGACTATTCTCCTTCCGTATGTTTAGAGGAGAGTAGATAATCAGAATTTTTGGATCGGTCGAGAAAATATCCGATAACTATGGTGGAATTCCACGACTATTTTAGGCAGTCAAGAGGGGTCAAATGTTCGTATGATCTTCTCAGAATGGGAATTTTGTGTATGAATAAATCCGAGTAGTTGTCATGTAGTGAGGTGCGGCCTCCTAATGATAGTGAAATAATGGAATTTATAACGTATAGACGTAACCTTTTCAAATGTTGTCAGTTGGGAGTACAATGTGAAGTGTCTCCAATGAGAATGTAAAACAATGTGGCTATGAAGAAAGGGCTATAGTGATTGAGCGTCGTAATGTGTAGTTAGTTTGTGTACGGAAAAGGATATCCAGAATTGTGCTACCTGGTAGGCCTTATTTTCCGAATTTCGGGACGAAATTCCGTTATTAGGGGGGAAGTATGTAATACCCCGTATTTTCATGGCTTTTAAATTATGGGATTTATTAAATTTAATTGAGATAAATTAATTTAATTTTAATCCGAAATGTTGTTTTAAATATTTACTAGCGTGACAAGAGTTAGTAATTATTGGGAATATATTATTTGTTGCATATTACTGGATGAGTATAGTAATATATGAGATTTATTTTTATAATATTGTCACGTGTGAATAAAATGACAATTGTGGAAATTTAAGTCGGGACACGCCTGTGTCGTGTCGGGACTAAATGTGAATTAATAAAAGTGAATATTTTATAGGTTGTTCGTATGGTCGTTTTGAGTGCGCCAACGCGTCCGGAAGGGTCGATATAGTCAGAAAAGTATACCCGGGAGTTTGATTTGGGTCTCGGGGCGTTTTTAGGCCTAATTAGTACCCCGTGAGGGCATTTTAGTCATTTTGTATTTTTGGGTAATTAAACCCACGAAAATTAAAGGGGTTATATCATATGTTTAGGTTATCTCCTAGGGTTAGATAACTCAAAACACTAGAACGGCCATTGGAGAGGAGAGGAGAGAGCTCTCAAGGCATTCCCAGGCTCAAAAATCACCCGTTTGCACCGCCGCCACCGCCAATGCATAGATCGCGAGACGGGGAACGCAACCACACCAAACCAGATTTATGAAAATCCCAGGCAAGTGTTTATCTTGCTTATTTCGTTGATGCATCTTTCATATTGGTTTAGGAATGATTAGGATTAAGAGTTTGATTAAGAAAAGAGTTATAATCAGATACAAACACTAAAAATTTTATTCCGGGCGATCGGACCGTTGGAATTGGATGAAATTTTACAGAGAATTATCTGAAGATGAGAGGAAGCTATAGAAAAAAATTCAGCTCGATCGGACCGTTCAATATTTTTTAATATTTTTTTTTGCTATACAATTTTATGTTTTGAGGACTCTTAGAGAAAAAAAAATTCAATTAAGTATATATTAAAGGGGTGACACGTAAGAGAGAGTTACGTTGGAACATAAATGGATATCTACTGAATTGTACATTTGAAAGAATAGAGTCTATGAGGGTTACGTAGTAATTTGGAAAAACCCTTCGAATTAAAGTTAGAAACGAACCATTATACTTGATAAATAATAATGGGAAAATAAGGATAAATGTTGTGAATGTGGGTTATTGGATAAACCTAAATTGATATAATAAAAGTGGTATATTTATATGATTGTGTATGCATATATTATATACATGTGAAAAACATACCCACGCTACTTGCTATCCCTGAGGTTGCCGCGCTGGGACGATCTTATCATGTGTTGCCTTATGGGGGATATTGACTCGTACCCTAGGAGATAGATATCCTTGGTACACGCTATTGATTTGATAGTTCAGACGGTCCTAAGAGACGCGGGTATGTGCCATCCTCTTAGAGACTTGGAATCTATGCTTCGCCTCAATATTGTTGTGTATGTGCTAATACAATTCGAGAGTGAGTCCGAATTTATATTCCCCTTAATATGAGTGATATGGGGTTGGATAGTAGAGTATGCCCGCACCATAGTTTTTATGTGGGGTGCTGTTATGATATATATATTTTACGAGTAGTTAATATATATATGAAATTCTAAAATCTGGAATTACCTACTGTGAATTTGTAAGTAGGATATGGTTGATGACTCAAATTATAAATACGTGTTTTGAGAAAGTATAATGTGACACTAGAAAACTTTGTTGATTAATAAATTTAAAATGAGAACTTTGGTTATAAGTTGAAATCTTTGTTTTAAATACTTGTGTTGTTCAGTTTTAAAATCCTGCGAATAACCTAAGATAAGTTAAATCATTGGGGAAAGATAGTGTGGTATATGACGAGATAGACCATTGGGAGGGTTAGTGCGATAGGTGTGCACATTAGAAGAGAGGTGAGAATTTCTCAAGAGAGTGTCGCACTAATATGTTGTTGTATTGGCCTGTATCAATTTAAATACTTGCTAAACGAATTTTAAATCAAACACAATATCGGGCTCTGACCCGTTTCTTTTTCTCTTTTTCTCTCTTGTATATATATGTATGTATTACAGGTGCCCAGCCACAGGAACGTCTTACTTAGGATCCTTTGGAAGGAACGTGCTGCAGCTTAGGTGGGAGTTGCAGGCCTGTTGTTTAGACGACTTCATCCATTTGATTCTACTCCTAGTTCAGTTTTATCCAGCAGGGGCATGTGTCGCCCTCTTTCTATTATTTAGTTGGTATTGTCAGAGATTGCAATTTTTACTTTCAGTACCTTTATTTCGGGATTTATTACTGTCAGGATGTTTTCCTTTAGGGTTGTAAATGTTGGGATTTATTATTGATGATTAAATTCGTGTATGCTCAATTCTATTTTTATTTTTAATGCGTGACTCTTTAGATGTTAATGGTTTAAGGTTTTATAACCGAATTTAATAAAATGAGAATAAGGTTTTAAATGGTTTTGACACTTAGCTTAATTATTTAGGGTGTTTAAATTGGAAAAGTATTTTTACGACAGTGATGCTAAGAATGAACCAACTGTTCACCTTGATTTTAATTTAATAAAGGAGTGATCGCCCGGTATTTAATTAGGCGGGGTGTCACACTTCCATTGGCTAACTGTAACAATATCGGAGCTACCAGAAAACTCAGGGGAATGCGCTTTCTGAAAAGCATCCCGAACCCTCTCCAATGCAGATGGAAGTTGTGTTGGTACTGGCGCCACTGCCTGAACCTGGGGTGGAGCCTGCTGAATCACCGCTATCGCGGCATTCACCGCCTGAGCAACAATGGCGGCTACTTCATTTGCATTCATTGTGCCTTGTGCCGGAACTGCTGGATGTTTGGCTTGGGCACGCCTATCTTTCGGAGCACGTCTCGGAGGCATCTGAAACGTGAACAAGTTTATTAGTCTACACTTATTATCAAATCTCAAATAGCTGAAGACTTAAACGTAAAAGCAAGAATACAACAATCCTAAAAATAGGGCTCTATAGCAATAACGTTAAGCTGACAGCGAAATAAGCCGTACAGATCATATGGACACTAGAACCTGATGCTCTGATACCACCTGTGACACCCCGCCTAATTAAATACCGGGCGATCACTCCTTTATTAAATTAAATCTTGGTAAACAGTTGGTTCATTCTCAGCATCACTGTCGATAAAAATAAATTTTCCAATTTAACACCCTAAATAATTAAGCTAAGTGTCAAAACCATTTTTATACATAACTAACCAAATTTTATTTAAAGAAAAACATTTATTTTATTAACAACATTCAGTAAGTAAGAATCACACCATATTAAATTCTGTAACATAAACCAATTAATATAAAACATTCTTCAATCGAATGTCAACATACGAAACTAAAGTCACAAATCCAAACTGGATAAATCCCATATAACAATACTGGAAATAACTGAAATACAAATATCCAATAACAATGGAATAATGAAAAGGGCGACACATGCCCAATAAATGAGAATGCTATAAGTGGAGTCAATAAAGGAATCCATCTACGCAAGTGACCTGCAACTCCCACCTAAGCTGCAGCACGTTCCTTTCAAGGGATCCTAAGCAAGACGCCCCTGTGGCTGGGCACCTGTAATACATACATATATATACAAGAGAGAGAGAGAGAGAGAGAAAAACGGGTCAAAGCCCGAAAGTGTGTTTGATTTAAAATACGTTTAGCAAGTATTTAAATTGATACAGGCCAATGCAACAACATATTAGTGCGTCACTCCCTTGAGAAATACTCACCTCTCTTCTAATGTGCACACCTATCGTACTAACCTTCCCAATAATTTAGCGTATCTTAACTTACTCATAAGATTTCAAAACCGAAGAATATTATTATTTAAAAAGAATACTTCCAATTAGCAGCACAACTCTTGTTTTAGCTTTTATTAATCTATAAAGTTTCTCAGTGACATATTATACTTTCACAAAACAAGTATTTACTATTTGAGTCATCAACCATGTCCTACTTATCAAATCACAGTAGGCAGTTTCAAATTTCCAAATCTCATATATATATTAACTACTCGTATAATATATATAAAATAACAGCACCCCACATAAAACTATGGTGCGTGCATAATTCTACTATCCAAACCCCATACCACTCATATCAAGGGGAATACAAATTCAGAATCACTCTTGAATTGTATTAACACATACACAAACAATAGCGAGGCGAAGCATAGATTCCAAGTCTCTAAGAGGATGGCACATACTCGCGTCTCTTAGGACCGTCTGAACTATCAATTCGATAGCCTGTACCAAGGATATCTATCTTCTAGGGTACAAGTCAATATCCCCCATAAAGGTCCCATCGAGATAAGACTGTCCCAGCGCGGTAACCTCAAGGATAGCAAGTAGCGCGGTATGTTTTTCACATGTATATAATATATGTACACACAATCATATAAATATACCACCTTTATCATATTAATATAGGTTCCTCTCGTCACCCATAATCACAACATTTATCCTTAATTTCACATTAGTAGTATTATGTATAAGGTTTCATCTCTAACCTTAACTCGAAGGGTTTTCCCACTTATTACGTGACCCTCGTGGACTCTATCATTCCAAGTAGGAAATTCAGTAGGTATACCTCTATTTACTATCGTAGCTATTCGCCGAAATCTCTCACTTGGAATATGTAGTTTCATTGTTCATTATATAATTATCCCAAAAACAGAATTCTCGTCATATAGTAAAGTTCCCAACACTTACTCATATGTCCTACTGGTCTTTCCTATCTCCCAAAACATTTCATTAAGAATACCCAAGAATTATATCACGATAAATTTAATTTAACTAATTAAACAAGGGAAATAGGAGTCTGCCAGGAGGGGTCGATTGATCGAGGTCTGGGGCTCGATCGATCGAACCTTCGATCGATCGAAGCTCTAGGCTCGATCGATCGATCAAGCAAGTCTGCGAAAATCTGCAGAAATGCAATTGCGGGTTTCATCTCCAAATTTGCACCAAATCCATATTTTTCAAGTTCCAATCGTCCCAGAATTCTACTACTAACATTATAACAATATACCAGATGTTTCTAACGTAAGGCATGTACGTATTCATCATTTAAACATGGATTTTCAACCCAAAATTATATCTAATTATCAAGAACCCTAGAATTTTCTTAAACAGTTTTCTAACAAATCTTTCTCCAGAATTTCTTTCTTATAATCATCAAAATTTCATGGTTAATTTCCTCTACATCGCAAAGGTTTCCAGAATCATCATATAAATCAATACTACATGGATTCTCCTATCACAAATTGGGTTTTCTTCCATTGTTTTCATCACAAATCATTCCTAAACTAATATGAAGATTGCACCAACGAAAATACGTAAGAAAATACTTGCCTGGGATTTTGAGAAGTCTGGATTGTGGCTGATTTTGGTGTGGTTGCGTTCCCCTTCTCGCGATCTACGCGTTGGTGGTGGCGGCGGTGCAAACCGGTGACTTTTTGGCCTTGAATTGCCTTGAGAACTCTCTCCTCTCTTCTCCAATGGCCGTTTTAGGGTTCTGAATATTATAACCCTAAAAGACTAACCTAAATGGCTTATATAGGTTGCTGAATTTCGTGGGTTTAATTACCCAAGTATGTAAAATGACTAAAATGCCCTCCCGGGGTACTAATTAGGCCTAAAAACACCCCGAGACCCAAACTACACCCCCGGGTACACTTTTCTGACTATCTCGACCCTTCCGGACGCGTTGGCGGACTCAAAACGATCATACGAACAACTTATAAAATATTCACTTTTTATTTATCAAATTTTAGTCCCGACGCGACACGAGCATGTTCCGACTTAAATTTTCGGAATTGTCATTTAATTCACTCAAGACATTCAATATAACCAATATCATATATATTACTTTGCTCATTAGTAATATTCAACAAATTTCCCATAATTACTAACTCTCGTCGCGTTAATAATTATAACATAATTAATTTCCGGATTTTTATTAAATAATTCATTCACGTTAAATTTAATAAATCCCCAAATTAATATAGCATAAAAATACGGGGTATTACATGGGATTTTTGAGAGGAAGAATCGGATGATTCAAAAGATGGAGAGATCCATGTTTCTAAGTCATAGAATGCTTAGGAGGTTTTGGGCAGAGGCGATGTCTACCGCGTGTCACATGGTGAATAGGGTATATCTTTGTCCACACACACTTCGGACGCCATATGAGTTGTGAACAAATAAAAAGCCCAACTTTTGTATTTTCGTGTCTTTAGGAGTAAGTGTTACATTCTTAGGGATAGAGAGCAATTAGGAAAGTTTAACTCCCGGAGCAACGAGGAAATTATGTTAGAATATTCATTGACAAGTAGTGCATACTGGGTTTTTAACCTGAGCAGCTCTAAGGTTATGCAGTCAATAAACATCACTGTACAAGATGATAAACCCCCGTCATTCGTTGATCCTATCCTTTTGTGTGAGGATTAATGACTTCCATGTGATGATCCCATTGTCCCCCACACACCTAGAGTGGACCCTACTCCTGATTTAGGGGACATACCTGCTTGGGTTCGCAAAGGTCATGATACTTTTTCCATTGTATAGTATCCCACTTTGGGGGTCAAGACTCGTGCTCAGGTAGAGAACGTGGTTATATTTCTATGCTACACATCTAAAGTAGGGTACAACAATGTCAAAGAAGTACTCAAATATGAACACTGGATTCACTATACAGGATGAGTTATTTTAGTTTAGAACGAATTATGTTCGGGAACATGTCCCCCGACCTAGTGAGAAGAATATGATCCGTACCAAGTGGATCTATAAGAATACCATGAATGAGAATGGTACCATTATACTCAATAAGGCTAGGTTGGTTGCTCAGGGATACACATAGATTGAGGGTGTAGAATTTGAGGAGACATTTGCTCCTATTGCGAGGCTCGAGTTCATATGTTTACTACTCGCCATCGCATATCATATACGCCTCAAGTTTTATCAGATGGATGTCAAGAGTGCCTTTCTGAATGGAATTCTATAGGAGGAGATTTATGTGGAATAACCAAAAGGGTTTGAAGACCCTAAGCACCCAGAATACGACTATTATCTGAGAAAATCCCTATATGGTTTGAAGCAAGCACCCTATGCTTGGTATGAGAGGCTTACTTCCTATCTCTTGGCCTGTGACTTCAGAATAGGGGGAGTAGATAAGACGTTATTTGTTAAGAGAGGAAAAGGTGTTATTTTAGTTGCCCATGTCTATGTGGATGACATAGTCTTCGGATCCATGTGCTCTCGCCATCCTCACGACTTTCAGGAAGAGATGAAGAGTGAGTTCGAGATGAGCATAGTTGGTGAGCTTACATTCTTCATTGGTCCCCAGCTTCGTCAACTAGTGGATGTGTTGTTCATATCCCAATCCAATTATGCAATAAATATGGTGAAGAAATTTTGTTTAGACTCCGCTAAGCATATACGCACCCTGATAAGTACCTCGACAAATCTTAGTAAGGACACGTCACGTAAGGATGTAGAGCAAACCTTATATCGGAGTATGATAGGTAGTCTTCTCTACTTGACTGCCAGTCCTCCCGATATTGACTTTAGTACTGGAGTCTGTGCACGATATCAAGCGTCCCTGAAAGAGTAACACTTACTCTCTCTTAAACGTATTATCAAATATGTGAGTGGGACTCTCTCATACAGCATTTGGTATTTCTTTGATACCGATAGTCGTTTATCTGTCTATTCGGATGTCGATTGGGTCGGGGATATAGATGGATATAGGAGCACTTCTGGTGGGTGTTTCCATTTTAGTTTTTCTCTTGTTTCTTGGTTGATCAAGAAACAAAACTCCATCTCTTTGTCCACTACGAAGGCTCAATACATAGGCTTCGAGAGTTATTGCACGCAACTTCTGTGGATGAAGCAGATGTTAGAGGATTATGGGATTTCACAGGACATCATGACTATCTCCTGTGATAACACGAGCGCGATATACATATCCCTCAATCCAGTCTAGGATGAGCGCACAAAGCACATTAAGATACGCGAGCACTTTATCCGAGATTTGGTAGAAGAAAAAATTATGTCCTTGAGTTTTGTGTCCACCGGCCTCTAGTTAGTTGATATTTTCACGAAGCCTTTAGATGCCCTTAGATTAGAGATTCTTAGGAAGTCTATAGTAATCTTCACAGTTGACTGAGGGGTGGTTACCATGTCTGGTTGTAAGGACAAAATTTCCAAATGAGTATGTTTTATGTTTATTTGACCTATTCCCAAAACAAAACACGTTTGAATCATAGGTAGATTTTTATTGTAACGATCCCACACAGACTATGACGTATTGAAGTTCATTGAAGATGTTATGGAAATGCTTCAAGGAATTAATTATGTCGAATGTTTAATTGGTGCAATTTAGTCGTCTTTAAGTTCAATTGCATTCTGAGATCACTCGGGTATGAATGTGTAATTTTAGTGGGACTCGAAATTTATTTTAAAATGTTTAAGGATGCTATTTTACTAATAAAATGGTTTTTTAATGTTTTTAAATTTTTTAAAATGTTTTACACTTCGTTTTATTCTGATAAGGACGGATTAAAACAGTGTTTCATTAGGAGTCTAATTCATTGCGTCATTCAAATGACATACTCTGTCATTCAAATGAGATGCCACTGTCGTTCGAACGATATGGTCATCTTGTTTGAGCGACAATATACATCATTCGAGTGAGCATCTTCCTCAATAAAATTATATAAGGCGTGCTTCCTTCATATTTCGTAAGTGTGCAGGATAAAAAAATAGTTCTCGTAATAGTACATTTTTGCACAAAAAATTTCTAAGCTTTTTAAGTCTAAACACATCCTTGGAGTTTACAAGATCCGAGTTTTCATTACTATATGCAATAGTGATCTTGTTAGAACCAAGAAAATTTTGTTCTACATTGAATATTACTGGTTTTGCGGAGAAGAAGCGAAGGAGTTCGTGTTCCGATTACATAGATGTTATAAGCCATATCGGTGGAAATCGAGACAAACGTGAGCGCGTGTATTGTGGACAGGTATCGTAGAATAAGGACTTTCTGCGTGGGCACTATGAGAGGAGTGGTTGAAGATCAGAAGAGCGTCAAGTCTTGTAGGTATAAAGTCATTGCGTAGGACTTATATCTATTCGTTTAATTCCACATTCATAGTGATTGTATGGCTTGGGTCATCCGAGGTTTTTTTCCCCTAGTGGTTTCCTCATACATCCATTATTGTGAGTATTTTTTTACTTTATTTTACTTTCTTTAATCACTAGATGGATGTTTAGGGTTAATCAAGATAAAATTTGGTTAGTTAAAATGTTCACAACTTGGTGCGAATTAAAAATAAGAAAAAGGTTTTTCATAAAAAGAGAAATTGTTTTTGTCATCCTTAAAACACTTTCCGCTTAAGAAATAAAAAGGGACCGACAAATTAATATCAGAGCTAGAAACATATTTTCATTGTGTTTGATCCCTTGTGTTTTTCGAAATGAATTTTGAAACTTTTGAAAGTTTTCGTGCTCCTATTTTTTATGGCACAAATTATGCTTATTGGAAACTGCGAATGAGAAGTGCTTTAAAATCCATTTATGAGCATGTGTGGTTAGCAGTTGAAAAGGGTTGGACACTACCAGTCACACGAGAGGGTGAGGTCACAAGTTTGAAACTCGATGAGTCATGGATTGAGGCTGAACATAGGCTTGCACTTTACAACTCTAAAGGTTTGCACGTAATTTCCTCACATGTCACACCTGAAGAGTATAATGGAATCATGACTTGTGAAACATCAAAAGAGGCTTGGGATACACTTGCACTTACTCACGAGGGCACTAGCACGGTTAGGGCATCCAAGTTATAAAACATCACTACACAGTTTGAGACAATTAAGATGTTAGATACGGATTCGTTTGATGAGTTTTACGCTAAGTTGTCTAATATTGTCAACTCGTCGTTTAACTTAGGAGAGAGGATTCCCAAAAATAGTGTGATAAAAAAAATTGAGATATTTACCGAGTAGGTTTGATACAAAAGTGACCATTTTAAACTCATAGGTATGCTTGATTCGACGAAACTTGAAGAGATTGTAGGTGATTTATAAACCTATGAACTCAATATGTTTACCTCCAAGCAAGTGTAAAGAAATGAGTTATATGTCGAGGCTGTGAAAGTGAAAAAGGCAAACTCTAAATTGCAAGCTAGGTTGAATGAACATGCCATAGAAAATAATGATGCTTTGATTGAGGATCTTAGGGCATGGGAGAATATGTTTAGGGAGAAGCTAGAATATGTGGAGAAAGAAAGAGATAGCCTTCGTGGTTTGATGGAGGTGTTGAAAAAGGAGATTATAGAGTTTGAGGAGTCTAGGCGTGTGCTTGAGTCTAGAATTTATGAGTTAAAGGAGAGATTGAGAGACTCGAGTAAGGTTAAGTTTGACTTGCAATCTAGGTCGGAGAAGTTGTATAGGATGTTAGGCACCGTCCAAGTCAAAAGTGATAGGTGTGGTATAGGCTACGATGATAAAAGTTTTCCCATTCCCAAAACTAATACCAACCATGTGAGAGAGAGCCCACTGTGAACGTGAGGAGAGGTCGACAATTTGGTAATCATTCCCGCCGTCTCTACACTTGCACACATTGCGTTAGGAAAGGTCGCCTTAAATGTTTTTGCTACGACCTTAATAATTCTCCTAGGAAGTTTAGGAATAAAGTCGTGTCGGTTCCCAAAACCCCCACCTATCATGTTACACCTACTTGGGTTAGGAAATTGGACTTAGAAGCTTTAGGACTAAAACTTCATGGTTCTCATTTGGTTGCACTTGATTCTTCCCATGCTAAATTTAAAGGATGATTGTGTTACCATGTTTGTCATATGCTAGTCTTTGCATAATGATTTTATCTTGATAGTGTTATGACATGTGAATCATTTTGTATTATATTTTTCATTTATTGAGTCTTATTTGAAAAAAAATACAAAAAGATTTTGTTTTTGATAAAATTTTTGAGAAAATACAAAAAGAGTTTTGGTTTATATTATTTTGAGGAAGTACAAACATATTTTGCTTTTATTTGAGTCAAAACATGTTGAAAAATCAAAAAGATTTTCTATTTGTTTTTGTTTTTGCTTTTGAGTTTTCATATTTGATGTGGCATATTGGTGTGTTTGGACTCCCTTCCTTTCGTTCTCCATATGGCTAGGACATTTGGTCATAATTATTGATTCTTATAATGATCTTAACCATTGTATTATGGGTTTGTTTCGAAGTTGATATGCATTTTAATTTGACTTCGGATATATGCCATCTTTGCACACATGAACGAGTTTATATGGGTGTTTGACATCTCTTGCATATTTGAGTTTGGTGAGACGTTATTATCTCAATTTTGTCATCTATGCGTAAGTAGATATAAGGAGGAGGTATGCATGTAATAACCGTTTACTCTGAGGATAAAATTTGAAAAAATGATGAGTGTTCACGGGAAAGGGTTACGAGAATATAAAATTGACTCGTCGTGAAAGCCACCGTTTAAAAGAGCCCAAACAAAATTAAAGGCAATAAAAAGAATCATATGCCAAAATATGATTCATTAGTTTATGTTCATTCCAAAAGAAAAATATGATATATCTGAGAGAGTTTGGATGGATAAATTATACGGGCTTGCACCACGAATCCTAACGTTGAAAAATCGTATCATGATGCTATTGTTTGTAGAATCGTAAAAATTCCAGATTTGTGTGCACGTTTGATTGTTTAGTTCATTTAGCTCACACTTTAATTGTCACATATGAATAAAATAAAGTTTGATGCTTTATAGCCATCAATTAGAGCTTTTTAATCATTTTGATGTGTTGGAAATGTGATTCATTTATTGTATTTCACGCCCATACTTTTCATGTTCATGTTTGATCACACCGGTACTATGTTAGCATGTAACTCATATTGTTTTTGTAGTTTTCGCAACTGTTTTGGTAATATTTTAAAGTTTTCTGCCCCTTCTAGTCAGTTTTCTCACGTAATTTTTTCACTTGGCAAAACTGTTTGATTTTCTAGACTGGATGTGAGAATTTTAGTTTTTCTTTCAAGCGAGATATGTGTGTCGTACGAAGATTTCTCGTGAGAAGCCTCTGTCATTTGAGCGACAGGGATTACTCGTTTGAGCGACCACTCTGGAATTCTGTTTTTCAGCTGTTTCAGTACCATGCTTCTTATGGTTATATATTTTGGTACTACTGGGTTGCTACTGAGTTTCTATTTATGTAGTTTACTTTCATAGATTTGATATTTTTTTGCATTGGATCGTTTAGTCATGCCTGCTTAGATTGCTTATTCATATTGTGTGATTATTGTTTGCTAGCTACGGATTTGATAGTATTGATCATTATTAGCAGGTTATTTCATATTTATCAAGATATATTTCATTCATTTATTTGATTCTAGATATGTTTATCTTTTCACCGGGTTGTCTATTCGAGACTAAAAGGGGGGAGATATATGTGATGTAGGGGGAGACCTTGTGTGATGAGCTTGGTATCCTGTTTTAGATAGTGTTTACATATTGATATCATGTTTTTCTCACATAACAAATTATTTAGATTTGTAATTTTCATATTGGTTTATATCATTTGTTCCTTCATACTTTACTGGGTATTTGTCTATTTCATGCGTGTAGGTATACTTTAGAGATTTGAGATTTCAAGTCTACATCACATTCAGACATTGAGAGACAGTTCATGCTTGCCGAACCATCATTTACTAGTCTTGTCCTCTTTTTTTGATTTTAGGTTTATGGGATGGGATTTAGGTGTCATATGGCTTGACAGCCCGACTTAAGAATTTCGCTGTTGGTTATGTTTCAGAATAGTCAAAGGTGGAGATTTGTAAGGGCAAAATTTCCAATTGAGTCCATTGTACATTTATTTGACTTATTCTCGAAACAAAACACGTTTGAGTCATAGGTAGACTTTTATTGTCACGATCCCACGTAGACTATGACGTGTTGAAGTTTATTGAAGACGTTGCGACAAAGATTTAAGGAATTAATTATGTTGAATATTTAATTGGTGCAAGTTTATTCATCGTCAAGTTCAATTGCATTCCGAGATCACTCAAGTATGAATGCGTAATTTTAATGGGACTCAAAATTTATTTTAAAATATTTAAGGATGTTATTTTACTAAGAAAATATTTTTAAATATTTTTGAATTGTTTGAAATGGTTTACACTTCGTTTCATTCTGATAAGGACGGATTAGAGATGTGTTTAATTAGGACTCTAATTCATTGTGTCGTTCAAACAACATACTCTGTCGTTCAAACGAGATGCCACTGTCATTCGAATGACATGGTCATCTCGTTTGAGCAACAAGTCATGTCATTCGAGAAAGCTTTCGCCTCAAGAAAATTATATAATGCGTGTTTCCTTCAAATTTCGTAGGTGTGCAGTCTGAAAAATAGTTCTCGTAACAATACGTTTCTGCACAAAAGTTTTCTAAGGTTTTTAAGTCTAAACACATCCTTAAAGTTTATAAGATCTGAGTTTTCATTACTATATGCAATAGTGTTAACACCAAGAAGGTTTTGTTCTACATTGAATATTGCTCATTTTGCGAAGAAGAAGCGAAGGAGTTCGTGTTTCGATTTCGTAGACATTACAAGCCATATCGGTGGACACCGAGACATACGTGGATGCGTGTGTTGTGGATAGGTATCATATAAGGACTTTCTGAGTGAGCACTATGAGAGGAGTGGTTGAATATCAGAAGAGCGCCAAGTCTTATGGGTATCGATTCGTTGAGTAAGACTTGTGTCCATTCGTTGTAATTCCATATTCATAGTGATTGTCTGGCTTGGGTCGTCCAAGGTTTTTTTCCCTTAGTGGTTTCCTCGTACAACTGGCATTGTGAGTATTATTTACTTTATTTTACTTGCTTTAATCACTAGATGGATGTTTAGGATTAATCAAGATAAAATTTGGTTAGGTTAAAGTTTTTCACAACTTGGTGCGAATTAAAAATAAGAAAAAGTTTTTTCATAAAAAGAGAAATTGTTTTTGTCATCCTTAAAACACTTTCCGCTTAAGAAATAAAAAGGGACCAACAAATTAGTATCAGAGCTAGAAACATATTTTAATTGTGTTTGATCCTCTGTGTTTTTCAGAATGAATTTTGGAAGTTTTAAAAGTTTTTGTGCTCCTATTGTTGATGGAACAAATTATGCTTATTAGAAAATGTGAATTAGGAGTGCTTTAAAATCCATTGATGAGCGTGTGGGGTTAGCGGTTAAAAAGGGTTGGACACCACCAGTCACATGAGAGGGTGAGGTCACTAGTTTGAAACCCATTGAGTCATGGACTGAGGCTGAACATAGGCTTTACTACTCTAAAGGCATACATGTAATTTCCTCACATGTCACACCTGAAGAGTATAATAGAATCATGACTTATGAAACATCAAAAGAGGCTTGGGATACACTTTCACTTACTCAGGAGGGAACTAGCACAGTTAGGGCATCTAAAATACAAAACCTCATTACACAGTTTAAGACAATTAAGATGTTAGATAGTGAGTCATTTAATGAGTTTTACGCTAGGTTGTCTAGTATTCCTAACTTGTCGTTTAACTTAGGAGAGAGGATTCCCGACAACCGTGTGATAAAGAAAGTTTTGAGATCTTTGCCGAGTAGGTTTGATGCAAAAAGTTATAGTTTTAAACTCCTTAGGTATGCTTGATTCGATGAAACTTTACGATATTGTAGGTGACTTACAAACCTATGAACTCGATATGTTTACCTACAAGAAAGTGCCAAAGAAAGAAAAAGGCATTGTTTTTAAAGCCCGGAAGGAGGAAACTAAAGTTTTGGATTACGATTCGGATTCCGAATTTGAAGATGTCGCCTTGTTGGAAAAGAATTTCAAAAAAATTCTTAAATTTCAAAAGCAAACGAAAGATGCGAAAAAGTTTGAGAAATTCAAGAACAACAACGTAGAGTCCACCCCTAAAGATATGAGTGAGAAATTTAATAGGGTTGAGTCGAATAGGTGTTTTGGGGGTGAGGGTTATGGTCACAAAGTTGCCAATTGTCCCACTAGACTTAAGAAAGGGGGAAAGAAATCGATAGCTTATAGTGCCTCCTTAAGTGATAGTGATACGGAAGAGGGAGAGAGTTCCCCCAATGAGAGCAAGTTTGTTGCTTTCTTAGCAAGTCATGTGAGCGACGATAATAAATATTCCCATGAAGATTCTCATGTGAAAGACACTTCCGAGGACGTTGAATCCCAAGTGTGTGAAGGAGAAGCTAGTGAGGAAGAGGAGGTTACTGTGAAAGAGTTACAAGTTTCATTTAATGATTTGTATGCCGAGACTGTGAAAGTGAAAAAGGAAAACTCTAAATTGCAAGATATTTTGAATGAACGTGCCATAGAAAATAATGATGCTTTGATTGAGGATCTTAGGTCACGGGAGAATATGTTTAGGGAGAATATAGAATATGTGGAGAAAGAGAAATGTCGCCTTTGTGGTTTGACAGAGGCATTGAAAAAGGAAATTCTAGAGTTAGAGGAGTCTAGGCGTGTGCCTGAGTCTAGGATTTGTGAGTTAGAGGAGAGATTGAGAGACTAGAGTAAGGTTGAGTTTGACTTGGAATCTACATTGGAGAAGTTGGATAGGATGTTAGGCACCGTTCAAGTCAAAATTGATAGGTGTGGTATAGGCTACGATGATAGAAGTGTTCCCATTCCCAAAGCCAATACCAACCGTATGAGAGAGCCCACTAGGAACGTGAGGAGAGGTCGACATTTTGGTAATCATTCCCATCGTCTCTACACTTGCACACATTGCGGTGGGAAATGTCACCTTAGACGTTTTTGCTATGACCTTAAGAATGCTCCTAGGAAGTTTAGGAATAAGTCGTGTCGGCTCCCACAAACCCCACCCATCATGTTACACCTACTTGGGTTAGGAAATCGAACGAGAGGCTTTAGTACTAAAACTTCATGGTACTCATTTGGTTTCACTTGATTCTTTCCATGCTAGATCTATGTGACAACCCGCGATCCGAGATAAGGGGTGGCCAGCCCAATACTCAAACGTAACAGGAATCATGGATGGATATCGTTCTCAGCATCACAAATATAAACTGAGTATACGGGAAAACCACCCAATAAATCAGAAAACGGGTTGCCAAAAGTTTAGAAATTTAAAACCAGTTGAGAAAATTTGAACTAAACAACCCCAGTCTGACAAGCAAGTGGAATATCAAAAGAGTATATATATATTACAACTAAAAATGAATGTAAACATGAGGACCGAATAGGCTGTCGGTCCACAGCTACATACCACAAAGTACAACAATTTGAATATCTTAGATAATACATTCATTAAACAAGTACAAAGGTTTGGGCCACACGCCCGAAGGAAAAAACCCGATCGTATCTAGAATACCAAAATGGAGGCGTCTAATTCAATGACCTGTGATAATTCGCAAAATCTTACAGCTCGTCGAAAGCAAAGGGATGGGAATATCAAAACGGGCGTCCTTGCGGTGGAACACCTGAGTGGATACAATCATATATATACAACAAGGAAAGTAAACCGGTCAGGGCCGGGTTCTATATGATCACCAGAAGAATAAAAAGCATGATAGGTATGAACAGTTATGCATATATGATAAGGATGATGATATGGCATGTCACTTACGTGAAAGAAAGAAAAGTAAATAACTTAAATTTAAAAACCTTTGCTCACTAATTCAATTACCATATCCTTCTTACATTCCGTATTAAGAATAAAACCATTTATTTGGTTAAATCAAGAGATATCATTTCCTTTCACTTATTAACTTCCATAGTTAATTATCTTACCATTTTATCTTTCAATTCCTTAATAGGAATATCATAATTATCAAGTGCTCTTTATGGCACATAAATTTAAATCTCGTGCTCTTTATGGCACATAACCATGCTCTTTATGGCATTTATTATACGCTCTTTGTGGCGTTTAACAACCATCAAGTCCAACTTGATGAAAATATAATTATATTCATATACATATAACGATTCTAAGACCGCCCATCCGGGTTTCCCCGCTGTGCGCGCCCCTAAATGACCATCATCTTCCAGGGCCTAACATAAGACAACCTGGGCACCTATCGCAATACGTCGGGAAGCGGCCATGTGCCTGCGGGGTAGTCAAGACCACACCCGGAATCTCCTACCCATCGCAGAAAATACGTATATATAAATAACAGCGCTCACATGGCCTAGGACTATATCCACCCTGCGTTAATTTTCCAGGGGGCTTCACCTCACGAGCGAACTTCCCTTATGATGTCATTTAGAGAGGTGTTTTATAGTAAATTAATATTTACATTTTAAGTCTCATAATCATAATCAAGACTCATTACCAAATTTCCATTTCCATTAATCATGTGATTGGTTCTTTTTATTTAAACCTAACATCATTAAACAACGGGGTTCATTTTAGTTGAACCTATCATCTTTAAGCACATTTGGGTTCAGTTACGCAAACCTAATTCCCATCGAATATCATCATTAATATTCCTCAAATTACAAGTCCCAATTAAATCTCCAAATGATCATTACGATCCTACGAATCTCCAAAGTTCGTATAACTTTGATAAGCCCATAAGTCTCCAAGTTAGGGCATTTAACTTACCATCTTCTAAAAATATTAATAAAAGAAGTAATGCCTTAACATTACTTTAAACCTCCCCGGAATAAACCCTAGATGACCCAATTCTTGTCTAGGGTGGCGACCATACTCAACTAATACTCTAGGACTCTAAGTTTACTTCATTCAAGAAGGTTCCTAGGTCCAAACTTTAACGAAGAAGGATAAAAATTAAAAAGGAAATGACCCAAAACTGCTGAAACCGAATCGATTCGCCCTAGGGGCCGAATCGATTCGCCCAGGGGAATCGATTCGCTCTGAAAGCGAATCGGTTCGGACAACAAACTCGAGTTTCTGCAAATGCCGAATCGATTCGGTCTTAACCCGAATCGATTCGGATACATAGACCTGGGATTCTGCATCTATGCGAATCGATTCGCCCCAGGGGCCGAATCGATTCGCCTTTGCGAAAAGGCCAAGAATGGCTATGGAGTCTTGAACTCCAAATTTACCTAATTCCAAAACCAACCCCAACCGAAAATCATTTGCTGCAAATTTCTACACCCTAAATACATCTAACTACCAACCTTAACATCATTTGTCATCCCAATCCATTTCCAAGGGTTAATACCCATAAATCCAACAAAAGCCCTAACATTTCTAAATCATAACAAATCCATAAATATCAAGACTAATTATTCTACTTAAATCAAATAATTGCACGTAGATCACTTGCCTCAAGGTAGGAAGATAGGATTTGATGAAGATGAAAGCAAGAACAAACTCCAAATCTTCAATCTCTCTCTTTCTCCAAAGCTTTCTTCCTCTCTCTCTTTCTCTCTAAGTTAACAATTTGGGGCATAAGAGGAATAGTAAGTCTAAGCAAGACTAAATCGGGCCATTAGTCTAGAATTGTCCACTAAAATGACCAATACGTGATATAATATTACGCGACTACACTATTTAAGCCAAAACCAGTCAAAAGTGCCCGAAATGCCAAAATGTAATATGGCACTTATTTTGACTGTCTCGCACCTACCGGGACTAACTACACTATCCAAATTATCATCTGGGAATTTTATAACTCATTTTAAGTTCCGATTTCATATTAAACCAAATTGTCATTTTATATCTTATGACACCATAATTCGCCACATGGATATTTTTACGTACTCACAAGGTAATTGTACAACAATTCAGTAGATATTAACCTTTTTCATATTAAATTAATATCTACTCCACATTTCAACATTTTATAATTAATTACTACACATAGTAAGTGAATATAAAATAGGCTCTCGAAAGTGAGGGTTGTTACATACTCCCCTCTTAAGAGGGAATTTTGCCCCCAAAATTCAGGTATACCTCGCAAGAAGAAATGCGGATTCTATTCCCGCATACCATCCTTGCTCCTCCATGTTGATTCCTCGACACTGTAATAACTACATTGAACTCAACCCAAAGGTACTACAAGCAATCTCAAACACCTCTTTCCATGCTCTAAAATAGCAACTGACTACTCCTCAAGAATTGTCAAGTTGCAACTCCATAGCTTTTAAAAAGGAAAGTGCCTAAAGGCACCATCGCATCTCTTGTGCTCCCTTGCATGAGAGATATGGAACAAGTTATGAACTTGCGGCAAGTGTTTTGGTAAAGCTAGTTAGTAGACTACCGGACCCACCGTAACAATATTAGGAAAAGGTCCAACGTAACACGGTGCAATTTTCCCCTTTCTTCTCAAAATGCCTAATGCCTTTCGTAGGCAACACTCGCACCAACACTTGATCCCCGACCTCCATTTACACATGCCTTCTCCCCGTATCGGCATAACCCTTCTGACGATCTTGGGGCTATACTATTGCAATTTTGGATAAGCTCGATCTTCGAGGAAGCATTCCGGATCATTTTCAAGTTCAAGAAATTTATCATCTCCCACTTCCATCCCACAAGTGGGAGAACCACAAGGCCTAGAATACGAGGCTTTATAAAACGCCATCCCAATAGTGAATCGATACAAATCATTATAAGTGAATTCAACTAGTGGGAGACACTGTCCCCGACTACTCTTGAAGTCAAGCACGCACATAAGGAGCATAACCTCCAACATTTGGTTTACCCTCTCGGTCCGGCCATCTGTGGAGGAAGATAAGAAGTTCTTAACCACAATTCAATTCCCATGACTTCTTGGAAACTTGCCAAGAATGAGAAACTGAAGTCTTGTTTCAGTCGGAACAATAATCAAGGGCACCCCCAGCGGTCCAACAACCTTTCCATGCCCGGCCACTACTAATGGAGGCGTATAACATGACACATGATGTCGTTACCCAGATGTCACTCAACCTTAGAAATGCAACATTTCCCCATATCTGCCTTTTATAAGTCCTTCTCATTTGGGACAAACATTCTCTTATGGAAACGCACCCCACCCTCAAGGTTAAAAGGGCAGAGTTATGTTTCCTAAATCAGCAGCTTGTAAATGTGGTCTTAACCACCCCTGTCTCTCCTGCGACATCTTGCAACGAAGTGTTGCTCGCACGAAAGACTAAATTCTGCCCAGGAAGTAGCATCTCCCTTCCTATACGGTGATCACCCCCATGAAGAACTTCAATCTAAACAGGGGATAATACTTCTCACAAGTTTAAACTTATGAGGCGCATCAACAATAAGTTGATACTCCAGTATTACTACTCCCCATCATGGCAGAGACTTGTTAATTGAATCCTCCCTCGATCTTAACCACACGGCTTAGGGGTGCGAGTCAATTCACCCCTTTCGTTACTTTCGTAACACTCTACTACGAAAGGCCTCATCTCCTTTGGCCTTACTACTAACCTTCACGAAATCCTCCCACTTCTCATTATCAGGGAACCAATCCCTCTTAGAGTTAACACATGACTTATTCATGGTCAACTCCCAACAGCCTTCTTAAACTAACGTCGTATACTAAAGGCCCTATGTCCAAACTATCCTAAAGTCTACCTGCCTATACTATACCCTATCTAAGTCGTATACACCTAATACTAAGGATATCCCTAGTGCCCAAGACCTTTCTCAATTCCCGACATTTGCTCGGTTTCGTGCGTGGTACGTCTCGCCGAAGCGAAATCCAGACAAGGAACCCTCCCGTTACACTACTACCTCGCGTTATCGGTTATGGAGATATAAAGGTCTAAGACACATGTTCGGGATCGAAAAGATTCTAACTCTTAACCCTACTAATAAGATTCTACTTCTATAACTTACAATTATTTACCCCATTTCATATATACGTTTCATTAAATAGCCTTATCATTAAGGCATAACCCGAAGTCTCTATTCGACTTCGTATCCCAGCTTCCCTCACATCAATCAAAGGAGAGAACTATATGCAGTGCTTCTATTTCGCACTTTAATAGCCCTTAATCACTCTTCTACGTGATTCGGCTAAACTTTTCAACCCATCCAACGAAAATTTAAATAAAATAAAAGAAAAATAACAGAATAGCATCTCTCCACTCACAACATCGTTAAGTGTTCATGCGGCGGAGTGTCTCGCAAAGCGAAATCCAAACAAGGAACCCCTCCGACACATGCCTACTTAACTAGTTGATTATGGAGATAGAGCGTAATAAACATAAAATAAAAGAAAGGAAAGGTGACATCTCTCCACTCCCAACGTCGTTAAGATTCATGCGTGGAGCGTCCCGCAGAAGCGGAATCCAAACAAGGAACCCCTCCTATACGTTACTACTCAACTATGTCGATCGTGGAGATAAGGCATACCAATCACATCATACCCGACCATGTCAAGGACGAGTAAATCAGCCTCAAAACAAAAAGTACCACAAGAATCACAAGAAATCCCTATAGTTTTACAAACAAGGAATTCAGCGAACCATCACTCGTAGAAAACTCAACGATAGAAAAATATACTCTCAGCAGATTTCATCAAATCTATAGTCTGAGAAGAGCTCATAAAACAATTGAGCGCGTAACACCCGCATCGAATAACACATAACTCACATATCTCTGAGTAAAAACTTACCCTCAATAACGGGCGGTGCCGGCAAAGCTGGAGGAAGCATAGCCTCTTGAATATGACAAACACGTCCATACTGTAGTTGTCCCTGCTGCGGAGGAACAACCATAATAGGTACCGGAGGTGGAAACTGAACATATGGTTGCTGCGGAGCCCTGGGAAACTGACCCCCAATAATCTGAGGACACTCCTTCTTGTATGACCTGCCTCCCCACATTGGAAGCACCGTCCCTTCATATCTTCCTGACCTCGATCTCTGTTATTCCTAAACTGGGAAATGCCTCAGCCCAGATGACCTCTACCTCCAGGGCCACCCCGACCTGCCTGTTGCAAAGCACCCTTTCCGTGTCTCTTATTATTATTGCCACTCGCAATAAACCCACCAAGCTTTCCTACTTGTCTCATTTCAGTAGCTTTCTTGCTACCCTGCATATATAATCAATGCTCTTGGCAATGGAGTAAGGCTGCATTCATAACCTCACTAAAAGTTTGTAAAGTTGGGTTACCCAATAAATGTTGTCGGATTCTCCAGTTTAGACCTCCCATAAACTTCGAGATCTTCCTCTCTTCCGGAGTCACCTCATCCGGTACAAAACTTGCCAACCAGGTGAACTCCTCTTCATACTCCGCTACAGATCTCTCCCCTTGTACTACATCTTGCAACTTCCTCTCCATCTCCCTCTGAACTGCGGGAGGAAAATACTTAAGATCAAACAAAGCCCAGAACTCAGTGATCGTCATTGTGTCTCTCTGCTCTGGTGTGGTCATCGTCTCCCACCAGTGTAATGCAGATCCGACAAGCTTAAAGGTGGTAAGGACTTGTTTATTATCCTCACTACATTCTATCATTCGAAGGTGGCGTTGCATATTTTTCTTCCATTGATTGGCTTTAATAACATCAGCACCTCCCTCGAATTCCGGGGGATTACCCTTTAGAAAGGACTCCCTGACCTTTTCCCACAGAGTAAGTCCCGTAGGAGCTTGAACACCTGGAGCCCGTGGCAATTGTTGGACCACTGCAGTCATGGCTGCATTAACCGCTCGAGCCACTATATTTTCCACATCCGCAACGTTAATAGTCCCTTGTGGTGGCAGTGGAGGGCCTACCTCCTCTACTACAACCCTGCTACATCTCACCGAGCGACCTCTCTTAGGCGGCATCTGAGATAAAAGAACAACAGTATTAGAATACTAGTTAAAACAATCTATCGGGCAGAAGATCGCAAACATAAGCAACAAAGAAGTCCTAACATTAGGCTCTACATCAAAGAATGCTACGGTAGAACGCGACAAGTCCACACAGATCCTAGGACTCTAGAACCTGATGCTCTGATACCATCTGTGACAACCCGCGATCCGAGATAAGGGGTGGCCAGCCCAATACTCAAACGTAACAGGAATCATGGATGGATATCGTTCTCAGCATCATAAATATAAACTGAGTATACGGGAAAACCACCCAATAAATCAGAAAACGGGTTGCCAAAAGTTTAGAAATTTAAAACCAGTTGAGAAAATTTGAACTAAACAACCCCAGTCTGACAAGCAAGTGGAATATCAAAAGAGTATATATATATTACAACTAAAAATGAATGTAAACATGAGGACCGAATAGGCTGTCGGTCCACAGCTACATACCACAAAGTACAACAATTTGAATATCTTACATAATACATTCATTAAACAAGTACAAAGGTTTGGGCCACACGCCCGAAGGAAAAAACCCGATCGTATCTAGAATACCAAAATGGAGGCGTCTAATTCAATGACCTGTGATAACCCGCAAAATCTTATAGCTCGTCGAAAGCAAAGGGATGGGAATATCAAAACGGGCGTCCTTGCGGTGGAACACCTGAGTGGATACAATCATATATATACAACAAGGAAAGTAAACCGGTCAGGGCCGGGTTCTATATGATCACCAGAAGAATAAAAAGCATGATAGGTATGAACAGTTATGCATATATGATAAGGATGATGATATGGCATGTCACTTACGTGAAAGAAAGAAAAGTAAATAACTTAAATTTAAAAACCTTTGCTCACTAATTCAATTACCATATCCTTCTTACATTCCGTATTAAGAATAAAACCATTTATTTGGTTAAATCAAGAGATATCATTTCCTTTCACTTATTAACTTCCATAGTTAATTATCTTACCATTTTATCTTTCAATTCCTTAATAGGAATATCATAATTATCAAGTGCTCTTTATGGCACATAAATTTAAATCCCGTGCTCTTTATGGCACATAACCATGCTCTTTATGGCATTTATTATACGCTCTTTGTGGCGTTTAACAACCATCAAGTCCAACTTGATGAAAATATAGTTATATTCATATACATATAACGATTCTAAGACCGCCCGTCCGGGTTTCTCCACTGTGCGCGCCCCTAAATGACCATCATCTTCCAGGGCCTAACATAAGACAACCTGGGCACCTATCGCAATACTTCGGGAAGCGGCCATGTGCCTGCGGGGTAGTCAAGACCACACCCGTAATCTCCTACCCATCGCAGAAAATACATATATATAAATAACAGCGCTCACATGGCCTTGGACTATATCCACCCTGCGTTAATTTGCCAGGGGGCTTCACCTCACGAGCGAACTTCCCTTATGATGTCATTTTGAGAGGTGTGTTATAGTACATTAATATTTACATTTTAAGTCTCATAATCATAATCAATACTCATTACCAAATTTCCATTTCCATTAATCATGTGATTGGTTCTTTTTATTTAAACCTGACATCATTAAACAACGGGGTTCATTTTAGTTGAACCTATCATCTTTAAGCACATTTGGGTTCAGTTACGCAAACCTAATTCCCATCGAATATCATCATTAATATTCCTCAAATTACAAGTCCCAATTAAATCTCCAAATGATCATTACGATCCTACGAATCTCCAAAGTTCGTATAACTTTGATAAGCCCCTAAGTCTCCAAGTTAGGGCATTTAACTTCCTATCTTCTAAAAATATTAATAAAAGAAGTAATGCCTTAACATTACTTTAAACCTCCCCGGAATAAACCCTAGATGACCCAATTCTTGTCTAGGGTGGCGACCAAACTCAACTAATACTCTAGGACTCTAAGTTTACTTCATTCAAGAAGGTTCTTAGGTCCAAACTTTAACGAAGAAGGATAAAAATTAAAAAGGAAATGACCCAAAACTGCTGAAACCGAATCGATTCGCCTTAGGGGTCGAATCGATTCACCCCAGCGAATCGATTCGCTCTGAAAGCGAATCGGTTCGGACAACAAACTCGAGTTTCTGCAAATACCGAATCGATTCGGTCTTAACCCGAATCTATTCGGATACATAGACCTGGGATTCTTCATCTATGCGAATCGATTCACCCCAGGGGCCAAATCGATTCGCCCCTGCGAAAAGGCCAAGAATGGCTATGGAGTCTTGAACTCCAAATTTACCTAATTCCAAAACCAACCCCAACCGAAAATCATTTGCTGCAAATTTCTACACCCTAAATACATCTAACTACAAACCTTAACATCATTGTCATCCCAATCCATTTCCAAGGGTTAATACCCATAAATCCAACAAAAGCCCTAACATTTCTAAATCATAACAAATCCATAAATATCAAGACTAATTATTCTACTTAAATCAAATAATTGCAAGTAGATCACTTGCCTCAAGGTGGGAAGATAGGATTTGATGAAGATGAAAGCAAGAACAAACTCCAAATCTTCAATCTCTCTCTTTCTCCAAAGCTTTCTTCCTCTCTCTCTTTCTCTCTAAGTTAAAAATTTGGGGCATAAGAGGAATAGTAAGTCTAAGCAAGACTAAATCGGGCCATTAGTCTAGAATTGTCCACTAAAATGACCAATACGCGATATAATATTACGCGACTACACTATTTAAGCCAAAACCAGTCAAAAGTGCCCGAAATGCCAAAATGTAATATGGCACTTATTTTGACTGTCTCGCACCTACCGGGACTAACTACACTATCCAAATTATCATCTGGGAATTTTATAACTCATTTTAAGTTCCGATTTCATATTAAACCAAATTGTCATTTTATATCTTATGACACCATAATTCGCCATATGGATATTTTTACCTACTCACAAGGTAATTGTACAACAATTCAGTAGATATTAACCTTTTTCATATTAAATTAATATCTACTCCACATTTCAACATTTTATAATTAATTACTACACATAGTAAGTGAATATAAAATAGGCTCTCGAAAGTGAGGGTTGTTACAATCTAAAGGATGATTGTGTTACCATGTTTGTCATACGCTAGTCATTGCATCATGATTTATATCTTGCTAGTGTTATGACATGTGTATCATTTTGTATTATATTTTTCATTTATTGAGTCTTATTGGAAAAAAAATGCAAAAAGATTTGGTTTTTGAGAAAATACTACTTCAGTTGGCATATCTTCACACGTTCATACTTGATCCAAATCTCTAGCAACACGTATCATCAGTACGCACCCATCATCATTCAACGTGCGTCGTGCATCTCCAACCGGTCTCCACTATCTCCACATCGCTAAAGGTATAATGTTTAATTGGAGTTAATAATATTCACGTTTATATTTGGGAATTTTTAAATGGTTTTATAACTGTTCCTATTTTATAAAAACAAGGATGGCTGTTTTAAAAATAAATTTTTTATTTATTTCATTCAAACGACATGACAGTGTCGTTTAAACGACATTGGCATGTAGTTCTAATGATCTGATCAAACGACTGTACTTGTGGTTTCGTAGGTCGCGTGATACCTCGTTTCTTAAATGCATCAAACGACCACGTATTATTTTGTGTTTTTATAGGTCGTTTCTTATGTTGTTACTAACGACATCTAATGTCATTCAAATGTTATTGAGAAGTTGTTTGAATGACATAGCATCGCCTTTTTATTTATTTTTTGCTGCTATAAATACCTGCTCGAAAATCAGGTTTTTACAACTCTGTTTTCTGCGGAACTACAACGATTCAGACTTCATTCTTTTAGGTTGAGACCAATTTTTATTCACCAAAAACCCCAAATCATATGTGTGAATCATTATTAAACCCTTTTTATCATATTACTCATTCTTGGAGCACATCTTGTGGAGAATGAAGCATGTATCCTCTGCTGAATGTTGGAGCTCTTGAGGCATCTATTGCTAACGACAATGAATCGACGCCTGTGGGTATTCGTTTGTCAAACAAGTTGTATTTATCTATGTATATGTAATTCGAGGTTCACTATATATAGTGAAATAAATGTTTTTGCCCCTTTGGGGGATTATCCTGAATTTGTGTTTGTGATTGTTTGAATTGCATGCTAGATAAATTTATCGTGTTCAATCACATTAGATGCACGTTTAGGATTTAATTAATTCTGGTGATAAAAATGCAGTTTAATTGAATAAGTTTGGACATTGAACGTAAGCGCACTCTCACTAAGAGCTTTTACATCAGGAATAGGGGAAGGGTGATCAGTAGCAATGAAGGCGGCCATTATTTTCTCACTTCTTACTAGGGTCAACAAATGAGAGATGGATATATTTCTCCATTGCGTTTGGTCACCTTTAATAGTGAATCTTTGGGTTATGAACGTTTAATTCTGTTGCAGTTGATCACCTACAGGAGGTTTTTACATCTCACCACCCTTAGAATAACGCCCATTGTTTATATTTTATTGCATTAATATTCTAAGTAAATATTGTGTCAATTTTTGGCTTCTTTCCATGATTAAGGAAAGATAAAGTTTAATCCTAACTGCTCCAAAATAGATAAGCCTTGAATTATTAATATAAGAAAGAAATAATGAAAATAATGTTAAAAAGTTATAGTGAACATGGTAAAATAGTCTTAAAAACTAAACCAATAGCCAAAGTTGAAAACCAAATACCTGTCATATTTGGTAGATGTTTCTTAGCTACTATAGATGATGTAATATGAGTAAGAAATGGAATTATCAATTTATCATTTAGAAATATGTCGCTTGACATGAACATTTTCTCCAATCTTAAACAATTATCTATTCACACAGATGATGAAAGAAGTTAGAGAAGTAGACCTCATCCAAACTCAAACCTTAGAATTATAAGAAATTAAAATGGAGAAACGGAAGCAAACAATGCAGATCAATCCATAACTGAAACTAAACAATTAAACATATTTTCAAAGGATACAACTAAAGTTTAACTAAAGCATGTCGATTAACATCTCTTATTGTAATAATGTGTTTATTCTATCTCACCATATTATTAAAAAGAATATTTTAGGTGATGAGAAATGTAGACTTGCATTTATAAGGAGAGATGTTATAATAAGAGGGGCAAAATGCAAAGTTAACTTCGAGTTTGGGGTCGATTTTAACGTTTCATTTCATGTTTTATTTATTTCAATTTAAACTTCCATGTTTCATTTATTTGAATTTAAACCTCCTTGTGTTCGTATCAGTGTTGCTTAGAGTACTATGTGCCAGTGTCCTAACTTTATGACTATGATAGCATCACCTGAGATTGAGGTTACTATGTGTCATCCTAAAGTCCCCCTATATAAGTCTAGTGGCGTTTGATATTGAGGTTAGTACGGGTAATTCGATGATCCAGACAATGCTCACCTCCTTACAACTCAATAGCAGAGTTGAATCTGACAATACAGTCCCGAGCAACACCATGTGCATTATTGGCTTGTGGTGGTTTTGAGAAAAAGTGGCCTCCATCACGATTCACTAAGTTGATGGATAATACCCTCCTCATTTCACCTTAGATCTTATAATAAAGTAATTTGCGCAACATCACATATTTATTTAATGCATCATATAACACGACCATACAAAAACTGACATATGGGTAGATAAGGATAGTATACTAATGTCAGTTATGATAACTTAGGGATTGGAGATAATTAAACCCATGACATGAGTCATTAAGTCCAAAACAGACATAAGCGAATTTTGAACACCGCCAACAACACAGTGATCAGATTCGGTAACTTGATCCTACACAATTATATAAAGAACCTTACTTTTATTGTTTATTGTAAGAAATAGAGCCAAGTGACTATATACGAAGAATTCAAGCTTGTTTGACATGAAATTTGGTCCTTCGCACGCATCTGTTGGATAAAAGATAAGTCAAGCATCCACAACCTGAGACGTGACACTATAACTCTTCCCATCATCATATATGCAGATGTAAGACTATTTCATACAAATATTATACATGAAGATAAGCTTCTTATTACAATTGCAATGGTTTCCCAAATTTAGTACTTAATTTTTAGATGTAGATTCTAGAAGTGCTCCTAATGAAATGAACGGGAGTTTACATTTTTATACATGGAATCTCCTACATCATTGGGAAGATTAAACGAAAATTATAATTGACATGGTTAACTTGTAGCTAAATTGCAAAATTTGGAATTTGATTGCTTCCCAATCGAGATATAATATGGTAGTATTTGAATTATATGAGAAATATTTTAGCTGCAATTGTCAAGGGAACTACACAGTTTTGAAAATGCATAAAGACCTCGTCTCAAATTATATTCCAATTTTATTCAAATTCAATTTTCTAAATTCAACTAAATAAAACCTAAGTGCAAATTTTCGAAACTATGTAATTAACACCAACTGTCATAATCGACTTACTTACCACACTTACTTCAAACATTAAAGTCACTATGCTTTTTAATCGTTTTTGTTATTTCCATGGAAAAGTAAGTATAGAAAACAAGTTCAAAAAAGCATTCATGTTAGTTACACAAGAAAAAAATTAGTCAGGTACGTAAAAATAAGTCAAACGTCCACAACCCTAAATGTGACACTGAAACTCCTCCCATCAGCACGTATGCAGATGTAAAACTATTTTGTACAAATATAATACATGAAGATAAGCTTCTGATTACAATTGTAGTGGTTTCCCAAATTTAATACTTAATTTTTAGATGTGGATTCTAGAAGTACTCATAATGTAATAGCCGAGAGTTTATATCGTGAATTTCTTATATGTGGGATCTCCTACATCATTGGGAAGATTAAACGACAATTATAATTGACATGGTTGACTTGTAGCTAAATTGCAGAATTTGGAATTTGATTGCTTCCCAATGGAGATATAATATGTTCATATTTGAATTATATGAGAAATTTTTTGGTTGCAATTGTCAAGGAAACTACATAGTTTTGAAAATGTACTAAGACCTCGTCTCAAATTATATTCCAATTTTATTCAAAATCAATTTTCCAAATTCAATTAAATAAAACCTAAGTAAAATTTTAATTTTCAAAACTGTGTAGTTAACACCAACTGTCATAATTGACTTACTTACCACACTCACTTTTAAAATTAAATTCACTATGAATTGTCATTGCTTGCTTTGTTCTATAAAGAAAAGAGTATAGAAAATGGATTCAAAAAAGCATATATGTTAGGTACACAATAAAAAATTGGTCAGGTACATGGTATAGGCCCAAAGTGGTCATGTATGCACAGAAAAAAAATAAAGTATATGAATAAGTATACAATCATTTGAAGCACATCCAACTTTGTGCAATTTTCCAGTTCACTTCAAACAAGTATGTACAATTTTTAAAAGCTTAGCATGCTAATTTTCACTTTGCATACTCGACCACTTTGAATTGAATGTTTTCTATTTACAAGCTTAACATGTTAATTTCAAAATCCCCAATTTTCCAAATTTAATACTTAATTAATCCCAAAAGATTACACTAAAATCCCAAATTCAGTTCCCAAAGCTCTAACCAAACAAACACTAAGAGGGATAATTCTGAAAAAGTACCACTTAAGTTGTTTAATACAAGATTAAACTATCTAAATGGATCCAAACAGTTTGTTGCAGAAACACTTTTCTTAAAACAAATTTTAAACACAAAATGTGTAAAATTGTATGAACGAGTAATTTCAGTTATAGGTTTACCAGTTTTGAAAAACAAAACTTTAAACAAAATAAACCAACACATCCTTAAAAAAGGGATGAGAGGAAAAGGAAGTGTACACAAGCAATTTTAACGTGGTAAAACCCCACCCAATTGGGGAAACATCCACAATGACCTTTACACCACAAAATTAAAAATTCACTAAAAATGAGTAATAGATTACAAGCTATATAACAATCAAGACACACAATCAAACCTAAACTAAGTTCAAAAATGTACCAACTCCTCTGGCATTTTCTGACTTCTCTTAAGGTTCTGATGTTGCTGATCTTCTCCCAGCTTCGTAACTTTACTCCTTTTAGCTTTCCGTCGACTCTAAAAGTCCAATATTTCAACACCAACACTTTTCAGTATAGTAGTGTGAAGATGTATGTGGTGTAGTTCTCTAAACTCGTGCATGCAACTCACACACTCTTAATTATAGACAATATGAGTATCGAATTACAAACAGGTCTCTCAAGATGTAAGGGTTTCAAAATCAACTTAGTCAAGTAAATCAGACTTTAGATCTTTCAAATAACCGCAGATCAAGAGGGAATCTTGTTATAGAAACTAGCTAAGATCCTATACACATTATTTATTTGAAAACATTAACGTATTTCACAAAATGTGATATAATTTTGAAAGTGAAATCCCCAATCAAGATCCCAAACTAGATTCTAAGTCTGAAATTTTGAGTAAGTTGAAATCATAAAGGGTTTTATTGGTTTAGGGTTTGAAAACAACTTCTATTTTTAAAACAACCAACAAAAATTAGATTTCTCGAAACAAGAAATTAGATCTAGCAAATAACTAAGTGATCCGTATCACATAAATCAAATCTCAAATTTCTATACAAAGAAATAGAGACTTAATCAACGTGATTAAGTTGGCAAAGAGATATAAGATAGTAGAGGAAGTAACTTCACAAATCTCGAAATAGAAACACTTAGAAAAAGATTTTTTGGTTTGGAGTTGGTTGAAGTTTGAGTTAGGGTTTGTAAAAACACTTCGAACTCTCTCTCTTTAACTCTTTCCCACTCTTCTCTCTATTTTCTCTCAGACATTAGAGTAACAAAAGTTACAAAATAATAGACGAAGTCTCCTTATATACTGAGAGAAGAAGGATCTGGAACATCGAGGGAAAATGAACGATTAGGATTAATCTGAAGGTAATCTAATCGCTATTAACCCATCGCTTTTAAAAAGGTTTTGATTGGTTCAAAATAAAACACGAGGATTAAGAGAAAACACTTGAAGATCGTTGATTAGAATAGATCCAATGCTCCACAGTGAGGCTTAAGTATGTGAGAAGGAAAAAACACAAATCTGGACGTTATATAAGCAACACGTGTAAGGTTGAGATGTGTTTTAAAATGCGTGTTTTTGAATTCTTAGAAATACAAATTGTACCCACAATATTCTCAAGCTCTTTCGGTTTCTACCCAACCAGATTTTAAGCTATAAAAACAAATTATAATCTAGCCCCAAAGGTTTTTAAGCCATTATTTTTAATTTCTAATAATCATTTTAAAATCATAGAAATTATTTAAAAATTCCCAAAAATAGTAGAAAATTAATTTTAAGGGATTAACTCACTCACAACCAAATATATAATGATATGATGTATGTATGCAATCCTAGTGTGTGGTGTTGGTGAGATACCTTTAATAACTTATAGAGGAATTAAATATAGAGTCTGAGGCTCTTTGGTAACTAGGGATGGGACTCAAATTTTGTCACAATTTTCAAACTAGATGAGCACCTATATAGTATAGACTTAAGTAAGTCAAAGATATAGGGTGCTTCAATCTCCCCCTTTGGAAATATGAGACAAAATCTCCTTTAAGTCAATGAGGACTCGTAGGGATACAAAACGAAATAAGAAAAACTTATTCCTACACAAAGTTTTCTATCTACCCAATATCCTAGAAAAAGAAAAGTACATAACTCAACTAATTACAGACCAATACCCAAACAAAATCTGAATGTAAAAACGATATTGATTCTTGTAGATAAACACTAAGATCAAGCTTTTTAAATATGTACACAAATAAGATATTCAGATAAGACTCAAATTTCTCCCCCATTTTGTCATTGATGGACAAAGGGTAAAGAAAAACAGTCATAAATCATATAACATCATTCTGCAAAAATCATTCCAATTAACTTGCGTAAAGATTCAAAACGAGCATTATCTAAGGGTTTAGTGAACAAATTAGCTAGTTGTGATTCAGTAGGCAGATATTTAATTTCCAACTCCTTGGATTCAACTAACTCGCGTATAAAATGATATTTGATTTTAATATGTTTAGTAAGAGAGTGATGAACAGGATTTTTAGAGATATTAATCGCGCTTTGATTGTCACAATATAAATGTAACTTGTCTTCATTGATACCATAATCTTTTAGCATTTGTTTCAGCCAAAGTAATTGAGAGCAATAGGTTCCTGCTACAATATATTCGGATTCGGCAGTAGACAAGGAAGTGCAGTTTTGTTTCTTACTACTCCATCCTACCAAGTTGTTACCAATGTAGTAACACGCTCTTGAAGTACTCTTACTAGCATTGATAACATCGGCCCACTCAGCATCGGTGTAACCTACTATAGTACTAGAAGTGTCTTTAGTGTACCAAAGTCCAAAATTTAGAGTGCCTTTGATGTATTTGATAATTCTTTTAATGCATATTACGTGACACTCTTTAGGATTATTTTGATATCGGGCACACACGTAGACAGAGTACATGATGTCAGAACGGGAGGCAGTAAGATAAAGTAAGCTTCATATCATACTACGGTACAAGGTGGTATCAATAGATTTTCCATTCTCATCTTTAGAAAGTTTGACAGTGGTACTCATAGGAGTCCTAGCATCTTTAGTTGTTTCTAGGCCAAACTTCTTAACAATCTCTGAAGCATATTTAGATTGCGATAGAAATAATCTTTCTGAATTATGTTTAACTTGGAGTCCTAAGAAGAATTGTAACTCCCCCATAAGTGACATCTGAAATTCTTTGAGCATAATGTCAGAGAAGGTCTTAACTTTTAAAGGGGAGGTGGAACCAAAAATGACATCGTCAATATAAACTTGAGCAATAGTAATATTGTTGTCAAAATGTTTGACAAACGAGGTTTGGTCATTCCCTCATCTCTTAAATCCATTATCTAAAAGAAACGTGTATAGACACTCATACAAAGCTCTAGGAGCTTGTTTTAACCCATAAAGAGCTTTTTTAAGATGATAAACATAATTTGGGTGATGATGGTTAATAAACCCTTTGGGTTGTTCTACATAGGTCTCCTCAGTTAAAATTCCATTAAGGAAGGCTGACTTAACATCCATTTGATATAGAGTGAAATACAAATGACATGTTATGACAAAAAGTAAGCGACCAGATTCGAGGCGAGTGACAGGAGCAAAAGTTTCCTCAAAATCTATTCCTTCAATATGAGAGTAGCCCTGGCCAATTAATCTAGCTTTATTCCGAATAATCATCCCAGATTCATCAGTCTTATTTTTAAAAATAGTGTGCTAATAACCCTTTTATTTTCAGGCCTGGGTACAAGATACCAAACATCATGAATGACAAATTAAAGAAGTTCATCCTGCATAGCACTAATCCACAAAGTGTCATTCAAGGCTTCATTTATAGTTTTGGGCTCAATAAGAGACACAAAACAAGCAAAATGAGCAATGTTACGAAGTTGAGATCTTGTACGAATAGGCTCAGAAGGATTACCAACTACATCTTTAGAAACCCAGTCACGTACATCAGGGGTCTCAGTTGGTAAAGATTCAACTATTTTTAGAGAGTCATAATTTAAAATGTTTTCGGACTCATCCACAATAATTGATTCTTTGGTCTTACTTTCTACATTAGTGTCACTTAGAACCACATTAATGGATTCTATCATGGCTTTGGTACGAAGATTGTAGACACGATAGGATCTACCATTTGGAGAATATCCTAAAAGGATGGCTTTATCACCTCTGGTTTTGAATTTAGACAGATGTTCTCTATCCTTACAGACATAACAAGTAATACCAAAGGTTCTAAAGTATTTTAGGTTAGGTTTATTTCCATACCAAAGCTCATAGGATGTTTGTTTGGTATTCTTCCTTAAGTAGACTCGATTGATTATATGACAGGCAGTACGAATGGATTCTACCCAAAAATATTTTGCTAGGTTTTTTGCATGAATCATCACATGGGCCATTTCTTGAAGAGTGCAATTTTTACGCTCAGCAATCCCATTTTATTGAGGTGTTTTAGGAGCACTAAATTCATATTTGTAACCATTATAGTCACAATATTCTATGACGCCTGAATCTATGAATTCTCCTCCTCCATCGCTAAGAATTCTTTCTACTTGGATGTCCTCTTCGTTTTCTATACGAACTAGGGTTTTCAAAAACTGTTGAAAGGTTTCTGATTTATGTTTTAAGAAGGCAACCCAGGTAAATCGAGTAAAATCGTCAACCATAACAAGGATGTAATTGTTTCCACAGAGACTAAAAGTACGAGAAGGACCCATTAGGTCCATATGGATGAGTTCTACAGGTTTAGTGGATAGAACTTCTTTAACTTTATTATGGGGAGCCTTGATAATTATTAGTTCTTGACATAGACCACAAATAATGTTTAAAATTTATTTGATCTTGGGAAGACCTCTAACTATCTCTTAGGAGCATAATTTGATAAGATTATCGTAGTTAATGTGACCTAACCTATTATTCCATATCTCATTGTCATCCATTCTAGAAATGTTACAGACCTCTGTACTTGGATTGACTGTGTAACAGTTCTGTAATAATGCAGTCACCTTTTTCATCTAAAATTTTACAATTATTCTTTGAAAAAGTGACAGTATGATTGGAGTCACAAAACTGTAATATACTTAGTAAATTGGCTTTAAGTCCTTTTACCAAGAGAACATTCTCAAGAATGGGTAATAATTCTTCATGGAGTGTTCCTTTACCAATGATCTAGGCTAATACACCATCTCTAAATAAGACTTTTCCTCCGGAGAAGTTATTTTTGTTTGAGAGTTTGGAATCATCCCCGATCATATGTTTGGAACATCCTGAGTCTAAATACCATCAAGTTGTAGTGTGTTCAGCTCTAAAAGCACTGATCACTATATTGCATTTTAACTGGGGTAATAGATCGTATTTTTAACCCAAATTGCTCTAGTTTTCAATTTATGCTTATTAGCTCGTATTTGATAAAACTTGCAAGCTTCTGACTTTTCTTTAAAAGATTTTTGCGCTATTTTATTGTTGTTATAAACAGCTGGAGCAATAGGTCTAGAATAGAATCTAGGATTCCTTCTTATATATTATCTTTTAGTATTAGTCCTTTTCCTTATATTATGATAGTTAGAGTTCTTGTCTGGCTGTATAGGAAGGACATAGTTGTTTCAGCTTCTCCTAGAATAATTGAAGTTATGGTAAACGGGAGAAGTATAGACTGGATTACATAGACGTTTGGAATAGCAACCATTAAAGGAATGTCCATAGACATCACAATAGGAGCAGTAAAGATGGCATGTTGAACTCATAACCTTGGGAAAGGTATTATTCAAAGGTTTGTCTAGGTTTTGAGCTCTAGTCTTGTTCCTAGGTGGCACAGGATGAAACATCGAATCTGCTTGTCGAATAGGAGGGCAGACATATTTGGTCTTTTGTTCAACATTATGCTTAGAGTTGCTTGATTCACCAATATCAGTCATGGTGTGATCAGATTCCTCATCATCATTGTAGATTATCTTAGCAAAGAATGACATACAAGGGTCAAAAGTGTTAGATGACTCAGGTTCATCATTTTCAGAGTCACTTGAGTCATCCCTAGTCTTGCTTAAATGAGCCCTACTATGTTTGTGAATTTTCTCTAAGTTAACTCTACAGCCACTAGCCATGTGTCCTTACTTTCCACATCTATAGCATTCAATATTTTTAAGGTCTTTCTCAAGTCTCTTGTGATTATCAGACTGGTATTTGTCTTATGTTCTCTCATGAGGCCTGTTGTTAGATTGACTTGGATTAGTAGGTTTACCTTGTCTTTTGGCTATTTTATTTCGGAAGTTCACGATTTTCATAAACTGTTTAGACATTCAGGCAATCTGATTATCCAAAGTCTCTAAATTATGGTCCTCATCAGAGTCTAAGTCAATGTTAGGTATGCTAAATTCAAGTATGGTCAACTTAGATGAAAAAATAAGACTGAATGTAGATTGTCCTTTTTGGGATTGGGTTAATTATTTCTTAAATTCTAATTCCATTTCCACAGTTCTCAATTTGCTACTGAGGAGTTCAGGTGTAAGATTTTGGTCATCCATCTCCTCAATTGCATATCTCTTATTATCAAATTTTTGTGGAAGAGATCTTAATATTTTAGAGATAATTTCCTTTCTATCATAAACAATCCCATTAGCATGCAATTTGGTTACAATGTCTGTCAGTCTAATATAGAACTGATCAAATGACTCGGTCTCGGTCATGATCAAGGAGTTATATTACTGGATTAACATTTGATTTTTAGCATCTTTAACTCTGGTATCACCCTCATGTGCAGTCACACAGGTGTCCCATGCTTCTTTAGAGGTAGAGCAGAAAGATATCCTCTTAAATTTGTGTTCATTGATAGACATGAATATGGCATTTTTGCCTTTATTGTTATTAAGGGAAACTTGTTTCTCTTCTTTAGTGAATTCACTTAGTAACTTTCTAATCCTCACAGTACTCCTTCAGCGGCTGGTTTAGTAGGAAAAGTGTAACCATTTTCAATAACTTCCCAGACATCATCTCCCAAAGTCCCTTGCATGAATGTAACCATCCTTACCTTCCAGTGAGGAAAGTTGGTTCCGTCAAAGAGAGGGGTCTGGACAGGTTACCTAGTCTCTCAAATTTCTCGTCCATAATTTGTTTTCAGAAAACAATTTCATAGACTCAAGATCTAAAGAATTTTTGAGAAATCGAAGCTCTGATACCAATTTAAAAAGTACCACTTAGGTTGTTTAATACAAAATTAAACTATCTAAATGGCTCTGAATAGTTTATTGAAGAAACTCTTTTCTTAAAACAAATTTTAAACACAATATGTGTAAAATAGTATGAACGAGTAATTCCAGTTATAGGTATACCAGTTTTGAAAAACAAAACTTTAAACAAAATAAACCAACACAGCTTAAGATTGGGATGAGAGGAAAAAGAAAAGTACACAAGCAATTTTAATGTGGTAAAACCCCACCCAATTGGGGAAACATCCACGGTTACCTCTACGCCACAAAAGTAAAAATTTACTAAAAATGAGTAATAGATTACAAGTTATATAACAATCAAGATACATAATCAAACCTAAACTAAGTTCATAAATATACCAACTCCTCTGGCATTTTCTGAGTTCTCCTAAGGTTCTGATGTTGTTGATGTTCTCCCAGCTTTATAAGTTTACTCCTTTTAGCTTTATATTGACTCTAAAAGTCCAATATCTTAACACCAACACTTTTCAGTGTAGTAGTGTGAAGGTGTATGTGGTGCAGTGCTCTAAACTCATGCATGCAACTCACACACACTTAATTACAGACAACATGAGTATCCAATTATAAACAGATCTCTCAAGATGCAAGGGTTTCTAAAATCAACTTAGTCAAGTAAATCAGACTTTGGATCTTTCAAATAATTGCAGATCAAGAGGGAATCTTGCTATAAAAACTAGCCAAGATCCTATGCACTTTCTTTATTTGAAAACATTAATGTATTTCACAAAACGTGAAATAATTTTGAAAGTGAAATCCCCAATCAAGATCCCAAACTAGATCTAAGTCTAAAAGTTCGAGTAAGTTGAAATCAGAAAGGGTTTTGTCGGTTTAGGGTTTGAAAACAACATTTTTTTTAAAACAACCAACAAAAATTAGATTTCTTGAAATAACAAATCAGATCTAGCAAACAACTAAGTGATCTGTATCATAGAAATCGAATCTCATATTTCTATACAAAGAAATAGAGACTTAATCAGCGTGGTTAAGTTGGTAAATAGATATAAGACAGTAGAGGAAGAAACTTCACAAATCTTAAAATATAAACACTCAGAAAAAGATTTTTTGGTTTGGATTTAGTTGAAGTTTGAGTTAGGGTTTGTAAAAACTCTTCGAACTCTCTCTCTCTCTCTGTCTCTCTCTCTCTAACTATTTCTCTCCCTTCTCTCTCTTCTCTCTATTTTCTCTCAGAGTTTAGAGTAACAAAAGTTGCAAAATAATAGATGAAGTCTCCTTATATACTGAGAGAAGAAGGATCTGGATCATCGAGGGAAAATGAACGATCAGGATTAATATGAAGGTAATCTAATGGCTATTAACCCACCGCTTTTAAAAAGGTTTTGATTGGTTCAAAATAAAGCACGGGGATTAAGAGAAAACACATGCAGATCGTTGATTAGAATAGATCCAATGCTCCACAGTGAGGCTCAAGTATGTAAAACGGAAAAAACACAAATCTGGACGTTATATAAGCAACACGTATAAGGCTGAGATGGGTTTTAAAACGCGTGTTTTTGAATTCTTAGAAATAAAAATTGTACCCACAATATTCTCAAGCGCTTTCGATTTCTACCCAACCAAATTTTATGCTATAAAAACAAATTATAATCTAGCCCCAAAGGTTTTTAAGCCATTATTTTTAATTTCTAAAAATCATTTTTAAATCTTAGAAATTATTTAAAAATTCCCAAAAATAGTAGAAAATTAATTTTAAAGGATTAAATCACACACAGCCAAATATAGCATGATATGATGTATGTATGCAATCCTAATGTGTTGTGTTGGTGAGCTACCTTTAAGAACTTATAGAGGAATTAAATCTAGAGTCTGAGGTTCTTTGGTAACTAGGGATGGAACTCAAATTTTGTCACAATTTCCAAACTAGATGAGCACCTATATAGTATAGACTTAAGTAAGTCAAAGATACAGGGTGCTTCAAATTCTTATCATAGTTGACAGATACATGAGACCAGATGGACCGTGCTCCTGTTCAAAGTGTTAAAATGTGAGTTTGTAAAATAGGGTACGTAAACTCACGTCTTGAATATTGGTTTTAAACATACCCGTTAATTTGCAAAAGATGCATTTTTTCCTAATTAATCTACAAAACAAAGAGAAAAAACTTGAAGCACGTGTGTCAATAAAAAACATTAACAGGCACAAAACTAATGAACTACAAAAAGATTAAAAATAACATTAACTAAAAAAATTGTACTTGAGGTTTTGGAGATTGGTGCATACCTGAACGACTAGGTGGGATCACCGAAAACATGATCAAAGAAGAAGATCTAGAGACATAATCAAGCTTATCTATAAATTCAAATTATAAGTAGGGCACACATACATAAATGTATTGAAAATCATGGACAATGAGAACTGAAAAGACGGTCTAAGTGCACAACATATGTAAAGAATTATTCTAATTCTAAACCTAAATTCACAACACAAAAATATGTAACTCGACTATTGGATATACCCCCTGGACTATCAACTAATGATTCTTAATCAAAATAATCATACACCCTAATGAATACCACATACATCGAATAGTCATAAGTAAATTATAAACAAAAAAGGTAGTATATTAATCACTTATGAATTCCATTTTGTTCTTGTTTTCATGTTTATACTATAGCTACCATAGAATTCAAAACTCTTTTGAGGATTTTGAAACAATGTTAGATGATCAAATACTCAAATTAATTTTTTGTTCATGTAAAATGGACTTACTAACATATAAAATGGTTAACACATCAACTTTATTATATAAAGATTTAAGTAATGTTTTATTATACCTTAATCCTTCAAAGTATTCAATAAAAACACACAGGCACACAAAGAGGGGAAAAAAGGAAATTTTAGGTAGGGAGAATACTAACACAAATATACTACTCCAGAACATGAACCGTAGACAATAAGTATTTTATCACCGTTAAGCATGGATGACTGAGATCAATATTCAAATCAAGAAAAAATATAAAGTTGAAATCATAGCCTAAATGTGAAATAAAGACACAAATCTAACAATATAAATGTGCAACCAATATTTATAAAATGATGAGATTTAAAAAGAAAAGGAAAAGGAAAAAGAAAGAAAGGATAAGATCAATTTATCTCAACTAATTTTGTCTTCGTTAGAAAGTTAGTCTTCCAATAACATACACATCCCAGATTTTATCTCATATGAGAGGATCCATTTCAATATATTTTAGAGAGCTTATGTAGATAAAGTCCCCTGAAAAAATATCAAATGTGTCACTTATGACACAAACTTCACCATTGTCATTCCTTCATCCTAAAAAAATATGAATCTAATTTCAAGCATAACATATGCAACTAGGAAACACACATGAATGATTATTTAAAAGTATGTATACATGAAACAAATAACACAATATAGTACTAATTTTGTTAACTGGTGTAAAAACAAATTAACTGAGTACTTACGAGGTGAGCAAAGGTTTGGTTGTGAATTTTTATCAATGATATAAAGAATTGTCCAACCAATGTTTTTTTTAAATTGAGTGGAGGCGAAGATATACACTTATTACATGAGCTTTATAACTCTTCCTAGGGAGGTTAAAGTTATGTTGAGGATTGATGCTTCTGGTTTTCCCTTGTTGATTCTTTACCCTTTTTTTCATTTGGTATTATATTTTTTTGGTCATTATGATAAATGATAAGGTATAAATCCTACTTGATTCTTTCTTTATTTTTGGCTCATTGGCTAATCCATGTATCCCAACTTTCTCCTGTTGATACAAGTTCCTGTACAAGGGCATAAGTAGTTTGTTTCCCCTTGGTCAGTGGCATAAGTACATCATTTCCCCCATGATATGATCCTCTGACACAATGACATGAGTCATTCTAAGTATATGTCAAACGAACCTCCTCATATTGAGATGTATTCCCCACATGCATCTATTGGCAATAATGGATGGGGAATATAAATCCATCTAGCATCCCCTAACCAATTAACAATTTTAGTTGTATGATGTGTACACTAAGGGTCGTTTATGACATAGCTTCTCTCAAAGTTATGAGATTTAGTTGGGAAGAACATGTCAAAAGGGCGACGGATATGGGATAACAAGAAAAATCATAGGAATGTTACTAATAACGATATTCCAATTGTTATGCTGAAACATTTGGAGTAAAGAGTGTATACACATGATTCACTTTCCCCTCATACTCCGTAAGGGTCCCCACCAAAAATCTCCCTCTACAGTGCCTTCATTGTCAGACTTTTTTTAAATGCCAAATTAGTTCGACATGTCATATGGCATGTTAGAGGAGTGACATATGGGTTTCATGTCTGCGAGAGTGTCCGACACAGGTAAGTCACCTCCGACAAAGTGTCCATGCTTCATAGGTCCTTTCACTTAGTTATTTGAATGTCAAGATTTAGCATTTAATATGGTGTTGGATAACATTGACGATTTTTTATGGTGATGCATGTGGCTATTAATTTAGTTCATCACATATACCACAAATTAAATAATAGATCAAATTAATGGCATAACCTCCTTCAAAAGGACATGAATTAGATAATTAGCTATAAACAAACATTTCAATAATCTAAATAAATTGACACAGACTAGTAAACAAATATTATGATATGTTAATCTAAAAACTACATTATAACAACCGATTGACAATTCTTGTTTTCAATTGGCTCACCCTCAACCTATTATCACGACTACAAATAAATCCAGACTTTCAATTGACTCGCCCTCAACTTCATATCACCACTATAAATCATATGTAAAAAAGTTAATGATATAAATCAATAATTAAGAATTATAATTGCCTCTTATTCATGTCAATTCAATGTTGTAACTTGAATGTTCGGAATTAGCTACTTCATATCACGCTAGTAGTAGCTCCTTATCAAATACCCATAAATGAAAAACATGTGTATCAATGAAAAATTGATACAATTTAACATATAAATAACTATTTAAACATACAAGTATCAATTTTGAAGAATAAATGAATGTTAGGGCTTAAAACAAGTTACAAGAATGATAATTGTACCTACATGTTTCATGTAAAAGTTAAACCATAAAACTATAGGTATTTTGATGAATTATATATATATATATATATATACACACACACACACACACACACACAGAGATGTGAACAAATATACCTTGCTCGGGTTTAAATGGATCATGTAGGAACCAAGGGTTTGTCAAAGAAAAAAACATGAACCAAATAGGGCGAGGGCTAGGACTAGGGTGAGAGATGTGGGGCTAACGTGCGCGAGAGCGGGGCTAGGGGAACGAGGCTGAGGTTGAGCGGCTAGGGATGAGCGGGGTGGAGGGGTTTTGTCCGGGTGAAGAAATGACGGGTGTGGTTTGGTTTTTTTCCTTTTTCTTTTGTTGTCTTAGGCTCATAGAAAAGAAGAGCATGAGTTAAAATTAGGCCTGTGTCTTGGCCGAATCGGATCGTAAAATGCCTCTTCAAAAAAAATTCCAACTTTTTTGAAAATAAAATAATTATTTCGATTTTTGATTCGATTTTTTTGAAAAATTAAAAAAATTCCGAATTCGAAAAAGTCAGAAAATTGGAAAAGATCGAAAAAAATCAAGAATTAACAAAATATATATAAAATCCAAAAATTTTGGAAATTTCAAAAAAAAAAAAAAATTATTTTTGATTACTCGAAATTCTCATTTTAAAGAAACAAAGAAAAGGGTTTAACCCAACATGTAAATAAATGAGAATTTAACCCATTTTTTCAGTTGTGTAGAAGTTAGGAGGATACTCTCCTTTTATAGAGCACACTTTGGTGCCCTCTCCCTCTCCCAGCCGATGTGAGATATGGAAAGCTCAAAAAAAATAAAAAAAGTTGAAAAATGAAAAATAATTCAGAAAAAATCGGAAATAATTCAGAAAAAAATAGAAAAAAATAGAAAAAATCGAATAAGGGTCTCATAAAGTCGAAAATTGAAAAAAATGAAAAAATTGAACAAATCGAAAATTCAGGATTATTTTCGATTTTCGATTTGATTTTTTTTGGAAAAATCGAAAATCGAAAATCGAAAATCGGCAAACAAAAAATTCATTCCAAAATCGAACAAAACAAAAGTTCGGAAAAAAAACTCAGCCATAGTTAAAATTGTTAAGAGGGAGCCAATATTTTTAGTCGTCTCATAAAGTCTATTATTTGGCACGGCTAATAATATGTTGTCTCATTAGTATGACTTTTTGACATGGGTAACAAAAGGAGTTTTAAATAGTAGTAGTTTTTAAGACAGTTAATTTTACCCATCCCAAAAGGTGGATTTTATAGACTCAAATTTCAGTTGTCTCAAAAGGTCCGGTCTCAAAAGTATTTTTTTGTAGTGTGTGCTTAACGAGAGATAAAAGAAAATTAAATATTTATGCAAATGGATACTCTCAAAAATAAAAATAAAAAACATAAAAGCACATGTTTGAGGAGGTTATAAGTTATGGATCACTGAGTTTGCTCATTTTCGTTGAGTGTGTGATTTTCTATTGGCCTTATTAAACTGTTAATATGATCGGCTTATTTAAGGTCTTAATATGCATGAACCTATGAACACTCAATTTTTTTAGTACGGTCGACTTATAATTATTTTCAACTACGGGTTGCATCAAAGGATTCGTGCATAACATACGTGGGTAAGTAACTTTTCTAGATTTTGAGTTCATTTAAATTCACATTAGATAGCTTGTCTAGGATTTCCTAGATTTGATGTTATAATTCACTTGTCACTCGTTTTTGTTTGGTTTGGTTTATTTTTATTTGTTTTGGTCATGTTGAGATATGGATATCATGAATTTGTTGAAATATGTTGTTGGTATTCATGTTTCCATATTTTTATGTGGCAATTATCTCGTCGATCATATGCTATAATTATTAATGATTAATTATTTGATTTGATCTATTTATGATATATTGTCGAGTTCTTTCCTTTGTCTATTTAGGACAAAAAGGGGAAACATTTTAATTAAGGGGGAGTAGCTTTAGTGCATGCATTGTATTTTTTTGAATACTCATCGATTTATGATTATCCTTTATTCTTTTGTACCTTAAAGTATGTGATGAAGTGTGTAGTATACAAGTTTCGTGAGTATCGATAAAGATGCAGATAAATGTTTTTAAGCTTATTTAAATATTGAGTCTCGCGGGATATGGTACTGGGTAGTTTTTATGCAGATGCATATTTTGATCTGTCCATTTTTTTGTATCTTGTATAGTTTTAGCTTATATTTAAGTTTTGTCCTAGAATAGCCAAAGGGGGAGATTTTTAAGGACATAATTTTATGCCCTTACTTCGATTTTTCTTATTCTAAATTGACAAAACATAAAAATATTGGGTTAAGTGTGTATTTGTGTCTTGAAGATGCAGAGTGCCTATCCACACCATCTTATCGAACAACATTATTACATTGATGCATAAATATAGAGGTACTAGTAAGTTTGGTAAGTTATGATTTTGTTTTATATTGTGTCTTTACTTTACTTGGTTTGTCATGAATCGTTTTAAGTGAGAAAAAATATTTTTTGTTGTTTTGGAAAGTTTTTAAGTTTTGAAAACTTTGAGGTTATTTTTGGCAAACCAAATGTTAGAATATAATGCCTCTCAAAATATTAAAATTGAATATTTCTGAGTAATATTTATAACGTAAAAAACTGTGCATTATTCCGCCATCTAAGTCCAAAGTTATGCTCAAAACGATATCTCGTTTGAAGCCTTTGATCGAAGCTCGTTCGAAAGGTGTTTCAAACGAGGGCCCCATAATTAAGGCGGAATGGCTCGTTTGAAATATTTTCAAATAATAGCAACCTAGTGCAAACCAAACCTCATTCGAATGAGGGTGACCTGGTTCGAATAAGGGTCAGCTTTAAAAATTGTGTTTTTGACGTATTTTTACATACAAATTATAAATAGGACTCTAGTTTTGATCTCAAATAATCTCTCTGACTTCTCCACTTTTTAAAACCTTTGGTCGAGTGTTTTTGAACTTTTCTTTGAGTTTTCATGAAAGATCTTGCCAAACCAATGATTATAGGAACACATAATAACAAATCACCACCTTATACATCAAATTCGACTATGGTTTTAAGCTTTGGTGAATTTAAATACTGAGTCTATGAGAGACTAGTGTGCACCAGGGAATCAAAGTCACAGTTAACATTTATACAGACCATCATCATCAAAAGATCTCACCATGAGTGATCGTGTGGGAAGTTCGTGTTCCAAGGTAAGATCGATGGATACCAAGACCTGCAGGTTGTGCAAGTTATGTCGGTCGCAAGTAGCTATTTGAAAGTACGGGATGTGGCATCAGATCATAACGCAAGGGAAAGACTTTATGGCGTGTATCATTATCTTATATGTAAGTTATGTATGTTCACGATAAGACTTGCAAATATTATTAGTATTAGTGGATATGATTGGTATGGGGCTCGATAGTGGTTTTTTAGCAAGGATTTCCACTTTAAATACATGTGTTCCTTGTGTGTGAATGCTTTTGATTTTTTCTCCATCATTTAATATCCAATAACCATGTATCATAATTGGATATAATTAACTAATTAGGTAAATTCTTAAATTGACCGTAATTATATTAGTAAAAATTAATTAACAAGTAATTTTATTTCGTGTATAAAATATGAACAAAATAATTTTTTAAGTTAAATTCAAATTTGGTATCAATTGAAATGTCTCGTGTCGCAACAAATTAAGCTACAAATGGTTTTTGATTTTGAGTTATTTTGAGAACAAAATTATTTTTCAAAATTAATTAAGTAACCGGATTTAGACAATTATAGGACAAACCTTTTTCAAGACACCTTCTCGTGCCCTCATTACCAATCCTAAATTTTCGATTACACCTTCTAAAAAAAATCCTAGCCTTGTTATTTTTAGAGTCCTTGCCTCCTTTCCGGTTAGGCCTAAACCTTTGTGAATAAGAATTGACAAACAACTTTAAAAAATTTGTTAACATGATACACTCAACATCATTCTCATCTAAATCTTCATCTGAGACATAGGGAGCTCTCTATAGTGCCTTCAATGTGATTCCCTTCTCTTTCTTGGTCGATCAAAAGTTTTCTTTTCAAAAGTTTTGGATGAACCTTACGATATCATCTATCTTCATGTTATATATACCTCCTATGACATTTAAAGCTCATACGCGGGGAATGAATCTTGGTGGTAATAACCTAAGGATTTTCCTCACAACCCCATAATCTGGGATCTTCTCACTCAAAATAAAGTGACAGTCCACAATTATGTAGAGTTCATCATAGAAATGGTAAAATGATTCATAAACTCGCATCTTCAACAACTCAAATCGGGTGGTAAAAAGTCAAAGCTCTAAGAGAGGAACATTATTGGTACCCTTAATGGTGACTTGCAGAATGTCTCACGCCTTCTTAGACATAGTACATATAGAGATCCAATGGAAGTCTTCTTGTTTAAATCCATAAAAATCTTATTTGACCCTCAAAGTTGTAATTGGCTAACCCATGTGCATCTTCGGTCCATAACTCCTTAGGCTTAGGGACATCAGCATCCCCTCAGATAGTCATTGGGTGTTTCCACCCCTTACTACAATTAACCACACCCTCCCATATTGGGATTTCAAGAAAAAGGTTATACTCATCTTCTAATACACATAGTTCCTATGATAAAACACAAGTGGTTTCGTGATCGAATGACCGTCAACAAGCATACCCCTAAGATTCATTATAATGAACCGCTCTGACACCAGTATGAAAATTTTTATTTCATAAGGATATAATAAAATTAAATTCATTAATTAATTACTGCAGCTTGTCAATATTAGATCCTTTTTAATTGAACTAAATTTTAATTTTACCCGATAAAATTAATTATGTCAATTTTCATGCGTGTGATTCAAAAATAAATGTGGAAGGTAAAGCAATCACACACAATGCCCAAAGGATTTAAAGTGGAAACCCTCCCGGAAAAAAAAAAACCACTATCTCCCAAACTCAATAAGTATACTTGTATTGTGAATAATTTTTAGATGACATAAAAAGAGACGGACACTTCTTACATATATGACAACAATAAAATGCTTCAAAGTCACTCACTTTCATTATGATATATGATGCCTCTTCCCTTACTATTCATAATCAATCTACATATAGACTAAACTTGCAAGTACTCGGACCTTGATGTCCACTGATCTCTCTAATTGGTAATGATGTACCCACACGTATGTCATGTGATAACCACCCACACGATTATTCATGCTAAAATCTTCAGCTGATGAAGAAGACCGGAGGAGATTATAAATCGAAAGTATACTTCGAAAGTATGAAATTGACATGATCTCACTCTCTCAAGCAATCTCTCTCAAAACTTATTAGGGATTTGTAAAAATCGTACTGCGTACTTTGAAATACACGTTTACATTGCTATTTATACTTTGCAGCGTAAGATACAAATTAAAACATATTTTATAAAAAAAAATTCTCTTGTTCGAACCAGGGAGACCTCGTTCTAATAAGGTCTTTTGCACGACGGTTTTCGTGAGATATTTTTATATTATGAGGGGTTTCATATACCAAACATGGTCATTTTATGAAACTCACCTTGAACGAGAGGTTCGCATGCGAATCGTATTTTGTATGAGGGTGTTCTGCTTGCCAAACAAATATATTGTGTGAAGTTCCTTTCACATGAAGAGTTTCTATTTCAAATGAGATATTAAACATCCCCTTATAAAATTGTGGCAAAATAAAAAGTCTTTTTCCTCACATTTTAAAAAAGGTTTTGTCTTGTTAACTACTTATTTAAAAATAAACTAGAGGAAATTATAAAAACCTCGAATTCTTACCAAACCTTTGATAGTTTGAAAGTGTGAATGTGTTTGGTCCTGTATCTCTTTACTGCGGTGTTTTGTCATTTTCTTCAATGATATGAAATTATAACTCCAAAGGCACTAAAAAGTAGGGTTTGACATGTGTTTATAAATAAAGCCAAAACCAAAATATGAGGAGTGTAAATCCTTGTACTTATAAATCCTTGTAGTTACAATATTCATTAATGTTATACAAAAATACATTTATCTTTATTGATGTTTCCATTATATAGAAGAACTGTTTCTTTGTTTTATTTATTAATTGTGAATAAATATCTATATACTCTAAAATGATATACAAGCCATTAAGAGTGCTAAACAATATAGCTATCCACGTGGCACCTAATTAATTTCTCATATTCAATCGCCTAGCTATAGAAATCAAATACTCCTCTACGATTTCACCGTGGCTTTTTGTTTTCCCTTTTTATCTCTTTATCTTCCATCGTCTATTAATAAAGCCTTCACGTCACCTATCATTCAAATGATCCATCTAATGGTGCCCCTTTGCCTTCTAAAGCGAGAATAACCCATCTCACCCATCCTTTCCTCTTTCCCATCTCTCCATCTCCCATGCGCATCACAAAATGGGTTTATAAAAGTTGGCAGAGCATATCCAAATGTGGTTTTTGTCGATGGGAAGCTATATATTATTGGAGGGGCTGTCGGACTTAAAGGTAGAATTGTTGATGGCCTGGCATAGATTTTTTACCCTCAAACCGGACAATCTGAATCTAAATTGAGGATAGGATGGTGGAAGGTAAAGTACTTTATCTTTATTCTATGTCTCATTGTTTTTTAGCAGATGTAGAGTTTTATCAAATCCCAGTAGAAGACCAAAACCATATATTCATTTTCTCATATAAGAAAATCAACAGCAAACGTGCAAATCGTAACACCGTCAACATCGACAACTATATTTCAATTAAATATTTTTAATATGACCCGAGCATCAGGTCCTGGCATCCTTCAAACCATTGCCTATGTAATAATTGGTTAACTTGTGACGACAAGATGAATCCTCACAATGATTGGTCAGATTGATTACGATCGGTGACAGCTCAGACTGAAGAAACATGTCATCAGTACTTATATCCCAAAATGGAATATCATAAATCAAAGCCACCAATGATTTGACAATTAGTGCATCCACGAACTTACAATCCAATCAGATCATCAAGAAGATCTCGATCGTCAGGATGAAAGGGAGTGAATTCCGAACGAAATGAACGAGAACGTTCATGTGTGATTATGATTATAAGCAGTGGTTATGGTGAGGTTGGGTATTGCAACAGGTAAGGATGGTTGAGGCAGGGCAGTAGGAAGATGGGTGCATGTGATATGATTATACGCAGTGGGGTATGGGGGATGGGGTTTTGGGCAATTGGTAGGGGCACGGCAGTGGGGGTAAAGGGTGCATGGGGAGTGTGGAGTGGAAATTGTTGGGGTTGAGGAATGGTCGTGGAAATTTATGGTTGGGTGTTATGGAAGTGATGTTTTTACGCTAATAATTGGACAAGTGGGTCGTAAGGGGGGTGCTTACAAGGCACATGGTGTGCATAGAAGGAAGGGAGGGAGTGTGTGTGGGTTTGGGTTTGAGTGAGTAGGTATGGGTGGTTTGACAGTACGTGTGAGAGTTGGGATGGGGTTGTGTGAAGTAATAGGTGGTGTTGGATATAATAAAAAACGAGACCAAAATCTAGTTTAATCAATTAAAGCATATTTTGGTACTCACTGTTTTGGGCATATTAAAAAGTGTGAAGCAATACATATTTTATTAAAAACAATGTCTATCGCCTCAATAAATTTCATATGTTCCCAAATAAAGTTTTATATTGCAATTGAGTCCCCTCCCCCCCCCCCCCCCCCCCCCCGCCAAAAAAAATGATTCACCCCCAAACTGTCATTTTTTCACCATTTGTTTCGCCAATTTTTTTTATTTTAAGCTCTAAAAAGACTACAATGAACCTGAACATTCAAATATCCCCAAAACACCAAAAAAAACTTCGAGAAGTTTCGAAAATTTATTTTATCAACCCACCCACCCACACACACCCCACCCCACACCACCCCACCATCCCACACACAAAAAAAAAAATAACAACTCAAAAATCCAAATTTCATCACACGTCTTTGAAATTGAGCCCAAATGACAAAAAAATTCCCCCAACTCGATTACCACACCCCCAACACCATAACATGCAAAAAAAATAATCAAAATGACCCCCCCCCCAAAAAAAAAAAAGTTAAACACAAGATGATTTCATGGATTTTATTAAAAATACTTTTATATTGCTGTGAAATCATTTTTTTAATGGTGGAATATGTTTTATTTGCTGAAAATAATTTTTTTAATGCTGAAAATAATTTTTTATTGCTGCAAATTATTTTTTGGTGAGAAATAAAATTTTCAGTAATTATTTTAAATATAATTTCTGAATTATTTTTTTATAATTTTTCAAAAAATATCTATTGTTTATTTGCGTTTGCAAGATTTTTTAATATATGTTTATATTTTCCAAATGTTTTATAGAGTTTGTAAAATTTCCCATGTTTATTTGATATATTTAAAGTATTTTTTGGTAATGTAATTGTAAAAACATATATTACATATTTTTTTTAAATTCTAATTATATATATTTTTTATAAAAGGGAAAAGGAACACTCAATGTCTATTTCTATATGATCATTATAAACGACAGTCATAGCATCATTCAGGGAAGTCAACTTTCACATCTAGTTTCCCCTTCACAATCAAAGAACTTTGCTGCCATTGACGTTGAAAATGAAAACAGTTCAAAAAGGAAGTGAGCGATCCGGGTATTCAAAATAGTTTCGTTTATCTTATTAAAACATATTTTAATTTCATATTTATTTTTCTCAGTAACATATTTTGCTAATTACTTTGTTTCAGGAACAAGGATGAAAGGAAATAAAGAACCATTAGACAAGTGAAGCTTGGACGTTTTCTACTGTGATAATAAATATCTACACATTTGATTTATACGTGGAATCGTGTTATTATGTTTTTAGAATTATTCTACATTTTGAATTGTCAAAATTACGGGAACGGTTTTTGGCTCTCTAATCGTTTTAATTATCATATTTTCATGTTTGCACCCTCTACGTTATTTATTACTATCGTAACGTTTAACCCGCGCATTGCATGGTCTTCAACTAGTGTATATTATTTTAGGCACGACAACCATTATTTTAAACTTTGGTTGTCTCGACACTCGAAAATATATACACATGTACTTTGTGTTTCTTATAAAGTAAAATGTTTTAGGATATGTATAAAATGTAGTAAATTAGTTGATATTGGCTTTTTCGATTAAGGAAATGAATTTAAAACGACATGTAGTGCACAAATAAGTGGTTGTAGCAAGAAAGATTGAATTATTTTTTTTAAATATAAATGATTTACTAACAGTCATAAATTTAGTAATTATAACTATTTTTCAAGAAAAGATATTTGTAACAACTTAAACCATTAGGAATACATTAGTAACGGAACCAACCGTCGCTACAAATTTAGATATAATGGAGGTTTAACCGTTAGAAATATGTTTTGCAATGGCTTAAACCATTAGAGGAATTTAGTACTAACGATTTTGGGCCGTTAGGAAATCCATTCGTAAAATTAACCACATATATTTAATAGCAAAAAATTAACTATTAGTAATAATTATTTTAACGGGATAAAAACATTAACAATCAACTATTTTAGTGTAGTGACTGCTACCATATTCAGTTGAGTAATCATAGCAATATGGATTATAATACCATGGAAATAAGATCCTCAACCTTTTTTTCCACCATATTTTCATTATTGCGGCATTGGAGTCGTCGGCATTTATCTTCTTTTTTTCTTATTTTCGCAATCACTTGCATGGTGGCTATTTTACAACAATTGAAACAAGACACATTGTGTCGTTTCTTATTGGAGTTATTCTTCTTGAACTTCTTTCCATTATTGGGTTATAAATTCTTCTAAAACTTATTTCCATCAATGAAGTTATCTTTGGAATAATATTGAGGAACAGTCTTCTCATCACGAAATCTAGTTTCCTCCTCAATTTTTAAATGTTTCTAAAATTATTCCCAAGTTATACCATCTCTCGTATATAATATATTTTTTCTATAATCATGTTAATATAGTTGCTATTTCGAAATAATTTTCCCCACTTAAAATTATTCTGAAATTTTCACTTCTAATCCACAAAAATTTGCGATGAGAATTTGTAGCTCATGTACTTGGTCTAAAATATATTGATTATCATCCATAATAAATTTAAAATATTTCAAAATTAATATTTTATATGTACATCCCTTCTTCGTTTTGTATTTATATCCAAGAGTATTCTAAATTTCATGCGAAGACTACATCTAGTTGTAAATATCATAGAGTCGACTGGACAATGTATTCAAATCATCAGCCTAACACACTAATTCATCCTATGAAAGTTTTTTCATGTACTCTTTGAGTGCATTAATACATCATACTTTGATACAATATTTGGTTAAATTTCAGGGTCCAAGGCATACTAAATATTAATAATTATCCTTTTTTCCAACGAGTAAAGTTTATTCCATCAAAGTGATCCAAATGAACGCCGGGATTTATCCATATTCTTTTCAACCTCCATTGTAAACGTAACATCTTAAGATTATTATTAATGTTTGATTTCAGTGATGGAAATTTGAGAGAAGTTATGAATTTAAGACGTATGAAGATATTTTCCTTAAAGTGCTATTTACCCACACTCGGAAACGAGTTTGTTAATGGCTATGTAGGCAAATTACTTATAAAACGCAGCAAATCCACGAGATTCTTAAAGTAATAAACTTATAAAATTCCAATAGAACAATCAAAAAAATTGGTAAGATGAAGTTTTGAACAATAAAAGATATTTTCAGAATGTTAATATAGATGATATTAACCCAACAATAATGACAAATACCAATTTGACCCCAAATATAAGTGCATACTGAAAATCAACACACAAATATACGTGGTTTGGTAGCTCGGCCTGCATATGTCCATAGGGAAGTGAGAACAGAGTATTATTAGTTTGGGGAGAAGAAGACGACTTAGAGTGCTAGGGTGATAGCTAAGAGTCCAAGCCTTGTATACAATAATTTGTAATTGGATGCCCTAGAACTTTAGGGTCATGCCTCTTAGTAGGTACAAGAGTCCCAGTGTTTTAGGCATTTCTCATAGTGATTGACCATCATCTTTGGTCTTATCCTTAGGGTGATTGAATTATATTGAAATTTTATATAACCACATCCAACATCACCTCCCCTAATTCGCTTCTAGCTACTCTGTGATCTTTGTACGATCAAATGTCTAAAGTTCTCCAAATGTCACGTGTCCTGAGACATGTCCTACCCGGCTCACAATACCTTTAATTACCCTCAGGATTAAGGTGGTCGATTTTTAGGCCAGATCGGCCCAATTTTGTTATGTTTGAGTTGTCCACGTGTGACGTGATTTTTCTCATTAGTTATTTATGAATTGATGGCCGCACTTAATCCCTATGTTTAAGGTATTCTGAGTCGTAGATTTACTACCCCCGGGTAATCATTATGCGTGAAGCATGTGATCTAAGGGAGTGGGAGTGAAACTCTCTACCCATGAAAGTCGCCACGTATGCTTCCATTTGGAAAATAAAGAGTACAAGGGGTTTCAAATGACCCCTTATACCTTTATACTTGAATTCCAAAGGTATGAACCTCTTTATTTCCTTTCTTTCTCTAAGTTTGAGTTGCATAGAATCCATCCTTGCCTTATTCTTCATCTTTTTTACTTTAATACTTGCTTCTCTAGCCATGTCTACGTGTTTGAGGAAGTACGAAGTGACCTCAAAAATGATTTCGAGGTATTTCATACTAAATAACATATACATGGCAATGTTAAAATACATACCTCTCCAAACAACGAGGAGATTTATGACATCGACGACGAGATAGTTTTTATGACAGTGGCCATAATAGAAGGGGAGTCTATATCCTCATCCACCAATTACTAATGGAGTTACTCCATATTTATGGAATACATCCAATCCAAATAAATGGAAGTTTCTTTCAAATTATAATAGGAACAATCATCACAAACCAGGTTTGTGGGACTAAAATGGGCTTGAATGAGATCAGGTATTGCTACAACCTCAGGATTTCTTCTGGGTCTAGCACATGCAAATTTCAAGTTAGACATAAGTCCCGTAATTTGGTAACTTGGTTGCCCAGATCATAAAAGGACTTTGGTAGAGATGTATTGGTGTTTTTCGATTTTCTTTATGGTTAGGACTACATAGATCTTCCTATACTTGTGCAGGAAGAATCCCCTGATAGGTTCTTTACCAGATGATAATGTTTTATTATTATTTTGGCCTTATTACTACTAATTAGCATGCGTTTTTTATTCAGATTCTCATTATAATAGAAAACCCAAGTATCAATATGTTAACCTCGCGAATCTCTAGAAAGTTTGAGAACAACGAACTCCAATTGGAGTTAATACTCATTGGAAGGCTTCACATATATGCCTTAGCTATGAATTAATTGTTGCATCGGCCAAGAACTTTATATATGCCCCTGAGGTCACTATAGGCGATTGCACAGTAGTCGATGACTCTTCAATCCCAATAGCCACTCTTATACTCATTGAATAGGAAATGGTATGTATGTTGGTGAAGCGTCATCACTCATATACGTAATTTATACCAGCTTGAAGGAGGGAGAATTAGTGCAGTAATAAAAAGACCTTTAATTTGATGATATCACTCCACTTTTAGCGTGCAATGAGTCGACGCCGGAGCTAGGATTTAGGAAGAGATACATGAGGAGAAGTAGGAATAAGAATAAGGAGACTTTTGTTTTACACCCATCCCCCATGACCTCGAAGACATGATTATCCATCGAAGATGAATTGTGAACTTTAAGGCTGTCAGAGTGAATTTTAATAACAAGAGTGGTCAACCTGACCGGACTGACCAAGGTGTATCCAAAACTAAAAAGAAAATTATCTTCATTACGGAGAAAGAGAATCGGGGCAAGGAGAAAGAGACGGAAAAATATAAGGATAGGGAAGTCGAATAGTCCAAGAAGAGGATGACTAATAAGACCCCACCCTCTACTCCTTTTGATGGAAATAACCATTCTTTGGTTATTAACCCAAGGCAACAGACTCCCCCACCACAATGTCCAGGGTTCATCCTTGGACGATCAATATATAAAGGTCAAGGATCCCATTACTACTAGGGACTCAACGTTTCAAAATGTCAAATTCGGCAACTCACTAGATCAATCTGCAATGCTACGAAGGAAATATCGACTTTGTGAAGCTTTTTATCAGAGCACCTTCACAAGAAAGGGCTCCATCACTCCATGCTAGTAAGTCAGTTTTCATTTTTACTTTTCCCAGATTTTTTAATTTTGTCTTGATGTCAACTTCCTTTTTTCCCTTACTTTTCATAGCTATGCAGGCAATGCATGAGGTAGCCACACATACCGATAACCTATTGGGCAAAAATAAGCTTATTCATGACCAAGCCAATGCCATAAAGAACAAATTATCTCAGAAGAACAACATAATTATTAAGTTGGAGGGTAAGTTGAAGGAGGAGACCGCCTATAATGAAAATATGGTAAAAGAGGTCGACTCTCCTAAACTCCCAAACATAGCCTTAGGGTTTAGCGCATCCCACACGTTACAGAACACTCAGAGCATATATGAATTTGTTCATTATTGTTGATTACAAGTTAATACGTTTTGCCAAATGGTAGTCATACCAAAAACAAATTGACATTGTAAATTTTTTAGAGATTATGGATACTAAAAATGTTGTTGGTTATTTTAAAATTTTCTCATAACCCTATGAATCATGTATATGACCCGGCAACGACACGTCGGCGTGATAATTGTTTTTAATATAGGACACGGGCATGTAGAGGATAAATTATTATTAAAATAGGCAAAATTTTAAGTGATAAATTAATCGAATGTGCTGCAGTAGGCACGATATTTTTTGTCTTGCAATAAGTACTATATTTTTTGTATCTAAACAAAGAACCCTCCTGATACACTTCAGTTGATCCAATTCGTTCATCTGGAGCAAGGTCATAAAACACATGGACTCAGAGTTGGCCGCATTAAGGAAGGCCTTCGCTGAGAAAACCAGGGAGAAGTTAGTTCTCCAAATGTAAAAGATAAATATGGTTATTGGCCGGGAAGATAACTAAGATACTTTCATCTATGAGGGCTTGAAAGTTGGTGAACAACTTGACTATCATGAGCCTGTTTCCTTCAACAAAGGTTGGGTCGTTGATATCAAAAGCAAAAATGTTTCTAAGGGTAATCATGCTTATATCGAATATCCTCCGTTGAATAAGATAATCATTCGTGAAGCTTCCTTGACGTCTAGTTAATAGGCCTAATATATGATTGTTGAACATGTTGCTTTCGAAGAAGAGCCTGAGCAATTCAATGAAAATGTTGCAGCTAAGGGGAGTTCACCCCTAGTTGCCTTGGTTTTTTTTCTTTTTTAGTTTTGAATGTAGGCCTTTTGGACATATTTTGTAGGCCTTATGCCACCCCTTTTATATTAATGAAAGTGTTTTCTTTTGACCACCCATCTTGTTTTATTCTTATTCTATGAACAAATTCAATGACTTTTCTTCTTGTGTTCGATGGCATGTAGACCTTTGACTGAAAGATCAATAGTCGGTGAAGTTAGGATATGTGACTGAATTCATTGACTTATAAAATTTATTCAGTAGGCCAATGAACTAATCAACCATTTGACTAACATTTAATAAGTTAATATTGTAATTTAACTCAATTAGTATTCAATGAAGTTGGGACATGTGATCGACTTCACGTACTTGTAAAATTAATCAATAGGCCAATTCACTAATTTACCCATTGACTAAAGTTTAATAAATTAACATTACTATTTAACTTAGTATTTAGTCCTTCTGTGTTTGTTGATTTTTTTACATATTCTAGGATAACTAACCCAAGTTGGGTTATACTAGAGTTTTCAAGTGCATTTATTGCCAAATCATAGGCGATCGACTTATTCTGAGTCATACCACCCATTCTTAGATGGGTGTGTGCGTATTATAGGATGACCGACCCAAGTTAGGACATACCACTATCTTTAAGTGGGTTTAGTGCCAAATATTAGGTGGGGGAATTGTTATAAGTCCTACCACCCATTTTAAGGTAGGTTTGGGCCTATTCTAGGTCGCCGACCAACCAAAGTTTGGTTGTACCATAATTTTTAAGTGGGTTTATTTGCCAAATTATAGACAACCAACTTATTCCAAATTATGCAACCCATTATTAAGTGGGTTTGTATCTATACCAGGCCAATTGTACCACTATTTTCAGGTGGGTTTTAATGGAGCTCAACTTGGGTGTACATTCAAACTAAATAACGGCATCTGTCAACTTGAATCATCTTTATTGAACTAAAACTTTATTTGAAATTAATGGATCCTACTTAATGATAAAACTTCTTAAGTCTCGTAGCATTACTCAACCTAGGTATCATTGTGACATCCAACTCTTCAAAGTGATATAAATTTTTCCTTCCTTTTGAGATTATTTTATAAGGTTCTTGCCAATTCGGTGTTAATTTCTCATTAGAGGATTTCTTAGCAGCTGGGAGCATCTTCCTGAAAATAAGGTCACCATCCTGGAATTCCTTCACTTTGAATTTCCTATCGTTCTACTTGGAGAGTTCTTACGATACGCTGCGATGTGAAAAATTCTTATTCCCCTTATTCTTTTGTTGGGTCAGCCCAAGAGCTAAGTGTTCATTATTGTGGTTGTCATTAAAGATTTTAGTTCTTATAGTTGGAAAGACATTTTTTAAAGGGGTGATTTCTTTCATTTTGTATGAGGTTTCTCGTATTGGTCTTCTAGGATCCATTCTGTAGGTACGGAGGATCGGTGGAAGTTCAGCCTCCCATCTTCCCTTTTCCATTATCTAGTTGTCATTTGATCTTGATGAGTAGATTTTATTGGTAATTTGTGGTTGTTTGTTGCATTGTGGGAAGACCACTAAGACATAGTGAATTCGGATCCCATATTATGCGAATTAGTACCTAAAGGTATTATTACGGAACTAGGTTCCATTATCTGATACTAAAGCTTTGGGAATGCTAAATTAAGTGATAATGGTATTCCACACAAATCGCCTGGCTTCAGCCTCTCTTGTGTAAGTTAATTGTTCAGCTTTCACCTATATGATAAATGAAGTCGTGGAAGTTATTAGGTACTTCCTAATCCTAGGTGTTTCAGGAAGATGGCCCACGATATTCATTCCCCACTAAGCAAAAGGCCATAGACTTATTAGAAGATTGAGGTCGACTGATGATACGAGAAATCCTCCACTTGTCATTCTAGTACTAGAAAATCAAGTATAATATGCAAAATAAGCATATAGAGCAAGTAAAGAGAGATAAAAGACAATATATAGAATGGTTCAGCCTCTAAAATAGGCCTACGTCCACTCTGTTGCACCATTCTCATTATATGCATTACATAATACAATACAATCAAGCCTAAAGAGACGTACACGTATGAGAATAAAGGAGAGTACATGGTAGCAATGATGACGGGATGCGGGCGCAGTGGCTAATATGCTTAAGTGAAGGCCCCCAGTGAGGTAGAGAGAGAGAGAAGCTCTGAGCTATGTATCGGTGTAAGAAATGAGCCCGGGTGAGGAAAATGAATCTCTGCTTTTTCTCGAGGTATTGACCTCTATTTATAGGTGTAGATGTTGTATTGCTGCTGTGATGGGAGATGTTGTGGCCATCTAAAATATGAGCTTAGTGGTCGCGGCCTATATATTATAAGTGGGGTTGCAGTCTGTATGATCAAGGCTACGGCAGGTAGAGAATAAGGTTGTAGCCTATATGTTAGAATGCATCATGTATGCAAGGCATTTATGTATTCAATAGAAATTAGGGTCGCGGTTTACAGATGATAACACTGATATTAATGGTCTGCGATAGGTGGTGCAATATTGTTACTATCAATAAGCCCCCAAATCGTAGTGCCAAGAGATTGCGGTTGGGCTGCAGCTGAGTAGTCAAGTCTTCCCAAGATGCCGCGGTACTTCTAAGATGAAGATTCGTCTTTCCGCGCCCTCTTATATAAATTGTACCGGTTGTGGACTTCATTATGTTTCCCAAATCCTTGAGATCATATCGAGGTCAAATTTCTGCGTGTTTGTCTCCTTGCATTTTTAGGGGATCTCTAGCAACTGCAAGTGGTGGTTTTAAGGCGGTTGAAGGCTGAGCATTGGTGGTTTATCCATTTCCAGGTAATTATTTTTTCAATTAACAACCTTTTTAATAGTTTTTTCAATTCACAACTATCAACTGAACTTTTGAATTTTTGCCTTTACGAATCACCCAATCCTGAATTATATCTGCTACACTCATCGCGAATTGCACTTATTTGAATGTATTTTGTTGAATTGCAATCATGTTTGTTGCATGAATATATTTGTTTCTCCTAATTTCCCAACTAATCGAACCCACTTGAATTCACGTAGTTGTTTGGATTTAAACTAGGTAACCTATCTTGTACTGAATCGATTCTTCAATATTGACCCAATAAATGAATTCTGTTGGTTTGGGTTAGACTTTAGGATTTGAACTAGGTAACCCATTATATTCTTTACGTTCTTGAGAAGGACTCTTCGTATTCTAGGGCTTTTGATCTTTAAATTTACAAAGATTAAATACTAAACTGTTTGAGTGAGTAGCCACGGCATGGTAAAATCCCTTTAGTAAATTAAGGTTGTCATGTATCAATGCTTCAATCGGTTTAATAATCTTCTGCGACCCGTAGTAAGCAAAGGCTGCGACATGTAAATATTTAGCTACGTCCTGTAGAAACTCCCTTTCCTAGGTTCTCAGATTAGAGTCCACGGCATTTAGCCTATAATTTAATGACTACGGTATGTAAGAAATCGTCCACATCTTTCCCACAAAACAATATGTCGCAACGACAATTAACTTCTAGGGCTTTAGAACCCAACACTTGACATATTTAGCCAATATTGCTAATCATTTCTATTCACTTTAATCTTCATATCATTATTCATGTCGTGGCTTCTTAGAGGCTTTTTAGAACCATATTGGCTACGGCGCCTAACTACGGACTCTCTACTTTTCAGGTACTGCTGCAGCCATATGAAATTTAACCCAGACGAATTTTTAAGAGGCTTTTGGAACAAGCATTTTGGAGCCTCTCCTCCCGAACTTCCCTTTGTGTGCCCTTTTAAATCAATTGGGACTTGCCAGCTGAGAAATTGCCGCAACTATGTGGAGCTAGAATCAGACTCAGATTTTGCAGCCATGGAGGAAAAGGCCAATTCTAGCAACAAACCAATAGACATAGATGAGAATGTCATCACAGGGGGTGCATCTAATGCCCAGGACGATCCTACTGGCACATCTGCGAGGACTGAGAGGCCTCCTGCTGCACTTCGTATCCACAACACTATGAACCAAGAATGGGTTGATCACGTAGTTGAGGCCTTTGAGTTTCCCAAGGGTTTGAGGTGCTCAGCACCTGTCGCGGAGCAAATTCCATGCACGGCACTTGCTGATAATGGGGTCTGTTTCCCTCTACATGCTTTCATTTATGGTTTGCGGTTGCCTGTCCTTGTTCCTATTAGAAGAATTTTCCAAACCATGAGGTTATCCCCAGCCCAATTAGATCCCAATGGCTGGAGGGCCATTCTTGCAGCTATTGTATTATGGTTGAATAAATTCAAGAGAGACATTACTCCCGCAGATTTTTTACACTTCTACCGGCCAAACGAAAACTCCATAAAATTTATGGGGTACTACTACTTTTCAGTCCGCGGCAGAGATGAGACCCTTTACTCTGGGAGGCCTACTAGTGTAAAGAACTGGAAGGGCAAATACTACTACATTTCTGGAGAAGGGTGGGAGATCCACCCTGAAGAGAGCGAGAGGGAGATAACTTGGTCATTTTTCAATTATAGTCGCGTCCCCTCTTTATAATTGCATATTATTCTCCACAATTTACTTCTATACTAACCTTTGTATTTTTTTGCGGTTCTTGACAAGTTACAGCTGAGTAAGCGGCAAGAGAAGAGAGTTGGCAAGGTCGCGCTAGTTCATACTGAGGAGAAGAAGTTCAGCACACTTATAACCTATGCCTCCATTTTTAAAGCGGGCTACTTCCCCAACAAATCTATTCCCAAAGAAATGGTCGCAGAAGGTAATAACTCTATCATTTATTAATATTGCGATAATTATTTTTAAACTAGATTGTTACTGTTGCATTTCTTCTTTCTGGTGAGGAAGTTGATAGGGAGCTCTTGGCTGCCCAACTGGAAGAAATGGATAAGGAGGCAACTGTCCTCAATAACACTATTAGGCAAAGGAAGAGGAAGAGGTCCAAGACCAAGGCCCTTGCCGCGATCCCTTTAAGTGACCAAAATCAGTCTACGAAACAAACGACCCCTGCCGCGCCCCAACTCTAAGTTGAGGAGGAGGTCGAGAGGCCTGAGGGTACTTTTGATGACGATATTGGGGCTAATCTAGTCGCGGCAGGGTTAATGTCAACGTCTGATGCCCCTATCCATTCAAATTCTCCACTAACAATAATTATTTCTATTAATGCATACCTGGCGCTGCCTTAATGTAGTGCAAGTGTTGGAATTAATGGTCATCCGTGGGACACAACTGCGAGGGTTGTCCGTGGGATGAAGAGGGTCCCAGACGCCGTGGACCTTGATCAACTCATGGATGAAGACCACGATGGCTTGGAGGATTATGGTCTCCATAGTCTGTTGAGGGTAAGTGCAAGTACCTTTTCAACTTTATTTTCAAATTCCATATTTACTCATAACTTTAAATCTCTTTACAGGCCGTGAACGTCATGATTTCTCAGAAGAGGAAGTACGAGGCCATGTACAAGCTTAAAGAGGCCGCGAATAGAGTTCACTCCACTGATTTGGAGAATGCCAGGGCAACTTCCTTTGAATCTGGAAAGAAGTCTTCTGCTATGGCCCTTGAGTTGAGCAAGATGAACGCGGATGCCACCATTAAGGCTGCAGAATATGTCAAGCAAGATGTTGAAGAAAACTTCAGGCAGGCCGCATATTCCCTCAAGGTTTCCCAATCTCATACTGCAGAAGCTGCCAAGGCTTTGAAGTTTGCCAACAGCAACCTTGAACTGCTACAGAAGAAGTATGAGGAACTGGAGGCCAAAGCTGCTAACGATACTAAAGCCCATGCTGCGGTGGTTAAGAAGATGGGAGAAGATCATATTGTGGCCCTTTAATTGGCGATTGACAGCACTGTGGAGTCATTCAAGGACTTCAAGGACTTTTACCTCATTAATAATAGAGCCTACCTTCGCGGCTACCAAGAGCTCAGGCATAGAGTCATAAAAAACTTCCCAGACTCTAAAGAGACAATTCTTGCCTGGGGCCTTGGTGATGCTGAGCATTAGCAGTGCGTGGCTGAGATCAAGGCTGCGACAAAAAAAAGACCCAGGTTAAGGGCGGAGGCTGAAACAGCGGCAGCTGATGAAGAGACCATGACGGCTGCGGAGGGAGATGAAGTTGACGTTGCTAAATCTTAGGGTTGCGTCCCTCTTTATATTTTTATTGTGCCTCTTTGAATGGTTGCGGCCTTTGTTTGTATACCTTGAATATTTGAATTTTAGCTTAGGCTTTAGCTTTCAGACACTAGTGTATCTTTATATATTTCTGCCAACTGTACTCTTAAGGCTGCGGCTAGACTCCTCTTGTATGATAATTTTTTAACTTCATTTGCACACCTTCGTACTTGTATAAATGAATGATTACTTGATGGAATGATCTTTCCAGGCTAACACACTAGTTGTAACTAATATACAAATGTTTTGTTCATACGGGTTGCGGCCTGTATAGCAAGTTGGTTGCATCTTACCGTGCTTTAGCCCTAGACTTTGTCCATCTTTTCTTCGTAAACTTCACTAATCTCTTAAGTAGGCCGTGGAAATAGACCCAAAAATGCTAGACTTGAAGGGTGCATCAAGTGTGATACTTCTGCGGCACTCTAACTACTTGAGTTTTTAAATATTTGCAGTCAGGAGAACAAGGTTGCAGCTTATATAGGTGAGCCTTTGCACTTTTCTCTTGTATTCTTGTATCTTGCCTTGTAGGCTTCCAAACTTCACTTTTTAGGGAAATGATCCCCTAAGCTGCGGTGCCAATGGAATATGGCTTTTATCTTCTTAAAAATGGACCTCTGTACATATACGGGATACTATCAAGCCTCCCCAGGCTGGGTTATGTTATGAAGCCACCCACAACTAATATATGGGATACTATCAAGCCTCTCGAGGTTGGGTTATGTTACTAAGCCACCCATAGCTAATATATGGGATACTATTAAGCCTCCCCAGGCTGGGTTATGTTATTAAGCCACTCACAGCTAATATATGGGATACTATAAAGCCTCCCCAGGCTGGGTTATGTTATTAAACCACCCATAGCTAATATATGGGATACTATCAAGCCTCCACAAGTTATGTTATGTTATTAAGCCTCCCACAGCTGCTGATATATATAAATCCATCCCCGAATTGATATTACAAGCCTGTCGGCTTAATGACGCATCTCGAGAGCTAAGAACAGGCATTGTAAGCCCCCGTGGCTAATAACGCTTTCTGATAAATTCTCTCTATAATGCATCCATAATATGTAGGAATATAGTCTCTATAAGTGATGCATCAGACCAATTCAGATAGCTACTCTCGATAGTTGCTTTCGCTATTTTTTAATTTCTACTTACTTTCGGGCAATCTGGCATCTTGACGGGAGTTGTGGGCCCATTTAGATATTATTATTCCCGATACAACATATTGTCTTGACTTGAAATCTGTTTAAGACAAAGTGTCTTTCATAAGATATCATTTAATGGAATCGAGAAATCGAAATATGGCACTATAAAGTGAACTTGATTTTTTATATCGATTCATATATATAAGACTTTGCTATTTCAATACAAAGTTAAAACGAAACTATTCAAAAGAGTTCACTAAGAACAGAAATAGATAAAATATAAATATGGGCATAAAAAGAGGAATGTGGCCTGTCTAGCTAGGTTGCATCCCTCAGGCATCCTTGAGGAATTACTGAAGCATCCCCTGCCTTATGAGCCTCTCAATTTCATCTTTCAGAGCACAGCACTGCTCGGTGTCGTGGTCGTGATCCTGTTGGAATTTGCACCACTTGTTTTCGTCCCTTTTATGGGGTGGATCCCTTAGCTTCTCTGGCCATCTCAGCAGCTTATCTTCCTTTATGAATTCAAGGATGTCCTCAATTTGGAAGGCCAATCGGGTGTAGGACTTAGAGCTCCCTTCTGCCTTCTCTGATTTCTTTTTCTGTCTCCTGCTGGCTGCTTCCACGACTGGAACTGCTAGTGCTGCGGCAGCAATGATCCTCGGTGCCACACCCACATGGGTGAGGCTGCGGCCTCAAGCATGAGGACCCTTTGAGTCAAATAGTTAACTTGGGTCTGGAGTGAGGCATGACCGTCGTAGAGATGGTTGAGGTGATTGTACAGCTGCACAATATCATCTTTGACTTATGTGTTATGGTTGGATTATCCTTCCATTTTCTGCTTTGTTAGTCTTTACAAAGTATATCTAATATGAAACAAAACTAACAAAAGTGAGTAATCACAAAAATATTGGATTAACTAAGTGAGAAGTTGGGATGCCGCGTTTGAACTACTGCATGATATTACTGATGAGGTTGCGGCCAATAAGTCACATAAGTGTACTGACGTGGCCTTTGAATGATATTCACCAAGGTTGAGCTGAACACCACCTAAGTCCTTTCCCCGATCATTTGGAGCTGTTGTAATGCAACTGCACCAGTAGAGGTCACGGCAATCAAGGCAGTTGAACTACCATGTTGCATCCCTACCTAGACAGTGAAGGGAACAATCCCAAAATTGAAACCCATAAACTATGTTTCTCTCTCGAAACACGTGGAGAGCATACCTACCGGGGTCTATCCATGAGAGAATATCATCAGGGTGCACAAGACAACACGATTTTAATGATAAACCCTAGATCATAGGCAAAGAACAGCAAAAATGGAGTAAATATAATTCTTCCCTAATCACTCATCTTTACGGGGCTAAAGCCTATCATGATTTTTAGCATTATCTAGATGAAATGATATCACAGGGGTACGTAAGATAGATCTAAGGTCATAAAAAGAGATACCCATAGATAGATCTGAATATATGAAATACCCACTCAAGGGTGAAAATATAAAATAGAGCTCAATAACCAAAATTTACTCATGAGATGATAATCCAAAGGATTCCCATGAATAGAATAAGGTGTTTAAGAACTCAACATATAGAGAAATAAGATTGAAATATCTCGGTTTCCCACAGACGGCGCCAAATTGATGATACGAGAAATCATCCACTTTTCGTTCTCGTAACAGCAAATCAATTATAATATACATAATAAGAATATAGAGCAAGTAAAGAGAGATAAAAGACAAGATATATAGTGGTTCAGCCTCTAAAATAGGCCTACGTCCACTGTGTTGCTCCATTCTCATTATATGCATTGCATGGTACAATACAATCAAGCCTAAAGAGACGTACAAGTATGAGAATAAAGGAGAGTACATGGTAGCAATGATGCTGGGATGTCGGAGTCGTGGCTGAGATGCTTAAGTGAAAGTCCCCGGTGAGGTAGAAAGAGAGAGTGCAACTCTGAGCTATGTATTGGTGTAAGAAATGAGCCCGGGTGAGGAAAATGAATCTCTGCTTTTTCCCAAAGTGTTGACCTCTATTTATAGGTGTAGATGTTGTATTTTTGTTGTGATGGGAGATGCTACGACCAGCTAAAAGATGAGCTTAAGGGATGCGGCCTATATATTACAAGTGGGGTCGCAGTCTATATGATCAAGGTTGCGACAGGTAGAGAGTAAGGATGCAACCTATATGTTAGAGTGCAGCATGTATGCAAGGCATTTATGTATTCAATAGGAATTAAGGCCGCGGCTTAGAGATGATAACACTGATATTAATGGTCCGTGGTAGGTGGTGCAATATATGTACTATCATCGACGGTCAACTATTTCATGTTGGGATAGAATTCTTGGTATTTGGAACGCTTCTAGATTTACTAAATAACGTCTTTCTGCACAAAATCCCACTAATAGACTAGTGAGATTATCTTCTAGGATAGTGATCTTCCACCTCCATGATATATAGAACTGCCTTTGTGCATCTTGTTGATAATTCCTTCCACCTGGTCTGGGTGGAAACATATGAGCAAAGGACTCGTGAATGATCATCAGTTCCATTTTCCTTTAGAGTTAAGGCAAAACCTTGTTGAATGGATTTTTTATTTACGGTCCACTTTGCTGACCTAGGGCAAATCTCCATTTTTTCAGATAAGTGATGATGGGATATATTTAAAATGGGATCAATTTGACCTATATGATCTCTAGGGCAGTCTTTGGCTCATAAATTCTTGATCGACAGATGTATTTCACTTCAATCGTTCTTTTTTAGGTCAGTTTCAGTTGTTGATGAAAATATAGTTAAGGCATCAACATACCATTGCAGTTCCTCAACAATTATTCTATTGATGCTGACTTGAAAGCTTTTAGAATTTTCCTGAATTTATCCCGATAAGCACAAATTCTTAGATCTTTATCTTCATATTCTCCATTGAGTTGATTGGTAATGGACGGGAATAATAATGTAGACACCCCATCCTAGGACCCACCTAAGCACCTCCTTAGGTCCCTAGCACTCACTTATTCACTGCAAACCCTAGGTCATACCTCGAGTACCGATTTAGAAGCCATCAGGCGCTCCCAGGCCTCGTTTAACTCTGATAAACTTTCTCACCTTAGCAAAATCTCAATGAATCTTCGAAGGGAACTGAATCCCCATTCCAACGATCTGCCCCATGCACGAATCAGCATTACGGTTCGGACGAACGGTCCATTTTACTATCAAAAACTAATCTGGATGCCACCGCTTTAACCCAAATTAACTTTATCTCCTGAGCCAAAGGTCAATAAGTCTTCGAGGTTCCTAAATCTCCTTTCTAATGATCTGCCCCATGCGTGAATCAGACTTATGGTTAGGATGAACGATCCATTTTATCCCAAAAATCGATCAGAAGCCAGGCTCCGTTTGGCTCCTGTCAACTCTTTAGCTCGAATGAGACTAATTTAATCTTCGAAGGTCTGTGAATACCATTTTAAAGGTTCGCCCCGTGCGCAAATCAGCCTTATATTACAAACGAATAACCCATTTTACTCTGAAGGATCACCGGATGCTTCTGGGATCCATTTGACCAAGGTCAACTCTCCGAACCAAATAAGACAGAATAAATCTTCGAAGGGCTCTGAATACACTTTCCAATAGTTCGCCTCGTGTGCGAATCAAACTTACGATTCAGATAAACGCTCCATTTTCCTCCGAGAATTTCCTATTTAGTGACTAACGGTCATTTCTGGGCCCCGTCTGACTTCGGTAAACTCTCAAACCTCGGAGTGTCTTGATTGATTCTTAAAGGGATCTGAATCCCCTTTCCAACGGTCCACCCTGTGCACGATTCTGACTTACGATTCATGCTGTATGACTATTTTTTCAAAAAAACTGCCTAAGATTGCCAATTGGCAACCCCAAGACCCTGCCTATAGGCAGTTTATCTAGGGTTCTATGTCGACAGGCAAGTTTTGGACCATGCCAATTGGCACCCATCATCGCCCTATTAATGCAGGCCATGACCTCACTTTGAAAGGCACCCATGAACATCCCTCTCAGCAATTCAGAGAGAATCTTCTCGAATTCAGAGACGTTCTTTCCTTAAAAGCCCATTTTCCACATTCCTTCCATCATTTTCACACTCTTATAAGTAAATTCCCACCCACCACCTCAAACCACCATCACTTCATCTTGAGATCAGCGCATCTACAAGCAAGTTCGACTTAAAGTCTTCATAAGGAGGTCCATGTGACACCCCGACTAATTAAATACCGGGTAGCTACTCCTTTATTAAATTAATTCAAAATGCCAAGTTGGCTCAGTTAATAGCATCACTGTCGAAAACATTTTTATTATTACTAACCACCTAGTATTTAAAAAGTAAGTGCCAAATTTTATTTAAAGTCTGATTAACATGCAACAAGTGTAATAAAGAATAATAACACCATTCACCATAATGAAGTGAATAGAATAACCATCACATAATGTAAATAAAGTCTGGAGGAAAACTCCTCACTACAAATCCCACAACTGATATAAGTAAACTGAATACTAAATCAATACATGCCAAAGTCTGAAAACTGTAATGGAAATGTAACTCTAATAGAAATGGGCAACATGCCCTACAACTGATAGATAATGAATCTGGAATCCAAGTGATAGAAGCGTCTACATGCAAATCCCTGTAGCTTCCACAAACAGCTACAGCTCGTCACCAGAATGAGTATCCTATGCATGGTGTCCTTGTGGCTGGGCACCTAAAATGGTTTTACAAGGAAAATAGATTTGAAAGCAAACGGGTCAGAGCCCGAATGTGGAGATATTTTAAAAACCTGCAAGTGCTTTAAAAACATTTAAAACATTAAATGCAAGGTACATGTTAGGACGTGCACTCACATGATATTCTCACCTCTCGTCTAACTGTGCACTCCTAACGTAAGTACCCATCTACAACGACACAACCCACTAGCTAAGTGACATTATATCTAGCTAGACTGTCATAGGTCCTACCCTTATTACTCAGTTCTATTAACATTTTAACGCTCGTAATTAAATAGGGGTTTAACGTAAACTCAGATGCTCAATATGCAATATATTTCACTATCAGCTAACCCGTTATGTTCCTCGAGACAATACCGTAATTATATTCACAACATTAACATGAAGGTTCCCATTAATTAAGTATATATTATTCACACCATAAATATACTATACAAGCACCCCGAGAACTACGCTGTGGTGCACACATACTCTGCTATCCATCCCGGTACATCACGTACATAAGGATTACATATTCCGAATCTCTCAGGAATAGTTCACAATAACAATCATCACAAATAGTGGAGGCGAACACAGTCACATCACATGGGTCACGCACATACCTACGCTCCCACGATCAGCGGACTTATTAATATCCCAATAAGTCTTTCTATGACCTATGTTCATCAAGGTAACCAGTCTAAATCCGGGCAACACAAGGATTAGAGGGCCCTAAGCGAGCGCAAACCTCCCGTGATAGCAAGTATGGTAGGTATGTCATACACACAATTTATATACCAATACTAAGTAAACACACGTCTTAGTAATCTCGTAGTTTAATTGTAGTACTATTCTCATTCTAGTACCAATATATAATTTACACACTTATACGATTCCGGTTTATAATCATACGTGCCCTATATTTATTCTCACGTCGTAGTAGACACCCACGTCTCAACCCAAACGGTTCATTGATTTAAATCACTCGTATATAATTTACTCCTCATAATAACCCAAAAGTCCCAAATATATCCATATATCATCAAAGGAATGCTATCTCTATCTTCGAACAAGTTTACGGGACTCCCAAAATCAAAACAGGCCAAAAAGGCCTAAACTGCCAGCTCATTAGAAGTCTCATTCGAACGAGGCTGTTCGAACGAGATTGAACTGTCAGCTCGTTAGAAGTCTCGTTCGAACGAGACTGTTCGAACGAGATCCAGTTCGTTCGAACGAACTTCTCCTTCTAACGAGATCTCGTTCGAACGAAGTATCGAACGAGATTCCTTTTCGTTAGCAGCGACTGGTCAACCCGTTAGAAGCTCGTTCGAACGAGGCTCGTTCGAACGACCTGGGGAGTCTCTTCTAACGAACGACCAGTTCGAGCCCAGATTTTTCCTTCTTCGTTTTTCACCAATTTTAACACCTCAAGTCTCAACCAAAATTCGTCCAATCAATGTTTTAAGGTCTCCAATCATCCTAAAACATACTAAGGTCATATACTAACACCTTTTAAGGAATTAATACATCCTAAACATCATGTAGATCACAAGATTCTACACTTTTCCCCAATTCTTTTCAAGAACACGAACCCTAACATTTTAAATCATGAATTAACCCAATATAAATCCGTTTTAATTTCTTCCAATCACAAATATCATGAGAATAATCATCTACCTATCATTCTACATGCAATTCTCCTCAAGATTTTCAAGTTCTAAGTTCCAAACTACATGGGTTTTCATATTTCACCAAGAACAAACATAAAATTTGAATTATCTAACATGGAAAGAACATTCTCTGAAATTAAATGGAATTAAGTCACTTGCCTCGAGTTTATCTCTGATTTAGATGTTGGTTTGATGGAGCTTTTCCGCAGAATTTCCTTTCTCTCTCTTTCCCCAAGCTTCTTTTCCAATGGCTATGTTGGCTAGGGTTTTCTTTTTGGAAAAACTTAGAAACCTAACTTCTAATAACCTACGTAGCCTATTGGGTTATCATGGGTTGGTTAGTGGCTTAGTGGGTCAAATCCACATCAGATGTAATTAACCAATTTTCGTCACTTTTAATTTCCCAAAATACGAAATTACCAAAATACCCTTTATATTGCCGGTATGGCCTAAAAATACCCCGGGACCCAAACTACACCCCCGGCTAGTGTTTTCTGACTATATCGACCCTTCCGGACGCGTTGGCGCACTCAAAATGACCATACGGATAATAGAAATAAAAATCACTTTTATAATTAAAATAATACACCATGACGCGGCGGTCACACGCGTCTCAACAAAATTCCCAAATTGCCGTATATAAATCTCACGACAAATTTTTTTCATAATTCAATATTCATATAAAAACATGTATGCACATAATCAAATACCAACTCGCATCTCGTTAGTATTTTATCCGGATTAATTACCAATTAATGCGCATTTAATTAATTAATCCCAAAAATAAATATAGCCAAAAGTACGGGGTATTACAGTCCATTTCTTCCTCTTTGTCTTTAAATTCTCTTAACTTTGTATTAGTTACATCATTTTCGATTTAGTACATTACTTCATTACATCACATATCTTAATTCTAAACTTTTATTATTAGTATTCGCACATACTTTATTTTCATAGAAAAACCAAAAACAAGAAAAATAGGGTTCACTTGTAAATTCCAAAAGGGGATCTTTCATCAAATTTTCTCATACTAAGGTACCTTTTTCTACACACACGCATATAATAAAGTCCCCAGTTGAATTTATGGGTTAAACCCCACCTCGTATTGTCTTCGAACTACGTGGACTTTGATGTCTCCAGCCTACGTAGGCATCTTGGTTAAATCCTTAACTCGAGTCCTCCCACATATAGTTGTTATTTTATTCTCAATATATATTCATGATATATACATTTTACATGTTTGCTTGCTTGTATCTTGCCTGATATACGCAATCGTTCTTCCATAATGACTTGTGAATCGTCAAACACTTACATCATATTTTTTATTATTATATTGGGAACACTCCTAAGGTTGACCTCACTTCGCCTTTATCCAAGATGTGAGTCGAGAATTCCATCCTCCATTTAGATTATGCCCATAAGCACACACATCATGGAGTTCTACAGGAGAAGATTAACACTTGCCCTGGGACACCGAAAGGGCGGAATGGGTTCCTAATGCCTTCTCATTACGTAACTTAGTCCCCGGACGACCTTTGAACTACTTGATTTCACAAGCATAAGTATTGTCCTTGATGTCGTTCTCTCGAGGTGGCGATATTTTTTTTTGCCTATTTTATGGAAAATAAGCTAGTGACTCTATCTCTACATATCATCCCACATCAACGATGGCCGAGCGCCCTAATAAAGGATGAAATCCCGCGCGCACACCGGAAAAGATGGGAAGGAAGGAGGGATCCACCACCAGAGACCGACACCTCGGGATGGCCACAATGGCAACTCCGCTGGGGACTATTATAAGAGGAATAGACTATAATTTTTCATGGGTGTTATTATTTTCTGCATGTGTGCTTATGTACCTACTTGCATGTTTCCTTTTCTCCGTAATATACCTTTTTGTATATCTCTCTCTCATGTATGTATCATTTTCTACTTCACACACTTGTATATACTCTTCATGTACACTTCACACACGTACACTTAGCTTCACCTTACACTCACATGCTTCACGGACCATTTAGAATATCCATGCTTAGGTTTCACTAGCACCCAACCACACTTCCTGCACTTGTATATATGCTCACTTACATGTCACACACCATTTGTAGTTGATCTATGTATAGGTTCACTACCACACACACTCACTTGTATATACTCCCATATCACATACTCACTCACATGTATCCATGTGTAGTATAGTTTCCATGCTAGATTTACTTGTATATGCTCCACATTAGTGTAGTTTTTCCCTTACTCATGCCAATAAAAATGATAAAAAATACTCTCTTTATCCATAATATGTTAATTAAGACTATGCATTTTTGCACACTACATCACCAAGAGCATGGCTATATTGACCAAAATTTTGTCCCGTACTGGGGGATCACTTTGTGATGGGCGCTGGATCGCAGTTATCCTAAGCGATATGACTATCACCTTCCATTGACCTCGTACTTTCATAATATATTGAACGATTTCCCCCGCATCGTACTGCTTGACCGAACTCATAACGGGAGGTATATATCAAGGAATTCATTTACGTACGTCAAGTATATTGAATTCACTCTCACACATATTGTCCCCGTGAGGTATATAATGAGACAATTCATGTAAACTCGGGTTTATCAAATGGCTTGTCCACACGTACTGATGAATGATTTCCCTTACAGGCAAGAGGTATATCATGGAAGTCATGCCTAAGGGGGGAACCCTTCGACTAACCCAACAATTATATAAACCTCATATAGGTGTCAAACCTAGGACACTCATATTTAGTTTGCTGGTTACCATGCGAAAATCTATCAAAATTTTGGGCCCGAATATTCGCGCAATTTTTCCCTTTTTCAAAATAGGATCCCGTCCGTGAGCCGAGAACAAGTCCAACCGTGTCTTAAATATTTATCCAGGCTCGGGTCAGGTCTTGTCCGACATTTTTTTCTGCATTTAGGCAAACCTAATATAGGTGAGAACCAAATAATAACATTAATAATAACCAGGCTGAAATCCTTCTCCTTTTTCCCTCTTTTTTCCAAAAAATACCAAAAAGAAAAATCTCCCTCTTTCGAACTACCCAAAATTTTCTTCTTCTTCCTTTCAAAAATAAAATTTGAACCATTTTCCCTCTCAGGTCGATCGTATACCCGATTTTGGTCTGGCTCCCTATTAGCTTCGGTCTTCCATCAAACCACCCCGAAGCTCCGTCGATTCTTCTGCTACCTCATCCGAGTTTAGGATTTACCTTCACGAGCTCTTTATGGAGAATACTGACCAAACACCAAATGTGTAACCCGATTTGATGACCATCCTAGCCCAGCTCGGTGCCAAGATTGCTAACCTTCAAACCTAGGTGCATGAAATACAACATTATCGAGCCCAGATTCTCAAAGAACCTGAGGTTCTCTTTCCTCGTGTTATGGTTCCAGGCACTCTCGAGCCTATTTGGGTCTAGAGGAGTATTAGCATGCTCCACTCGCCCCACCTAGTAATGGGTTATCTTTAGCTCAACTCCCAATTTCAAACCTTGACCAGCTAGGAGCTAATCTGCCAGTACCCATGGATCCTAAGGAGGAGGAACTGAACAAGGTAAAGGAAGACCTCGAGCAATTGTCAAAAAAATTTGACCAAGTTAAGATATCCTTAAACAACATGGACTATACCCATATGTCTCCCTATCCAAAAGCCAGACTGCTAGAGAAGTTTAATATGCTAAACATCGAGAAATTCGAGGGAAGCGAACCCCCAATTATTCACCTTAGAAGCTATAACCTAGCCATGGTCCCCCTTGGTTTCTCCAAAGAGATAATGACCCAGATGTTCCAGCAACCCTTGAAAGAGAGCGTCCTTCGTTGGTTTATGTCCCTTAAAGAATCAAGAATCAGTATTTGGGAGGATATCGCTCGGGGATTCATGTCATAGTACAAGTACAATGAGGAGATAGAGGTTACACGTCGAGATTTAGAGCTTCTTAAGCAGAACCCTAGGGATACAGTTAGTAGCTTCATAGGAAGGTGGAGAGAGAAAGCTGATACCATGACCAATAGACCCTCCAAAGAGGAACAAGTCAGTATCGTGAAGAATAACTTCTTACTTCATATCCGAGCATCCATGGGAGGACAGTACTATCCCCTTTTTTTTGCCCTTTGAGAGGCTGGTGTAGAAATTGAGGAAGGAGCAGCCAAAGTCGAATCTGAGCCAAAGAAAGTGACCGGACAGTTCACTCCTTGAAAATATGATAATCCCTCAAGTACTAAAGTCTCAACCATCAGTAACATTTCCCAACCTACTACCTCTTGGGCACCAAAAATTCACCCCAACCCTACTAAGAAAGAGTACACTGAGCTCCATGCTACCCTATCCAAAGTCTACCAGGATCTGTTGAGCTGCAATCTCATTAAACCCTTGGACCCTAGTCCACTCAAAATTCCACTCCCCAAAAACTTTAAAGTCGATGCCCATTGTGATTTCCGCCAGTCTGCTGAGTATACTATCGACTAATACTTTCACCTTCAAAACGTGATCCAAGGTTTAATTGATCGGGGTATCATTGCCCCAACCGCTAATCCTAAACCCAACACCACTCGTAACCCACTTCCAACCCATAAAAATGTCATATCTCTGGAGAGTGACATATAATTTGATCCATCTGCCCAAATTATGCCCAGTAAAGCACTCTTCATACTCATAATCTCACCCAAATCGTTCAAAGTTTGCCCGTATTTCATCCTACGCCCTACCTACTTCACTAACTAAGCTTTGTCACTCCTCACAAGGGCCTGTATGATCGTTCGTACCCAGTCTAAAGGGAAGGATATGGAGTTACCTATTGTATTGAACCAACTCCTGGTGTTTGGGCTGAAATTGTCTGCAGAGATGACTGTTGATTATCGCAAATTCAGTGGCTTGTTCATGGAAGCCCGAAAATAGGCTCGATAGTCAGATGATTGGTTGGTACCTATTGATGAAGTCAGTCTAGATGACGTCGTGAAGATCATGCTAATACATTTTGACAGACATATGATATTTTCAGTATTGATGAGTTACTCATCGGTTTAAAGCTTCAGGGACGATTGGTCCCTTTAATCTTACGACTCCCCATTGAGTGGGAAGATCTATACGATGAAGTCCTAAAGGTTGTTGAATGAATTAATTTCTCTTGGAAAGAGGGCATAGTCTTCACCAGATTGGGAGACGACTTTGACAACTCAGATGACTAGCCCAGTCAGGAAGACAATAGTCTAATAGCCATTTTGTGCGAAATGATATCCTTTGAAGGTCTGTTGGGGAAAATCATTAAGGTAGTCATTTATCCAGAAATAGATGGAGACACGGGGTTCCTGTTCTTCCCCACCTCAGTAAATCACATAGCCAGATTAGGAAGACACTATAGAGATTCGATACCTCATGTAACCGAGACAGATAAGGGAAAAAGAGTCAAAGAACTTCCCATGCCAGAGATGACCATCAATGAAAGTAGAGTCCTTGACCTTCTCAAGAAATCCCAAGCCAACATTACCTTATGGGGGATTTTTATGTCCTCCATATTGCATCGAAACTCTCTAAAAAAACTTCTCACTAGGCCTACAGTCTCTCCTTTCACTACTCCATAAGAATCCGTGAACATGGTTAGGTCCTTAACCTCTTCCAGAATCCTCTGCTTATCCTAAGCAGAGAAACCAAACATCGGTCATATCTATAAATATGACCTCAACATCTCCATCGAAGTATTGGGAAAGACAATACCACTCTCACTTATTAATAACGAATCTTCCCACAACGTTTGCTCCCTCGAAACATCTAATTGCATGGGCTTGAAAGTCAGTGAACTCACTCCCACTTTTGCCATTGTGCGTGCTTACAACAATACCGATCGAGAGGTAATGTGGTTCATAAAATTCACAATAAGGTATGCCTGTAAATTGAGTCGAGCAAACCCGAGACCCGCCTGTTCTACCCATTATTTTTGGGCCGAGATTTATTTGAGTTTGATCCAAGTCGAACCTGCACCAAAATTTTAAGCCCGAATGAATTTTGGGTCGAGATTAAGCCGAACTTGACCAAGACCGAATTGGACCCGAAGCCCGAACTTTGAATATATAAATAAACAAACAAATTATTCTGTAAAATATAACATATTTATGTTAACTAATTTTATATGTATGAAAAATAATTAGTCTTTATAGGTTTTCATTCTTACTTCCCTTATTTTAGTTTAATACATTTCATAATTATATACTTTATTTTATGAAATATCAATTAGATTTTTTGTGTACATTTTCTCCATGATGGAAACACAAGAAAAAAATACTAATTCAAAAAATTTTTAACAAAAAAATTGAAATCGAGTCTGAAGCCCGAAATATTTATGATCCGAGTTCGGGATTGGGTAGAAAAGTTTTGTTTGGGCCAAGCTCGGGATTGAGCCTGGGTAAGGTAGCTTGGGCCGAGCCTAAGCAACCTCAATCCCGGCTCACCCAGCCCGATTTACAGCCCTATAATAGGGGTTGGCCCTATTAATCATGTCACTGAGTTACAGGTTATTAACATACCTGCACGTTTCAATCTTCTTCTTAGTTTTCCATGGCTCCATAGTATCCAAGGGGTATCATCTTCTCTTTATCAAAAACACAAATTATTTGCCAAAAGTTAGGTTATCACCATATTGGGGATCACGACAGTTCAGATGCTGCCAGTACTAGTGACCTAGTATTAGAGATACAACATGGGACGAATGGCATGATCCTCTCTAGCTTCAGAGATAACCCACTTCCCCTTCCAGGAGGAGATAGTTTTAAAGATCGGGTCTGTTCGAAACACAACCCCTATGGCAATATCAACGTGATTCAAAATTTTAAGAACATGCACTTCATGCTAGTAATGGGGCTAGGATGACACTAGCAAGGGATCCTTGAGCCCATAGTCCTAAAGGAGGCCTTTCCCCCATATGGCTTGGGCTACCAGCCCTCACCAGAAGAACTCAAAGCCCTCCGACGGCCACGATTAAAAAGAATTTTAGAGGAAGAAAGGAATGTTTCGAGAGACTCTTTGAATGGAAGGTTTATCAATAAAGGAGGATACTTCCCTTTCTACAGCATCCCCGAACCATGGTATGACCACGTTGATAAGAAGATGAAACCAAGTCTGGAAATCTTCTTTCAAGACAGCAACCCTTGGGCAGCTAACTCCCAGCATGAAGTTTAACCTCTCACTGAGAAAGCCATGACAATTATCAGGGATTCTAAGGAGAGTGATTCTGAGGACTCATTTAACCTGCAGACATTGGGGCTAAGTCTTTGCATTATCCATTCAGATACCGCGTTGTTGGACCCGTCTATTCAAATCAGAGTTACTGACATGTCTCTCTTCAACTGTAATGTCAAACGTGTCCAACCTACCCATATTTAATTTGACCCTGCTATCTACCCTATCTAAATCTCTTCATCCGATGTTGTTGTTCCCTTTTTCTGATATCAATGTTATTGAGACCTCTTTTGATGAGGTTCTCAATGCTATTTTTTTTAAATGAAATAAAAGAAGATTTCAAGTATCTTGTTGTGACTTATATTAATTATCTTGATTCTAATCAAACTCTTGATGATGATGATTTTGCAAAAGAACAATTCTTAACTGGTTTAATAATGAAAATAAAAAATAACATAACCGCGTTCAAATTAATGATAATGAGACTGTTGTTATTAATCTCTATTCTAGTAGCCATCAGCATGAGATTATGATATGGGCCACCCTTAATAAACATGAATGTGTGCAATTCGAGGAATTACTGAGGAATTTATGGACGTCTTTGCATGGTCCTACGAAGACATACCCAACATTGACCTAGAAATAACTCAACATGAGATCCCGACATTACCAGAATGCAAGTCAGTCAAACAGAAACTACGAAAGCTCGACACCGAATAGTCACTCAAAATAAAAAAAGAAGTGGTCAAACTACTAAATGTAGGTTTTGTTTTCTTAGTCAAAACCCTACATGGTTCGCCAACATCGTTTCTGTGCCGAAGTCAGGAGGTAAAGTCCGCATGTGTGTCGACTACTAGGATTTGAATAAAGCATCCCCAAAGGACATTTACCCATTACCCAACATCGACATAATCATGGATAGCACGACTAGCCACGCTCTCAAGTCAGTTGTCAATGGATTTTTCGGATATAACCAGATCAAGATGCACCAGAAAACTAACTTCATCACTCATAGGGAACCTTATGCTATACTATCAGGCCATTCGGACTCAAGAATATCGGGGCTACCTACCAAAGGGATGTCACAACCATCCTGCATGACCTTATTCATAAAGAGGTTAAGGTCTATGTGGAAGATACAATCATCAAATCTAAGACTCGAGAAGGTCATATTCCCGTCCTCTGAAAGTTTTTCGAGTGACTGCGACAATACCAGATGCGGTTAATCCTGTAAAAATGTGTTTTCAGCGTCACAAAAGGAAGACTCTTGGGATTCATGGTAAGTGAGAAGGGAGTCGAAGCAGACCTTGCCAAGCTGAAACCATAATTGAGATGCCACCACCAAAGATGGAGAAGGTAGTCCGAGGATTCCTGGGAAAATTACATTACATAAGTCGGTTCATCATCCAGCTGACTTCCATCTGCGAATCCATTTTCAAGCTTCTCCGAAAGGATTCTACTAAAGCGATACCTCACCCGACCTTCGGTGCTTATGCCTCTATAAACAAGTCTCCCCCTACTCTTATACTTGATCGTAACAGATATTGAAGCAGGGACTTTGCTAGCCCAATACATTGAAGAATCCCGTAAGAAAAGAGCCATTTACTACACTATCTAGAATTAGTCGGGTACAAAGTCAAATACATTGCTTTGGAGAAAGCATGTGTTGTCCTGGTCTGGGTCACGTAAAAGTTACGGCATTACATACTTACTTTCCCCATCAGACTTGTGTCCCGAATGGATCCCATCAAGTACTTGCTAAAAAAGCTCGCTTTGTCCAGATAAATGGATCGGCGGTTGATGTTGCTAGCCGAGTTTGATATTGTGTACGTTACGTAGAAATCCATGAAAGAGAGAGCCATCTTCGATTTCCTTGTTGATTACCCCATCAAAAAAGTCAATATTTGGGTCTCTAAATTTCCGAACAAAGATATTCTCTTTACCTCTTAGGAGGACCTGCGATGGTAAATGTTTTTTGACAGAGCTGCCAATAATAAAAGGATACGGTATTAGAATACTCCTAATTTCCCCTGATGACTCTCACACCCTAATTTCCATCAAGATAGACGTCCTCTGTACCAATAACATGATCGAGTATGAGACATGCACTTTAGGCCTCAAGATATCCCTCTAAAAAGGAATCTGTAAGTTAGACGTACGGAGACTTTGCCCTTATTGTCGGCCAAATCCTCAGAAAATGGAAGTCAAAGATAAAAAAAACTCTTACCCTTCCATTCCCACCAAAAAGAACTAGCCTCCCAGTTTAATGATGTCACCTTCCACTACTTGCCTCGTATAAAGAACAGCCTAACTGATGCCCTTACTACCCTGAGCTCCAGGGTTGACATACCTGAAGGAATAACAATGGCCCCTTTCCAAATTCAGAAACAAGTTAAGCATACTCACTGCTACCACATCAGACTTATTCCCAAAGAAGATCCTGATATGTTCGGGTTATGGTATTATTATATTTGGCACATTCTCAAATATAGTATGTATCCCCAAGACGTAGATGAGAAAGATCGTGCGACCCTTCGCAAATTGGCTACTCGATATATTATATGCGACAAAGCACTGTTTAAAAGAAACTTTGATAGAACCCATTTGCATTCCATAACAGGGGATGATGTTGAATAAATGATGTAGAAGATCCATAGTGGGGAATGTGAGCCCCATATGAATGGTCATGTGCTTACCATAAAGATCATTCATCAAGGATACTAATGGACCACCTTGGTTCAAGATTACACTACCTATGTCCCAAGATGCCTAAAATGCCAATAGTTTGTAAATCTCCACCACTTGCCTCCCCGTGAGCTATACAACACGACCTCTGCTTGGCCCTTATCCACCTGGGGCATCGACATCATAAGAAAATTTACTCCCAAATCTTGAAACAGTCACGAAAATATCTTCATCGCCATTGATTACTTCACCAAATGGGTCGAAGTCGAGTCATACACGGTACTGAATGCCAATAAAGTTGCCAAGTTTATCAAGAAGAACATTATTTGTCGATACATATTTCCCCACGAGTTAGTGTCAGATAATAGGCTCCATTTTGTAGCTAAGGTCACAAAACTAGTCGACGAGTATGAAATTCAGAGACACAAATCTTCTCCCTACCGATCCTAAAATAATGGTGTCGTCGAAGCCGCCAATAAAAGTCTCAATACTATAGTTAGCAAAATGATAGAGAGTTATAAAGATTGGGCCGAACGAATCCCTTACGCCTTCTGGGGATACCGTAATTCAATCAGAACACCTATTAGGGCTACCCGTATTCTCCAGTATACGGTATAGAAATATTCGTATCCATCGAGCTGGAAATACCTTCCTTCCGCATCCTACTCGAAGGCAAAGTTGACGAAGAAGAATGGAATCAGAGCCCCTTTGATGAACTTTCACTCTTGGATAAAAAAAATAGACTGAAGGATCTGTACCATATATAGGGGTACCATTGTCGGACAGTGCGATGGAAAGTCAGGGACCGTGGTGTCCAGGAAGGAAACCTTTCCCTCAAAGAGATCATGAACCCGTCTGGGACCCCATAGGTAAATTCAAACCAAATTAAAGTGTCCCCTATGTTGTGAAGAAGATTCTCTAAGGAGGCGCGACAATGCTCACTGACCTTGATGGAGAAGAGATGGTGCGTCCAGTCAACCTAAACCGTCTCAAAAAATTTTACCCTTAATTTGAAATCTCGATGTGCTACGAATCTTCTCACCCCCTTTTATTCTAAAAAGAATTATATATATATATATATATATATATATTCTTTTCAAAATGAAACTCATGAAGGTTTTTAAACCCCCATGAGGTACGTAGGCAGCCCTTACGCCAAACATGGGTATGGTCCCTTTCTTTTTCATAAAATGCTATTCTTTTCAAACCTCTGAGAACGGCGGTTCATTTTATCATTTACATGAACAAAATGATTGTGTATGGCTTAGATATTAGTATAGATAAATCAAATGCAAAACTCATCAAGAGGCACAACAAAACATGTTCAAAATTAACTTATATTTCTGATTAAGGAAAATAACACTGTTACATGAAGTATAAGCGAAAGGAGTCAACCCAACCACCCCTATCCGTTGACCAAAATGTTCTTAAACAAACCTAACCCTAACCAAACTACACAAAAATTATCCCCAAATCCCATATACAAAAACACCCAATCACCATAGTTACAAAAAAATCACCAAAAGTTTCACAAGACAATGCCTGCAACTGCTAGACGGCCCAGCATCTTCATCATTATCAGCCCTATATCTTCCCAAGTTTCCTAATCCTGATTGGAAATCTATATATACTCCATGGAGTACACAACTTCATCTTCCATGGTGTCAAAAGTAACGAACCACCTTTGATCGGTCTCTTCTATCATGACTTTCTCAATTACCTACTTCCATAGCCATTGCAGGTAGTCCCCAGATACATGTCAGGCCCCTCTCATGGACTGTCATTGACGGATAAATGATCGATGATGCTACCATAAAGATCCCAGCATTATCCTCAGCTATTCAGTCAAATCCTCAACCAGGAGGAAATTTGTTATATAAGGGGACACGATATGTTCCCACTTAACTTAGTGTAGGATACGCTAGGGGAAATAAAAGGAATTTTATCGAAGGTCTACCAACCGTACATACCGATAATCTCTAAGTTGCAAGATAGGTAGTAAGTCCCCCCACCATGGCACTCACCAGTGAAGACATCGAGATCCATGCTCTACAAGCCAGTTTACCCCACTCCCCATAGATGGGTCAAAGTTGAAGAAAGGCCAGTCAAAGAAATTTATCACAATTGTCAAAGGGTACTCATGAGGGTCGCCAAGCAAAACCTCTCTGCAAACCACATAAACAACATTACGGGACTCTCCCTGAGAAACTCAGAACGACCCTCCTTCCAAGCATCCAGGTCACTCAGGGTCTCAGCCAACACTATCGTCGCAGGATTATAGCGGTAAGACATTCAGGCCAATATCGCAGTAACCTGGGGATCTGCAGTCAAGTCCCCCGTCATCAACAATACCCTCATAGTAAGGCCTAAGGCGATAACCAAAGCAAAGTTGGCATCCTCAAAACTCCTCAGGCACATTGAATACATAACCACCTGAAGAGAAATGACCCATCCGGTAACCAACAGTCCAGCCGCTAATGGAGAAATATGAAGCAACACTGATAAGCAAACTCGGGGAGAATGGGAGAACTCATGCATAGTCTCCGCTACACTGGGTCTAACCCCAACATACCCAAGAATTCCTCATAAGTGGGACAGACCCCGTCCAAGCCAAAATGAAAAACATGATCTTCAGGATATCAAAATTATACTGATGCTGCCAACAGGTTCCAATCTACAGCGCGGTTATGCCATAAAGAAACTCGATACGGGGTGAAACTATCGTAGTCCACATTATACAAGCACATGTTGTCAAAACCGTCAAGGAACGAAGCAAATCCTTCATGCATGGGAAGAGCCATTTGAAAATGAGGAACATGAAGAAATAAAGAAGAATGTGGGTATTAGTTGATAAAATCCATTCCACACACCCCTTTTTATACGTAAAATCTTTGGCAGAAGACAAAAGCCCAGGGAGCCCAAGCAAAATCCAATTCCACCAAAGTACTCTGAAGTGCAAGAAAGTGAAATCAAGGCCTATGGATGATTTGACTTGACCCCCAAGCCGATAGGCAGATCAAGGTGTATGTCGATAGGTCCCCTATTTTGAAAAATTCCATTTTTCCTCTTTTATCAAAATCAATTTCAGAAAAATCTTCATTTTGAAAAATTACCCCCGGGTTATTTACTCATTTTCTATCTCAAAGAGAATCATTTTCTCTTAAATATAAATTCATACTCAAAAATCCTTTTCCCTGGGATAATCACTTTTACTCCTTATAATAATAATCCTTTTGCCTTTCATTATCATTTCCATACCTATCTATATCTTTGCATAAAAATAAACAATCTCGGCAGAAAATAAAAGTGCATATAAAATAAGTCACTAAATCAAGAAAAAGCCAAAAAGAAAATGCATGTTTCTTCATATATATTACTTCACTGAGTTACATTTTGTAGATAAGAAAAAGTATAAAAAACAACGGGACTCTGCCCAAACCCACAAACTATTTCTCTCTCTAGCTCTCAACCCCCAAGGCGAACGGTCTTTCCCTTGTGACAAGCGGTGGATTATCCGCTCCCAGAACTCGAGCCCTCATCAGAAGTAGCATACGGCACAAGGCATGAAGAAATCAAGATCTTGATATACTTCGACAGGGAGGACATCCAATTCTTTATATCCTTCAACCAAGTGGTCGACACTCGAACATACTACAAGCAAAGAAGCAACAAGAAAAAGGCAAATCAATCAGTTAAAAAGCGAAGGAAAGTCAACAGAACAAGAAGAGATAGAAAAGGATATACTTCAGGCCGAAGGGCATCATCCGTAAGGCCCGTCAATCCATATACTGATACGTGAGGGCAATGTGGAACGCTCAGTGCCTCTCTGCTACTCAATCAGAAGTTATAGAAAAGGGGAGTAACCTGAATAATCGGAGCCTCCTCTGCCACCGTCGCTAACGTGCCACCACCTGCTCTGTGGGCCAATCCCACCAGTACACTAGTCCCCTTGACCATGCAGGACAGCATTCGTCTTTTCCTTTTCCTAAGGAAGCCCAGGAATTTATGCCCTTACCGATGGGACACTCCCACCCCCCACCCCCCACCCCCCCCCACCCCCGGACTGCTTATCAGCACACCCTCCAAATTTCGTACAAAAAATTCTATAAAAATACCAAAAATTACTCATAAAATTCCCAAAAATTCGAGAAAAATATGGATAAGAAATTACTTTTTGAGCACTAAATTCCCATACAAGACTCTCAAAATCCCCAACAGGATTAATCTTACGCTCTTATCCCTAGCATAATCCCTAGCCAGATTAACCTTGCAAACCTATCCTCAACATATTCCACAAGCAGAACCAACGATGAGTTCGCATCCAAGTCCATTATTCCTCAGCCTTAACATCCCCCAGTGGAGTCTCAAAACAACATAATCCCCAACCGGATATATCAAGGATAAAACCTTCTTTAGTAGAGCCTTAACACAACACAATCTCCAGCGGAACCACAGATGCATCTGCACCCCGAAGATAATTTTAAAAAATTCCCCAAGAGAGCAACTCCCTACATTACAACTTATAGTCCTCAGAATTAACCTCGATCCTCAGAATCAGTCGCTACAACTTAGATCCTCATAATTGACCTCCGCCCTCAAAATTGGTCATCACAGCCCTAGGTCCTCAGAATTAACCTCGAACCTCAGAATTACTCCTCACAATTTAAGGTCCTTAGGTCCCTCAAAATTGGTTGCTACAACTTAAGCTCCTCAGAATTGACCTCAGTCCCTGAATCGATCGACATCACTTTAGGTCCTCAAATATTGACATCGGCCCTCAAAATCGGTTGCTACAACTTTAGGTCCTTAGAATTCACCTCGGCCCCCACAATCGATCGTCATCACTTTAGGTCCTCAGGATCGACCTCGGTCCTCACAATCGGTCGCTATAAATTTAGGTCTTGAGAATTGACCTCGGTCCTGAGAATCAATCGTCACAACTTTAAATCCTCGAGATTGACCTTAGCCCTTAGAATTAGTCATCCACAGCACAACTCATGATTAACCTCAACCCGCTGAATTCGTCATCCTTGACCCACTGAATTGGTTATCCTCATCTCCTTAGGTCCTAGAAACTGACCTCAACCCGTTAAATTGGTCATCTTTGTCTCTTATGGTCCTCAGAATTGACATCGACCCGCTGAATCAGTCAACCTCATCCTCTAAGTCCCCAAAATCGACCGACAAAATCTCTTTCCCAACGTTGATGTGGTGTTTATCATTCGACGACCTTAATTTGTCCCAAGCTCACCAGTTAAGGGTATCTCTATAGACACCCATACTAGGACCCCACTAAGCACTTCCTTAGATCCCTAACACTCACTCATTCACCGCAAACCCTAGGTCATACCCCGAGTAGTGATCTAGAGGCCATTGGGCACTCCAGGTCGAGTTTGACTTTAGTTAATTTTCTTATCTCATAAAAAACTCAATTAATCTTCGAAAGGAATTGAATTCCCTTTCTAACGATTCGCCCCGAGTACAAATCGGCATTGCGATTTGAATGAATGGTCTATTTTATTATCGAAAACTAATCTAGAGGTCATCAGGCACTCTCGGACCCCATATTGATCCTAATCAACTTTCTCTCCTGAGAGAAAGCTCAATAAATCTTTGAAGGGATCAGACTCCCCTTTCCAAGGGTTTTCCCCATGTGCGATCAGACTTACGGTTCAGATGAACGATCAGTTTTACCCCAAAAACTGATCTAGAGGCAACCGGATGCTCTCGAGCTCCGTTTCACTCTGGTCAACTCTTTAGCTCAAAAAATACTAAATGAATCTTCAAATGGATCAAAATACCCTTTTCCAATGGTCCGTCGCCCGTATGTGAATCAGCCTTACGGTACGGACGAACGACCCATTTTACTCTGAAGGCTAATCAAACACTTTCGAGCTCCATTTGACCAAGTTCAACTCTCCGAACAAAACAAAACTGAATGGATCTTTGAAGGGCTTTGAATACCTTTTCCAATGGACCATCCCGTGCACAGATCATCCTTAGATTCGAATGAACGATCTGTTTTCCTTTGAGCATTTCCTATCTAGTGACTAATGAGCTCTTTCAGGCCCCGTTTGAATTTGGTCAACTCTCTAACTCAGGAATGGGTTGATTTATTATTAAAGGGCTCTGAATCCCCTTTCCAATGGTCCATCCCGTGCACGATTCTGACTTATAATTCGTGTTTTACGATTATTTTTCCAAAAAACTGCCTCAAACTGCCAATTGGCAACCCCAAAACCCTGTCTATCGGTAGTATGTCTAGGGTTCTATGACGATAGGTAGGTCTTGTACCATATCTATTACCACACCTTGGTCCTATAAATAGAGTCCATGACCTCACTTTGAAAGGTACCCCTGAACATCCCTCTCAGCAATTCAGAGAGTATTTTCTCAAATTCAGAGTTATTCTTTCCTTAAAAGCCCATTTCCAAAATTCCTTCCATCATTTTCTTACGCTTTTGAGTACTAGTGCTATTAAGGCTTTCAAACTCCAAAACCTCACCACTCAGTTTGAAACCATTAAGATGGAGGAGAGTGCAACCTTCGATGACTTTTATGCTAGATTATCTGATATTATGAACTCGCCTTTTAACTTAGGAGAGAAAATACTCGAAAACCATGTCATCAAGAAAATCTTAAGATCCTTACTTAATAGCTTTAGTTACAAAGTGACGGATTTAAACTCTTTAGGAACTTTAGACTCGATAAAACTCGAGAAGCTTGTAGTAGATCTTTAAACCTATGAACTTGACATATTTGCCTTAAAAAGGCCTAAGAAAGATAAGGACATTGCTTTGAAAGCCAGGAAGGAGGAATAAATGAGTCTCGGGAAAGTAGTCTAATATCGCTTCCGATGATAAAGCCATGTTTGCTAATAAGTTCAGAAAATTTCTTAATTTTAACAAAGAGAAATCTAAATATGATGATAAAGAAATTTGAGAAATCTGAGTATAATAATATCGATAAATTCTCTAAAAATCGTAATGATAATCTTAAGAGGGATTAGTCGGATAGGTGTTATGGGTGCGAGGGGTATGGACATAGGGCAACTAAGTGTCATGCTAAATTGAGCAATGAGGGTAACAAACCAGTCGCATATAATACTACCCTTAGTTATAATCAACCGAAAGAAGGACCTGAATCCCCCATTGAATGCAACTTTATCGCGTTCATGGCTAGTCATGTGAGCTTTAGTGAAAAATCTTCCAATGAAGATAGTTCTATTGATGACACTTTTGAGGCCATTATTTATGATTCCCAAGTGAGTGATGGTAGATAGAGTCGAAAAGAAGAAGAAAATAAAAAAAAGGAGGGGAAGAGTGAACCCCAAGTAGCCTTCCATGAATTCTATGCAGAATCATTGAAATTGAAAAAGTAAAACTTGAAATTGGAAGCAAGGATGAAAGAACATGCCATAGGTGATGATAATATTAAATTAACTGAGGACCTTAGGGCACGTGAGAAGACTCTTTGGGAAGAGCTCATATTTATTAAAGGGGAGTGAGATAGCCTTCGGGGATTGATGAAAGTTTTGAAGAAAGATTCCCTTATTTTAAAGAGTCTCGTCATTTACTCGAGTCTAGGTTAGTGAAGCTAGAAGAGAGATTAAGAGACTCAAGTAATGTCAAATTTGATTTAGATTCTAGGTCTGAAAAGTTGGATAAGATTTTTGGTACTGACAAATCATAGATGACAAGTGTGGTATTGGCTTCGATTTAAAATGCTTCCATTAATAAAGCCAAAACCATGATTTTGAGAGAATTAATTATTGCTACGAACATTAAAAGAGGTACCCTTAGTTAACATTCGTGTCCTTACATGCACATATTGTCATAGGAAGGGTCACCTTAGGTGCTTTTGCTTTTTTCTAAAAAATGGTCCTAAGAAGTCTAAGTCTAGAGTCACCGAAGTTACGAAAGACCGAGAGCGTCACATTTCACCTATATGAGTTAGGAAATAAGATTTGAAGACTTTACATGATAGACTTCTTTTTTATGTGTGTTTTTTTTTACAACCCTAAATCTCCACACGAACAAGCCCTTTAAACTACCTCGTGCAAGCTAAAGGGGGGGTACTACGCAGGACCCACCTCTCACACGTAACCCGCTTAAATACTGGCTTACCAGCGAGGAATCGAACCCAGCACCGTGCGCCCAATAACATAGTCCCAAGCCCTCCCTTACCGTTGGGGCATACCCGGGTGGGTCTACATAACAGACTTATTGATTCTCAAATGCTTGCATACGATACTTTTCATACTACCTCTAATGGTTTAGTGTGTTCACATGTTTACATACACTAGCTTTTATACTTTATGTTTTATCTACTTGCTAGTTGTATGATGTTTATCCTTTTTGTATTTTGTTTTTGATTTATTGGGTCTTATTGAAAAATACATAAAGATTTTGTTTGCCTTTTGAGTTATCTTTATTTTAAAATTGGTTTATAAATCTAAAAACTCAAAAAGATTTGTTTATTTATGTGTAGTTTGGTTTTACACATTTCGTGTGGCATATCCTTTTGTTTGAGTCCACTTCATTCCATGTATCCATGTAGCTAGGACTTATGGTTATGATGTTCAATGCTTAGATTATTCTTAATCATGCTTGTATGGAGTAGTTTGATAGTGATTTGCTTAATGGATTCATTTTATATATGCCTCCACATACACATGCACGAGCTATTTTGAACTTTAACTTCACATGTTATATTTAACCGAAATGAGATATTCTCCCATTAATCTTGTCATCTACATATCGTTTTACTATAGGGGATTTGTGCATGAAGAATCATTGCACATGAGTTTGATTTTTATTAAAAACATGATTGTGCATGGGAAAAAGCTACGAATGGGAGAAATCTTCCTTGTGTGAAAGGCCACAGTTAGCAAAAGCCTAAAAAATTTAAGAGGCAAAAGAAAAGAATAATTTCCAAGGCCGTGTATTTAATATTGATCATCAAAATTTGTATCTTCAAAAGATTTGAGTTGGAAAATGATATATGTTTAGTTTTATAGGGTGTTAAAGTTGAAGATCAATGAATTTGCACAATGAAGTTTAGTTATCCTTAACATGTCATGACGCTATTTATTTGTTCTTTGAGTTCATTTTATCTGTCCCTTGAAGCTAAATCTTAGTTTAATAAAGTTTTGCGATCAAACAGAACTCCTTGGACATGTTTAAGTGATTGGGCGATAACTTTTTTGTATCTAGTTCACACACTTTCATTTTTTAACCACATGGTTATTTAGACACATTTATGCCATACAAGTGTGGAAAGCTTATTGTGTTTAATGTTTTGCATGGCGTTTACACACAGTGTGTGTGTGTGTGTGTGTGTGTGTGTGTGTGTGCGCGCGCCTATATTTCATTAGTATCTTTTGCATATTTATATGTATATATGGTATCATTTATTTTGAGTCTTTGCGATTGCATCTAGTCTATGCATGTCATCGGTTTAATGTTATATTTCATATTGGTATGTTATATTTTCATAATGGTATATCTTTTGTTGCTTGTTTACATTGGTATTTTGTGCTTCGCTTAGTGAATTCTAGGTGGAATCACGTGTTATTGCATCAATGTGGACTCATTATTCTTTATTTGGATTAGTTCTACTTGTGTTGCTGAGTTGATTTGTTGTTGGTTATTTCACTCTACATCATTGCATAATATAATTATTTTTCCTTTATGCTTATTCCTTGGGGGAGAATTGGTTTAATTGGGGAGAAATTAGTTATTTTATGCACCTTAATCTTTGTCTATTCCTAGACAAAATGGGGGAGAAATGGTATCTCATCTTTCTAGTCATGGGGATATTTTTTCCTTAGGGGGAGACATCATATTTTAGTATATATTATTAGATAATGGGGGAGAGTTTTTTGTTCATATGCATATATATATTGTTTGTATTTTCTCTTTGCATTTGAAGGTGTGTTTAAGTGTGCAGGTTTATAACAAGTGACAAAATTTCATGCAAGCAAAGCTACTCAGAGTATGTATATGTTGAGCATCCGTACTTTTTCCTTTGGGGGGTGGGGATTGAGTCTTTTAGAGAGATTGACGGTTCATAGGTGTTTTTATTTTTGGTTTTTACTCAGAATAGACAAAGGGAGAGATTTGTAAGGATAAATTTCTAATTGAGTCATTTTGTATGTATTGGACTAATTCTGAATAGAATATTTTGAGTTATAGGTTAAGACTTGAGTTGGTGACCTTTCAAGCCTATGACGCGATTATTGAAGATGTAACGGCCAAGATAGAGAGAACACATCATCATGTTGTATTTCATACCATGTTTCGTCATCAACGTTCCAAGGATCTCTCAAGTATGAAGGCATATATATGTTGAGCCTTAGATATTTTATTATTGGGTGTTAGGAATATTTTTAAATCTTTTAAAATATCTTCATATCTTTTAGAGAAAGTTGTTTATTTTTGTGCAAGGTCGTTATATTGACTTTTCATATGTCATTCGAACAAGTTTCCTATCTCATTCGAACGAGATAAAAAACGAGGTTAATTTTTGAAAGCTTTGCCTTCACTGGAATCTCATTATATATTCCGTTCAAAAGTTGTTCCAATGATATTGGTACCCTCATTCGAACGAACTTCAAATGAGTTACATTGAACATCTTTCAGATTATTTGTTAGCTCATTCGTTTGCTGTTAAAACGAGAAAGGGTGTGTCATTCGAACGAGGTACTATGTCGTTTGAATGACCCGACGCATTTTTAAAAAAAATATTTTTTCTTACTCCTCTCACTACCCCATGATCTCAGTTTTCCCTCATTTTTAAGTAGTGCGGAGTAGTAGTAAGGAAAGTGACTGATTTCAATACTCTTTCAAAAATTCATTAATTTTTGTTAATCATTTATGATTAAGTTTTTCAAAACATTTAGAGCCAACTAGTATACGATCCAAGATTCATCATATAAATGTTTTGAGATCGTGTTCTGGCATTATAGTTTATTCTCTACACATTGTTGAGATTTATTTCTTATGGAGGAATCCGTGCTCGTTGGTTTATGTATGGTGGAATCTGTGTACGTAACGGTTGTTGAGGCTTATCGGTGGATTTCGAGGCGTGTGTGGACTCACGCGATGTTGCAGCTTTGCAGCTGGACTCCTACGTGCCACTGAGTAGAGTTGAAGGAATGAAGAGTGTCAAGGCTTGTGAGGGCGTCGAGTATGTGTTGTAAGTCTTTTGTCATGTCTTTTTATAATTTCATACTTAGTGAACTTTGTGTGGCTTGGTCATCCGAGGTCTTTCCCGTTTAGGTTTTCCTCATATACATTGGGCATTATAGTTGATTTAATTTATCTTGCAATACTCACCTGGATGTATGCATAGGTTTAAGATAAAATCGATTTAATCAAAAACTTATTTAATATCAGTGCATTATTTGATTTTGAATTAATTTTGTTTAAGAAAAAGTTAAATACAAAAATTCTACATAAAAATTGGTTTGTGTCTATTTGAACCATCCGATCAAATAGTTTTCCATATTCCCTTTCTCAAATAAATCTTCCTTCTTCAATACCTATTTTAGTGGAATATAGGTTAACAAGACTATTGTGTGAGGGTTAAAGTAGTGGTTCAACTTTCTTAAAGATGTTATCATGGCCACCACTAAGTTCTCAATGGGTATGTATCTTTTTCTTCTTCAAGGAGAGTGTGATGGACGTAGTAAATGGAAGTTTCCCTTAGCTCCGAATTAGTGCTCCACTAATCGCATGTTAACAAATAACTAGATACAAGTGGCGCTTCTCACTATTGATGGGATTTGAAAACAAGGTAGGAGATCCCAAGTACTAATTGATCCTCTACAGTGCTTGATAGTAATCCTATGTCCAGATTAGAGTGTTTGACTTCTTTAAGGGTTGGAAGAACGAATAATATTTGTCAGGCGACTATGATATGAACTGATTATGGGCAATTAGCATCCTAGTTGAGACTTGGATGACTTTGACAATAGTCGGTATCTTTATATCTTAAAGTGGTTTGATTTGGCTCAGATTGGCTTCAATACCCCTTTGCATCACCAAGTATCCCAAAAACTTTTCAGAACTCACTTCAAAGGCACATTTGGAGGCATTACTCTTTATTTTATAATCTCTAAAGATTTTATAAGTTTTGGAGATATCTTTAATTTAGTTTATTGCCTATTTACTTTTGATAAGCATGTCGTCAATATAAACCTCCCTGGTTTAGCTCATCTGGAACTTGAAAGTCTAAATGACATAATGCTAGTATTATTCCCCGATATTCATGAGGACGAAATGCATGACCTCGTAGTTGTAAAGAACGAGGGTTGTAATGAATGGAGTCTTCTCTTGATTAGGGTCAAATTAAGGAATTTAATGATAGCCTGAGTAATTTCCCATGAAGCTCATGCGTTGATGACCAGGAGTTAATGAACTGATCAATCTTGAGCAGAGGAAATCTCTTTCAGGAAAGCCTTATTCAGGGTTGTTCAGTCAACACAAACCCTCCACTTTCTCGTTTTTACCACGATAGCAATTGAAATCCAATCTGAAAATTAAACCTCTTTGATGAAGTTGGAATGATGCACATTTTTATCCTTATTGTTCATCTCTTTGACTTTTTCAGGGGTTAATTTCTTGGTTTTTTCTCTATTGGCTGACATGTAGGCTCCATCTGTAGTCGGTGGCAAATAATGTTTAAATCAATACTTGAAAGATCATAGGGCTTCTAAGCAAACATATCCACATATCCTCATCCATCATAACGAATTTAATGAGCTGCTATCCTCTGTTATTAGGTAATTCAGGGCTAATTAAGATTGTCTTTTCTAGTTGAGAAGAGTTAAGAGGAACAGTTTTGAGTTCCTCCATTACTCGATTAGTGGGGTTAAGCCTGGTCTCTTCCACCCTTGACCGATATCCCTTCAGTTGCTATTTAGGATGGTATCCTTTGAATTTTTATGGTTTTGTCACTTGGGGTTATCTTTTTTTGCTTTTATGGTAGCAACGACACAATTTTATATTGCTTCATGATCACCCCTTACATTGACGATCCGCTAGTAGGTCACAAACTTGAGTTTCTAATAAAGCGAAGATTTTATAACTCTCATAAAAGGGAGACATCCTCTGCCTAGGATGGCATTGTATAGTGAATCTGATTAGATTACATAAAACTTAATCTCCCGGTTGATAGGGCGAACCTTGACAGATAACTTGATCTTTTCTAGTGGAGTCTTCATGTCTCCATTAAAATTCCATCAAAGTTTATACAACAGACTAACGTACGTAATCTCTGAAGAACCTCCTTAATCAACTATAAATATTTTTATGTCAAAATTTTCCACTCAGAGAGTAAGTACCAAGGCATAATTATTGATGATATCGAAATTGGTATCACCGGGTCAAAGTGATAAACAAGCTCACACTAGTAGAACAATGGCAGATATACAGCGATATAATAGTACAAAGAAATGGGGCAATGAGGAAGTAAACACCATATATAAGTGGTTCGGTCGGAGCCTACATCCACTGTGTAGGGTGAATGGTGGTTTTCACTATAATAATGGCTCTATTGGCCTGCAGATACAACACTCAAGCTTTTCTCTCTCACTAAGTATTTTGACAGAGTTTTGTTAGGGTTGTGAATTATCCATCCTTTATAATGTAGAAGATGAAGTGTATTTATAGTGCCTTGGGGGTGTAATGTACCCCCAAGAATATAATCAACACGTGCATGAGGGGGCTCCCAATATCTAGTTGACACATGTCCTTTACACATGTAACTAATTATAATGCAATATTCCCTCACGTGAGGGGATAGTCTTATTGTAACAGACCTGTACATATAGAATCGTGCCATCTTGGAACCTTGTACTGCTCGTACTATAGATGTCATATGGAGAGGTTTCGACCTGGCCGAGTATAAGGTTGCTGATGTGAGTACATGATTGCTGATATAGTGTGAGATTTCATACAGGCAAGTGACAAGTGTGGTCTCGGACGAAGGCATCAGGCCAAGACGTGCTATATAAGTGATTTTCAGGAGTTGACTGGAGTAGATGATGAGATATGTCCTCTCTTATGAAGCGCTCCCCTGAGGTCTCGGTTCACCAGATGGTCGGGGTTGTGGATAACGAGGTCGATGCTAAACTAGACGAGTCTCGGGTACGACCCAAATAGGGTCCTATAGAAACTCGTTTTTGGATGTTGATGTCCCTTTTCCTAGGATGAGGTCACACTTGGTCATATCAATCACCTCTAGCCCTCAGCCATCTAGGTGAAGAGGTGGCTGGGGGATACGAGTTGGTCCAGTCTTTTGATGAGATGTCGAGAGTGACATGTGTCTCAGTTTAGATTAGATAGCGTTTGCCCCAAGTTAAATTGACAGTTAAACGCTTAGGACTTTGTGCCCTCAATGATGGGCCTTGGAACTCGCGCCTAATCATTACTAGGTTTAAAAATGGTTTAAACCATATTTTTGCCACTTTCTCCATTTCGCGCGTAGTTACTCTTTCTCTATAAAACCTCCTGATTTCCAGTAACCAGCCTTCTTTTTTGTTTTCAGGTGCTCTTCATCCTTTCTTAGGGTTCTTTCCGGCAAGGTACTCCAATAGTAACCTCATTTCTTCCCCTTGTGTATCTTTTCATTATTTTAAGGTTGGTTTTCTGTGTTTTTGCTTTTTCGGCGACCCATGCTAGTGGCAATTGCCCCTTCTGGGAATGGTTTGTGGTAGTCTTGGAGTGGTATTAGGGTCTCTCACCCCCTTCACTGGTATTTTTTTCCTCTTAGGAACTTTTCCCGCGTAGCTTCGGTCATCTTCTCCGACAGCCTTATTTCTTATTCTTAGTTGTTCTTGAGAAAAATAGTTAACCTTCCATCCTTAAATCTTTTAGTCAACAAAAGTCAACCTACATCTTGTTTGTCCTTATTTTCTATTTTTTAGCCAAGCTGAGTCTCATCTCGTTGATGTTAAGGCATTTATATAAGCTAGCTGGGGAGTTTCCAAGCCTCAGAAAGAGGTATTTTTAAGAGATTAGGAGGGTAGACACTAAGGAAGTCGAGAGGCGTAAAATCGAGGCATTTTCACTTCGTCCCATTTATCCTCCCCCATTGGTTGTTATTCGTCCCCCAGTTGTTGAGCTAAGTGACCTTATATCTGAGTCGTCTTCTCCTGCAGATGACAATATATATGTCTCTCATTCGGCTGAGAGTGCTAACTCTTATGAGGAAGTCATGGCTTATTATGCATCCCAGGTTGAAGGGTCTAAAGTGGACGAGGCATCATCTCATTTCTCGTCTTCTCAAAGGGTCGAGACATCAGATTAATCTGATTCTGTTCAAATACTTGAGCCTAGTGTCTCCATTACACCTCCAATAGATGTTATTCCTCTCTCGGCCGCCACTGGAGCCGAGTTTGTTCAGAGATTTCCAAGTGGTGATCCAAATAATCCTCAGGTTGAGTCACTAGAATATAGTGGTGAGGAGAGTGAACTTGACAGCTCTGTCACTGAGTCATATGAGAGCACTGACTCTGAGGCCATCCTTCTAGTCCGAAGACACCTTTATGGCATAGGACCCTCCATTTCTATGAGGAACCCTTCTAAAGATGAAAGAGACTTCCATGGCTAACATAGTGAAGTCTGCATCTTTAAGCAGATGTTTAAGGTCGACTTCTGACTACCTATTCATCCGGACCATCTTAGCCCACTTAGGACTTGCCCCCTCTTAGCTTTCTCCTAATGATTGGAGAGTAATTATCGGCTTTATCTCCCCCTAGAAGATTATTCACCAAACCATCCTTCCAGTTAACATTTTTATGGCCTGTTATACTCCTTCGTCTTCCAAGACTCAACCTGGCTACTATCACCTCGTAGCTAGGAAGTCTGAGAAGAAAATTTTGATGGTCACTCAAACCTCAAATCACAAATGAAAACCCTGATATTTTTTCGTCTTTAGGGATTGGGAATTTGGTCCAATCAAGCTTATGGAACCTTTAAGCCCAGGACTCCTCTGAGATGGGCTAAAGTATCTGCGTCGGTCAAACTTGATCTGGGGTTGAACCCTGAGGCCTCTGAGAAGGTTAAGAAACTTTGTGAGCAAGGTTCTAATGGTCGTTCTGTTGAGTTTAAGCATCTAATGACCCCATACTATTTGGCTCAGACAGGTATGGGGGTTGACCCCCTAGCCGAGCTGCATAAGGGATTTTTCTTACTATCTTTTGTCTCGTATCTTGTAGTTGTTCATAGCTGACTTTGTTAATTTCTTGCAGAAAGTCCAGAAAATATACCAGATGACCTTTGGGAAATGGTGACCCCAAATTTGAGCAAACATGACAAGAAATCTGATGCTCTTGCTCCCACCGCTAAGAAATCTACTGTGGGTGGCCCCAATCGAGCCGACAATGCTGGGAAGAAGAAAAAGGGATGGGTCGGGGACACTACTGCCCATCATCCAGCAAAGCAAGTTCGGTCTGATCAAGTAATCCCAACTTCTACAGATGAGGCTCTGGCGTCTTGATTTTATCAGTTAAAGCTTGATGACGAGAGTGTCCTTGGCCATGCTAAAAAGGCCATAGATGGTGTCGGTTGCCTCATCTCTGATGGTGATAAGCGCTTCCTCCAGTCATTGGATATCTCTTTGCTTACTGAATTTTCAATCCACATAGTTGTTCAGGTATTTTCATAGACATGCCAAATGTAGTCTCTTACCAATTCAATCTCGTACTAACTTCTCTATCCATATATTTTTTATTGCAGAGTGTAGTCTCCCTCTATCAGATGAGGGACTAGATCCATAAGAAACTTCCCTTGATTCAAAAGTTAAGGAACGTTGTGACAACTGAGAATAATCTTAAGGATGAACTTCAAAAGTCCAAGTCGGCCCTACAGAAATCGGTGGATGAGAATACCAATTTGAAGATCGAGCATTCCAACGCCTTGAAGACAATGGTCGAGAATAAGCGGGATGAGATTGATGTTACTGTCAAGGCTGCATTGGACGAGGCTAAGGCGTAAGCCATAGCCGAGTTCAAGGATTCTGATGAGTTCGGGGGCTATGCTTTCGAATATCTTGAAAGAGGCATCAAGACTGTCGATCGATGGGCTGACCTCAAGCATGCTGCTGATGATGGAAACTTATCCCGTGATGACTTCTTGGGTCATGCCTTCAGTAACCCCCTTCTCGAGACTTCCTGGGCTGATGTTGTAAATCCATCCGACACTTTGGAGACTAACCCCATTGAAGTCACTGAGAACAATGAAACTACAACCGAGACATGCATCAACGATGACGGGGCTGAGATTACCAATGTTGATGCTGATGGGACGATTCAGGCGGGTGGTGATGGGTCAGTGCAGGCAGGTGGTGATGGCAGCTTATAACTTTGAGCTCTTATATTTTTTATTTTTGTCAAGACGACCATTTGTGGTTTGTGTTCAACTTTTATGTAACTCTTTGTATTGAACCAACTTGTGACCTCATCATCATTAATGAAGCTCTTTATTTTCTTATCTTCTTTTTCTGGTAAGCAAATATGTCTGCCCTAATTTTTCATTAGTAGCATAATTTTAATCAACTATAATTCACAAGTCCCCTCTCGTCATTTTGGGAGTGTATGGGTGAGAATTGTCTCGGCCATGCACTGTCATCTCGGGCGAGAGAGAATTTTCAACAAGTTAATGATGTTTAATAAATAAACAATAACAAAGTGATTTTGCATTTGAATCCACCAAATTATGGTGTTAGATCATAAGTCCCCTCTCATCGTTTTGTGAGTGTATGGGTGAGAATCGTCTCGTCCATGCACTATCGTCTCGGTCGAAAGATAATTTTCACCAAGTTAATGATGTTTAAAATGAACCACAACTAAGTGATTATGAATTTTAATCCACCAAATTATGGTGTTATATCATAAGTCCCCTCTCGTCGTTTTAAGAGTCCATGAGTGAGAATCGTCTCGCCCATGCACTGTCGTCTCGGTCGAGAGAGATTTTTACCAAGTTAATGATGTTTAATAAATTAACCATAACTGAGTGATTTTGAATTTGAATCCACAAAATTATGGTGTTAGATCATAAGTCTCCTCTCGTCGTTTTGAGAGTGTATGGGTGAGAATCGTCTCGTCCATGCACTGTCCACTCGGCTGGGAGAGAATTTTCACCAAGTTAATGATGTTAAAATGAACCACAACTAAGTGATTTCTAATCCTCTCGATGTTGTCGAGAGTGCATGGACGAGGTCAACCTCATCTGGACTTTCGTGTCATCGAGAGCAACTTAAAGATACTTCATCGCGAATGATGTTTTATAGCTTAGGATGAGTTTATACATACAAGCCACAAATGTACAAATAAATAGGCAAGGTATGAGGGAACACTTGGAAATTTTCATTGAATTTCATTCATCATCTAGTCCTCATATACATGTACTACAATGGAATTAAAAAGAGACAACAAGAACTGAAATCTTACTGGTAGTATTTTTTTAAATGGTCGGCATTCCACGGGTGGGAGAATGGCTCTCCTTCCAAGTTTTTCAACTGATACGTCCCTGGGACTGTGACACCCCGCCTAATTAACCCCGGTTGATCAGTCCTAAATTAAGTTAGAACAGGTTTCTCAGTTGGGTCATTCTTAGCATCACAGTCGCCTTTTTAATTACTAACCACCTAAGTGAGAAAATTAGACTGGTGCCAAGTTTTATCTTTCATTAACTTGAATGAAAATCTCATGCGAAAATTAAATATCACAATAATCACAATTAACTAAAACCACCATTCACAATTAAATAACTGACCGAATAAACCATCGGCCCAAAACCCAACAAATATAAAATGAAGACAAGTAATCAATCTCAACAAGTCTGATAAAAAACTAAATGAACTGTGAGCGACATGCTCGAAATATCTGATAAGAAGTCTCTATATTATAAATGAAAGAATGAGGCATCTATCAAACTCCCGCAACATCCACATATGCTGCAGCAACGGATCCCTGGCATTGAGTCAAGCCTGGCGTCCCTGTGACTGAACACCTAAAAGGTTTTTAAAAAGTTTTTATAGCAAGGGTTAGTACCCAAAACATTTAGCAAATGATTAACTTGCAGTAATAAATAAATATGCATACTCTCCATATTTTAGTTAGTGCTGCACTCCCTTGAGAACTTTCTCACCCCTCCTCTAATTTGCACTAGTAACGCCTTAATTAAATTTACCTAGTTCTTTATCTCATGACTAGTTAAATTATGCAACCCCTTGTAACCACCCTACTCTAACCGAGTATACCTTAATTATGATTTTTAAGTTATTATCAACATCAACTTAATTAAATCATTTCCCTTTTAAATTTCATATAACATCCACATCTGTTATACATATAATACAACTCGTGCTTTGTATTAATTATCCCAAATATAATTATTTACCTAATTATATACTTATAGTCATATTACAGCATTCACAAACATACTGAAATAACATTTAATAATAGTATTTCCCCGAGTATAGTCTCACCGGGTATAAATTCTCTAAAGTACTATCCCACTAGGTGTATTCACATAACCTAGTTACCCCAAGTCAAAATCGCTCACTAACTTGGTTAATACATACATGTTGGAGGCAGTCATATTTCTTCCCTGAAAGTGATATGCCCCTCACCTATATAACGGACGCTATGACCTGGGAATATACTCGCCCTACTCCTCAACCTAGGGGATTCATCCACTACGCGCAACCTCCCCCTATAGCACTAAAGTATATAACAATAATATATATCCACTGATATTAATGTACACACCATATATATACTATCCACACCGTATATATAAATGTAAAATATCCCGGCTATACCACGTACTAAGTCCGTGACACAAGCCTATTCCATTTTATTATGAGTTTATGGCCCAAATCGAATTATTAATTAATTTGCACATTAATTTCTTTTGGTATCGCCCCAACCAACATATTCGGACTTACTCTCGTGGCCCGAAATAAAACAACACCCGAGTCTAAATTCCCGACTCTAAATTATTTAGCCTTCACCTAAATAAAATTCACGTCTCGGTATCGCCCAACTAATATCCCGGGACTCGTCCACTCAATTCGTATTTAATAATTTTGAATCATAATTTCCAAAATTCAACTCTAGTGTGTCACATCTAATTTCCTCCAAATCCCAATAAATTTTAATCATGATGTGTCACACCAAATCTCCCTCAAATCCTAATTAATTTTTATTCACAATTAATTAGATTTAAACCCATGTATTAATTACTCAATAATTAAGGCATGGAAGAATTTTTTTTTTTTTCTTTTCTTATATATTAAAAACTGGGCGCGCTGTCAAAGTTCTCGGACCATCGATCGATCAGGTTCTCGTCTTCCCCGAGTTATCTGTTTCAGCCATGGACGCACACCTCCAAACCCTAGATTCTTCTACACTGAAAACTAAGCTTTCCCATCGATAATAGACATCAAAAACCTTATGAGGAACCGCCATAAAGTCCAAAAACATCAATCAATTTACTTTCTCTACTATTTTCACGAGTTTGGGTTTAAAATCCAATTAAGCCTTTAACCCATTTAAACATCAATTCCCTATCACCAATTCATTTCTAATTCATCCGGGTTTACACATCTTACCAGATTACAAATACACAACTCAGATTATATATGAATTTCTACTCAATTTAGAAATCAGATTCATGGTTTACAAAAACCCATGTTTATACCCTTTAAATCCCAAAACGAATTTCTTTGATTACACACATCACATGAATATGAATTGAAATACACTTCAAATACTACAGCAAGTTAACCACTTGCCTTAGGCTTCGTAGAGTCTGATTTTGGAGTTGTGAATGCCCAAGGTTGAAGATGACTCCTTGTTTTCGCTATCCTATGATCCCCAAATTTGCCTTTAACTGCTGTTAGGGTTTCCTAACCCACTAAGTCTTTTCTAAACACAATTCAGCCGTTCCCTTATTTCTTATAATTGTTTAATTAGGCTTAATCCCTTTTTTGCCTAATGGGCCAAGCCCAAGTGACCCAAATGCCCCCGTGTGGGTCCCGGTTATGCCTAAAAATGTCCCGTGACTCGTTTACTACTCCCGTGTACACTTTTTCGACTATCTCGGCCCATCAGGACTCAACCGTACACTCAGAATTGGCATCCGAACTAATTTATAAAAATCCTTATTTGACACCCAAATTAGTCTACACTGACTCCCAGCTGAGATAAGTACATATCCCGTCATAAATACCCGAAATGACGTAAATACATTATTACTATTCACTTAGTAAATAAATTTTCCTAAATATTAACCATTCACTCCCCGATTAATATTTAAATATAAATTGCCATAATTAATTCAATTAAAATTACGACACACAAGTAATTTTGAATTCCTGTATTAATTAAATATTAAATGCACAAAAATACGGGGTGTTATATACTCCCCCCCTTACAAAGGAATTTCGTCCCCGAAATTATGTCGTACCTATGGTGAAAAGCTCTCGATATTGTTCCGGCATATCCTCCTCCCGCTCCCAGGTAGACTCATCAACGTTGTGATGACCCAAATGTACTCTAACTAGTGGAACAACCTTGGATCGTAACTTCTGTTCACTACGGTCCAGAATAGCCACCGGTCTCTCCTTATATGAGATGTCTGGCTGTAAATCAATTTCCTCGAGTGGAATGTGCCAAAAGGCCCTGCCGCTCCTGCGATATTTCTTTAGCGATGCCACATGGAACACGTCATGTATCCGATGAAGGTGTTCTGGCAATCCCAGCCCATAAGCTATTGGTCCCACCATCTCGATAATAGGGAAAGGTCCCACGTACCTCGGTGATAACTTACCCTTCCTGCCGAACCTCATCACCCCTTTCATAGGGGACACCCGGACTAATACTTGGTCCCCAATCTCTAACTCCAAATGTCTCCGTGAAGCATCAGCGTAACACTTCTGCCTATCCTGAGCTATCTGAATTCGCCCTCGGATCAACTCTATTTTGGCAGACGTCTCCTGAATAATCTCCAGCCCCAATAGTTTGTTATCCCCCACCTCTAACCAACAAGCAGGTGAACGACAAGGTCTCCCGTATAGTGCCTCAAATGGTGTCATACCGAAGGTGATTGGTAAGAGTTATTATACGCAAACTCTACTAAAGGAAGATATTTCTCCCAACCTCCCCCAAAGTCTAATATTCACATTCTGAGCATATCTTCTTGCATTTGATTGACTCTCTCAGTCTGCCCGTCAGTCTGTGGGTGATTGGATGTACTCAAACGTAACTCCGTTCCCATGGACTCCTGAAAGCTCTGCCAAAAGTGGGCCACAAATATCTTATCTCTGTCAGATACAATATTAATCGGTACCCTGTGCAGCTTAACAATCTCAGCTATGAATAGCTGTGCATATCGCATCGTCTCAAAGTATGTACGAACCGTCAGGAAGTTGGCCACTTTTGTCAACCGATCCACAATGACCCATATGGAATCGTGACCCCTCTGCGATGCAGGTAACCCTATAATGAAGTCCATGGAGATTCTCTCCCACTTCCACACGGGAATCTCAAGCGGCTGTAGCATCCCTGATGGTCTCTGATGGTCAACTTTTACCAGCTGACACGTGGAACATTTCGAAACAAACTCTGCTATGTCCCGTTTCATTCCTTCCCACCAATACTGCCTCCTCATATCCTGGTACATCTTATCCCCACCGGGATGTATCGCGAATCTCAACCCATGGGACTCTGTCATAACAGTGTGCCTCAAGTCCTCATCCTCTGGTATAATTAACCTCCCATTAAAGCATAAGCCTCCTTCCGATCTGACCGAGTAACCCTCAGCTAGTAACTGGTTCCCCTATCCCGACAGATTTGATCCTCTGCCTGAGCTCTCACAACCCACATAATGATCTCAGGTGTGATGGATAATGCTGATATGAAAGCCCTGGCTACATCATCCTCATACTGAAGCTCTCTTCACCTCGCTTTCCAGACTTCTGATATTTCCCCAGTCGGTCTTCGGCTCAATGCATCTGCCACCACATTAGCCTTACCAGGTTGATATTGAATATCAAACTGGTAGTCTTTCACGAATTCTAGCCATCGCCTCTGCCTCATATTCAGACCCTTCTGTGTGAAGAGATGCTGAAGTGATTGGTGATCCGTGAATAACGTGAACTGCTCTCCCAAAAGATAATGTCTCCATATCCTCAAAGAAAAAATGACCGCTGCTAGCTCCAGGTCGTGAGTGGGGTAATTCCTCTCGTGGGGCTTTAGATTTCTGGATGCATAAGCTATAGCCCTTTCCTCCTGCTGAAGCACACCCCCAAGTCCCTATAAGGATGCGTCAGTGTAAACCCAATACTCTAATCCTCCCTTTGGCAAGGAAAGTACAGGTGCAGATGTCAACTTGTCCTTTAGCTCATTGAAAGCTAATTGACAATGATCACTCCAAGTGAAAGGTATCCCTTTTCGAGTCAGATTCGTCAAAGGGCCCCCAATATTTGAGAATCCTTTGATGAACCGCCTGTAATAATCGGCTAACCCTAAAAAATTGCGCACTTCGGTCGGTGTCATGGGCTACCCCCATTCCCTCACCGAAGATACCTTACTCGGATCCACCGCAATACCTCGGTCTGACATAATGTGGCCAAGAAACTGTACCTCCCGTAGAAAAATCCACACTTCCTGAATTTAGCATAGAGTTGGTGATCCCGTAGTGTCTGTAAAACTATATGCAGATGCTCTGCGTTCTCCTCCTCGATGCGCGAGTAGATCAGGATGTCATCAATGAACACGATGACAAACTGATCGAGAAACTCCCTAAAAACCCTGTTCATGAGGTCCATGAACACTACTGGTGCATTGGTGAGCCTGAATGGCATCACCCTGAACTCATAAGATCCATACTGTGATAGGAAAGCGGTCTTAGGAACATCCTCCTCTCGGATACGCAGTTAATGATACCCTGACCTCAAGTCGACCTTAGAGAAGTAAGACGCCCCTCTCAACTGGTCAAATAGATTATCAATCCTAGGTAACGGATACTTATTCCGTATCGTCGCCTTGTTCAACTCTCTATAGTCCACGCATAACCGTAGTGAACCATCCCTCTTCTTCACAAACAACACCGGTGCACCCCACGGTGATGTACTCCGTCGAATGAAACCTTGACCCAGAAGCTGCTGAATCTGCTCTCTCAACTCACGCATCTCTGAACGGGCCATATGGTATGGAGCTCGAGCAATCGGCCTCATCCTCGGTGCTAAATCAATTACAAATTCGATTTCCCTGCTGGGTGGAAACCCTGGTATCTCCTGGAACACATCCTCAAAGTCCCTCACTACCGGGATTGAGTCCAACGGAATTGCCACCTCCTGCGAGGTTTCCTCCTCGATGTAATACAGGTGCGTACGTGACCCTCCCTCGGGTAACAGCATTGCTATCAAGAACATCTCCTGTCTTGTAATGGAGAACATGATCGTCCACTCGTAATAATCCACAGTCGCCCGCTAATCGGCCAACCAATCCATTCCCAGGATGTCATCGTATTCCTCCATATCTAACACTAAGAGGTCCGCTGCTAAACTAAGCCTCCCAATCGAAATGTCCACTCCCCGATAAATCGAGTGAATTGAAGCCCCGCTACCTATTGGCAACTCCACACACATCCGAAGACTACCCACGATCTCTAGTAATCCGGCCCGTTTAGAAAAATTATATTTAATGAATGAATGCGATGCTCCCGTATAAAAAAGAATACTAGCCTCATAACCATGAATGAGAAACATACCCTCAACTACTGGCGGTGCTTACTGAGCTGGAGGATTGGGAACATCCCGGACGTTATACACATGCCCGTAGTACATCTGCACCTGCTGCGGTGGGGCTGGTGCTGCTGGCGGCATCTGTCCCCGTTGCCTCTATTGGGCCTCCTGCTGATGACCCCTGCCCCTCTGTGGGCACTCCCTTTTGAAGTGTCCTGGCTAGCCACAAACAAAACAACGTTTCTGACCATCCCCCTGTCGTTGGCCCTGACGTGGCTGGCCCTGCTGGCCTCCCCCATTATTCTCTTAACCCTGACAGCCCTGAGGAACCTGCTGCTGCTGATTCGGACCCGGCTTCCCCTGCCTGAACCCCTGTCCTCCCGGTCGGAACCCACCAGGCTTGAACTTCTTAGACTGATTCCCCTGTTGACTGCCAGTTTGCTGCTGAGTACTACTCATGTCACCACTAGTAACTGTCTTCCCCTGTTGACTAGGCTCCCCTTCTCTCTTGCTCCCCTTCGCATAGAAGAGATGGTCCTAGCAATGTACAAGTGCGGTATTAACGACATCCGTATAAGTTACTAACGCCGTATTCCCAATCAAATATTGCCTGATCTGCCAGGCTAATCCATCCATAAATCTCGATTTCTTTCGCTCCTCATCGTTCACCTCATTTGGCACAAAGTTTGCCAAACGGGTGAACTCTTCTTCATAGTCTGCCACTGATATGTCTCCCTGTACTAAATCACTGAATTTCTTTCTCATCTCAGCCTCTACCGCTAGTGGAAAGTATTTGCAGTCGAACCGCGCCTAGAATTCTGCTATCGTCAACAAATCCCGCTCCTCAATGGTGGTAACTGACTCCCACCACTGTAAGGCTACCCCCGACAGATGAAAGGTAGCAAGCATCTGCTTCAACGCATCGGTACAATCTAGCATGTGCAGATGGCGCTGAATGTTCTTCTTCCAGTCACAAGCCTCTACCACATCGGTGCTACCCCGGAACTCAGGTAGGTGACCCTTTTAAAAGGTCTCCCTAACTCGCTGCCAAGACAGTGGCCCCACTGGAGCCTGAACTACTATTGCCACTGGAGGCGGTGCCTGAGGCTGTGGAAATTGAGCTGCCATAGCTCGCATCGTTGTCTCGACCGCCTGGGCAACTATCACTGCCACCCGAGTAGTGGAAATCAACTCGGGTGGGGTTAGTGTTGGCGGTACCTGTGACTCCTGATGACCCTCTCTGGCCTCATCCCTAGCGTCGGCCCTCTCCGCTCTCTGTCCCCTCGGTGGCATCTGAAATAAATTGAATTGTATAAGTACACAATTTAAACAATTTTTTTTAGCAGAAATACGATATCTCACAAGCGAAAAAAATGAATCAACAGTCCTAATAATAGGGCTCTGTAATAACCGAATGCTACACTGAAACGTAGTACGCCGCACAGATCCTAAGGACATTAGAACTTGATGCTCTGATACCATCTGTGACACCCCACCAAATTAACCCCGGATGATCAGTCCTAAATTAAGTTAGAACAGGTTTCTCAGTTGGTTCATTCTTAGCATCACAGTCGCCTTTTTAATTACTAACCACCTAAGTGAGAAAATTAGACTGGTGCCAAGTTTTATCTTTCATTAACTTGAATGAAAATCTCATGCGAAAATTAAATATCACAATAATCACAATTAACTAAAACAACCATTCACAATTAAATAATTGACCGAATAAACCATCGGCCCAAAACCCAACAAATTTAAAATGAAGACAAGTAATTAATCTCAACAAGTTTGACAAAAAACTAAATGAACTGTGAGCGACATGCTCGAAATATCTTATAAGAAGTCTCTATACTAGAAATGAAAGAATTAGGCGTCTATCAAACTCTCGCAACATCCACATATGCTGCAGCAACGGATCCCTGGAATTGAGTCAAGCCCGGCGTAACTGTGGCTGGACACCTAAAAGGTTTTTAAAAAGTTTTTATAGCAAGGGTTAGTACCCAAAACATTTAGCAAATGATTAACTTGTAGTAATAAATAAATATGCATACTCTCCATATTTTAGTTAGTGTCGCACTCCCTTGAGAACTTTCTCACCCCTCCTCTAATGTGCACTACTAACACCTTAATTAAATTTACCTAGTTCTTTATCTCATGATGAGATAAATTATACAACCCCTTGTAACCACCCTACTCTAACCGAGTATACCTTAATTATGATTTTTAAGTTATTATCAACATCAACTTAATTAAGTCATTTCCCTTTTAAATTTCATATAACTTCCACATCTGTTATACATATAATACAACTCATGCTTTGTATTAATTATTCCGTATATAATTATTTACCTAATTATATACGTATAGTCATATTACAGCGTTCACAAACATACTGAAATAACATTTAATAATAGTATTTCCCCGAGTATAGTCTTACCGGGTATAAATTCTCTAAAGTGCTATCCCACTAGGTGTATTCACATAACCTAGTTACCCCAAGTCAGAATTGCTCACTAACTTGGTTAATACATACATGTTGGAGGCGGTCATATTCCTTCCCTGAAAGTGAGATGCCCCTCACCCATATAACGGACTCTATGACCTGGGAATATACTTGCCCTACTCCTCAAGCTAGGGGATTCATCCATTACGCGCAACCTCCCCTATAACACTAGAGTATATAACAATAATATATATCCACTGATATTAATGCACACACCATATATATACTATCACACACCGTATATATATATATATATATATATATATATATGTAAAATATCCAGGCTATACCGTGTATTAAGTCCGTGACACAAGCCTATTCTATTTTATTATGAGTTTATGGCCCAACTCGAACTATTAATTAATTTGCACATTAATTTCTTTTGGTATCGTCCCAACCAACATATTCGGACTTACTCTCGTGGCCCAAAATAAAACAACACCCGAGTCTAAATTCCCGACTCTAAATTATTTAGCCTTCACCTAAATAAAATTCACGTCTCGGTATCGCCCAACCAATATCCCCGGACTAGTCCACTCAATTCGTATTTAATAATTTTGAATCATAATTTCCAAAATTCAACTCTAGTGTGTCACACCTAATTTCCTCCAAATCCCAATAAATTTTAATCATGATGTGTCACACCAAATTGCCCTCAAATCCTAATTAATTTTTATTCACAATTAATTAGATTTAAACCCATGTATTAATTACTCAATAATTAAGCAGATAAATGATGAGGATGAGATTGAAGATGAAGATAAACATTCACATCAAACATATAAGAGACAAAGATTTTTAAAGTGGTTCGGCTATAAGGAAAAGCCTACGCCCACTGTCATTTTATTCCCAGGGGTTTACAATAGCACAATGTGGTAGAGAGAGAAAAAGGTGTGGATCTTGTGTATGGTGTCTCTCATCGTTATCGGATCTCTCTGGTTCTCTTCCCTCCCTCCCTTTTGGCTAAGGGAATACATGTATTTATAGTGATGGGAGATAAAGAGATTCATTGTATGTAGACATTTATACATTATGTCTACATTCAACGAATCTAATTGTTGAATTGCTTGGTATGCTATGTGTTGTCATCTACAGTATAAATGTACATTAATGCTCATTAAATGCATAGTCATTTTCATTAATGCACATTAAATGCATAGTTATCCCTTGATCTTCCTGGTTGGTATGCCGACAAACACTCCTCAGGTGCCGACCAACTCTCCTCGGATGCCGACCAACTCTCCTCGGGTGCCGACTAATACTCCTCGGGTGTCGACCAACTCTCCTCGGATGCCGACTAACACTCCCCGGGTGCCGACCAACTCTCCTCGGATGCCGACCAACTCTCCTCGGGTGTCGAATATTGCCACGTAGGATGACATGTGTCCTTTTCTGATTAGTCCTCGTAGATGGAGAATTTTGGCGTTAACAGAAGCCCCCAATGCTCCATGCTTGATGGTTTACTTGAAAGGATGGAGTATTTATTCTGCAGTGTTGTTCGGTGCTCGTGAAATTCTTGATCTACTTTCTTGATTTGTTCAACATAAAGTGCATTATCTCCTGGAGGACATATGATGCAGGCTGATCGATGGTTGCTAATCTTTCTTTTGAGGAACTTTGTGTGCTATGTATCACCCCTGGGAATTTGGATGCAGGCATGCCATAGTATGCAGCTTGTAGCTTGTCATAATCTTCAAGTATGTTAATTGGTTTGTCAACCGATCAACTGCTTACTGTGTCGAGCAACTGAATGCTAACTTTACGTGCTTGATTTTTCTGATTTATGATCCTCTGAATACTTTATCGAGTAACATACTAGCTTTTGAACCCAACTCTTCAATCTTGTTAGTACCAAGCTAGTGGTGGACTTCGAAACATTTTCACACAACTTCTTCATTATTGGTCGAGACAGTATTAGCAAAGATCTCAGTGCTGTGAATGCTGATTTTGACTTCTACCTCTGCTCGGGGACGAGCAAGAGGTTCTCGGGAACGAGCAAGAGCTGCTCGGACAGACCATCTGTGATGAACATCAGAATGCTGAAAGATCTTAACTTCATAAAACTCCCCTTATGCTTTGGATGATCCTCCTGCTGGCGAGGAACCTGTTTCAAAAGCAGAGGGAAAGAAACCAATAGAGTAGGAATCTCAATGTAATAGTTAGTATACATTTTCATTTTGTTTTTTGGATTTAATGAAAGACTTTCATTTTTGTTCGCAATCTTAATTGCTATTGTCTTGTAAAATACTTTACATATGTGCATATGTATAAGCTAAAAAGATAACAATATTGTGTTGTTCATCGACCAACTTAGTAATAAAAAGTTACAAGTATCAGTAATGTTGCTCGATCACTTAATAATAAAGTAATGAGTATAAAAATGTTTAAAATTTTTCCAACCAACAAAGGTTGTTAAATTGTGCTCGTCGACCAATTATAGTTAGTGAGAGTTTATCCCCAACTAACCATACTTGGTAAATTTTTGTCTTTTTCATAAAATGTGTCCGACCAACCAAGGTCGATAAATTCTTCTCGTCGACCAACTACAGTTAGTGGGTTTTTATTCCCGACCAACCATACATGGTACAGTTTGGAAAATTTTCTCCTCGTCGACCAACTACATTGGTACAGTTTGGAATATTTTTTCCTCGTCGACCAACTACATTGGTACAGTTTGGAATATTTTCTCCTCGTCGACCAACTACATTGGTACAGTTTGGAATATTTTTTCCTCGTCGACCAATTACGTTGGTACAGTTTGGAATATTTTTTCCTCGTCGACCAATTACGTTGGTACAGTTTGGAATATTTTTTCCTCGTCGACCAACTACAGTTAGTGCATATAAAAATTATGACTAAATTAAAAGATTTCCAAATGAATCAAATTTGTATATACTCATATAAAAGAGATTTATAAATATAGAAAAATTATTTTATCTCCTTAAAGAAGAAATAATATAATATGTACACAAATTTCTCAAACTTTGTGATTATGAAATGTACACTTATCCAGATTTGTATAATTAGATTCAACAATTTGTGAATATAAAATCATGATTGAATTAAAAGATGTATGCACAATATATAATTGATTTGATCTCTAATTTTATGGATATAAACATATGAGAATCATGATTTGAACAAAAATATAAAAAGATCTTTCACAAATTATTTCAAAATCAACAAAGAAAATTATCAAATCTTATCATCATCGTATATATTGGTATATTTAATCATTTAAAATATTTATTCCATGATATAAAATTGAAACTTGAGAATCAAGCAAAAAGTTATGATTTATGAAATCCACTATTTTTCAGATTTCTAAATAAGAATTAATCTAACAGTTATGATTTTAAAATCATGATATGCAATATTTTGCAAATAAAAATTGGACAATTAATTTATGTATATAAACATAAAAATCATGATTTAATCAACAGATGTATGTATAATATATAATTTATTATACATATAGAAAATAAAAAACTTAGCTTTTGATGGAGAACAATGCTTGTAACACGTTCCCACAGACGGGCCAATCTGTTGAAGACAGAAAATGGCCACTGCCATTTTAGTGGCGTCAACAGCAGATAAATGATGAGGATGAGATTGAAGATGAAGATAAACATTCACATCAAACATATAAGAGACAAAGATTTTTAAAGTGGTTCGGCTATAAGGAAAAGCCTACGTCCACTGTTATTTTATTCCTAGGGGTTTACAATAGCACAATGTGGTAGAGAGAGAAAAAGGTGTGGATCTTGTGTATGGTGTCTCTCATCGTTATCGGATCTCTCTGGTTCTCTTCCCTCCCTCCCTTTTGGCTAAGGGAATACATGTATTTATAGTGATGGGAGATAAAGAGATTCATTGTATGTAGACATTTATACATTATGTCTACATTCAACGAATCTAATTGTTGAATTGCTTGGTATGCTATGTGTTGTCATCTACAGTATAAATGTACATTAATGCTCATTAAATGCATAGTCATTTTCATTAATGCACATTAAATGCATAGTTATCCCTTGATCTTCCTGGTTGGTATGCCGACCAACACTCCTCGGGTGCCGACCAACTCTCCTCGGATGCCGACCAACTCTCCTCGGGTGTCGACTAATACTCCTCGGGTGCCGACCAACTCTCCTCGGATGCCGACTAACACTCCTCGGGTGCCGACCAACTCTCCTCGGATGCCGACCAACTCTCCTGGGGTGTCGAATATTGCCACGTAGGATGACATGTGTCCTTTTCTGATTGGTCCAGGTAGATGGAGAATTTTTGCGTTAACAGCATGGAAGAATTTTTTTTCTTTTCTTATATATTAAAAACTGGGCGAACTGTCAAAGTTCTCGGACCATCGATCGATCAGGTTCTCGTCTTCCCCGAGTTGTCTGTTTCAGCCATGGACGCACACCTCCAAACCCTAGATTCTTCTACACTGAAAACTAAGCTTTCCCATCGATAATAGACATCAAAAACCTTATGAGGAACCGCCATAAAGTCCAAAAACATCAATCAATTTACTTTCTAAACTATTTTCACGAGTTTGGGTTTAAAATCCAATTGAGTCTTTGACCCATTTAAACATCAATTCCCTATCACCAATTAGTTTCTAACTCATCCGGGTTTACACATCTTACCAGATTACAAATACACAACTCAGATTATATATGAATTTCTACTCAATTTAGAAATCAGATTCATGGTTTACAAAAACCCATGTTTATATCCTTTAAATCCCAAAACGAATTTCTTTGATTACACACATCACATGAATATAAATTGAAATACACTTCAAATACTATAGCAAGTTAACCACTTGCCTTAGGCTTCGTAGAGTCTGATTTTGGAGTTGTGAATGCCCAAGGTTGAAGATGACTCCTTGTTTTGGCTCTCCTGTGATCCCCAAATTTGCCTTTAACTGTTGTTAGGATTTCCTAACCCACTAAGTCTTTTCTAAACTCAATTCAGTCGTTCCCTTATTTCTTATAATTGTTTAATTAAGCTTAATCCCGTTTTTGCCTAATGGGCCAAGCCCAAGTGACCCAAATGCCCCCGTGTGGGCCCGGTTCTGCCTAAAAATGTTCCGTGACTCGTTTACTACCCCCGGGTACACTTTTTCGACTATCTCGCCCCATACGGGCTCAATCGTACACTCAGAATTGGCATCCGAACTAATTTATAAAAATCCTTATTTCACACCCAAATTAGTCTACACTAACTCCCGGCTGAGATAAGTACATATCCCGTCATAAATACACGAAATGACGTAAATACATTATTACTATTCACTTAGTAAATAAATTTACCTAAATATTAGCCATTCAGTCCCCGATTAATATTTAAATATAAATTACCATAATTAATTCAATTAAAATTACGACACACAAGTAATTTTGAATTCCCGAATTAATTAAATATTAAATGCACAAAAATACGGGGTGTTACAGGGACCACCTCTTAAATCACTCTATACGGACCGTTCCAGTTTGGGTGAAGCTTGTTGGGTTTATGCCATGTCTTCTTCAGGACAAGGTCTCCTACCTTCAGTGGCCGAGCCTTCTCCCTTTTATTATAGAACTTCATTATTCTTTGCTGATAGGTAGTTTTCCTAACCTCAACATCTTCTCTTCTTTCTTCCACAAGATCCAAATTAAGTCTTCGTTTTGCAACATTCTCTTTTGAGTTATACATCTGAACCCTGTGTATTGGGAGACCTACCTTTGTCGGCAGCACTGCCTCTGAGTGATAAGCCAACATGAATGGAGTTTCCCCGTTTGGAGTCCTCTTTGTCGTTCTGTAAGCCCATAGAATAGTATACACCTCCTTAGTCTATCTCGCTTTGACATCCTCCAATATTTTCTTGATTCCATCAAGAATTGTTTTGTTCTTTACTTTTGTCTACCTATTGTCCTGGGGTCGTCCAGGAGTGGAGAAGAACTACTTGATGCCGACTCGTTCATAATATTTATCTAGGTAGAGGTTTTTGAATTACATCCCATTATCAGAAATTAGGGTATTAGGTAGGTCGTATCTACAAATGATGTTTTTCCAGACAAACTGGAAAGCTTTATTCTCTGAGATTGTAATCATCGGCTCGACCTCTACCCAGTTTGAAAAATAATCAATCGTCACAATCGAATAACGATAATTTTTCACAGCTATTGGCAATGTCCCAACCAAATTAATCCCCCAGACCGCAAATGTCAAGGGGAAGTGATGGTGGTAAGAGGCTGATGAGGCTTATGGGGTATAGTGGAAAAACTCGAGCCCTTATCACATTTCTTAACATATGTAGTTGCATTTTAGGCCAACGACGGCCACCAATAACCCTCAGTGATGATCCTCTTAGCTAATGACCTCCCTCCAATATGGCTGGAGCAGGACCCTTCATACACATCCTTCAAAATATACTCTACCTTAGATGGATGAACACATCTGAGTAGAGTAAGCAAAAACCATTTTTTATATAAGATGTCTCCTATGAGGGAAAACTTGGTTGCTTTATACCTCAACTTATTTCTCTTGACTCTGGATTCTAGCAATTCCCCCTCTTTGATATATCGGATGATAAGATCCATCCAAGAAGCTCCCATATTAAAAAATTGAAGCAAAATTCCATGGTAGTTTCTTCTCCTTCAATCATCAGTCGATGGAGAATCTCTATTGGGATCATTCTTCTGATTTTAGGTTTAGCAGTTGAGGCTAACCTTGCCAGAGCGTCGGCTCGGCCATTTTCTAGTCGATGTATTCTTTTTATCTTTACTTCCCTAAAATGCTTCAATATTATCTTCACTCTTACTATGTACTTGGCCATTCTGTTGTCATTGGCCTCATATAGCCCCGAAATTTTGTTAACAACTAACTAGAATCACTATAGACAAGGAGTTAGTCGACATTCAGTGCCCTAATGAGGGAGAGGCCTACTAGGTCAGCCTCATACTCTAATTCATTATTGGAGGATTTAAAGCTGAACCTCGGTGCATACTCTATATCAGTCCCATATGGAGTTGTCCTGATCCACTTTCATTCTCACATAAAGATCCATCAACGAAGAGGTTCCATATAGTACCTTTTTGAGAAAAACTACCCTCTTCTAGGGTTCTTTTCTTGAAGAGGTATCACTCCTCCTCATTCTCAGACACCTTGTTTCTTGTTAAACTTGTCTCAACCTCGATCGGAGGAGGACATATCCTGTTCTTTTGTTCATAAGTTGTATCTTCAATATCTTTTGTATCGGCCTCTTCCTAAGTGAACTCGGCTACAAAGTCAATTAAGACTTGCACCTTAATGGCCATTATCGATTGGCAGATGATGTCGAATTCCCCCAACTCAATTTCCCAAGCCATTAGCCTTCCTGAATCCTCAGACTTGTGAATGACTTGTCTGAGAGAAGAGTCGGTGAGTACCACCATGGTATGTGACTGAAAATAGGGCTTCATCTTCCTCGAGGCATGAATCGGAGCATAGGCCAACTTCTCCAATTTGGGGTACCGCTGCTCGGCCCCCTGGAGGGCCTTGCTATTAAAGTACACTAGTTTTTAAAATCCATCCTCTTTTTTGATAATAGCGGCACTAATGGCCGATCTGACACTGCTAAATAAATATACAACTTCTCTCTTTGGACTAGTCTAGATAATAAGAGTGGAGAGCCGAGATAGGACTTTAAATCTTGGAACTCATCGTTCCATTCAAAAGCTTTTCTCAACACTTTATAGAAAGGAAGGCATTTATCAATAGCTCTAGACATAAACCTGTTTAATGCAGCCACTCATCCAGTTAGTCTATGCACATCCTTTATTATTGTGGGAGTCTCCATTTCCAGCAAAGCTGTGATCTTTTGGGGGTTGGCTTCGATCCCCCTTTGATTCACAATGAATCCTAAGGACTTGCATGCTCCGACACTAAAGACACACTTGCTGGGGTTGAGCTTCATTTTATACTCATCTATCGTCCCAAACGTACGCTCAAGGCCAACCACTTGAGTGTCGACCTTGAGGCTCTTCGTCAACATGTTATCGACATACACTTGCATTGTTTTCCCAATATGGTCCTTAAATATTTTTTTGGCCAGCTTTTGTTATGTTGACCCGATATGTTTCAATCCAAAGGGCATGACCTTGTAGCAATAGGTCAACTTGTCAATTATGAAGGTTGTCTTCATTGTGTCGTCCGGATTCATGAATATTTGATTATAGCCTGAGTATGCATCCATAAAGCTTATTAATTCATAGCCGACATTATCATTAACCATTTGATTTATCCTTGGCAATGGGAAGTTATCTTTGGGATAGGCTTTGTTCAGATCCGTAAAATCAACAAACATCCTCCATTTGCCGTTAGCTTTGGGACGATGACAACATTCGCGAGCCACTCAGGGTAAATGACCTCCCTGATGAAGTCAGCATTTTCCAACTTCTTCACCTCTTCTCGGATAAAATCATACTTCTCCCGATAATAGACTCTTCTTATCTATCTGATCGATTTTGCATCCTCGGACACATTCAACTTATGACAGAGAATTTTTGGATCAATATCGGGCATATCCTCATAAATCCAAGCAAATATGTTCTTCCTCTTCTTCAATAACTTGATTAACTCATCTTTGACCTCCTTCTGTAGGGCTTTATCGATTTGGATGGTTTTTTCTGGTTCATTCTCATTGAGGATGATGGATTATACCTCCTCAGTGGCCTCACCCTTCTTTAGCCTCTTGTCATCTATTAGATCTAAGGTATCAATATTGTAGGTCATAGTGGCCCTTTTGTATGCCTCCCTCTCCTCAGTTGAGTTAAAGTAGCATTCGCGTTCCTTTACTTGGTCCCCTGAACTTCCCCTACCCTATATGAGGTCGAGAATTTAATCATTTATTGGACCGTTGAGGCCAAAACCTTAAATTCCTTGAGGGCTACCCTTCTGAGAATTATATTGTAAGTCGAGTAGACGTTTTCATCCATGATAAAAAAGTTGATCTTCCTCGTGAGGCATTTTGGCCGAGTATTCCCCATTCTCACCTCCATTTCATATATACCCAGTGGTTGTACCTTTTTACCACTAAAGCCGATGAGTGGCTGGTGATACGGAATCAACCTCTTCTTACTTAGATCTAGACCTTTGTAATAATCCCAAAATATAACGTCAGTTGAGCTCCCTCCGTCTACCAGAATCCTTAGAACCTCGTAGCCATGTACCAGAGTAGTGATGACCAAAAGGTCATCATGTGGAGCTAAAATTCCCTTAAAATCTAACCTCGAAAAGTTTACTACCAAAGTATTCACATCAATATTGGCTCTCTTACCTTTGATAGGCTGAATTGTAACTGAGTTGACAGTCTTAGGCTTTGGTGGGAGAGCTTTTGCCTCGTCCACGTGTGCCTTCCTATCTGCAATCTCCTTTCCTCCTCCAATAAGCCCCCCACAGATCATCTTGACCTCATGCGAGATCATATGGAGCCAACCCTTTGGATCAACAAACTTGGGAGTGAGGTTAAGGTCGTCCTCATCACAATCGTCTGACACTTCGTCATCTCGATCGACTGGAGCATCTGGCTTACACTTATCATTTTCCATTTTCTTCTAGGTGTCATCTCGGCCACCCCTTGAGCCACTCTTGTCTACATACTTCCTCAAATTTTTAGCCTTCAATATCTTCTCTATTTCACCCTTTATAGAAAAACATTTATTAGTCAAGTGCCCATGGTCCTGGTGGAATTCACACCATAGGTTTTTATTCCTCTTATGAGGATGATATTTTAACTTTTCAGGCCACCTCAGGGATCGATCATTATTGATCTCATTCGATATGTGTTCGTAACTGACTGTGAGGGGAGTGTACTCAGCGAACTTATCATCTGCTGATCTTTTCTTTCCATCTTTGTTCTTCTTCGGGAACTTTCCCCCACTACTGGTACCCTTCTCATCCTCATACTTTATTGCCATAGCTTTTTCGGCGTCCATGACCCAGTCGGCCATTACTAATAGCTTAGCCATGGACTTCGGTGGATCTTCACCAAGCTTCTAGAGTATTTTCCCCTTCTACAGACCTCCTATCAAAGCTGTTATTGCAATGATTTCCTCATAATCCTCTACCTCTAGTTTTTATTTGTTAAACCTCGCAATATACTCCTGAGACTCTCATTTTTCCCTGTTTGACGTACACCAGGTGAGTTGTCTTCTTTTGGGGTCTCACAATCTCTATAGGAGCTGCTTAAATTTTTTAATTGAATTCTTAGGGAGCGAGGTGAACCATACATGGGCTGCTCCGGTCAGAGTGCTCAAGAAGGCATGGCATCTCATCTCATTTGAGACTGAGTAAATATATGCAGCTGACTGGTATATCTCTATGTGGTAAACTCGATTAGTGCTCCCATCATACTTGGGAGTGACCATTGGTGGCTTGAACTTGGTCGGGGTTAGAAAATTAACAATCCTAGCCATATAAGGAGAGCCTTCTGAATAGCCCCCTACAAGGGGTCTCGGCTTTTGAGAATGTCTCCAATATTGTCTTCTAACCTATGGATTGAGTCATTCTAGGGCCTCTCAGCCACTGCGATAACATTGCCCTAAACGATATTGTCTCCTGCCACCTCGATTGGTCGAATGAAAGGTTCCCTTACCACTAACCTGTATCGGTTGTTCACTTCTCTCAGACCCTTATCTTGGCCACATGGTAGCCAACAACCCATTTCTTCTCTCCTGGAGCCAGTAATACTCCTTGATCTGGACAGTCTATCTCTGAGATCACCCGCTGGGCTGAGCCTTTCAAAGTTCGACCCTCTGCTTAGCTAATCAAAGGCTGAGCATCCTGACAAGCCCCCTATTGTGTCCTCGGCTAACTTAAATGGGGCGTAGAGTGTTACCTGATATTTCATATGGTTCCCAACATTCTGCCTGGGCATCTTTAGCGTCATAGTCATCATATCAATCCTTTGGCCAGGGTTGATCTTACCTCCCCAGGCGTAAACGCCTAGGGTCAGCAACGTCTCTTCGTCGTTGATTAGTTGGAAACTCTTTACGTGGTGCCTGGGGTCGTCCCTTAGCATATGGATGCTTCTCCATGGCGATCATAGTAATCATTTTTAGCACTACCCCAACGGTTCTCATCAATACATTTTGGCTGAAAGCAGTCAGCTGCTCCTACATCACCCGTTGGCTAGCTACCAATGACTTCAGCACCACCACCACCTCTGCCATTTCTGAATGAGGAGGTGCATGGCTATAGCTAGGACCACAAGCTGGTGGTAGAAATTTTGATTCCATGTTTCAAACCTGATGGATGAGTTGTAAACTGAAGAGTAGAACCTTAGAAGCTCAACAATATCTCTCTCAATGGTGAAATAGCTCCACAGGAGGGGAAGACTGGTTGACCACCAGAGACTCCGGTGAGTACAACCTTGAGAAGGGAAGAGGTGATAATCCTCATTCCCACAGACGGCGTCGGACTGATGATACCAAAATTGGTATCACCGGGTCAAAGTGATAAACAAGCTCACACCAGTAAAACAATGGCAGATATACAGCGATATAATAGTAGAAAGAGGTGAGGCAATGAAGAAGTAAACACCAGATCTAAGTGGTTCGACCGGAGCCTACGTCCACTGTGCAGTGTGAATGGTGGTTTTCACTATAACAATGTCTCTATTGGACCGTAAATACAACACTCAAGCTTTTCTCTCCCACTGAGTATATTGACAGAGTTTTGTTAGCGTTGTGAATTATCCATCCTTTACAATGTAGAAGATAAAGTTTAGGGATAATTCAAGGCTAGTCCTATTTATTGGGTCAAAGATGCATCAAATCCCATTGGCTTTTTTTTAATGCACTAAGTCCTTTTTCATTATAGATTACATATATTTAGACAAATATACCTTCACACATACCAATTTTAAACCCACTTACTCTCTTTCTAAAAATAAATACATAATCTCACGCTCTTTGTCTCTCTAATAGCCCACCTCTACCTCCACCCCCACCTCCACCACCAGCCCACCCACCCCACCCCACCGAAGACTCGCCGGAAATAGTCCACTGGAAAATCTCACCGGAATTTTCATCGGAGTGTTTCTATCTCTTCATTTATCTCTCTCTCTCTTCGTTTATTTTTTCATTTTTTCTGGTCCGCGCCAGCGGCACCATTGCCCGAGCTAGAGAAGAAGGGTTTTCACCAAAAAAATGGAGGTTTTACAGAAACAGTAAATTTATCTATTTCGATTTTTTCGTCAAAAAATATCGAATATGAGTGTTGTTTAATACATCTCGACGAGTAGATTCTAAATATATAAATTTTTTGAATTTTGGAATTGTAAATTTGAAGTTATGGACTTTTAAAGATTTTGTGGTATTTTTTTTTAAAAAATGACGTGACAGTTGTGAGGTTGTATTTTAAGGGTGTATTTGTCATTTTAATGTGCTGAGTTGGAAAAATAGGACCTTTGACACCATTAACTCAATCAATTGATCTCTTGCCTCATTAACTAAGTGAATGGGACTTGAAAATAATTACCCCTATAGTTTATTTATAGTGCCGTGGGGGCGTAATGTACCCTCAAGCATGTAATCAGCATGTGCATGATGGGGATCCCAATAGCTAGATGACACATGTCCTTCACACATATAACTAACTATGATGCAATATTCCCTCATATAAGGGGATAATCTTGTTGTAATAGACCTGTCCTTGTGGAACATGCCATCTTGGAACCTTGTACTGCTCGTACTGTAGATGTCATCTGGAGAGGTCTCGACATGATCGAGTACGAGGTTACTGATGTGAGTACATGACTGCTGATATAGTGCGAGATTTCATACTAGCAAGTGACAAGTGTGGTCTCGATTGAAGGCATCAGGCCGAGACGTGCTATATAAGTCATTTTTAGGTATCGACTAGAGTAGAGGACGAGACATGTCCTCGCTGATGAATCGCTCACCTGAGGTCTCGACTCATAGGATAATCGAGGTTATGGATGACGAGGACGACCCTAAACTGGATGAGTCTTTAGTACGACCCGAATGGGGTGTTGTAGGAACTCGACTTTGGATGTTGATGTCCCTCGTTGTAGGACGAGGTCACACTTGGTCATATCAATTATGGATAAAATTAAAACCGACAAGATCATCATCATGAACTTGATTACCCGATTAAGATTGATATGCTTACGTTCTTTCTGAATAAGGGATTTTAATAATTCCACCTAAAAATCTTCCTGCACGTTGGCTTCAATCTTTGATATCTCTTTCAAATTTTTCCCTGTGCCCTGAAAATGATCAGTATAACCATGTATGTATATGATCATCCCTCATGGTGGGAGGTCGTTATCATCGTCCTTCTTTTGTACTACATTGACCCATCTTGAGGATTTTGTCTTGTCAACATTAATGTGATATTTGAGTTGACCGACTTAGACAAGATATCTAAGTGTGTATTGAACATCTTGTAGTTCTCTATCATATAATCGTGATCCTAGTGATAAGTACACCTAAAACCATTATCCCTATTGTTTAGATCATTAGTCATCTTGGGCATTTTCTTGAAGAACGACTTGTCCTTTATCCAAGGGAGAATTTTATAAATTAGCTAATTGAAAAAAGTGTCCACCGTTTGGTAAGTGTTATCATTAGATGAAATATTTTATTGTCCATCTAGATTCTTAGTTTTTCTTCCTTTCTCGACAAAAGTTGGTTGGGTTCCCCCTTAGATCCTTTATTTGAATCATTCTTCTTAGATTGATTGGAAGGTTGCTTGGCTTGAACATCAATATTGAGGAGCTATTTTTCAACCATTGCATATTTTTTTATACGGGCCATGAGGTCATCCATTGACGACTCTGACTTCTTGGTGATAGACCTATATAGCTCGTATGATCCGGAGAAACCGAACTTAAAGGAGAAAATTTCCAATTTCTCATTGTAATGTTCAATATCATTAAAAACCTACCAATATCGCTGAGCATACTTCCTGAGAGACTCCCGTTTCTTTCGCGTGAGGGCGATCAAAGAGTCAACTTCCTTCACTCCTTTGTACATCGGGAATAAAAAATAAGAAAATGCGATAACTGGTATGCTATTATAGTTGGGACCATTAGTAAATGACGACATAAAGGGAAAAATAAAGCAGTCATAGAGAGGTTATGATAGTAGAGCATACCACAATGGTGGACACCCTAGTTATGTCTTTATCATTATGTTATCACAAGGTATTAAGACTTTAGGCTATTATTACATTTAATATATAATAATCAATTTTTATTTGTGTAATCATATTATTGCTATTGAACCAATTAGCCAAACCTTAACAATTATCATGAAATGGTCACCATTTTTATTATCCAAAACTGGACAATTTAATGATAAGTATACTATGTTTGGGTGCGAGTGCTAAGTGTGACTCCCACCATATCATAAATGGAATATTTCACCTTCAAAATGATGTGGGTTATCCCATACGAGTGACCCAAATCCATATCGAGCATTATATTCTTTCGTTTTTTTTACATCTAGAGAGTTTTCCATTATGCTAGAAAATAGATAGAGTTGTGGGTTCTTGAGATGTATATGGATTGGTTACGACAAGAGAGATTTATGTTATGATGTTAGATTTATGGGATTTCAGTATCCTTCTGAGCGACGTATATTTTAAGAAAGTTTGGTTATGCTTGAAAGCGGTAGAGTTTTAAATACTTATAAAATCCTTTCAAGCAGTGTTCCATTAAAGAGATTTATATCATGAATAAAAGCTATAAATTTTTGTTCCAAGTGCCTTTGAACATGGTACAATTGAAGAACTAGTCTGTAATATACCGTATTTTTTTATCGAATTTAATTAATTAATTGGATTAATTAATTTAAATGATCATTTAAGTTGGAATTCTAATTAATCAGTAGAAGATTTAATTTAAATTGAATTTGATGATTTTTACCTAACTAAATGAATATCTTATACATTTAATTAATTATTTGGTAATTAGTAAAAACTTAATGGGTATTTTAGTCTTTTGTAATTTTTTGGACTCCAAATTTCGACTAAGTAAAATTGAATTACGAGTAGGATTTGTTGTTGGGATAGAGTTGTAAACAAAATGGAGTTCTAATGATTCAATCCTAAAATAAATAGGAATCAAAAGAAGATAAAGGAGTGGGGCCATACCCCAGTTGCGATCGAAAGAGCGCGGTTGACCACCCTCGTGTGTCTCTCATGCCATGCTTGAGGCTGAGAGAGGGAGGGGGAGGCAACATGGAGATTTTTTTATTATATATGGATCAGGGACTCTTTTATTTCTATTCGCACAACTTTTTCCCTCAAACATAAAACATAAAGCTATAACTCTTTATTATCTTAACCCTAACCCTCCATTAAAACAAATATTAATCTTATCACAAGAAACTTTGCACTCATATTTTGAAGAAGATCAAAGAAGCAAAGTTGCATATTTTTTAAAGAGGAACGCAGTGGAATACTCAAACTTTTCAAAATACTTTCATAAGGCAAGAATGTCTCTATTTTTTCCCTTAAGTATTATTTGATTTAAATGTTACCTAAACACTAAATACACGTGTTATAAAGATGATTAGCAAACTAATTGGGAGAAGTGATAACCTAATTATATATTTATTTTTATTAACTTGTGAAATTGATTATAATACTAAAATTATGCATGCTTAAAGCATTATACTATGTTATTATTGGGCATTGGGATGAATCCCATATTAATTATTATATGGATCTTAAAAATATATTTTGGTTTATGAAAAATACGATAATATGCTGCTGAAAATTGTTAACTCACATATTTAAACCGGTATTTGATTTGAATTGCTCTATTTTCACACGAATTGAAATATTATAATTGGAGAAATTGTTGAGATATTTTGTAGAACTTGTATATCGCATGATTAAATTATTTTAGGGGCATATACCAAATAGTCCCTTAAACTTCTTTTAATATATGTATAATCCAAGCCTTTTTATTTTGCACAAAAAAGTCCTTCACCATGCCAAAAAGGCTTTACCATGCCGCTGGCGCGGACCTTTAAAGATAAGAGAATAAGAGACTTTTTGGTATAAAATAAAAGGCTTGGAGTAAATGTGTATTAAAAAATATTTGAGGGACTTTTTGGTGTTTGATCCATTATTTTAATGCATATGAAATAGTAACTGGTATTCTTGCAGTGGGCCTTGGCCGATTATTGTTAATTAACCTTTCATGATAGGTTGTTGGTAAGATGCATATTTTGGTGATCAACGGGCTTGCAGTTAGAGATTTATTTTATTTCATAGTTTAGTTTTCTTTTTATTTATTTTATTTTATGAGAAAGTTGTATTGAATTTTAGTGGGTCATTAGACAACACAGTTGGTTTGTGATTTTTAGTTGGAGAGTTTTATTGATTACATTTATATAATTTGAGTTTAATATTATTGGAGTTTTATCATGGTGATGGATCTCATTGGGGTGCATGGTTTGTTAATGTTGTATTATTTCAAATTGTAACTTGTGAATTTTTTTAAAATATCTTATGTTTTTTCACATGCTAAAAATAATATTTCAATTTTAATGCACGGTATATATTGACATCAAGGCTTGATCACCCTCAAGGGAAAAATATGCAGGTGTTACTTTGTCATTATATGGGAAAATGAGGTCCCTCAAAGTTGTGCATAATTGGGGAGATTATCGTTATGCTAGAAAGGGATAAAGTTGTTGTAACAACCCAGATTTTTTGGACGAATATTTTATAATACTTTGCCCGATAGGCTAAGTTTATAAAATAGGGGAAGTGGGAGTAAATATTGTTTTCCGGGATATTAAGGGATAATATTTACTATGTTTTGTCTATTTACCGTGTGAGAAGGTGAATAGCATTATATTGTGATATGTTGCGTCGTTATATGTAAAACGACGGTTATGACTTATAAATAAATCTGAGTATAATTAATGAAATAAAATGAATTTAGAACATAAAAAAAAATTCACGTTATCCCAAATGCCAAAATAGGGGGTGCGGATGTTTTTAGAATAGTCGAGATAGTTGAAATAAGTGCCATGTTGTATTTTGGGGTGTCGGGCACTTTTAACGCATTTTGACTCAATTAAGTGGTTACGAGTAATTTTAATGGCGTATTAGCAATTTAAGGAGGGCATTTATGTTTTAAGACCCGTTTAAGTCCTCCACCTCTTTTTCTTTCTTCATTTGTGAGAAAAGCCAAAGGAGAGAGAGAGAGAGAAGAGAGAGTTGGGAGAAATGGAGAGTTGAAGCCGAAAATCGCTGTCACCGGAAAAGAATCCGAGACTACAAACTCAAGGCAAGTTTCTTCCTTGCTAGATATTAATTTAATGTGATAAATTTCATGTTTAGTTAAGTTTTGGGAGATTTAAACCATAAATTTGGTTTTGTTGATTTTGATGATTAAACCCTTAATTATTGGTTTTAATTTGATTTGAGGATAAATTCGTAGTTAGTAATGGTGTAGGAATGATTTGGGTTGAATTGTTGTTGTTGATGTTGGGGAAAATCAAGGGTTTAGAGATTTTGGGGCTTTAGGGTTCAAACAACCCGTAGCCCAAACTGGGAAATTCTGCAGAACCGAATCGATTCGGCCCTAGAGAATCGATTCGGTAGGAGGGAAAGTGTCAGGTCTGGGTTGACCGAATCGATTCGGACCATCCGAATCGATTCGGGGTTATGCAGAATGCCAGGGTCTTCTTGACCGAATCGATTCGGACCTACCGAATCGATTCGCTTTTGGGACCGAATCGATTCGGCCAGGGCGAATCGATTCGGAATTCCTGCATTTTTGGGATGCTTTTCTAGCTTAGTTTTTAGCCCTTTTCTTTTAGGTTTGAGGTTTAGGAACCTTCCTTTGGGAAGTAATTAAGATAAGAGTCATAGAGGGTTGCTTTGGATAGATTAATGTCCTAGGATAAAATGGGATGATTGGGCTTACCCCGAGGGCTAGTTGTTTAGGTTAATGTCCGTATAAAATAGGGGACTAACCGAAAGGTAAAATTTGAGAAAATGCAAAACTTGAGGCTTTGGGGGGATACTCCTTGAAGGAGGCTTACTTTGAGGGTTTATGAAAGGGTATGAACTCTTGGATACTAGTTTGAGATTTATGGTACTTCGGGTCTTAGGGCATTAATAAAATATGACACTAAGAATAAGAGAAAAATATATGATAATATGTGGTATTAATGAGTAAGTACAAATGATTTTGAGAATGTAAAAGTGGAAGTTTTCAAAAGGAAAAAGTAATGATTTTCATAAGTGTTAACTTATGGTTACACACCTCCCTAAATCGCTATCATAAGGGAATTTGCGTGCATGTGGTGAAGCCCCCTGACTAATGAACGCAGGGTGGATATAGTCCCTAGGCCATATGGGCATTTATTATACTACGCTGGTTAGGAGATTCTGGGTGTGATCTTGACTTTCCCGCAGGCAATATGGCCGCTTCCCGACGTTGGTAGGTTCCCAGGTTGTCTTGTATAGATAGGCCCTGGAAGATGATATCCATTTAGGGGCGCGTCCAGTGGGGAAACCCGGAGGGACGGTCTTAGATTATTAAAGCAATTCATGATAATGAATTGGCTTTAATTACATTTCCTGGATGGAAGAAGGGAAATGGGATATATGGTACAAAAGTATTTTTATGCTAATAAATATGACTTTTGATTTACACTTCCTGGCTGGAAGAAAGGAAGTGGGATTTTATGAACAAGGCTAAAGCATTTTTATGTTAATAAAACTTGCTTTAAAAATGTATTCTTCCTGGATGGAAGAAAGGAAATAAAATTGGTAAAGAAATTGTATAAATGAGAAATTGGTAAACATTTGATAAAATGTTGTAACATTTATGTGTATTCCTAAGAAAGAAATAGGAATGGTACATAAAGAGTTATGAGATTGAAATGGTAAACATTTGATAAAATGTTGTACAATTTATATATATTCCTAAAGAAAGAATTAGGAATTTTGCTTTTAGAGGGTGAATGGAATAAATTAAGTTTTCTTGAGTAGTTGTAGATCATATGCACACCCATTTATATATATATTGATTTTGTGCTGAGGGTCTAATGGATCTCAATGATCAACCTTGCCTAAATAGTAGCGTATCGGGGGGGTTCCTTGCTTGGATTTCGCTTTGCGAGACACCCCACGCACGAATAGGGCAAAGTGTTGAGAATGGGGAGAAGTTAGCCCTTAGTACTTTGGGTTAAATAGATCATCATTGATATTGCGCTAGGTTGATTTTAGACGGAGAGGTGAGAAATATTATTGTTAATTGCGAGAGAATACGCACTTAACTGTCATGCATTTTAGTCACATGGGAATCATATCAAACCGAGCCCTGACCCGTATCTATATTTCTTGTTTCTGCACATATTATTGTCGTTACAGGTGCTCTACCGCATGGACACCCGTGTTTACATTTCCATTCCGGTTGTCATGGAGCTACAGCATATTGCGGATGTTGTAGGTTATTGGTATTAGACGCTTCTTTCCATTGTACTTTAGTTAGGTTCAGTTGATTTATTCGGGCGTGTTTGCCCAAAGCGTTGCACTCATTTATTATATTGTAAATATTGAAATGTGATACTCGATGTAATTATTTGCATTGGTCTGTTCACCGACAACTTATTCGGTGATTATTTATGATATTTGTCGTTCTTCATTATCGATTTTTGATATCCACCGTTTTTACAAATGGGATTGTCTAAGTGTTAGCTTTTACCTATTAAATTTTTAAATTGACAGTCCGTTTTCTAAAATGATTGGTGGTTATCTCGTACTATTATTTTAATCGACAGTGATGCTGAGAATGGACCATCTATGATTCCTGTGATTATTAGAGTATTGGGCTGGCCACCTATTATTTTAGTAGACGGGTTGTCACAGTTGTGAGCTCTTAAGATCCCTCCCAATTGTGTTGAGTTGGACAGATTTCCATTATGTGTAAAGATATAAGGCAGTGAGTTCTTAACATTTTGAGCTATGTAAAAATAAAAAGAACACTATTATGCTAAAAAATGGTAGAGTTATGGGTTCCTTAGATCCCTTTGATCAGGGTACCACTAAAGAGACTCCCTTTAGAGTTATGGTTTCCTTAAACCCCAATAACTTTTTTTCTATCTTTTTATTATGTTAAAAACGGTATAGTTATAGGTTCTCGACATCCTTATGAGTTGTGTAAAATCAGAGTATTTATGTTGTGCCTCAAAGAAAAATAGTGAAAAGAAGAGTTTTAAAAAGATAAAAAAAAATAGCAAGTTGTTTTCCACAAGCTTCACAACAAACCGTATAAGTTATCTTTCTTATTGTAACATGTGCATGAAGACGAGTCTGTATTTTTCGGGTGCCTACACTTTCCAAACCAGGATTCATAAGGGAGAGATTATAATTTTTTTGTAAATGTATTTAATTATTAAATAATTAAATGGGTTTTCTTGTGGTGCTCAAGAAAAAATTGTTGTTTTTTAAAAATAATATTTATTTATACCTATTGGTATGAAATAATTTTTCCCAAATTATGTGAGGATATAAATGATCGTGTCACTATAATAAGAGATATTTTAACCTTTTCATTAAAATATTTCTCATTCGATGATAATATAATATGCTAAGATGCATAGAATACTTATTGCCTTTCTCCCATCATTTAACCTCAAATAATAATCTTGTAACTAGAGTTCCATCATCACATTCCCACGTAGTTTTTTATCCACGATCCATATTTGAATATGTCAGTGTTCAACTTTAGCCTTGATAAAGCTCCTTTGTTAAACGTGTTTTTGCAAAATAAAAAAAAACACCAACGTTGAGAAATATCATGCATTAATTATCTCCATTTGTTTTATGTAATACCCCTTAACAATTTACTAATAATTAATAATTTGAGAGAATTTATAAATCGGGTTAATTTTAATGGAAACGATTTAATTAAATGAGTAAAATAAATTCATAGAATTTAACGTAAGTTAGTACTAGTTATTTTAATATAATGGTATATAATTTGGCTCTAGGGAATTAGGTTAGAACCTAGGGGGCGAGAGGTCTTTTGACATATCATGGTGACTAATCTAAGGTTTAGAGAAGTCTCACTTGCATGTATTGTATTGTATTGTATTGTATTGTATTGTATTGTATTGTATTGTAGTTAGTGTGTGAATAGATTGAGGAGAGAGGAGGTGAACAGTTGGAAAATAGGTGGATACCACTGCGAGTTCTCCCTACCGCGACTGCGACCAGGACTAAGGGGCCCACGACTGCTGATATAGAGGCACGATCGTTGCCTTTGTGGTCTGCGGCCCTCTTACCGCCTTCCATGAGTCACGTTGCCTTGGTTTTTTCATGCTGATTAAATCCACCAAATTTCATTTGTTTATTGCACCCCCTCTTAAACCAAACCTACAACCCTTATATTCTCACCATCCCTAACCTCTAAAATCCTAAACCCCATAAAACACCACCTTCAAACCTCCATTTGAGGCCCTTAAGCTTGAAATTTGGGATATCTTTAAAAAACAAATTTGATTAGATTTAATAGGAAATCAATGAACTCAAGTCAAATTTTAGAAATTGTAAAAGGCAAGAATACTCTACTTTTCCCCTCTAGTACTTTGTGATTTAGATATTTCCTAAAAAATGCTTATTTATTAAACATTATTAGAGGTTTAATTGGGATAAGATAAACTAATTAATTTACTATATAGTTAATTAAAATTGAATTTGGTGAAATTCCTATAAACTGAGAATGCATGGAAAATGATTATGTTAAATGAAGGGTGTAATTATTGTAAAGATTGGAGGATTAATGTTTTAATTGGCGAAGAGTGGAATAATATGCCTTATGAAATTTGAGAAATAACATGTGAGTTTTAAATATGAATTTTCCCATGAAATTTTAATATGAATTGCCTATGCTTCTCTTAGGACATTTTTTATTGTTAGAAAATCATATGGACCCCATTGGAAACATGTATAAATTACTGATTTACGAATATGTAATTAAAACCTTAGGAATTTGGTTAATCTACGTGTGAATTGGCAATAATAAATGTGATGAGTAAAAGAGTGTTATATTTGAGAATATGAATCACATGTGTTCATTTCAGGGATTATTCTTTTAGCCCTATGTCATTGGTGTTGGGAATTGGGTATTAGTTAGTTGTTGTTATCGAAAGAGTTTTATGTTGGGAGTTCATTGATGTTATTGTTGGAGATATAATTATCTGATTATTTATTAAGTTTGCGATATTAGTCGTGCCATTTTGGAGAATTAATTCATTCGATTAATTATCGAATGGGTGAATTAGTCAGTTATTCTTATTATTGATGAGGATTTATATCGTTGGATGATATATTTGTTGAAGATATTTTTTCATTAGTTAATGATGGTTATGAATATGGTTTATTTTGTTGATGAGGGAGTATATGTTTTTAGCTTTATGATGTTGTCCTCGGGAGTTAGGGCCTTTGGGTTACTTATGATTGAGATTGGGGTCCTGGTACTTGGGATATATACATGTAAAATTTAAAAGAAACGAAATAGTGCTTGAGAATACTTGTATTAGCATAAGAGCGAATCAGATGCTTGGGAAAACGATGGACTTGTCCAAGGTTAGGTCATGTAATAAGGTGCTTTGGTAATCAGAAAGTGAGCTACGAGTTTCACCTGAGCGAAGTGCATGGGCTGGAATGGAATTTAGGTGATGGATATAGAAGGTTAGGTTCGATGTTTATCACTCTCGAAAACTACCAAATCTTGAAATAAGTGTATTAGGGGGAAGAGTACCTTGCTTGAATTTCATTTATAAGACGTCCCATGCACTTAGTCTATAAAAGGTAAGAGTTAGGAGTTTAGGATTAATAAGTCTTGTAGATAATGTTAGTGGTTAAATTACGAGATATGGGTAAATAATTATTGAAATGTTTGGCTTGTTTGTAGAATTTATTTGTGAATGAGGAGATTTTAAATGAACGTGAGAAGTGTTTTGAAAGTAAACGAGAAGAACAATAATGAAGTGAGTATTTTATGGTTTTCATATAGTAGATAATTGATGATTAGATTAAAGTTCCTTGATATGTAGAGTGTTGGGTTAGTAGTTGTTTGATCTTGATGACTGCCCAATCTATAGTGAAGTGTATCGGGAGTTTTCTTATTTGAATTCCATTTATAAGATGTCCCACACATGGAGTTTAAAGAAGGCTAGGAGTTGAGAGTTTATGAGGTGTAAATTGCGAGTTGATTCTTGAGTAGGTGTTTAAGATACATGTGATTATTATAGTCTTGAAGACCATCTAACATAAATATAAGTGTATTGGGGGGGGTCCATATTTGGATTTCACTTATGAGACATCCCACGCATGGAGTTGAGGGAAGGTTGGAAGTTGGGAGTTTATGACGTCTAGTTTTTTGTAAAATTTTATGTTGGCCGCGTCTGTAGGTACCAAGTATAGTGTCGACTGACTATTGAATAATGTATGTGCAGGGCCTATACTACTTTGATAGTTATTGATGGTTTTGCGTTACTATTGGTGCAGGTCTGGTGTCAATTGACTATAGAAATATCGTATATGTAGGACTTAGGCTGTTTGGCAATAATATATGTTTAAGTGGACTTAGTTAACATTGCGGAGATGTGCGGGGTTGTGAGACTAGATGGTTATGTTATAAGGTTAACATAGTTATGTATGGTTGACGTAGTAATCTATATGCATAGAATGGTAATTGTGGTATACTATGTGATGTGTAAGGCCATGAGAGAGGCCGATGAATTATAATGGCTATAGTAATAAATGTAATGTGGGGTATACTATGCTACATTCGAGGCAATATAAGAGGCTGATTAATTATAATAGAATAGTAAAGATAAAGGTGATATAAATGAGACAAGAAGGTGGTAATTGGTTAACATGTGCTCGAACGCTATAATTTAAAGAGGCCGTTTGGCTAAAAGGGAAATGAATTAGGAAATGGTGTAACTAATGGAAAATAAAATGATGTAATTAATGAATTATTAAAGTGAAAAGTAGATAAAAGGATTTTAATGACATTTTGAGTTGAACATTACGTGATTGTTTATATCGGTTAATAAATCGATAGTTATTAAGACGGTAAAAGAGGCGACTGAGTCGTGGTAGGCGGTGATGTAGGTCTTGAGGAGAGATAGTGGAGGTGAAAATATATGATGCAGGAAATGATTGTAAAGGGTGCATGGTAATGTAAGTTTTAAGGTCAATTTGGTCCAAAATTGTCATACAATGAAGTCTTATTTGAAAATAAAGATTTTTTAACAAAAGATTGATGGTGTTAAAAAAAATGGGGGTTATGTATAAGAAACTAGCAAAGTGAGAGTTATCGACAGACCGTTAGGGAGGGATTTACACTATATGATCCAAAGTTGTAATTCTCGTCTCTTTGTCATAGACCTAACCCCATGAACTAATTTCCATCTCTTCTTCCTCTTCCTCTTCCACCGGATAAATCTCACTCCCTCTTTCTCGCTCTAAAGTCTATCGTCTCTCCTTGTCATCGCCCCAATCTCCATCTTATTTGTCTTCCTCATATCAGGTACAGATCTAAACTAGGGCTTTGATAATTATTTCCTATAATGTTTCGTTAATTGTTACAGAACTAGGGTTTGGTTTTATATTTCTCATTCAGATACAAAATTACATTTTGGATCATATTTTTACTTTTTCATGGATTTAACATAAGCCAGGGGTTTGTTTTGCAAATAGGAACTAGGTTTGGATTATTATTTTTTCTATATTTTCATCGATTTATATGAAATTAGGGTGTAGTTATCTGATTTCGTATTTTTTGTAATTTTTGGGAATATTATTATGTTTTTTTGTACCTGATATAAGAGTTTTTCTATGTTTAGTTCATAATTTGAAGAAGAATTTACAATTTTCGTTGCTCTATTCATATTATGTATTTTTCTTTAAAAAAATTATTTCTTCATGTATACATACTCTATGTTTGTTATTATCTAAAAATTGGTAATTTATCAATTTACTACCGATGTACCTGCGGCTCTGGTCATATTATATTTCTTCTTCAAACAAGTTAGGTTTTCTTCATGAAAACCTACTATATGTTTGTTATTATGTAAAAATTGATCATGTATCAATTTACTAATAATGTATGTTGAGGTAATTTAAATTATTTTGGGACTAAGCTAACATTTGTTGATAAAATATTATGATGTTTTTATTTCTATTCTAAATTTTTGCTTTATTGTTGGCAGGAAATCATATTATGTGTGCTCAATTTGGCACGTGTGAATGTTGCCTCATGTTCAAATTGCATTGAGGTAACTATACTAAACCAATTCTTAAATCCATTTTCTGCTCCAAAAACATTTATGAATGACCTTTGGTAATTTTCTTTTTTAACGAGAACATGTTAAACGATACATAATAATTTTTATTTTTATTGAATTTGTTTATTTTTGTTTTCCGTTTGAGGAACGAGGATTTTGTGGTTGAATTTGTTTAAAGGCTTACTGGTGTGAGTACAAAATTATCACAATAAACAATCATAAAATGTAAGGACATTTTTATAAGTCTGTTATCAATTTATTATGTCATATACGGCTACACCGTTAAAGAGCTTTCAAGAACATTCAAGCGTCAAAGACGGATCCGAATATCATGTTCTTCATCAAAAAGACTCCGCGAAGTTTACTTTGGTAAGATTTTGTTTTAAATACCTTAACTTTCCACTTAGAGATTTTGGGATATTTTTACAAAATATTTTTGAAGTGTTGGAGCGGACCTTTTCGTCAAATTTGAGAATGAGTAATTTTTTCTAAGTGTTGGAGCGTACCTCGATTTTGACGCCCAGGTCGTTCGAGCGACATATGGATGTCGCGAGATGTCATTTGAACAACATCTGTCCTTCGTTCGCGCAAGAACCTTATCTCATTCGAACGAGCTCATTTTTCGAGGCGATGCATTTTTGCATAAAAACTCAGTAAATGGTTTCGTTTTAATTAAGAAGTCTCAGCGTTTTACATAACAGAAAAACTGCGAAAGCAGAATTATTTTGGCTTCTTCCTTTTAGGGTTTAATCCCTTTTTGGTTTTCAATTCACAAAACTCACATATGCTTTAGTGAATTGTTTTGGTGTTCAAGAACAATACTTTGCTTTTGTTCAACCTCTGTAGAGAAGGCATCTCCATATTTGATCTCTGGATACCGAGCGTAGTCATTCTGCGTGTGGACGAGTCGAGGACGACGAACCGACGCCTAGAGGGTATTTCGCTATCTCTCGTATCTTTGAAGGTTTGCTGAAGGCACCGTGCATTACACAGTTGTGGGAGATTATGAGGTTGTATGTAAGTCAAAGGTCTTGTGAATTCTTCAAAGTGTTTATAAAAGGTTTTACCAGAAAGGGAATTTTTCCTGAATCGGTCGTCTTTATTTTTCATGCATGGTTTGAATGATTTATGACATTTAGATGCATGTTTAGGGGTTGAATTGTCTTGGTTCAAAAATAAACTCCAATTAAATAAGGTTTGCTTGGAAAGTTGCGAATTAATTTAAATCAGTATCACACACCCCAGTTTTTCAAATTGGTATCAAATCGGGTCGAGCTAATTTATCGGGTATTCCTTTTTTACGCAAAATTTGTGTGATACTGATTTTTTTTTAAATCACTTATTTTGAAAAATCGCAATTTTTTCCTATGGAGCACTTATATAATCAGATGCCTATTTTTGACGGGTCTAATTATGCCTATTGAAAAGCTCGCATGAAATCTAGTTTAAAAGCCATTGACGAGCGTATTTGGTTCCTTTACGAAAACGGGTGGACTCCTCCCACAGTCACCATTGAAAATATCACCTCTTTAAAACCCGTGTCGGCCTGGACTGAAGATGATTTTAAAATGTCTAAATTTAATTCACATGGTTTGAGTGCTATTTCTGGAGTCGTCACTCCCGATGAGTTCCGCCGAATTATGACGTGCACCACGTCTAAAGAGCCATGGGATGTTTTGAAATTGACACATGAGGGTACGAACGCGGTTAAAGAATCAAAATTACAAAATTTGAACACCCAATTTGAGACTATCACCATGTCTGAGTCTGAATTCTTATATGATTTTTATGCACATTTGTCAGACATTGTTAACACCAGTTTTAATTTGGGTGAGGTGATTGATAACACGCGTGTCGTTAAAAAGATTTTGAGATCTCTCCCAAAACGCTTTATTCCTAAAGTCACTGTTTTGAACTCTTTGGGAAATTTAAAATCACTTAAGTTGGAAGAATTTGTAGGAGACCTACAAACCTATAAGATAGACACGTTTCCCCAAACCATTAAGGCTAAGGATAAAGGCGTTGCTTTAAAGACTCATTTTAGGAAAAAGAAAGAAAAAGTTTGTGAGTCCGATTCTGAGGGTGAGTTTGATTTTGATGATGTGGACATGCTTGTGAAATTTTTTGAAAAGTTTCTCAAAATGAAAAAAGAAAATTCTTCCAATAAAAATAGATCTTTTGAGTCAAATAAAAAGAAAGTAGAGGCCAAAGATAGTGACAAGGAGGATGAGATCATGTGCTTTAGTGTTAGGGCAAAGGGCACATAGCTAAAGAATGTCCTACTGGGATAAGGAGAAAGGGCAAAGAGACTGTTATGCCCAACACACTTAGTGATAGTGAGGGTGATGAGGGAGATGCATCCGATAAAGGTTTAGCACATAGGATGTGTGCAGCTTTTTCGAGTCGTGTGAACACACCCACTTTGTCTCACGTTGATAGTGGTAATGAGAGCACCGGTGATGACTCGAGTGTTTCTAGTGGAGATGAGAGCGAGTTTGAGAGTGGAGATGAAAGTGAGCTCCAAAAATCCTTTAGAGATTTGTACACCGAGACCTTGAAAACAAAGAAGTATAATAAAGATTTAGGTCGTCGGGTTTTAGATTTGGAGAGAGAGAAGGAGGTTTTAAGAAAGAAGAAGTGTGATTTGACCAACACGTTGTCTAGTCTGACGACACGTGTATCCAAACTCAAGAGTGATCTCGAACGTGCCAGGGAAGTCAAAGCCAATTTTGAGAACGCAACTAAGAAGGTTGAAAAGGTAGTTCTTAAGGGTAAAGGTGAGAAGTTAGGAATAAGTCATGACGGTGCTTCTACTTCCCAATTAGCACCCGAGCAGATTCCCACTTTAGTGTTAGATTCACGTGAGTCTCACCTTAACCCACCTAGGTGTCCCGTTCCTATTAGGAGAGTGCGTCCTAAAGTTTTTGAGAAAGGTGTTCCTAGGTATATATATGTTTGTTCCCATTGCAAAAGGAGAGGACGCCTTAGGGAATTTTACTTCAAGTTGGGTTATGTGTCATATATTGCTACTACACGTGTTTCTGCCACATATGCACCCACACGTGATACTTTACATGCTCCTGGAGACTACATGAGAGAGTTTGCACATTTAGGTGAGCAAGTTAAGTTTTTAGTCAAAACTTCACAAGATTTGATGGAGGTTTTTCATAAGTTGGCACCACTTTTGGAAAACCCCTTCTCACCTAACGATTGAGGTTTGACTTATTTACTAGCATAGGATTTTTTCACAATGACATTATTTGCCTATTTCTAGTATGTATCATTTTTGTATGTTTTTCTTTTTTGAAAATTTTGAAAAATACAAAAAGATTTTTTTTGATAAATTTTTGAAAAATCCAAAAAGATTTTTATATTTTGTTTGAACCATATATGGATGGACACTTAGGATGACCGAGTCACAACATCATTCCATTTTTTATGTGACTATTTGATAGCGTTTTGAGTCAATAGGTCAATTCATCCATGTGCTTTATAATGTTTGGAGTCATTGAGATGTAATTAAGTGTTACTTCCTACAAGTTTGACTCATAATTTTCTTTATTGCACACATGCACAAATTTATTTGATTATTGCGCTTGTCTTATCACATGTTGGTTTGGTGTTTTCACTTCAACCCTGTCCTAAAACAAACCAAGCGCGATAAAACTTGATAAGAAAGTTGTGCATGTAAGAGCCGTTTGTGTGCTTTGTTTGAAAACGGTGAAGGGCTACGAAAGATTATTTTTTATCCTTTGCGATTAAGCCACTGTTTAAATTAGACCTAAAAAATTGAGAAATTTTATTATCCGGGGTCCAAAGAGGTTTAAAAAAGCCCAAAAAAATTTAAAGGTAATAAAAAGAAAGTCATGCCAATTATGGTCAATTTAGGTTTTTGCACCAATTCTCCAAAGTTTGAGAATTTAGTTTAACACCTCTAAAAGAAAATATGTATGACGGAGTTTGGTTGGAGATTTTATAACGAGTTTGCACGTCCTTGAAAATCTTGAAAAGGCGCTAAATAGTTTTGGACGTTATTGGTGTGGAAATCACTTTGACTTTGATTTGTTGATTTGTATAAGACGATGTCATCTAAATTCAACAAATTTTTACACCTAAGGATACCTTTGATGTTTATTCGTTAGGAGTACACGTATGCATCGTGCACATATGATTGATTGAGTTTATTTACCTATCGAATGTGTTCACACCCATTCATTCCATTTCCATGACTTAGTTGTTTTAGTTTAAATCCATGGTGTGATTTTTGGTATCTTGTTTTTGTATGAAAATTTTGAAAAATCAAAAATAGTTTGTGAATTTTTTTAGACATACCTCTGCATGCGTGCAGCTTGATCCTTATTTGCTATGCATTTTTATCATGGCACTCCATGTTTTGATTGTTTCTTCTTATCTGTCTATTTGGGGACATCATAAAAAGGGGGAGAAATGTTTTGGGGGAGTTTTTGCATTATGGGGGAGATTTGATTTATTAATGCTTTATTCTTATATCATTTCAAACTCGATGCGTCACAAAGGTATTTTTGCTTTATCTCATGTGTGTAGGTATAAAGATTGAAGATCATGATGTTGCACACCCTGATGAAAAAGGCTTTGAGTTTTGATGAAGTATTTTTGAAGAACAGTTTGAGATATTGCAAATTTATTCAATGGGAGGATAGATTTGTATAGGCATTTTGGTTTTTGATAATTCGGATATTTTTATGTATGTACCGGCATTGACATAGGGGGAGATTTGTAAGGACATATTTTTATAAGTCCGTTATCAATTTATTATGTCATATACCGCTACACCGTCAAAGAGCTTTCAAGAACATTCAAGCATCAAAAAAGGATCCAAATATCATGTTCTGCATCAAAAAGACTCCGGGAAGTTTACTTTGGTAAGGTTTTGTTTTAAATACCTTAACTTTCCACTTAGAGCTTTTGGGATATTTTTACAAAATATTTTTTAAGTGTTGAAGCGGACCTTTTCGTCAAATTTGAGAATGAGTAATTTTTTAATAGTGTTGGAGCGTAACTCGATTTTGATGCCCGGGTCATTCAAGAGAGATAGCTATCTCGTTTGAGCGACATATGGATGTCGCGAGATGTCGTTTGAAAGACATCTGTCCTTCATCCGCGCGAGATCCTTATCTCATTCGAACGAGCTCGTTTTTCGAAGCGACGCATTTTTGTATAAAAACTCATTAAATGGTTTCGCTTTAATTAAGAAGTCTCAACATTTTACAGAACAGAAAAACTGCGAAAGCATAATTCTTTTGGCTTCTTCCTTTTAGGGTTTAATCCCTTATTGGTTTTCAATTCACAAAACTCCCATATGCTTTAGTGAATTGTTTTGGTGTTCAAGAACAATACTTTGCTTTTGTTCAACCTCTAAGGAGAAGGCATCTCCATATTTTATCAGTGGATACCGAGTGTAGTCATTCTGCGTGTGGACGAGCCGAAGACGACGAACCGACACCTGGAGGGTATTTCGCTGTCTCTCGTATCTTTTAAGGTTTGCTGAAGGCACCGTTAATTACATACTTGTGGGAAATTATCAGTTTATATGTAAGTCAAAGGTCTTGTGAATTCTTCAAAGTGTTTATAAAATGTTTTACCTGAAAGGGGTTCTTTCCTGAATCGGTCGTCTTTATTTTTCATGCATGGTTTGAATTATTTATGACATTTAGATGCATGTTTAGGGGCTGAATTGTCTTGGTTTAAAAATAGACTCCAATTAAATAAGGTTTACTTGGAAAGTTGCGAATTAATTTAAATCGGTATCACACACCGCATTTATTCGGTTTTTCATAAAAAGAACTTGAATACAGAAGGTAAATAATCACACACACAACACCAAATGTACGTGAGTTAGAAACATGATTACGCCCATGAAGAGTTAATATTTCTTATTAGTATCTCTCAAATAATCGTAGTTACATCCTCCTTGCCCCGGGGTCAGGGTTTACATTTATAGTGGTAAATAAGTGGTTGAATTTTACAAGTAACTCATCCATCTTGTAGATAGCTGATATATGAATATTTGTCTAAGATTATTGGTAATCGATTTGACCCTATCGTAATGTATTTAAGCACATGTTGAATAGACGGTAATAAATTTAATATTTGAATTAGGTCGGGCAGTCTAATTCGCGTGATGGGTTGGTTGACTGTGTTACTGAGCTTGATAATAAAATAGCTCCCACAATTACCCCTAAAATATTTGGGCTGAGGCTATGGGCTAATATATTTTAAGTTTAAACCCGTATTATGGAACTGTTGTAAAATCGACATGGCATTTTTGTAAAACCCCTGAACTATTAAGAGTGCGCTCGTATGAGCTAATTTGAAGGTAAACTTATAATATCCTTGAAATGATGGGGGTGCGGTGGTCTGAGCAGAGATCTGAAGCGCGGAAATTCTTCTTAGGAACTGTTTCTCATAATTTGCACAATGTTCAAGCATAGTTCAGGTTTAAACAACAATCACTATGTGTTCCAAGCATTTCTTTTGTGCGAACTTTCCTCTTAGTCTTCTTTCTTATTCTCCATATTTTCAAAGTTTCCTTGCACCATATTTCTTTGTAAGTTTCTCTATCCTGCTTTCTTTCTTCATCATTTTCATTTGTAGTCTTTACTGTTTGTAATTCCTTCTTCAATGGCTACTCTAGATGGTAGAACTGTAGAGGAGTTTAGAAAAAAGTACTCTTGAAAATGCGTGATATTGAAAAACTTCGCAAATTTCTAATTTGGCAAACTTATTAAATTTCACCCCCTAAACATGCATCTAAAGTGCGTGTGTGTGTCAACCCATAAACAAATAAATCCTGTGACACCAAGATAAGGAAAAATCCCCGCAGGGCAAAACCTTTTATTTCACTATAAAGAGTAAATCGCAACTTACAAGATTTACAATGAAATACAGCAATGAATCCACACGCAGCGAACCCACATGAACCTCAGTCCAATCGGCAAAGGAAGAACCGCAGCACTCCTCAATGACACGCAGTCATAACACTTCGTAGAGACTCCCTCGGCAATGACACGCAGCCCTCGGTTGCAAAGTTCTCTCCACAAAGATGAAAAATACACAAAGCTTGTGTTCTAGGGTTCCAAAAGATTCACAATGGTATGGCAAAGTTGTGTGAATCAAACATGAGTTGGGGAACTCAAAAAGGGTGAAGACTTGGAGTATTAGGACTCTGGATTTTATCTTTGAAAGTCTTAAGAAAACCAACCTCCGAACGTGGTTTAAATAGGAAGTCAAAACCCTAAAAAATCTGAATCACGATCTGTTTGTGATTATCCTCGTCGGATCGGTCCGGTCCCTTTAGGCGGATCGGTCCGGTGACCTCGGATCGGTTCTTTTTCTGAAGACGGATCCATCCGGTTGGCATCGGATCGGTTCAGCATTTTGGCTTCATCGATTCGTTATGGATCCGGGGTATACTGGACTCAACTCAGCAGGCGGATCGATCCGGTCCCTTTAAGCGGATCGGTCCGGATGAACCGGATCGATTATTTTATCTGGGCCGGATCGGTCCGGTCAGGTCTGTTCCCCCTGATTCCTTATTCTCCTTTTGATATTCGGATCCGTTGATGATGAATGGACTTTGAATCTTTGCAACGGTGTTACGGCTAATGACATATACAAGTATGTTGGACAAAAATGTCCTTACAAATCTCCCCCTATGTCTATGCCGGAACAAACATAAAAAATCCGAATTATCAAGTATGAACAATGCCTATACAAATCTACCCTTCCATGAACCCAAAATTGGAAGATACATATGAATAAGACTACATCGTTTGTTCTTCAAATCTTCAGGAATCTCAAAGCTTTTCTCATCAGGGTGTGCAACTCAGTGATCATCAATGTAGTACCTACACACATGAGATAACGCAAAATACCAAGTGACATATCGAGTTTGAAATGAGATAAATCTAGATACCAATTTATGAGCAAACTCAAAATTTCAAAACTCCCCCATAATATGATAATTCTTTCTCCCCCTTTTTATGATGTCCCCAAATAGACAAATGAGAAGAATGAATCAAATAGGCAAAATCGGGGTGTCACGGTACGCAAAACAGCACAAACTATTTTTGAATTTTCAAATTTTTCATACAAAGATAGGATACCAATATGAACAAATATGATACAAAAATCACACCATGGATTTAGACTCAAACAACCAAGTCATGGAAACGGAATGAATGGGTGTGAACACATTCGATAGGTAAATCAACTCAATCAATCATATGTGCACGATGCATACGTGTACTCCTAACGAATGAACATCAAAAGTATCCTTAGGTGAAAAGATTGTTGAATTTAGATGACATCGTCTTATACAAATCAACAAATCAAAGTCAAAATGATTTCCACACCAATAACGTCCAAAACTATGTAGCGCATTTTCAAGCATTTCAAGGACGTGCAAACCCGATTTAAATTCCCCAACCAAACACCCTCATAGATATTTTCTTTTAGAGGTGATCTAAATTCTCAAACTTGGAGAATTGGTGCAAAAACCTAAATGGCCCCTTTTTGGCATGAAGATCTTTTTATTGCCTTTCAATTTTTTCCGGGCTCTTTTAACCTCTTAGGACCTCGGATATTAAAATTCCTCCATTTTTTAGGTCCTTTTAAATGGTGGCTTTTGCGCAAAGGATAAAAAATCAACTTTCGCAGCCCCTCCCCGTTTTCAAACAAAGCACACAAACTCACAAAACGGTTTTTATATGCACAATTTTCTTATCAAAATTTATCGCGCTTGGTTCGTTTTAAGGACAGGATTGAAGTGAAAACACCCAACCAACATGTGATAAGACAAGCACAATAATCAAACAAACCCGTGCATGTGTGCAATGAAGGAAACATGAGTCAAATATGTAGGAAGTAACACTAAATTACATCTTAATGACTCCAAACATTATAAAGCACATGGATGAATTGACCTATTGTCTCAAAACACTATTAAATAGTCACATGAAAATAATGGAATGATGTTGTGACTTGGTCATCCAGAGTGTTCATCCATAAACGGTGCAAACAAAATACAAAAATCTTTTTGGAATTTTCAAAAATTTTGTCAAAATAAAATCTTTTTGGTATTTTCAAAATTTTTCAAAAAAATATATACACAAATGATACATACTAGCAATAGGCAAATGATGACATTATGAAAAACATCCTATGCTAGTAAAAAAATCAAACCTCAATCATTAGGTGCGTAGGGGTTTTCCAAAGGTGGTGACAACTTATGAAAAACCTCCATCAAATCGTGTGAAGTTTTGACTAAAAACTTAACTTGCTCACCTAGATGTGCAAACTCTCTCATGTAGTCTCCGGGAGCATGTAAAGTATCATGTGTGGGTGCATGTGTGCCAGAAACACGTGTAGAAGAAAAACGTGACACATAACCCAACTTAAAACAAAATTCCTTAAGGTGACCTCTCCTCTTACAATGTGAACAAACATAAATAGGCCTAGGAACACCTCGCTCAAAATCTCTAGGACGCACTCTCCTAATAGGAATGGGACGCCTAGGTGGGTTAGGGTGAGACTTTCGTGAATCTAACACTAAAGTGGAAACCGGCTCGAGTGCTAATTGGGAAGTAGAAGCACTGTCATGACTTATTTCTAATTTCTCACCTTTACCCTTAAGAACCACTTTTTCAACCTTCTTAGGTGTGTTCTCAAAATTGACTTTGACCTCCCGGGCACGTTCGAGATCACTCTCGAGTTGGGATACACGTGTCTTCAGACTAGACACCGTGTTGGTCAAATCAAACTTCTCCTTTCTCAAAACCTATTTTTCTCTTTCCAAACTTAAAACTCGACGACCTAAATCTCGATTATACTTCTTTGTTTTCAAGGTCTCGGTGTACAAATCTCTAAAAGATTTTTGGAGCTCACTTTCACTTTCTCCCTCACTCGAAGACCATGAATCACTATTATCGCTCTCGTGTGCACTTTTGTGAGACAAACTGGGTGTGCTTACACGACTAGAAAAGGTGACAACCATCCCATGTCCTAAACCTTTATCCGACTCATCTCCCTCATCATCACTAAGTGTGGCAGGCATGGTTACTTTCTTCCCTTTCTTTCTAAGCCAAGTAGGGCACTCAAACGACTTATGTCCCTTACCCCCACATTCAAAACAGGTGATGTTCTCTAAATCTTCCTCACACTCCTCATCAGATTCATTCCTCTCATCACTTTCTTTGGCCTTTCCTTTCCTTTTATTTTTCTCAAAAAAAATCTTTTTATTGGAAGAATTATTTCTTTTCATGTTGAGAAATTTTTTAAAGTTTTTCGCAAACAAGGCCATATTATCAAAATCAACATCTTCCTCAGAATCAGACTCATAAACTTTTTCTTTCTTTTTCTTAAAATTAGTCTTTAAAGCAATACCATTATCCTTAGCCTTAATGGTTTTAGGAAACATGTCAATCTCATAGGTTTGAAGATCTCCTACAAGCTCTTCCAACTTAAGTGATTTCAGATTTCTCAAAGAGTTCAAAACAGTGACTTTAGGAATAAAGCGTTTTGGAAGAGATCTCAAAATCTTTTTAACGACACGCGTGTTATCAATCACCTCACCCAAATTAAAACTAGTGTTAACAATGTCCGACAAACGTGCATAAAAATTATCAAAGCATTCGGACTCAGACATGGTGATAGTCTCAAATTGGGTGGCCAGATTTTGTAACTTAGACTCTTTAACAGCGTTTGTACCCTCATGTGTCAGTTTCAAAACATCCCAAGCCTCCTTAGATGTGGAGCACGTCATGATTCGGCGATACTCATCAGGAGTGATAGCACCAGAAATAGCACTCAGACCACGGGAGTTAAAATTGGACAACTTATAATCATCCTCAATCCAGGCTGACACGGGTTTTAGAGAGGTGATGTTATTAACAGTGACCGTGGGAGGAGTCCAACCATTTTCGCAAAGCAACCAAACCCGCTCGTCAATAGATTTTAAAATCGATTTCATACGAGCTTTCCAATAGGCATAATTAGACCCATCAAAAATAGGCATCTGATTATATAAGTGCTCCATAGGAAAAAATGCGAATATTCACAAAACTGATTTTTCAAAAAATCAATATCACACGATTTTGCGAAAAATAGGAATACGCAATAAATTAGCGTAACCTGCTCTGATACCAATTTGAAAATGCGTGATATTGAAAAACTTCGCAAATTTCTAATTTGGCAAACTTATTAAATTTCACCCCCTAAACATGCATCTAAAGTGCGTGTGTGTGTCAACCCATAAACAAATAAATCCTGTGACACCAAGATAAGGAAAAATCCCCGCAGGGCAAAACCTTTTATTTCACTATAAAGAGTAAATCGCAACTTACAAGATTTACAATGAAATACAGCAATGAATCCACACGCAGCGAACCCACATGAACCTCAGTCCAATCGGCAAAGGAAGAACCGCAGCACTCCTCAATGACACGCAGTCATAACACTTCGTAGAGACTCCCTCGGCAATGACACGCAGCCCTCGGTTGCAAAGTTCTCTCCACAAAGATGAAAAATACACAAAGCTTGTGTTCTAGGGTTCCAAAAGATTCACAATGGTATGGCAAAGTTGTGTGAATCAAACATGAGTTGGGGAACTCAAAAAGGGTGAAGACTTGGAGTATTAGGACTCTGGATTTTATCTTTGAAAGTCTTAAGAAAACCAACCTCCGAACGTGGTTTAAATAGGAATTCAAAACCCTAAAAAATCTGAATCACGATCTGTTTGTGATTATCCTCGTCGGATCGGTCCGGTCCCTTTAGGCGGATCGGTCCGATGACCTCGGATCGGTTCTTTTTCTGAAGACGGATCCATCCGGTTGGCATCGGATCGGTTCGGCATTTTGGCTTCATCGGTTCGTTATGGATCCGCGGTATACTGGCCTCAACTCAGCAGGCGGATCGATCCGGTCCCTTTAAGCGGATTGGTCCGGATGAACCGGATCGGTTCTTTTATCTGCGCCGGATCGGTCCGGTCAGGTCTGTTCCCCCTGATTCCTTATTCTCCTTTTGATATTCGGATCCGTTGATGATGAATGGACTTTGAATCTTTGCAACGGTGTTACGGCTAATGACATATACAAGTATGTTGGACAAAAATGTCCTTACAACTCTATACCTGGGTAGAGATTGACTGTGCCCGCATGCCCAAAAATATCAACGACATGGATGAAGGGCATTTAATACACACTCTGGATGTGGTCCAATGGGGTTTCAACCTTTCTCCCAAATCGCGTATTCTTAGAATTTTTTGATTACTCTGATGTCCTTCCTGCCCAATGTTCCCCCAACACTTTTAGGATAGTGAATGGAGTACATAGAATCAATAAACTATAGGGGAACAACCAAGGGGTTTATGAGATTAGATATTCTACGTCTGGTCGCATACTTATGAAGGTCTTATGTACTTAAAAGTGCAGAAGGCTAATAGAATCTTGGTCGTAAACCTTCCTGATTCAATTAAATGATATTGGAATCAGATTATCAGGGTTGTATTGCCAAAAACTGGCAAAATCCTCCCCTACCCGAGGGCGGGAGACAAATAGGCCCCTTCTGTCCTGACTGGGGGGAGGATTAAATAAGTTGTTAATTGATCTCTTCTGTAAATTATTGATTTTTTTATTTTTGCTCTGTTTGCTAACGCATATATTCTTTTTCTTTGCGCATCTCAAGATAAGAATGAGGATCCTTCCCTTCACTATATGAGGGTTGCTGACCTCATGAAGGTCTTAAAGGTCAAGGATAGGCCGCTTGATGGTGAACACCCATAGTCGATTACCTATCTCCTTGAATTCACTAACAACACCTCCCGTTTCGTCGCTCGATCGGTAGACGAGATCCCTGAGATTGATCTTTCGAATGAGGAGACTTCTAGCTCGCTAGGAACAGTGGATATAGATTCCTCCTCCCTTGGAGAAGAGTAAGAAGAGGAGGAGGACGAAGAACAACAATGAATGGCTCCCCCAAAGAGGAGGTTGCTATTGGGGAATGAAGATAATAATGATCAAGTCCTGTTGTCCCATAGGGTCAATGCCTTGAAAAAATTTGAGGGGTACTCCCCCAAGACCAGTGGTTCCATCTCGGGACCAATGAGGAGGATGGAAAGAAGAAGAAAAAGAAGAAGGAAATGGGAGAAGAAGAGAGAAGAGGAGAGGAGAATAGAATATGAGAAGAAAAAAATAAGCCCATTGTGGCCTTTACAAAGTCTTGCCCCTCTCTATATATATAGCTGCTCAGGGGGACAGTGTGGCTAATAACCCATCCTTTCCCCTGGTCTGCTGAAGAGGATAATGCTCGTCGCCGACCACGAGCATTCATTACGGCTGGGTTTCGACCAACCAGCCCTTAAATCTGCTCAAGCTCTTGCTCTAGTAAGTGGTCTCTTTTCTCGATTTATTATCTTCAAACGCTTTGCTTTCCCATACTGCCTTATTTTTCTATGTTTAAGTTTTTAACAGACTTTACTACTCTTTTGGAAAAAGAACCATTAGCTGGCCGAAGCCCTAAAGAAGTCCCAGGAGGACTTGTCTGCTACTCAAAACACCTTCGAGCTGGAAAGGGATGCTTCTGTGAAGGCTTTGGCCGAGATGAAGACGTCCAATAGCCTTATAGTTGTGAAGAAGGATAAGGTGGTTGGGGACAAGGACAAGATATTCGATAGGGTCCAGTAGCTGGAGGGTGAGGTCCTTGGGATCAAAGATAATGGCTATAATAGTGGTTGAAATGTAGCTTATAATGATGTTAAGATCCAGATCGCCTACACCCAAAAGCTATCTTTCAAGAATGGATGGGACCAAGTCCTGAAGGCAGCAGGTGTCCCTTCGGAGTCATAACTGTTCCAGAAACCTTTTTTGAGACCCTATTTAATGACTGAGAATGAGACTTCAGTTGTCCCGCCTACCGACCAAGCTGAAGGGATGTCAGGCGAGGTCGAGGCGGCTTCCGACCAGGCGGGGAAGGCTGGTGACAAGGGAAAGGAGTCGAAGTCCTCTGAGTAGTCAAAGGAGTGAAGCCCTATGGATTAAGCCTTTTCTTCCTTGATTTGTTAAAATGTTGTACTTTTCTTTTCTAATCTATTGTACTGGCTCTTGCCTCCCTGTTATTATTAATGAAATAAGAATTTTTTCTTTTTACAGATATTCTTCATGCTTGTTGTTTGCTTTATTGCTTGTAGCTTATTATTGTCGAGAACATTTCTTCTTCGTCAAACTTTGAAAAGAAACTAGGCCTAGGCATGAGCGATCAAGCGCATCGAGCCTTTATAAAGGTTTGTAAAGCTTTGAAGGCAAGAACAATAATGTATTAGGATCATTCTAAACTTATTATTAAATTAAAGGACAACCTTCAGGACATAAAGGATATAGGCTCCTCTTTACAGGAGGAGATAACTAACCTGAAGGCCCAGCTTGCCATAAGCAAGGGTATAGGCAAGGTCGGTGAACAAATTCAGTTCGCGAATGACGCCTTAAAGAAAAAGATCTCCGAACTAAAGGAGGATCTTCGGAGGAAAAATGTCATTATATCAAGTCAGAAAAGAGACATCAAAAGGCTTAAGCTTTTATTCAAGATGGGTCCAGGAGTTGCATGGGCAACAGATTATGGTGAGGGCTGAAAGGATGCCCCTGTGCAGTTGCAAGAGGCGCAGGACGTGGCATACAAGCATGGGTGGCTGAACGCCCTTAAAGTTCTCAAAGAACCTAAGGAGTCCCAGTAGTATTATATATACCGGGTGGACTGCCCCATGTATAGTCGACCTCCCTTTAGGAGGCATAAGCAGTGGGTTCCTCTGGATGTTATCCATTACCAACTGCTCAATAACTTTGAAGGGAACCCTGATAGCAAGGATGAGTTTGTCCCCAACCCAGACGATGGTCGGCGAAGGGGAATAACGGATTTCCCATCTCGTCGACCATATATAGATTGTGCCTTTGTTATATATTTATGTAACTCTGCCATGTAATTAATAGCATGTGTATGTTGTATTGTCGAGTATAATATTATACTTTCTCAAAGCCTATGTTGAATGAATAAGGTTTAATTATTAACTATTGCGTGTTTTGGGCTTGTGCCTACTAAATATAGTTAATAATAACTTTTGTATGTCTCCACAGAGAGGACTTGATAATAACTGTTAATCACTTTGGGCCTTTGATGACTAAATGAGTTAGTAATAACTTTTTTAGCATTATTACAATCCAATATGATTTAGCATGCATCATTCCATCTCCCTTACCTTTTAGTTCGTGTCGTCACACTCCCTCGGGCCTAGGAAAGACGATGACAATAATGCACTTGGTTAATGGGCTTTCCACACGTTCAGGATTTTTATCAACCAATGTAGTTGGCGACCAACCTAAATTGATTTTTCTCCTAAGGATCCCCTGTATGGCTTTTTATTATTGCCTAGTCAACTCGTGAGGCCCTTTGTGTTTGATATGACAAAAACCTGAGGATTCCCTTAACAAATTAAAATAAACTTAATAGCTTACTGTAATTAGTCTGAATCCTGCTCGGCATGAGGAGAGTCCTTAACTGGAAAAATTTGGATAACTTATCATAATCAAATGGAAATCTGATCGGCACGAGGAAATTCCTTAGCTGACATAAGCTAAGGAGCCTACTGTAACCAGGTGTAATCCTACTTAATGTCCAAGAGTGGATACTGTTGCTTGAAAATGGTGCGTTATATAGAGATAGTCAAGACATCATTTAAAAATGAGATAATCAAAAGTGAGAGCAAAATAGGCCTTTATTCATTAAGTATTACTTAGGAGCAACATAAGTTTGAAATAAAAATTTGCATAAACTAGATTTGTGATAATAAAGAAAGAAGACTAAAAATATAACTTCTTGATGTTGGTCTCATTCCATGCTCTTGGTATCTCTTCGGCCTTTAACATTTATAAGTGATAAGCTCCTTGAAGGTCATCCCTGATCACCTTGAAAGGTCCCTCCTAGTTTGGTCCCAGTTTTCCATCTGACGGTCTTACCACACTACCAAGGACTTACCTTAAGACGTAATCTCCTACCTGGAACTTCCTTGAATTGACATTTTTTACTGTACTACTTTACCAGTTGGTGCTAGTACTAGGTTAACTTAACCATGGCTTATTTTTTTCGTTCATCTGCTAGGTCAAGTACAGTGCGTAAGGCATCATCGTTAAGTCCTTGGTCGACCAAGTTGGTTCTCATGGTAAGGAGACTAGTTTCAAGTGGGATAATAGTTTTCATTCCATATGTAAGCGGGAAGAGTGTTTCCCCAGTCGGGCTTCTGGGCGTAGTATGATAGGGCCAGAGGACATGGGGGCTAGTCTACCCAAGCGCCCTTTGCTCTTTCCAGACTCTTCTTCAGACCGTTAAGCATCATTTTGTTGGAAGCCTCTGTCTGGCCGTCACTCTGGGGATACGCTACTGAGCTAAAGTGATGCTTAATGCCATGCTCATCACAGAAGTTCTGGAAAAACCCACTTTTAAACTGTGTGATGTTGTTACTAATAATGGCTTTAGGTACCCCCAAAGCGGGTTATGACGCTCTTCCAAATGAACCTTGTCATGTCAGTGTCTCTGATGTTGGCTAGGTTTTGCCTCTACCCACTTGGTAAAGTAATCTGGATACTTATGATTCCCAGCTATGGTAGGTAGTGGTTCCACGATGTTCAATCCCCGATGTGTGTATGGCCACATATTGGTTAAATATTTCAAATCATTAGCTGGTTGATCAACCATAAGAGAGAACCTTTGGTATCTACCGCATTTTTGAATGTAGATACTTGTGTTTATCTGCATACGTGGCCACCAGTAGCCTTCTTTGATTACTCGAAATGCCAGGGATCTTCCTCCTGCATGACTCGCATAAATACAGTCATGGAGCTAGCAAGGGACTTGCTCGATTTCTTTCGAGTGGATGCAGTGGAGGTAAGGACATGTAAAGGACTTTCAGAGAGTTTCCCTCCTAAATGAAGATATAAGGGAGCAACCTTTACCCTCACCTGGTGATCTAATTTTTTGTCGTCTAGCAGTGCCTCATTTTACAGGTAGGATGTGATTGCTAGGACCCATTTCAATAGAGAGAATCTTCTTAGTGACTATCATTTTATCAATAATGGGTAGGGTGAGAAATTTTACTTCAATTGTCCTCCTGAGATCTGAATCCACCGTCGAGCATAGGGTTGTTAACGCGTTAGCTTGACTATTTTGCCCCTAGAAAACTACTGGATGTTGACTTCATCGAATTCTGCCGTGAGTTCACGAACTACAGCGAGGTGGGTTACCATCCTGCCATTGTTCACGTTGAAATATCCACTCACTTGATTGGATACCATATTAGAATTGCCAAACACGTTGAGCCGCTTTGCCCCAACAGTTGGGATTCATGCATGTCGACTATCAGAGTTTTGTATTCGACCTCGTTATTGGAGGCTCCAAATCTTAGCCTGATTCCTTGCTCAATGACAGTATCTTTAGGGGTCATTAGGACAATCCCTAATCCTTCCCCCTTGAAATTGGAGGCCCTATTAATGTACAGGGTCTAGTCCTTGGACTGTGCTTCCTTGATTTATGGTTGTTCTGTGAGCTCGTGGTCGATAGGCATGTCCCCCGTGATTTATGCCCTATTAATATACGATTGTCAAAATGGTCAATCGAGCTCGGGAGCTTAGATATTCACTTTCAGCCAATGACAATAATAACGGAAGATAGGCTGAAAGTGAATATCTAACCTCCCGAGCTCGATTGACCATTTTGACAATCGTTCACAGAGGTCAGCTTTTCGAAAAACAGCTTTGAGGGGGAAGGAAGTGATAATGGTGACTGAGTGGGATTCAATATAATGCTTAAGCTTCCTAGAGTAAACTAACAGAGTGTAAGATAATTTCTCCAGTGGCAAGTAGCGTCGCTCTGCGTTCATAAGTGTCTTATGGGCACAATATACAGTACACTGCCTTCCCACTTTCTCGCACACTAAAGCCAAGCTAACTGCATGGCTCGATACTGCAAAGTAGAGGTAAAGAGGATCCCCTTCATTAGGGATTACTATTAAGGGTGGATTGCTGAGGTAAAACTTGATCTTAGGGAGCTTTCGAACAGTCGTGGTTCCTATTGAGGCCCTTATCTTTCTTTAGGATCTGGAAAAATGGTCGGCAACGCTCTGACGACTTCGAGATGAAGCGATTGAGTGCCGCAGACATCCCAATAACCCTTTGTATATCTCTCAATGTCTTCATGATTGAACCCTATCTATAGCATCAATTTGGTATGCATTAGCCTCTATCCCTTTCTTGCTCACCATATAACCCAAAAATTTCCCTGAATGGACACCGAATGAGCACTTGCTCGCATTGAGCTTCATTAGAAGGCTTTCGGAGGTGTTAGCCAGGTATTTGAGGTAGTTGCCCTTATGTCTTCTTTTGACAAACATGTCATCAATATATACCTCCATAGTATTTCCTATTTGATGCTTGAACATCTTGGTGACCAGCCTTTGATAGGTTGCCCCCACGTTCTTGAGGCCAAACTACATGACAATGTAGAAATATAATCCAACAAGTGTGATGAATGATATCTTGTCCTGGTTGGGATCGAACTGTGGGATTTGGTGGTACCCCGAATAGGCATCCAAAAAGCTCATATGTGTCACACCCTGCGTAATTCTAGCGTCGGCCGCCACCAAAATTATGTCGGGTGCGAACTAAATAAAATATCATTCTTAACACGTGACAGACATGAGACATATAAAATTCATTCCGATAAAATAATAATGAAATAAATCCCAATAAATAACAGTCACCAATGCGATCGAAAATACATCACCATGCTAATCTCCAATAACATCTAACTCGAAGTAAATATAAACTGAATTCATAATGAAATATCTGAATATAAACCGTAAAAAATGCGAAGGAATGGAAAACTAAACTAAATTACGAAGCATAAAATAAATACTCCAGCTGCACCTCTAGGATAAATCTCCAAATACTCATATGTAGCCACTCCAGCACTAATACCTGAGAAATGTTAGTCAACGCACAAGGTTAGAGCCCCGAGCATTAATATCGACTACTCCCTCCAATTAGGGTCCGTGAACCCACACAATAGCATTATACATGATAAACATCACAACTGAATATTTTATTTTAAGACGAGATAATTAATAACGATGCGAGTAAATAAACAACCTATGCTAGAAATACTCATTTATGCCATCTCAACATCTAAGTCCAATTATCCATTCATTTAACTTAATTTAAGTTAATCCAATTATTAATTTTTCATCCTTATTGATATCATGTGTGGGACTTCCACCTACATCTTTACCTCATTTTATTTGTTTAGTTGAGGTATTGCCGCTGTTTTACACCACGTACATTCCCCTCGTTATAGCCAGTTGATCCGTTTAAACTATCAACCCTGCAATTAGGTACGAGGTTCCATGCACGACACGTCTTCATAGCTAGCCAGTCCGTTTAAACTGTCAGCCCTATAATTATTCAGACGCCATACGCCCACACATCGCAATAGCCAGCCAACCCGTTTAAACTATCTGTCCTGCAATTATTAACGATGCCAATATATTTTAATACCCGTTTTATTATCTTAGATATTAATTCTCAAATTTTCATTTTTCTCCTCTTCAAATATTTATTCACCCCACCCTTATTATCTACGTGAGATCCTAAAAAACACCCTTATTCCCACACCTATGGGGCCCTCGATACACAAATACGTCCTACCTTAATTATAGGATGAATCTCTATCAAAAATCTCTTCCTAGTCCTACGCCTAAGCTAGCGAATCGACAGAACGATCTAAAAATCAACCCCACCCCGGAATCACCCATCCATAAAAATCTACACGAACTACTCCCATTCCTAGAAAGCGTAAATTACAACTAAGGCCTACCTACTAGTCCCATACCTAGCAAGCATCCTAAAATATAGGTGAGAGCATACTACCAAAATCCCATCGTACTCGCGATGATAAATATAAATATCAATCAATCACATAATCCAACTACACAGATAAATAATGTCACAAATTTATCCGTGATGGCACAATTTAATTTAATTCAATTAATAATACCGTCATCGTTCTTTACGCAATTACTTCCATTTAATCATTATAGATTAATCAACGTGCAAAGTTATGAAACACATCAAAATTTTCCACTTTTATTAACTACGTAATTTTCATGCATATACACGTCCCGATTTCATTAAAATAAACCCCATAAAATTTGACATGCTATTCTACACCCATAACAACCAAAATCCACTTCTCACTGGTATGCACCCGAGCATTTTAAGTCTTATTCCATAATAAAAAAATTCATCAAAATAGTACCAAATTTAGTTTTCACTTTTTTTATTAAGTTGCTAATATATTTTAAGAAAAACAAGTCAATAAAGGTTTAGGCGACACTTAAAACACATAATACTAAAGGAAGAGAATAGAGTATCCATGCTTGAATAAAAGTTTATTGAGAATTTGGATTTCAAAGATGTATTCTTCTAAAAAAGTTTATAAAGATCCGTTCTTGACGCGTCTTGAAAAAACCCAGTCAATCTTGATAAATCTTGAGTTGAAACCTGGAAGAAAATTGGGAAAAAGGTTTGTAGATGAAAGGGAAATATTTTGGAGAAGTCTTCTGGAGGAAGAGTTGTCGAAAAAGAGATTTGAAGAACCCATCCAAGTATTAGTTTTAATTTATAATGATTAGGCGTTCTAATGCTGATAGGATTCTATTTAAACTAAAAAAAAATTGCCCTTTAGTCACAGCCCAGAACCGTAACAAACGCTTTTATTTTTCCCAATTTAAATTGCCATTTTAACTCCGATTTTAATTTCGATTAAAATCCTACTTTTCAATATTAAAACTCAACATTTTAAATTACTAAAATTAATAAATTCCAAATATTTTATTTTACCCAAAAATCTGAATTAATTTAAATAATACCTTTTAAATTTATGGGGTGTGTTACATACTTGCCAACTAGCATCGGAATTTTGTCCTCGAAATTTGAACAAGCGTAAACGCGCAAAATAAAAATAAGGCTCACATATGCCTACCCATCGAATATTCCAAGTGGGTGTCCATACACCCAATCCTACCCGCACGTATCCCCCGATATATATATATATATATATATATATATATATATATATATATATATATATATATATATATATATATATCTTGCTATGCATATGTATGCATAACTATGAAAATAACGACGTACCACGCGCTCTCGCGAATCACCACTTGATTTTATCTCCAAAAGTCATCAAAATGCTAAAGTCCTCAAATCAATTTACATCACCAAAATCGATACTTACGATACCTAGCATCTTCACTAACAATCTACGAAATATATCTCGTCTCCCAATAATCATTTCTAAGTATCCTCATATCAAAATTACTAGTTCTAACTTCAATTCCTATAACGTCCTTATCACAAAACTCCTACTTCCAAGAAACGCAACTAACACTTATAGTAGACCCAATACTATAAGGAGTACGTATCGACAATGGGGATCAAAGATCGGTAACACGGAAGCTAAACGGACTCACAACATACGAGACCTAAGACCATGTTCTGAAACCATCTGTCACGCCCCGCATAATTCTAGCGTCGGTCGCCATCAAAACTATGTCGGGGCCGAACTAAATAAAATATCATTCTTAGCACGTGACAGATATGAGACATATAAAATTCATTCCACTGGATAATAATGAAATCAATCCTAATAAATAATAATCACCAATGTGATCGAAAATCCATCACCATGCTAATCTCCAACAATATATAACTCGGAGTAAATATAAACTGAATTCATAATGAAATATCTGAATATAAACCATAACAACTATGAAACCGAATGACCCACCAAATCCATAAACTGAGTCTCAATATAAATGCGAAGGAATGGAAAACTAAACTAAACTACTAATTATAAAATAAATACTCCAGCTGCACCTCCAAGATAAATCTCCAAATACTCCTATGTAGCCACTCCAGCACTAATACCTGAAAAATGTTGTCAACTCACAGGGTTAGAGCCCCGAGCATGAATACTGGCTACTCCCTCCAATTAGGGTCCATGAACCTAGACAATAGCATTATACATGATAAACATCACATTATAATATTTTATATTAAGACGAGATAACTAATAACGATGCGAGTAAATAAATAACCTATGCTAGAAATACTCATTTATACCATCTCAACATCTAAGTCCAATTATCCATTCATTTAACTTAATTTAAGTTAATCCAATTATTAATTTTCGTCCTTATTGATATCATATGTGTGACTTCCACCTACATCTTTATCTCATTTGATTTGTTTGGTTGTGGTACTCTCGTTGTTCTACATCACACAGACTCCCCTCGCCATAGCTAGTCAGTCCGTTTAAACTGTCAACCCTGCAATTATGTATGAGGTTCCATGCACGACACGTCTTCATATCAAGTCATCCCGTTTAAACTGTCAGCCCTGCAATTATTCATACGCCACCCACCCACCCATCGCAATAGTCAGCTAACCCGTTTAAACTGTCGGTCCTGTAATTATTAACGAAACCAATATATTTTAATACCCATTTTTGTTATATTAAATATTAATTCTCAATTTCTCATTTTTCTCCTCTTCAAATATTTAGTCACCACACCCTTATTATCAATGTGAGATCCTCGAAAACACCCTTATTCCCATACCTAAGGGTCCCCCAATACACAAATATGTCTTACCTTAATTATAGGATGAATTTCTATCGAAAATATCTTCAGAGACTTATGCCTAGACCATTGAATCAACGGAACGACGTAAAAATCATCCCCACCCCGGAATCACCCATCCGTAAAAATCTACACGAGCTGCTCCCATTCCTAAAAAGCGTAAATCGCAACTAAGGCCTACCTACTAGTCCCATACCTATCAAGCATACTAAAATATAGGTGAGATCATACTACCAAAATCCGGTCATACCCGCGATGATAAATATAAATATCAATCAATCACATAATCCAACTACACATATAAACAATGTCACAAATTTATCCGTGATGGCAATATTAAATTTAATTCAATACAGTCGTTGTTCTTTATGCAATTACTTCCATTTAATCATTATAGATTAATCAACGTGCAAAGTTATGAAACACACAAAAATTGTCAACTTTTATTAACTACATAATTTTTATGCGTATACACGTCCCGATTTCATTAAAATAACCCCCATAAAATTCTACATGCTATTCTACACCTATAACCAAAACCCATTTCTCACTCCTACGTACCCGAGGGTTTTAAGTCTTATTCCATATTAAAAAATTTCATCAAAACAGTACCAAACTTGGTTTTCACTTTTTCTAATTAAGTTGCTAATTTATTTTAAGAAAAACATGTCATTAAAGGTTTATGCGACATTTAAAATGCATAATACTAAAGGAAGCGAATAGATGATCCATGCTTGAATAAAAGTTAATTGAGAATTTTGATTTTAAAGATGGATTCTTCTCAAAAAATTGATAAAGATTCGTTCTTGATGCATCTTGAGAAAACCCAGTTAATCTTGACAAATATTGAGTTGAAACCTGGAAGAAAATTGGGGCAAAGTTTTGTAGATAAAATGGAAATATTTTGGAGAAGTCTTCTGGAGGAAGAGTTGTCGAAAAAGCGATTTGAAGAACCCATCGAAGTATTAGTTTTAATTTATAATGATTAGGAGTTCTAATGTTGTTATGATTCTATTTAAACTAAAAAAAATAAATACCCGTTAGCCACAGCGCATAATCGTGACAAACATTTTTGTTTTTTCCAATTTAAATTCTCATTTTAACTTCGATTTTAATTTCGTTTAAAATCATACTTTTCAATATTAAAACTCAACATTTAAAATTACTAAAATTAATAAATTCCAAAATTTTATTTTAGCAAATATTATGAATTAATTTAAACAATACCTTTTAAATTTACGGGGTGTTACATACTTGCCCACTAGCACTGGAATTTCGCCCTCGAAATTCGAATAAGCATAAATGCGCAAAATAAAAATAAGTCTTACATATGCCTACCCATCGAATATCTCAATTTGGCGTCCATACACCCAATCCTACCCGCACGTATCCCCCGATAAAATATATATATATATATATATATATATAGCTATGAAAATAACGGCGTACCACGCACTCTCGCGAATCACCACTTGGTTTCATCTCCAAAAGTCAACAAAACGCTAAAGTCCTCAAATCAATTTACATCACCAAAATCGATACTTACGATACCCTAACATCTGCACTAATAATCTCTGAAATATATCTCTTATCCCAATAATCACTTCCAAGTATCCTCACATCAAAATTACAAGTTTAACTTCAATTCCTATAACGTCCTTATCACAAAACTCCTATCTCCAAGAAACGCAGATAACACGTATGCTAGACCCCATACCTTAAGGAGTACGAATCAACAAAGGGGATCAAAGATCGGTAACGCGAAAGCTAAACGGACTCATAACCTACGAGACCTAAGACCGTGCTCTGATACCGCCTGTCACATTTTGCGTAATTCTAGCATCGGCCGCCACTAAAACTATGTTGGGTGCAAACTAAATAAAATATCATTCTTATCATGTGACATATATGAGACATATAAAATTCATTCCACAAGATAATAATGAAATCAATCCCAATAAATAAAAATCACCAATGAGATCGAAAATCCATCACCATGCTAATTTGCAATAACATATAACTCGAAGTAAATATAAACTGAATTCATTATGAAATTGTTGAATATAAACCGTAACAACTGTGGAACCGAATGACCCACCAAATCTATAAACTGAGTCTTAATATAAATGTGAAGGAATGGAAAACTAAACTAAACTACTAAGCATCAAATAAATACTCCAGTTGCACCTCCAAGATAAATCTCCAAATACTCCTATGTAGCCACTCCAGCACTAATATCTGAAAAATATTAGTCAACGCACAGGGTTAGAGCCCCAGGTATGAATACCGGCTACTCCATCCAATTAGGGTCCGTGAACCTAGACAATAGCATTATACATGATAAACATCACGGTAGAATATTTTATATTAAGACGAGATAATTAATAACGATACGAGTAAATAAACAAACTATGCTAAAAATACTCATTTTTGCGATCTCAACATCTAAGTCAAATTATCCATTAATTTAACTTAATTTAAGTTAATTCCAATCATAAATTTTCATCCTTATTGATATCATATGTGGGACTTCCACCTACATCTTTATCTCATTTGATTTGTTTGGTTGCGGTACTCTCGCTATTCTACACCACAAACACTCCCCTCGCCATAACCGGCTGGTCCGTTTAAACTGTCAACCCTGCAAGTATGTACGAGGTTCAATGCACGACACGCCTTCATAGCCAGCCAACCCGTTTAAACTATCAACTTGCAATTATTTAGGCGCCATACACCCACACGTCGTAATAGCTAGCTGACCCGTTTAAACTGACGGTCCTGCAATTATTAACGGCGCCAATATATTTTCATACCCGTTTTTATTATCTTAGATATTAATTCTCAATTTCTCATTTTTCTCCTCTTCAAATATTTATTCACCTCACCCTTATTATCGAAGTGAGATCCTAAAAAACACCCTTATTCCCATACCTAAGGGTCCCCCAATACATAAATAAGTCATAGCTTAATTATAGGATGAATCTTTATACAAAAGCTCTTCCTAGTCTTGTGCCTATGCCAGCGAATCGACGACACGATGTAAAAATCATCCCCACCCCGGAATCACCCATCCGTAAAAATCTACACGAACTAGTCCCATTCCTAGAAAGCGTAAATCGCAACTAAGGCCTACCTACTGGTCCCATACCTAGCAAGCATCCTAAAATGTAGGTGAGAGCATACTACCAAAATTCCGTCGTACACGCGATGATAAATATAAATATCAATCAATCACATAATTCAACTACAAATATAAACAATGTCACAAATTTATCTGTGATGACATAATTTAATTTAATTCAGTTAATAATACCGTCGTTGTTCTTTACGCAATTACTTCCATATAATCATTATAGATTAATCAACGTGCAAAGTTACGAAAAACACCAAAATTGTCCACTTTTATTAACTACACAATTTTCATGCGTATACACGTCCCGATTTCATTAAAATTGTGGGTACCCGAAATTAGAATGATGGGCCTAGACGAGTAGCCCAATTGTAGAGGCCCAAAGTCCAGGCCTCCCATATCTTAACCGGTTATGATTTAGTCTTCTCCCATGTTCCCGTTAAGAGGGATTCCAGGAGAAGATGGAAAACGTGGGGGAGTCCAATACCCTCACTCCCTGAAATGGACATGTATATAATAAACCCTAGGTCCGGGGCAAATGACACATTGTATTCTCTGTAATCGCTCTTCGGAGGATATAAAAATAACACTGACTGCACCACCGTGGACGTAGGCATTTTTGCTGAACCACGTACATCTCTTGTTGTGTGATTTAGACATTTTGTATTTCTTTTTCTGCTTGGTGATTGCGCTTCTCTTATCTCTTTGTGTTGAATAATAATTGTCACCACAATTGGCGCCGTCTGTAGGAAGCGGTTATCTTCCCTGAGAAAGCCCACACCCAGAAAAGAGTTCGAAATGTCTGATCACAGTAGTAATGCTCCCCAGGCAGGAGATATCCAAGAACCACCTGCTCCTCGCAGGATTAGATCTGAAGTTCGGCGTTCAGATCAGAGGGATCACTTAGAAAGGCCAGCCTCGGAAGAAAGCCAAGGACCAACAAGGTCCACACAGATATCCAGGTTGATTGATGCATATGAGGCGAGGCTCCACGAGCAGAGGGAGTCTTCTCGCAGGCACGAAGCTGAGAATACTCGCCTCAAAAGAAGGTTAGAAAGAATGGAGAGAGAACTCTATCGTAGTACCAAGAGACGTCCATACCGCACTCCTAGCCCTCAGGCGAGCAAATCTCGCAGCCGAGGAAGGAGCCCCAGGTGCGGGTCCCAGAAAGCTGAGGGAAACGAGTCAGAGGACGACCTGCTCGAGCAACCACGACTAGCTCGCCATCACAGGAGCCCAAATCGCAACAACGAAAACATACGAAGTCTGGTTCAAAGGGAGATGGACCAATACCCTGCACATCACGGTACCAGATCGACCCGAGAACTCGCTAGGCGAGCTCTCAAAACTCAAATGAAATCACCTTTCTCGAGGGAACTAGAGGAAGAGGAAGCCCCCAAGAAGTTTGCTATTCCAAGGTTCAAGATTTATGATGGTAAGACTGATCCCATTGATTACGTCAGGCAGTACCGACAGGCCATGACTCTCTGGAATAATCGAGACGCACTAATGTGCCAAATTTTTCCCTCGAGCCTGTATGACGTGGCGCAAAAATGGTTCAAAAGGCTCCCCCATCGAACCATCAGGAGTTTCAAGTCCCTGGCCGAGCTCTTTACGACCCGATTCATTACTAGCAGCTCCCATCCCAAAAGGGTGGATGCTTTGCTGACAATGAAAAAGACGCCTCAAGAGACCCTCCGAGACTACGCGAAGAGGTACTGGGAGTTATTCAACAAGGTCGAGGACTGCTCAGAGCAAGTGGAAGTTGCCCCTCCCTTCTGTATCATTCCCTGATGAAGAAGGAAGCCATGGCCATCGACGACCTAATGGCCCGCATCGAGAAGTATGCCAAGGTGGAAGATGTCACCCGCCACAGCACAGGGGAAAACGGTCGAGTTATGCTCACTGCCAAGGGCAGTGACAAAACTGAGAACCAGAAGAAAGGAGGAAAGAACGGGGGAAAAAATGGCTCCAAGAACGGAGGCAACAATGGTGTGTCGAAAGCATTTTAGGCGGTCAACACAGTCTTCAGAGAACCAATTTATAAAATTCTCGTGAAAATCAAAGACGAGCCATTCATCAAGTGACCCAGGAAGATGGGAGGAGATCCCCCGAAGAGAAATAACGCGTTAAGATGCGCTTTTCACAAAGAAAGAGGACACAAAACTGAGATTGTAAAGCTCTTAAGTCCTACCTAGAAGAGTTGGCCCAGTCGGGGCATCTGAACGAATCCGTGGAAAAAAAGGCAGAGAAAGTTGCTGCCCATCGAGAAGCAAGGCCTGACAACGTACTCGAAGACGATGCCGACCATAAATTCGCAGTAATTCATGGGGCATCTGACGTAAAATAGATCCAAGGAAATTCAGCTCGAATAAATAAAAAATCTTACAACGGTGATGCAAGCTTTTCCAATCGATCCAGCGAAGACGCTGTCAGGAAAACGCCGATGAACAGATGACGTCGACTATAGTAAGCATATCGTGTTTACAGAGGAAGATTTAGTAGTAGTGAGAACTCCACACCATGATGCTCTGATCATTACTCTCAGAATAGCTAACTATGACATCGACAAGTTACTGGTCGACCAAGGAAGCTCGTCTGAGGTAATGTACCTCGACCTATTCCGAAAATTGAAGTTAAGCATCATCGACCTAAAGGAGGCTACTGTCCGTTTAGTTGGCTTCGCTGGGAAAGTGACCATGCCCTTGGGAAAGATCGTGTTACTAGTAAGGGCAGGACACGTTTCTAAAATGATCGAGTTTCTAGTGGTCGACAATGACTCGCCGTACCAGACTATCCTCGACAGAGTATGGCTGCACGCGATGAAGGCAGTCTCCTCGACCTACCATCAGAAGCTCAAATATGTGACCGAGAAAGGAGTAATAGAGATCCATGGTGATCAAGCAATGGCAAGAAGGTGCTTCATAGCAGCCATCCGCCCAAGATCAGAGAAGAAGGTCGATAAATCCAGCAAGAAGGTTGAAGAACAAGGAGGTCTGATACCTTCGAAATAGCAATTAAAATATGAAAGGCCCGGAGTAGAGGAGACCAGGATCCTCCCCTCTGAACGTGTCATCGAAGACCTAGAGGAAATCACAGCTGGAGATTGCGACGACAATAGGATCTTCTTGATTGGAGCCTCTCTCACAGATCAGGAGAAGAAGGAATTGACGACCCTACTAAGGAACAATATAAACGTCTTTGCGTGGGAACCATACGAGCTGCCAAGAATTGATCCTAGTATGGTTTGTCATAAGTTGCACGTCGATCCCACCTTCAAACCAATCGCGCAGAAGGCACGACGAACTGCACCTGAGAAGGAAAAAGAAGTGGAAAAATTGTTGAATGCAGGATCCATACGGGAGGTACAATTCCCAAATGGTTATCCAACCCAGTAGTAGTTCCAAAAAGCAACGGGAAGTGGAGAGTTTGCATCGACTTCACTGACCTCAATAGAGCATGCCCTAAAGACAGTTTTCCCCTCCCAAAAATTGATCAACTGGTGGACGCCACTGCAGCTCACGAGAGAATGAGTTTTCTGGACGCATACTCAGGGTATCATCAGATCCCTCTGTATACCCCAGACCAGGACAAGACAACATTCATCACCACAGTTGGGTTATTCTGCTACAAGGTCATGCCCTTCGGGCTTAAAAACGCAAAGGCAACCTACCAGCAGCTGGTCACCAAGATGTTCAAGGACCAAATGGGAGACACCATGGAGATCTACATCGATGATATGCTCGTTAAAAGTAAGAAGAAAGAAGACCACCTCTCATACCTATCAAACACCTTCGAAATCCTCAGGAAGTACCGAATGAAACTTAACGCGAGCAAGTGTTCTTTCGGTGTCCAGTCAGGAAAATTTCTTGGGTACTTGGTCAGTAAGAGAGGCATCGAGGCTAACCTATACCAGATCGATGCAATAAACAGGGTACAACCTCCTTGAACAATCTGGGACGTACAAAAGCTCACCGGTGTGCTCGCTGCCTTAAATCGCTTTATCTCTAAATCCTCCTAGAAGTGCAAGCCTTTCTTCCAGCTTCTAAAACAAAACGGTTGAATGGAACCCAGATTGATCGCGGGCATTGGATGAGCTCAAGGCTTACCTTAGCTCCCCACCACTGCTCGTTATACCACAGCAAACAGATTCTTTGTACTTATACCTCTCCATTTCGAACTACACTATCAGTTCTGCATTAATGTGCGAAATTGCAGGAATCCAGCACCCCATTTACTACGCGAGCAAGACCTTACAAGATGCCGAGCAGAGCTACCTACCACTGAGAAGCTCACTTTTGCACTAGTAGTGGCTTCAAGAAAGCTGAAGCACTATTTCGAAGCCCACACTATAATCGTCCTTACATCGCACCCCCTTAAAGCAATCCTGAGGAAGGCGGATTTGTCAGGTAGACTGTCTAAATGGTCAGTCGAGCTCGGACGATTTGATATCCAATTTCAACCAAGGAACACAATCAAGGGGCAGGTTCTTGCTGATTTCATAGCCAAATTCACAGGCGAGTAGCCTTTCGACCAACCTCAACCAGCAAAATAAAAGGGGAACCACGCGATGGAGGGAACCTGGAAATTATTCATTGATGGAGCCTCCAACTCAAAGGGGGAAGGAGTAGGCATTATCCTCGTTACTCCAGAGGATACAATCCTCGAACAAGGAATCAGGCTTGGATTCGCAGCCTCCAACAACGAAGCCGAATACGAGGCATTGATAGCCGGCCTCCTAAAGGCACACACTTTGGGAGCAAAGCATTTGTAAGTGTTCGGCGATTCTCAATTAGTCTCCAATCAGATAAGTGGAGACTAAAAGCAAAAGATGAAAGAATGGCAGCCTACCTCACCTTAGCAAAAAGGTTAATGGCTAATTTCGAGGAAGCCAGTGTCCAGCAGTTTCCTAGAGGGCAGAATAACCATGTTGATGCCCTAGCAGCCCTGAGTTCGGCAATCGATTCCGATTTAAAAAGAACAATCCCCATCGACTTTCTCGCTCGTCCAAGCATTAACCACGATAATGTACCAACTGTCGAATAAATGCTCCAAATTGAGTCCGCACCCAGTTGGATGGACCCTCTAAGGGACTATTTAAAGGATGGCACACTCCCAGATGACAAAAGACCGCTCACCAGATAAGAGTCCAAGTTGCTCGCTTTCACTTATCTCCAGAGGGCCAGCTATATAAGAGATCCTTTTTTGGTTCCTACCTTCAATGCGTTCACCCAAGGGATGTCGAGCAAGTTCTTGTAACAACCCTAGGTCTTGGAGACGAATATTTATTTATTTTGGGAGAAATAAATAATATTTTATTGGAGAAATAATTAAATTGACAATTAAGGTCAAAAATTTGGAGTCGTTAGAAAGTGTGTCGAATGGCAATTCTGAGGGTACCATGGTGTCCGGAAGGGTCAAGAAGGTCGAAATGACTGTACTTGGGATCTATTTGGGTTCCGAAATAAATTAGGACCGTTTGACTCGAATTAAAGTTACCGAGTCATTTAAAGTGTGTATTATCATTTAAAGATGTGTAGATTGGGAGACAAGGTTTAAAAATCCTACGGGAGAAACAATTCTCCAAAGAGAGAAAGAAAGAAAGATAGAAAGAAAGAGAAGAAGAAAGAAGAAGAAAAGGAAGGCGAAAAGAGAGAGAGAGAGAGAGAGGATTTTTTCGGCTTCCACGCGATCTCAAGGCGGATTTAGACCCTACGAACCCGAGGCAAGTGATTAAACTTGCTAAATAATTGTTGTGTACCATTTATTGCATGATTTGTGGATTGATATTTTGGGTTTTAGGTTTAGTTTAACAAAAACCTAACTTTTGGGTATAATCTTAGATTTAACATGTAGATATTTTATTTGAGGATAGAAATCAGTTTATATGTATTTTAGGATGAATATTGATGATATATATGTGTTTGGGTTGAAGAGAAATGGAGAGAAAACCATTAAAAATGAATTTTGGGTATTTTGGCTTACTTAAAAAGTAGCCATTTTCGAGGTTCTGAAGGGCCGAATCGATTCGCCCCCCCTAGCCGAATCGATTCGGAATTTTGCAGGTGCCCAGGTCTGAGTGACTGAATCGATTCGGACTCCAGCCGAATCGATTCGTCCTGAGACAGAATCCCAGGTCTGATGACCCGAATCGATTCGCCTTCCTGGTCGAAAAGATTCGCTGGGCCGAATCGATTCGGGCCTATTCCGAATCGATTCGAAAACAGGGCTTTTGAGGGATTGTTTTTCTAAAAGGAATTTTATCCCGTTTTGTTTGAGGTTATCGATTTGGGGCCTCTATATGAGACATTTGGAGTATGTTTTGGAGACTTTTAGAGGGTTTCCATCGTACGAAATCATGGGAGTCATATTAATTAAAGTTGAGGATTACCGATTAGAGAGTTTGGTATATTCTAAGTGGGGAAGCCCACCATGATTTGGAGAATCATAAATGCTATTTGATGTGCATACGGATATAGAAATATCCTTATTGATTATTGATTTGGGAGATATCTCACACAATGAGAAATGTGAATTGAGGTGCATTAGGATATAGAATATCCTTAACTTAAATAGAATTGAAAGACAATTCAAAATAGAAGCGACATGAGAGCTTCAAGCGAGAATTAGTATAGTATATACTAGGTGGGGAAAATGTGTGAGTGTTTACGATTAGTGTATCATGAGAGAGATATACTAAACAATGATGTTAATCAAATTGCGCCTAAGAGCGTATAATGAAAATGAAAATGATTGTTGCAGGTATACCTTATATAATGGTATATCTTTATTTTGTGGGATGTATGTATACCTTATATGATGGTTTATATACATGTTAAGCATACCCCCTCCTTGCTATCATTGGGAAGTTTCGTGCGTAGAGGGTGAGCATCCTGACAAATAACGCAGGGTGTGGATATTCCCCAGGTCATAGTCGTCCTTTGTGGTCAACAAATGACATTTATGATATACATTTATTTCTTTTGGGGGTGAGAGGGCGGGGGTACGTGTCTCTCTCACTTTCCCGTTAGGAACTATGACCGCTTCCCGGACGTTGTGTGCGTGAGTAGATCACGAGGTGGGTGTCGTTGAACCCCACCAGGTGGCCCCAGTTTGCTACGTATGTGGGTTGCTGGAAGATGATAGCATGTGAGCCTGCGTCCTTCGAGTTATAGCTCGGTTGGATGGTTATTATTGTTTGTGTTTGTACTTGGGTATCAAGGGCATAATGGACCTCAATAACCTACATTGCCAGGATTAGTGTATCGGGGGGGGGGGGGGGGTTCCTTGTTTGGATTTCGCTTCGGCGAGACGTCCCACGCACGAACCGTAGTGTAATGTTGGAACTTGGGGATAAGTTTAGTCCTTAATGCTCATACTCATTTATATATATATCACCTATCCCGACAATCGACAGTGCCAGGAGTAGTGTAATCGGGGGGGGGGGGGGGTTCCTTGTTTGGATTTCGCTTCGGCGAGACGTCCCACGCATGAAACGCCGTGTACAGTTGAGAATTGGGAATATTCATAAATTAAAATTAGAAAATAATTTGGGTTACATGCATCATGAATTGAGGGCATAACGAGCCTCGAGGATTAATACGGTCAGGAGTAGTGTAACGGGGGGGTTCCTTGTTTGGATTTCGCCTCGGCGAGACGTCCCACGCACGAAACGCAGTGCCGTGTTGAAAATCGAGAGGAGTTTAGTCTTTAATATTCATGACGCTAATAACTCATATATAATTACTATAATAATTATATATATGGTTTCATGCCTTATAAGGGCATCGCTAGAATACAAAAATTCTAGTAAATGAGATTGTTGATGTATTGTGATGATGTGGACATGATTGGATCATGTAACTTTATATGTTCAACAAATGAACATTATAAAGATAACTGTAACTATTACCTTAAAGTTAAAGCATTTAACTTAAAGATAATTGAGATAAATGTAGATTGGGACATAGGTCAGACGGTTTCACTTAAATACTTCTTTTGGGTTTAAGCTAGAATCCTCTTACCTATATTAGAATCGGACATCCATTTGGAGACCACGTGCATACGTTTAGTGCGCGCTTTAGATGAGAGGTAAGTTGAATTATTATGGAGAGTCCGATTCCAACTAAATCAGTAATAATGCATTTATAATTATTATGCATTTTAATACACTTGCTATAAAATGTTTTTCAAAACTCGGGCTCTGACCCGTTTATATTTTCTTCCTCCATATATATATTGTATTACTTCAGGTGTTCCTCCGCAAGGACGCCTTTGATGTTCCTCAATTCAGGATTCGTGGAGCTGTGACAGTAGCGGACTGTTGCGGCACTTGGCTTTAGTCGATTCCTATCTTTGTATATCTAGATTAGGATTCAGTTGTATTGAGTTAGTATTCAAATGTTGTGAATCAACACTTTCGTATTTCACTTATCAGTTAATTGTATTGTCTGTTACCCGACAGCATATTCGGATATTTCATTGTTGAGATTTTGTTGTACAATGTATTGTACTCTTTCCTATTGTTGGAACTTGCATATCTCACTCATCATAGTTAGATGTATATTGTTGGTTATGTGCATTATTGGTTTTGTTGTTGTTGTTAAATAAAAAGTTTTAAAATTTTGACAATTCGCACTTAATGATTTCGGGTAGTTAGCCTTATATTAGTGGTTAGTAAGTTGATGTTGAGACTGTGTCATCTTAGATACCTGATTTATTTTAGTATAGGGCTGGCCACCCGTTATTATTTAGAGCGGGTTGTCACAGTTCTACATGAGCTTCACGAGGGAATCTGTAGAAGCCATATTGGAGGAAGGTGTCTGGCTTTCCGAGCAATGAAGGTAGGCTATTGGTGGCCATATATGCAAATGGACTCTACGGTGTATGTTCGCAAGTGCCTGAAATGCCAACTTCACGCTCCTATGGTCCACCAACCTGCTAGTGACCTAAAATCACTGTCCAGCCCATAGCCATTCGCCCAATGGGGAATGGACATCGTAGGACCACTTCCTACCGCCATCGGCAATCGCAAGTATCTGTTGGTCACAACTGACTACTTCACCAAATGGATCGAGGCGGAACCCTTAGCGAACATCCGAGATGTAGATATGAAAAGGTTCATATGGAAAAACATAATCACCCGTTTTGGCATCCACAGAACCATCATCACTGACAATGGGACGCAGTTTTAGAGCGACTCTTTTCAAGGTTTCTGTGACGAGCAGGGAATTAGACATCATTTCAGCTCGGTGGCCTATCCTCAGAGCAATGGCCAAGCCGACGCTTCCAACAAAACAGTGATCAGCGGATTAAAGAAACGATTAGAGCGAGCCAAAGGTGCATGGGTAAACGAGCTACCACATATTATACGGGCTTATCGTACTACTCCACGACGAGCGACAGGGGAAACCCCATTCTCATTGACTTATGGAATGGAAGCAGTCATCCCCTTGAAAGCAGGCCTGTCAATAATGAGGTCCAATCTTGTCGATCAGGGTCATAATGATACAACATTGCTCGCTGAGCTCGACCTAGCCGATGAACGCCGAGAGCTAGCCCTAGTAAAACTAGCAAGCTATCAGCAACAGCTCGCAAGGCACTATAACAAGAAGGTCAACCTGAGGGCATTCCGAATTGGGGACTATGTCCTAAGGAAAGTCATGGGCAGCGCAGTAAAACCATCAGACGGCAAGCTAGGGCCAAACTGGGAAGGACCATTCAAGATAACCAGAGATGATCTACATGGAGCCTATCACTTAGAAACGATGAGAGGAAGAGAGATACCCCGAGCGTGGAATACAACCAACCTTAATAAATTATATTTCTAGATTCTTTTGCGTTGATCTTTGCTTATGAAACTGGAAGTTTATTTCCTTATTATTAATAAAAAGTTGTTTGGCAGTTGCATTCTACGAAGTATCAGTTAACTAATTTGCATTTTACGAAGTGTCAATGTATAAACTTTATAACCCACACACCTTTTCTAAGTAATAGGCACGCTGATCATTACACTATAGCAGGGAATGACGCTCCTCAGGTTTTCGTTATGAAATATGAAAGACCTCTTAGCAATTCCCCTGGCAATATATGAAGCCCTATAGGAGATCCTTAGGCAATATGACCAAGTCAAAATTGGTCACCAAACAATGTTTGGTTAAATAAAATCCTGATCGGATAGAGCATCCAATACCAGGTGTGTCCTCGCCAATTGCCACACTTAGGCCTAAGGGAGTGTGACGACACAACCTAAAAGGTAAAGTGAGGCAGAATGGTATCTCGTTGGCATACTGGACTGGAAGGACACTTACTTGATAATGCGAACATACAAATCTAGTTAGCCAAGATAGGCTCAAGATTTTTGAACAAAAATGTAGAAAATATAAGACAGTTGTTTAGTCGGAAAATTCTTCCAAAACATAAATTTTATATTAATTCATCACAGTTACAACAAATACAATATATGTTTAGTCGGCTAGCTCGCCCAAAACATCGACATTACCTCACTTCAATACAAAATACACACGCTAACTACTGACAGAATCTTTGTGAGGACGAGGCCTCCGAACGAGATAATCAGCCACTTGGGCTCTTCGATTGTCGTAAGGATGAGGAACTAGCTCCTCCCCGACTTCATTCCCATTCGACTCCAATAACTGCCGAGGGATGGCATCGATGAGGATCCATTGATCATCTCTCCGGAAGGGGTTAGGCATCAAGGTGGAAGAAGAAATCTCATGACGGTACCAGAGCATTGAGTTCCTCGGGACCTACAGTTCCCTCAAGGCACTCAATCACCCCCTGATGAAGGCGAGCTCTTTAAACTCTATCAGCCTCGTTGGACATCTAGCCAACCCTGATTGTAACCATCGACCCATACTCGTCGAGGTCCTTTCTTAAATAAATGCCTCAACCGAGTGACGTCTCTCTAAAGCCCAGAAGCAATCACATACACTCGCTGGACGTCACCACGAAGCTCTTTCACTTCCCTATCTGAACTCCTGGTGCTCCTACCAGCTCGCGGAACGGTTGGATGGGTTGAGCCTCGCAGCACAGGAGGAATGTCGCTCGAGCTAGTTTTAGCTCGCGACGAGGAAGAACCTCGCGATACTGCAGGAGCGGTGCTCGGGGCATGCTCCCTAAGTCGCGAGACCTCTCTCCTCAGAGCCTCGTTCTCCTGCTGAAGAATTTCCCCAACCTGGTTGATCTTAGAAGCATCTAGAAGCTTCGCTCTTAATATATTCACCTCCTCTTAGACCGAGGCACCAACATCCTCCATCTCTTGGAGCCTGTCCTTCAGCTTAACAACAAGCTCAGTCTACTCTGTGAAGCGCTTATTCCTTAATCGCAGTGATTTATAAATCCTCACAAAAGTATGACGAACTTCAGAGCTCACATCAGGTCCAAGCATTCTTCCCAACTGAGAAGTGGCTGGTATGTAATCATCAACATCAATCGACTACAAGTAATAAAAGGGAAATGGAAAGAAAATAAATCAGTGCACTGGGAAAAAGAAACCTTTTTCATTTCATTGATAAGGGTCAAAGTACATCGAGCAGCAAAAAGGAAAATTACAAGCAAAGATACAAAATTAGTCCTAGAAGTAAATTAACTAGCAACCTCAGGCTGCCCAGAAGTAGTTGGCTGCTTCCTCTTGTCAGCAACAGTAGAAGCATCCCCCTCCGCAGGGATAACCTCTGTCGCATGGGCAGGGAGAACATCGACAGGAATCGTCTGGGAGGCAGGGTCAACATCTTCGATGGCTGGGGCAGGGGATTCCTCCACAATTGGCTTCGGACTTGGGTCATGCTCGTCGAACAAAGGAGAGGCGACATCGACACCAGCGGCTATGAGGGCCTTGTTCCAACCTTTCTTGAAGTTCAGACGGCTGATGTAGCCTATCTGAACCTCGGCATCTTTATATGCAGCAGCCCACCCGGAGTTATAAGAGTCCTCCTTGAGGGTAGCTGCCTGAGAATCCTTTTCTTTCAGCTGCTCGGTCAGCACCCTGTTCTCCTCAACTATGGCCAACTTGCTCGAGCAGACCAGGCCATAGGCCTGCCTCAGCTCTTTAACCGTCGCATCCCTCTCTCGATTGGAATTGACGAGGGCCAGGTCAGAGAAAGCTCAGGCAGCGTCAGCAGTCTACAAATCAGCCTCCAGTTGAGTGCCCCTCACTTTCAAGGCAGCATTCTGCTGCTCCAGCTCGCTGTTCCTGCTCACCAACTCGTCGTGAGAGCGATAGAGCACGGCAAAGTCAGTCACGAACTGCAAAGACAAAGAAGACATCAGGAAAAGGAAACAGCTAAAACTTATTAAAGCATTAGAGAAATAAAAATGTCTTACCAAGGCTAGCCTTTGACTAGCTTGTAGAGTCAATTGATCGAACCCCAGCGCCCTTTGGCGATCTACAGGAAGAACTGCCCTCTCGAGCAGCGCAGGGGCCAGTTGAGGAGAAATAACAACTGAGGCCCCCTCGAGCAATGCAGACACCGGGACTAGGGCCTGCCCAGCCTTCGTCCTTGATTCCATCTTTCTCCTCTCCTCCTCTTTCTCTTTCTCTATCCTCCTCCATCTTTTTCTTCTCATCCATCTTCTTTCTCTCCTTTTCCTTTTCTCTCTCTCTCTCTCTCTCTCTCTCTCATCTGTTCTTCTTCTTTCCTCTTCCTCTCCTGCTACTGAGCAGAAGACCGAGAGCCAGCAGCTACAGCCCCAGTACTAGACTTCTGCTTCTTTGACCTCTGAGCGAGGAGCACATGATCATCATCATCATCATCGTCCCGAATCAAAATTTTCCTTTGAGGAACTATCTCCTCGCTTGAACTGCTGGACGTGCTCGAAGATTCTCGGGCTTCAGAAACCTCCTCCGAGCCAGAAGAACTACCACCACTGGAGCTCCCCTCACTAAAATTGCCTTCAACACCACCTACGACATCACTCTCAGAACTGCTCTCCTCCTCGTCCAACTGAATAGGATCAGCAGTAGTCTCTTCAGAGGTATCAAATTCAGGGATACTATCTACCGGCCTCGCTATAAAACTAGAACCAACGTTTTTGTATTCGAGCAAGAAATCATCAGACCGGGGATGCTCGTCGTCAGCTAAAGGCTCCCTGATATTCCAGGCCTTAACCAATTCAGAAAGACGAACCACGCTGATAGCAGGTTCCAAGTTCTTCGACCTCGCTGAAGAAAAAACAGGAAAAGTCATAAAGATCACAAATCAGTAAAGAAATTAAAGGAACAGAGCAAAGACTACCTATATATTCTTCCCCATAAAAGGGAATATAGAACCTATCAGACCTCGACCCCTCAGTCTGGGGAGAAAACTGCCAATTTCTAGCAAGGAAGCTGTCTTGCCAATAGTCCTTATGGGAATCAGGTAAGTTTACTACCAATACCTTGTCAGGACTCCTGGCTTTGAGATAGAGAACACCAGAACTAGTTTGAGAAAAAGAATAGCAAAAGCAGACCTCGACGAGCTCTAATTTGGTACCCTATAGCTGATTTATTCTATGAACACCATTGATTATCTTCCACACATTGGGCGAACACTGTGCAGGAACAATGTTGAAATAACCAAAGAAGTGCAAGAATAGATTGTTGGGAGGAAAATTAAGTCCCCCTTGGGAAAGCAACAAGACATGGATCCAATGAGCACCCTCTATCTCGCTAACATTTCTAGGGGGAGAGGCGCACTCAATCTCTACCCACTCTGGGATATTATAAAACTTCCTAAACTCAGATACTGATCTATTACCAATTTTTGCCATTGGGAAAACCCTAAAAAACTACAAATTCAAAGAGAAAATACAAAGAGAAGGCACAGGGGACTTATAAGATGAAAGTTCGACTTGAACGATGAAGAATCACAAAGCCCAAATGACGAGGAAGATTGAAAGCAATAAGAATGGAGGCCGGGAGAAGAGAACGTGAATCGCTAGAACTCGCAGAAAATGGGAGAGTACTGAGAAGCTTGAAACGACGATTGAAAAATGACCGCTCTGGATAGCTTTTGAGTGTTGCTAATCATAAGGCACAAACCACGAAGCAAGTGCCGCCTAAATCAGTCCTCAAACTTTGGGAGAAGTTGCACGGTGTACAAAGAAGCCATTATGACAAATCATTTAAATTTATTGAGCCCAAAGTATAGCCCAACAAACTTAGGGGTAATTGTGGGTACCCAAAATTAGAAGGATGGGCCTAGACGAGTAGCCCAATTGTAGCGGCCCAAAGTCCAGGCCCCCCATATCTTAACCGGTTATGATTTAGTCTTCTCCCATGTTCTCGTTAAGAGGGATTCTAGGAGAAGATGGAAAACGTGGGGGAGACCAACACCCCCACTCTCTGAAATAGACATGTATATAATAAACCCTAGGTCCGGGGCAAATGACACATTGTATTCTCTATAATCGCTCTCCAGAGGATATAATAATAACACTGACTGCACCACCGTGAACGTAGGCATTTTTGTTGAACCACGTACATCTCTTGTTGTGTGATTTAGACATTTTGTATTTCTTTTTCTGCTTGGTGATTGCGCTTCTCTCATCTCTTTGTGTTGATTAATAATTTTCACCACAAAAATAAATCCCATAAAATTCTACATGCTATTCTACACCCATAACAACCAAAACCCACTTCTCACTCCTACGCACCCGAGGGTTTTAAGTCTTATTCCATATTAAAAAATTTCATCAAAACAGTAGCAAAATTAGTTTTCACTTTTTCTAATTAAGTTGTTAATATATTTTAAGAAAAACTTGTCATCAAAGGTTTAAGCGACACTTAAAATGCATAATACTAAAGGAAGAGAATAGAGTATCCATGTCTGAATAAAAGTTGATTGAGAATTCTGATTTCAAAGATGTATTCTTCTAAAAAAGTTGATAAAGATCCGTTCTTGACGCGTCTTGTGAAAACCTAGTTAATCTTGTCAAATCTTGAGT